>CM063150.1:3000000-3600000 GCA_031885435.1 Passerculus sandwichensis
AAGTCAACAATTGTCGCTATAGAACATGAAAGAACACAAGAACACACAGCTGTTCTCAAGGTGAAGAAAAAAGGGAACTTTATTTTCTGACTCACACATTTATAGTATTCCAAAAGTGACAGTGGATTGGAGGGTCAGAGTCCCACCTCTCCAATGACACTGGAAAAACCAACAGTCCATCAACATTCTCCTCCTCCATAAAGGAATGCAAAACAATGAGTTATTTACAGAAAGTGTGTGAGAAAGTTAGCTACAAGAATGTCAACATCAGAAGGCTTAGAAAATCTTGAAAAATCAGGGCGACATCTCACTCTTTTCCATTTAAAAAGTGTAAAGGAGAAAAGAAAATGAACAATGTGAAAAAGAAAATATGAACAATGTTTGGAGTCCACTTGCAGAGGAATCATCAGAGTGATCACTCTCATCATCTGCATCTGAGTCATCACTCAATGATTCCTCGGCTTGATGCCTTTCAGGTTGGTCACAGTTTCCATCTTGCCCATCGGCTGGATTCTGTCTCCGCGGTCACAGGTCAGGGCTAACACATTTCAAAGGTACCCAGCGTACCCAGTATATGTGGATGCACAAGCATACCTGCGCCCCGAAGCGATAAGGTCATAGGGACCTTCCCCCTGTTTGGTGACTAAATTCCAAACCTGAACCTTCACTCAAGGCTGATGTGCCTCGTCCACAGCCTGCAACAAGAGATAGTGATTCAAAATGACAGGGTTATTTGAGTTCTGCGGCACAGTGAGATGATTGATTGTACTCAAAGCTTTTGCCAACCAACTGTGTGGGGTTTCACCCTGCATTTGTTTTTGAAGAACCCGCTTCAAAGTACCATGAGGGCGTTCTACAATAGCTTGACCAGTCGGAGAATGAGGGATACCAAACTTGTGCGAGACACCCCACAACTGCAGGAACTGCCGCACTTTTGCAATGCGTAAGCTGGAGGATTGTCAGTTTTCACCGCAGAAGGTATGCCCAGAACGGCAAAGGCCTGCCTCCAGTGGGCAAGGACATCACGGGCCTTCTCCCCAGTGTGAGCTGAAGCCCACATCGCAGAGGAGAACGTGTCCACAGTGACATGCACATACTTGAGCTGGCCAAACTCGGCAACCTGGGTGACATCGGTCTGCCAAAGCCCCAAGGCCTTAAGGCCTCTGGGATATACCCCAGCCGGCAAAGGCGGAGCTAGTGCATGGCAGTCATCACATGACTCAAAAATGTCACGAGCCTTAGCTGGCATCAGCTGAAACTGCTTCTGCAAGGTATGTGCGTTTTGGTGGGAAAACCCATGTGATGCCTTGGCCTGCATGAGTGTATCAGGCTAAAGCGCTACCCATGCTGGGTTAGCCAACTTGTCAGCCCTCGTGTTACCTTCCACTATAAAGCCTGGCAAATTGGTGTGACTCCTCACATGCAGAACATAGAATGGATGAACCCGGGCCTGAATGACACACCACAAGGTCTTCAGCAAATGAAGCAAGGCAGGATTACTGACCTCCTTCAAAACGGAATGACCCAAACTCTGTGCGGTATTGGCCACATAGGCGGAATCCATGACCAAGTTGAAAGATTCCTGGGAAAATTTCCCAAATGCCATGACAGCAGCCCTCAGTTCAACAATTGGGCTGACCGACCCTCATGAGCTTCCAGAACCTGCCATTCAGATCCATCCCTCCAGGTAACAATGGCCTTTCCTGTTTTCCCTGAACCGTCAGTGAAGACGGTGGGTCCTTGCACAGGTTCCTGGGTAGTTTTGGGCTGCAAAGGGATTTGTGTGAATTTTGCCATATGCAGTAACCTAAGACTGGGCAGATGATAAATGATCTGCCCTGAAAAATTTTCCAGAGCACTCTGCAGGGACACACTGTTTGCAAAGCTCCAGTCAAAATCCCCCGTTGCACTGGGCATATGATCTTTGCGGGATCCACACCCATCAGTTGCAAACACCGTTGCTGGCATTTGATTATCAAGCGAGCAATCAGCTCAAACAATGCAGTTGCCGTCTTCTTTGGCAGATGGGGCAGGAAAACCCATTCCAACACATGCAAGGAATTGGACCATTTGTCACTCCATTGGCCAATGATGCCCGTGGGATACAAATCTGGAGTGCTGATGAACAAAGTGACATCAACGGAGGGATCAATGCGATAAACTTGGCAAGCCGAAGCAGCTTGCTGAACCACCTCCAACACCTTAAGCCCTCAGGGGTCAGTGTGTGAGGTGACTTTAGATCAGAGTCTGTTTTCAACAAATCATACAGAGGAGACAGCTGTGCATCGGTTAGCCCCAAGAACAAACGTAACCAAGTGATGACACCTACCAATTTCTGAGCATCATTCAGTGTCTTCACAGAATGCACAAATTGCACCTCCAGGTGACGGATCATCCCTTCCAGAATTTTGACCCCCAAGTACTTCCAAGGTGGTTGTTGTTGAACCTTTTCTGGAGCCACCTGCAGTCCATGAGCATGGAAAGCATCGAGCAACCGAGGCTGAATCCTCAGCAGCTCATCCTGGGTGGGCATACCCACCAGAATGTTGTCCATATAATGATACAGATGTGCATTAGGAATCTGCTTGCCAACTCCAGACAAGGCAGGAGAATTCTGCATGCCTCAGGCAACGTCCTCCATTGATATCTCTGCACAGGCTCAGCCTCAATAATCGCTGGCACCGAGAAGGCAAACTTCAGTCTGTCATCGGGATGCAAAGGAATCGTAAAGAAACAATCCTTCAGATCCACAATGAGGACCGACCAGTCTGGGGGAAGGATGGTAGGCGATGGCATGACCACCTACAATGTCCCCATGTTTTCCATCACGGCATTAACCTTTCGGAGGTCTTGCAACAACCTCCACTTCCCAGATTTCTTTTTGATACAGAAGACAGGAGTGTTCCAGAGACTGGTAGAAGGCTCCAGATGACCCTGTGTGGGAATCCAAAAAATTAGAGGATTTTGGGAAAGCTTCAAGATGCAGGCCTCAGACAGAGCAGAACTGTGAGCAGAGCTATGCAGCAGCCATGAGATAGGTCACCAAATTCTGAAGGGCGACCAATTTATCTTGAGGGAGCGGCCACTGCTTCTCCCAGACAGATTTGTCCACAAGACACCGAATAGGAGGCGTAAGACACTCTGCGCCTTTCACTGCAGTTGCCCCCATCAAAAATCCATCCCGATGTGCACCCCCAGACAGAAGAAGATCCCTCCCTGAGAGGTTGGGAGGAGTTGAAGTAACATGAGGCCTAACCCAGGCGTTCTGTCCCTCTGGGTTCGCCACCAACATGGGCCGCAGGCTCAAGTAGCATTGCGCTGTCCCCCCCAGATCTGCGACAGATGTCCCCACCGGATCCAGGGGCCACTCTGGGGGCCAGGCTGAAAGGGAGAGAACCATGACGTCAGCACCGCTGTCAAGAAGCCCGCGGAGGTGGATTTCCGATGGCGTCGCACCAGGAACAGACAGGGTACACAGCATCTCGGGACGGTCCTTGGTCAGGACAGCAGTCCAGCGAACTTGAGGCGGCCCAGTGTATCCAAAGCCACCAGCTACACGCAACCGGTCAGCTCTCCTGCCAACAGAGGACTTAAAAGCCACAAGTTGAGCAAGTTGCGTCCCTTTCGGGATTGTGACGGGAGGGGGTGGATGTGGAGACCATGGCACAAATCTGCCCTGTGAAATCTGCATCAATGAGCCCCAGGGGCACAATGATGCCCTGAAGGGTGGCACTAGATCTCCCCATCAGGAGAGTACTCATGCCCCCACCCAAGAGATCAAAGGAATCCAGGGGAACCTTGTGTATTTTACAAGATTCTAAAACAACTGTTGCTGTGGTGCAGACATCCACACCTGCTGATCCACGGGTGCTGGCTGCAAGCAGGCAAAGGAGACCTCCATCGGCTCCAGGGTCTGGAGAGAAGCTTGTGTCTGGGCACATCCCTGCTGCGCGCTCCGCTTCACATTTCCCAAGCCCAGTAAAGCCTGGCCATTAACATGAATCGTCTCCTAGCAGACATTGGACATGTGATTCGAACTCACACATTGACCACATAAGAACATGGGAAATTTGAACTTCTGTGTTTTCTTCACCTGCTTCTTGCCAGCCTGCGCAGTCCCCTGCTGTGGCCGCCCGCCCTGCGGTGCTGCCCAGACTGGCTGCACAGCGGCAGCCACGGCAGCCAACTTCCAACCGAGGGGATGATGTCCGCACAGGCCTCCACCATATGGGAGACAGTAGGAAAACCAGGCACAGCTGCTATGACCCTCCTACAAGCATCATTCCAATTACACCTCACATGGTTTGCAATCACAATCCTCTTTGCCACAGTATAGGAACCTGCCTCTCCACAGACGCAGTCAGCCTTGCTGCAAATGCCATGAAAGGCTCATCAAATCAACCCCCTGGACAATGGTCCCAAACGGCTGCCTCGAAGCAGCCATTTCCAGGGTCTGAATAATCGCTGCCATGCCCAGTGTGTGGCACTGGTCAAGCACAAGGGGATCTAAGCCAACCTTCCCCTGAGCATTTTCATAAAGCCCTGTGCCCAGCAGCATGTCAGTGACATCCACACGCCTGGGGTCCTGCGGCACCAGTGCAGCATTCTGCACCACTGGTTGGGCTGCAAAACGAGCCCACTTGGTCTCAAAAACATCAAACTGCACAAAGTCAAAAAGTGAATGTGCTACACGACAGAGGTTATGAGGTGTCAGCACATCCATACTACACTCCAGAGAGTCTGCATAACCTCAGCAGATTCCAAACCATGCTGAGCAACCACATCATGGACTTCCCTCTCCAGCTAATACAAAAGTGGTTCATGGGTGGTATGAGCAACACCCCTGAGCATAGGGAAAGCCTGGGGACCTTCTGACAAAGCCACAGCACCTGCTGTGTCCCGGTACATGGGCCCCACAGGGACAAGAGGAGAGGATTGGCTGGGAGCCAGGTCAACACCACTCGCCCCTGCACCCCTTGCAGCCAGAGGAGCCCCCTCCATGACCCAGAACATGCCATGAGGAGGCAGGCTCAGACATCTCATCGGACTTAGTTTTGGCTTCTTGCCAGAAACACTCGGGGTTCCTCGGACATAAGGTCACCTGGCACCAGGAAAGTGTCAAAAAATTCGGTGAGGAAGCGCCAAGGTCCCGGGCACCCACCGGTCTCCCGCTGGCCGTGTTGGCATTCACACTAAAGGTAAATACCTCAGCGCCCTGTTGTGCCACAGCCCTGGCAGGGGGCGCCTTGGTGGGCACAGGTGCCAGCACTGCCTGCAAACCCAGTGTGGACTGGGACGATGTGATGGTGGTCACAAGGGTTTTCAGGATGAGAGAGAGACAAGAATGTTGACTCCATGATCAGAAGGTTTGATTTATTTTTTTATTATATATATATATACTACATTTTAACTGTACTAAAAAGTAATATAAAAGGAAAGCTTTCTCGGAAGGCTAAGCTAAGAATAGAATCAAAAGGAATGAATAACAAAGATCTGTGTCTCGTCAGAGAGCAAGAGCAGCTCTGCCGTGAGTGGTCACTAAATCCAAACATCCACAGAACACTAATCACGGATCCACCTGTTGCATCGCACAGCAGCAGATAACCATTGTTTACAATTTGGTGCTGAAAGGTCTCAGCTTCAGCAGGAAAAATCCTAATGAAAGGATTTTAATGAAAAGATGCCTGCAACAGGATGAGACCGGCGCGGGGCCCTGTCCCCGACATGGAGGAGGGGAGGGGTGCCAAGAGAGGTGCAGCCTGTGGAGCCGCATCACTGCAGAGCAGTACAAGGGAGCCTGGCACAGCCAAATCCACCCCAGGGGAACCATCGCCATCCTCTGTGTTGGACCCATCCCCCAGCACACCGTCCCAGGGTGGGGAGAGAGCTCCACATCGCACAGAAGCTCAAACTTCCCCTCGTCCATGTCCGAGACAGAAGGGCTCCACTGGGAACTCCAAGGGGTACAAGAACCAGACCCTTGCCAAAGATACTCACACTTTTTCCACCGCACCAGCAGCGATCCCACATCTATGGTGCAATCATCAAAGAGGGCCTCCATGAGGTGGACCCCCACAAGAGACCACTCCTCCTTGGAGAACGGCTTTGCAGAGTCCAAAAAGAGCCCTCACAGAAACAATCGCTCAAAATCATACCAGGAAATAGAAACCTGTTTCCACTCCAGGGCCCCCCCTCCAGGGATCCAAAATGAGGGAATCCTCCTTGAAACCCACAGCGGTTGCCATTACCCCAAGAACAGCAGGCAAAGCACCAAAGAGGGGTGACAATAAAATCTCACCGGCAGTCTGGACTCTGTCTCAGCCTAGGCTGCAGTACACTTTGGCACTCCCCTGATGTCACTAGAGGACAGGAAAGAACAGAAGCACACATCGCTGTTCTCAAGGTGAAGAAAAAATGTGAAGTTTATATTCTGACTACAACATTTATAGTTTTCCAAAAGTGACAGAGGATTGGATGGTGAACAGTGCCACCTCTCCAATGACACTGATTAAACCAACAGCCCTTCAACTCTCTCCTCCTCCATAAAAGGAATGCGAAACAATGAGTTATTTACAAGAAACTGTGTGAGAAAGTTCACTACGAGAATGTCAACATGAGAAGGCTTAGAAAATGTTAAAAAACCAGGATGACACAAGTTGGGCTAAACTTGGCCTCTGGTGACTGCTTCTCTGGTGACTGCCCCTGCACCACTGGGGCTCACTTGTTTCCTTCCTATGGAGACCATTGTGACACTGCGGAGCATTGTGGAACCAATGGGCCATGGTGACACTTAGGGACTTGTGGAACCAAGAGGAACATTGTGACCCCGCAGGGTACCATGGATCCCAGGGGCCACTGTGAAATTCTGGGGCCTCATGGAACCAAGAACATCTTTCTGTTCTCTTCGAACCAAGAACATGTGGCCCAGTTGGGCCTCACGGTCCCAAGGGACCAGTGTGAAGCAGCAGAACTTTGTGGAACCAAGAGGCTATTGCTGCATTTCAGGGCCTTGTGGAGCGAAAGGCCCATTGTGATCCTGCAGGGCGCTGTGGATCCATGGAGAGCATTGTGGCATTGCAAGGCCCCATGGAATCAGGGAGACAATTGTGACCCTGCAGGGTCTCATGGAAGGAAGGGGCCATTGTGACACTATGGGAAGTTGTGGAACCAAGGGAATCATTGTTGCACTACTGGGCCCCAATGGAACCAAGGGGCCATTGGACACAGCGAGACTTCATGGAACCAATAGACCATTATGGCACTGTGGGGCCTTGTGGAACCATGGAGACCATTAAGATCCTTAAGGACTTGTGTATTCAAGTGACCGTTATGACACCTGAGGGCCTCATGGAAGTAAGGAGCCATTGTGACACTGCAGGGCCCTGTGGAATGAAGGGAACATGAAATAGGTGTGGCTGCCTTGGCTTCCCAGGGGTCACCTGACAGGTCTGCCTGACCTTGGAATGCGGAAGGCCATTCCCATCTGCCCCTGAAACATCGGGGCTCTGGGCTTTTCTTTTTATGAAAAAGAACTGTCCATTTTTTCCAGGCATCCATGGACAAAATTTGGATTCCACCTCCAAATATCTGTGTATTCAAGGATTGCTGCCAGACTAAAGTTGCCAGGACAGACAAGTCTGGCTGGTCATTGACTCCTGAGTGGCAGCAATCTATTTTCCAAACACTGGAAAGGGCTCTGTGCTTTTCTTTGTATGGAAAAAAAAATCTCTCTTTTCCAGGCACAAATGTTCTAAATTAGGACTCCGCATTCGTAATTTCAAATATCCAAGGGTTGTTCCAAGCAAACCTGCCAGGACAGACAGGTCAGGCTTGCCTTGGCTGCTGATGGCTGCCGTTCATCAGCTCTTGAAACACGGGGGCTGTGTGGTTTCCTTCCTGTGGAGACCAATGTGACATTTGAGAGCCTTGTGAAATGAAGGGGCCATTGTGACACTGCAGAGCCTTGTGGGACCAAGGACAGCATTGTGGCTCTGTTTGGCCACATGGTCCAAGGGGCCAGTGCAAAGCAGCCGTGTGGGAGTTAGCCCAGCTGTAACTCAGAGTCTGACAGATTTTACCCTGGAAGAACTGGGTGTGAGTTTCAAGTACTAGGAATCATTCCATTTACTTAGGGTGAGCTTGAGATTTTCCAATAAGCCTTTATTTTTGTTATGCTAAGTTGTCCAAGTTTTACTCCGTATTGGTTTATTGGTTACTTGTTTCTTCTATATGGTTATTGTTCTAGTTTTCTAGCCCCAAGTGTCTATGTTGTGACTTTCTCTTTGTCTCAGGTTTTAGGATACTGCCCCTCGTACTGTGCTTGACTTCTCCATGTTTATTGTTTTTCACCCTGTAATTAAAGTTCTTTTTGGGAAACTCCATCGAACCCACTCCTTTTCATTTTTGCCACCCTCGCCCTGCTGAAGTCAGGGACTCAGAGAGGTTTGTCGCAGCCACCCTCAGTGTGACATTTGGCACCCGAACAGGGACCATGACATTCAGGGCTCACTGTGTCAGTCACGTCAGCTGGGGTTAGCTGATGGATAGGCCAGTGCTCCCCGGGATTTTGGATTGTTCCAGGCCTGGCGGATTCATTGTTGCTTCAAGGGGCCTCGGCCCGGGATCGGCAGGGGCAAAAACGGTTTCACCTGTATAGGATTGCAGGTGGGTTTGAGGAAATGTAAGACATTTATTGCCCATTTTGCCACTGTGTTTTTACAATATGCGCCCAAGTCCCATTATTGATTTGGTGTGCTCTGGTAGCTGGTGCCCCTAAGGTGGAGAAGGAGAAAAATGGGCAGTTAGATGTCGAAAGTAGAAAGGAGCTTATATGGATGCTTTAAGTTAATTCTAACAGATCATGACAAAATATTTTCAAAGAACAATTTAAAATCAATCATGAGGTGGATCATTAAAAATTTTCCAGATGCCTCTGCTGATGAAATCCATACCACTGAATTTTAAGACTCAGTGGGACTTAAACTGTACAACCTTTTGATCAAAAGGGAGCACATTGCAGCCCATATGCTCCCCATCTTCCATACCATCCTTGAGACCCTTCACCAGCAAGCAATGTCTCAAAAACTCAATCTGTTTGTCACTCCTAACTCAGGACCTCCCCTCAAACATGCCTTTCTCAGACTTTCTACAATGGTCCAAGATGGCAATGGCCACATGGTCTTGGAATATCATGCCCTGGAGACTCAAGATGGAAGGAGCCTGAATGTGGCTTGGGAGCCGGATCATCCTCCCTCCATCTTGGCTCCTCCACTTCCTGCTGCCACAACCTTCTTTTCTTCCCTGAACGAACTTCCAGACTCCATCCCCACAACTGTGGGTCACGTCCCTACTGTCAATCATTCCACTTTCACACTGGGCAGTGCCTCCAGAACTCTACCTCGGAAGTCTGCCATCGTAAATCAAGGCCCTTCCTCCCCAACACCTGACAAAATAGCAGTGCCCTTTGCCTCACCCTCCAGCAACAATATAACCCCATGGTCACAGATACTAAGGCCAACTGTCACACTATTTCTAATCCAAATGTTTCTCCTCCAAGTTATTCTTCCTCCCCAGAAGACAGTTTGGATTCCCCAGAGCCACCTTTCCCTTCAACCACAGAAGGTCCCTAGGAAAGGATTTGGAAGGAAGCAGTTAAGGAAGGACACTGGCAAATAGTCTCGAAACCCCTCGTTGCCCCGGTATGTTATGAAAGAAGGGGGCAGAATCCCAGGTATCAGCCATTGGTTTACAGGGAAATCAAGGATCTGTGTAGGGCAAATAAAGACCATAGGAAGGACTTACTTTGTTTTAATGGACTAATGAGGGCCATGTTTACAGCACATCATAACTCCCTATGATTTAAAATGTATTAGGACCATGTTGTTGTCTCCTACAGAATACAACCTGTGGGAAGGGGGATGGAAGTGTTTACTAAATCAATTAATAGCAGACTATGCTAATAATGAGGCAAGGGCAGAATTGACAAACAACCATCTATCTGGAGAAGGACAGCAAAGCCGACCAGATGATCAAGCAGCAGGTATCCCCAGAGAAGTATTGGATGATATCAAAGAGATGGCTTTGCAAGCTTTAATCCAGGTATCGCATCGTAGTACCCCCAATTTGGACTACCTTGGGTGGCTGCAGCTAAAGCTTTAGGACAGTCAGACCATCTTGGGTGCCTGTTAAGTAAGCAAACCAATGCTACTCCCTCACACTGAGTGGCCTGCTCTCAGACATAGAGACCATCAGACATGCTACTTTGCAGAACACCGATACAATTTTTATTCTGGGCACATGGGCATGGCTGTGTAGACTCTGAGGGCATGTGTTGCATGAACCTCTCCAGCCACAGCTAGTCAATCCACAAGAGCATTCAAGTACTGAATGAAGAGTTCAAGAAGCTTCAAGTGGAAAACAAAGACTGGGTCAATGAACTCTTCCAATCCAAGGGACTAAAGGGTTGGATGATGTCTATCTAAAACAGGACATTGAATTTTCCTAGTTGTTGTATTATAAATTGTCTCATGTTTGTTTGGATGCTTTTAGAAAGTCTTACAAAATTCTTTCAATTTAGTCTTTGTTGTAAAACAGAAAGAGGGAACATACCAAACACAGGATCCTCATGGACTCCTTG
Source organism: Passerculus sandwichensis (assembly GCA_031885435.1). Taxonomy (NCBI): domain Eukaryota; kingdom Metazoa; phylum Chordata; class Aves; order Passeriformes; family Passerellidae; genus Passerculus; species Passerculus sandwichensis. The sequence continues at coordinate 3,010,637 of CM063150.1, forward strand.
GAGAAGAGAACTGGAGGTCCGGAAGGCACAAAAACCTCTCAGACACTCTATTTTGGAAGGAAATTCCTTAAAAGTACCTAAAAGTATACTTAAATCCATAAAGTACCTTAAAAACCTTGAGTATCTCAAGCCATTAATGAGCCCCACTGAGTGTCAGTACAAAGCTCCCCAGGGACTCAATAAAGCAGATAACTGGGGCCATGATTGCACAAACCTCTCACAGAGTCAGTATCAAAAGGGAAACACCAAGTACCTTAAAATAACTGAAGTAAGCTGAAGTACTAATGAGCCCTGATGAGTGTTGTTACTGACAAAGCCTCTTCAGAGATTAATTACAGCAGATAATTGGAGGCCATGATTGCACAAACCTCTCAGAGACTCCAAGGCAAAAGCCAAACCCAAAGTTCTTTAAAAAACCTGCAGTCCCTACAGGGAGCATTAAGGATTCCCCAGGGCCATTCCTGAGCAAGGCTCCCCAGGGACTCCTTCCAGCAGATCCTTAAGGCCACTGGGATGTGGGATAGGGGGGGATGCTGAGGGCAGGACAAGGGGCTGACAGTGACCAGCCTGGCTGGGGCTGTGCCAGGAGGCCCCAGGGCCTCAGGACAAGGTGTCTACTCACAGCCCTTGGTGGCACAGACCCTGCTGTACCCCAGGGCACCACGACTTGGCTTCTCTTTGTCCCCACCTGTCAGCACTCCCTGAAGTTCTCTGCTCTGCCTGGGGCCTGGGGACACTTTCTCAGTTGTGTCCCTCACTGGGACCCATTAAAAGTCCAAGAAAGTTTGGAGTTGGATTCTGACTTGGAGTTCTGGAGAAGTTTCTTCAGCTCCCTCTCAGGGACTGATGTTCAGGGCCTTAGCACAAAGCCCCAGAGGCTCATTAAAATCCTGGTGCTGTGTCTGTGCTGCTGAGCTGGGCTGGGCTCCTGGCACAGAGGCAGCTCCTGGTAACCAAGAGGAGCTTCAAAAGCACATTTCTCTCAATGAGCAGCTTTTCTCCAGCCCAGCAGGGCTGGGGCACTGCCTGCAGCCACCCTGGGCACAGCACAGAGGCACAGAGAGCTTCAATCAGTCAGGGCTTGGAAGGTGCTGAGAAGTGTCTGGGGCAGAATCACTGCCAGCCCTTGGCACAGGAACCTCTGGCTGCAGGACAATGCAGCTGCAGCTCCTGGAGCCATCTCCTAAAGCTGGAACATCCCAATGCCTACAGACCCTGTGAGTACATTCTCTGATTGTCTCTTGTGCAGAGCAGCTAGGGGTGCCCAGGGCTGTCCTGCAGAGCAGGGTCCTGCAGCCCAGGGTGCTGTGATGGGGCAGGGACTCTGCTGTCTGCCAGGGACAGCTCTCAGCCAGCCCTGGCATCTTCTCCCAGCACAGGGGGCAAGGTCTGCGAGGGAGGAGACAGCTGGTCAGGCTTGGAAGTGTTTTCTTTGTGTGGTGAGGATGCTGCATTGTTCAGGACTGCTCCCAGCATTACCTTTAACTGTAGAATATTTCCAAGTAGGTAATACAGGGAGCACAGCAAGGCTGAGGCTGCATAAATTGGAAAATCTTGGTTTTTTAATCTACTACTTTCTGTTGCCAGGATGAAAAATTGCACATTCATATTAATCTCTCAGTTAAGATTCAGAAAACGAAAATATCTTTTTCTCAGATCTTACTAACCCAGACAGTGACAGAAACCTGCACAGGGCCCCCTAGAAGCTGCATCAGTTTTGCTTTTACAGCCTTCTCAGGGTTGCTCTGACAGAGCCATCAGAGCCTGCAGAGCCAGAGTTGCCCCTGGGCAGTGCCAGGGCTGGGAGGGTTCTGCAGGGCAGAGCTGAGCCCCCAGGGCTGGGCTGGGCTCTGGCAGGGCCCAGCCCTGGGCACAGGGAAGCAGCTGCTGGCAGGAACAGCTCCAGGCAGCAGAGCCCAGGGCAGGCAGTGGGGGAAAAGTGCCCCGAGGCTGTGCTGGGATATTTCAAGTCCTCTCCAAACCCAACTATTCCATGATTACTTTTCTTACAGATCCCCATGCCAAGACAGCACAAATGTCCAACAGCAGCTCCATCAGCCACTTCCTCCTGCTGGCATTGGCAGACACGCGGCAGCTGCAGCTCCTGCTCTTCTGCCTCTTGCTGGGTATCACCCTGGTTGCCCTCCTGGCCAACGGCCTCATCATCAGCGCCATAGCCTGCGGCCACGGCCTGCACACACCCATGTTCTTCTTCCTGCTCAACCTGGCCCTCACTGACCTGGGCTCCATCTGCACCACTGTCCCCAAAGCCATGCACAATTCCCTCTGGGACACCAGGAAAATCTCCTACTCAGGATGTGCTGCACAGGTCTTCTTCTTTCTGTTGTTCATCTCAGCAGAGCTTTCCCTCCTGACCATCATGTGCTATGACCGCTACGTGTCCATCTGCAAACCCCTGCACTACGGGACCCTCCTGGGCAGCAGAGCTTGTGCCCACATGGCAGCAGCTGCCTGGGCCAGTGGCTTTCTCTATTCACTGTTACACACAGCCAATACATTTTCCCTGCCCCTGTGCCAGGGCAATGCCCTGGGCCAGTTCTTCTGTGAAATCCCTCAGATCCTCAAGCTCTCCTGCTCCAAATCCTATCTCAGGGAACTTGGGCTCATTGCAGTTAGTGTCTGTTTAGCTTTTGGTTGTTTTGTGTTCATTGTTTTCTCCTATGTGCAGATCTTCAGGGCTGTGCTGAGGATCCCCTCTGAGCAGGGACGGTACAAAGCTTTTTCCACCTGCCTCCCTCACCTGGCAGTGGTCTCCCTGTTTGTTAGCACTGCAGCCTTTGCCTACCTGAAGCCCCCCTCCATCTCCTCCCCATCCCTGGATCTGGCCCTGTCAATTCTGTACTCAGTGGTGCCTCCAGCCCTGAACCCGCTCATCTACAGCCTGAGGAACCAGGAGCTCAAGGCTGAAGTGTGGAGACTGATTACTGGATGCTTTCAGGAACAATAATTTGATGACCAATTGATGCAAACCACTTGTAATAGAAGTCATCCTATTGTTGGTTTGACTGTAGGTTTTTTTTTTTCCTTTTTCCTTTTTCCTTTATATTAGTTTTCTCATATTGTCCACAAATAAATGTCTTTGTTTGTGCCATTTCTCATTTTGTTTCTCTCCAACTTCCCTGTGGCCACTGACTTTGTCAATGAGGGGTTGCGGTCTGGGTGACTTTAAAGGAAATAAAGGATGTCCCAGCCAAGTTTTCGGCAGAAATGCCCCTGTGTTGCCTTCTCTGGAGCTGCAGCAGCAATGTCTGTGTGCAGAGCTGGGGGCAGATCAGTGCTGGCCCAGCAGCTGTGCCCAGCAGCAGCAGCACTTGGTGTTGCCAGTGCTGCTGCCGTGGCCCTGCCCCGCTGCCCTGGTGGCCCTGGTGTTGCTGCAGGGCCTGAGTGCTCTCGGGGCCGGGCACAGTCCTGGGGGTGGCAGTGCTGGGGCTGCAGCATGGACATGCCAAGTAATATAATTATTTCCTAATATAAATAATTTGTAATATAAATAATCTTTGATAGTTCTTTTGGCTTTGTTCTTTTTTTCCCCTGTGTTTTAGTTTTTCAATATTGTCCATAAAATAAAAGCATTGTTTTTCCATTTCTCATTTTTTTTTCTCCACTTTCCCTTGAGCCACCGATTGTGTCAATGAGGAGCTGCACTGTTGGTGGCTTTAACAGAACTAAAGGATCTCCCAGCAGAGTTTTCTGCAGAGATGCCCTTTTGTTGCCTTCTGTGGAGCTGCAGCAGCAATGTCTGTGTGCAGAGCTGGGGACATATAAATGCTGAGTACAGCAGCCCTGCTCCTGCTGGCCGCACCATTCCTGTCCCAGGCCAGGAGCCATTGGCCTTCTTGCCCACCTGGGCACTCTGCTGGCTCATGTCCAGCCTGCTGTCCATCAGTCCCTGCAGGTCCCTTTCTGCCTGGCTGCTCTCCAGCCACTCTGTCCCCAGCCTGTAGCACTGCAGGGGTTGTTGTGGCCAAAGTGCACGACCCAGCACTTGGTCTTGTTCAACCTCACCTTGTTTGATTTGGGCCCTGGATCCAGCCTGTCCAGAGCCCTGTGCAGAGCCCTCCTACCCTCCAGCAGATCAACACTCACATCCAGCTTGGTGTCATCTGCAAAGATGTCCTTGGTTCCATGGGGCCCCTCATTGTCACAATGGCCTCTTGATTATCCCAGGCCCTGCACTGTAACACTGGTCTCCTTGGATCCATGAGACCATGCAGAGAAACAATGGTCTCCTTGATTCCATGGCGGTCCAAAATGTGACAATGGACTCCTTGGTTCCATGGGGCTTCACAGTGTCACAATGTTCTCACTGGTGTTGCAATTTCACAGTGGCCCCTTGGTTCAATGGGGCCCCAGAGTGTCACAATGGTCCCATGGTCACATGAGGTCCCACACTGTCACCATGGTCTCTGTGGTTCTACAACTCAGTGTCACAATGGACTCCTTGTTTCCATGAGGCCACACAGTGTCACAACGTTCTTCCAGATTCCTTGAGGCTCCATCGTGTCACAGTGGCCCCTTGGTTCCATGAGGCCCTGCAGTGTCACAATGTCCCCTTGGTTCTGCTGGGCTTTGGAGTCCACCAATGCTCTCTTTGGTTTTGCAGTGTCAAAATGGTGAAACTCCTTGGTTACACAAGGCCCTGCAGTGTCACAATGGCCTCTGTGGTTCCACGAGGACCCAGAGTGTCACGATGCACTCCCTGGTTCCATTTGGCCCCACAGCACCACAGTGGACCCCTGGTTCTGTGGGGCTGCACGGTGTCACCATGGTCCTATTAGTTTCACAAGGCCCTGCAGTGTCACAATGGCCCCAGTGTCCCCCAGTCATCGCAGAATGACAGAATCAAATAGCCTGGAAAAGACCTTTGGGATCATCCAATCCAACCAATGTGCTAATACTGCCTTGTCACCCAGACCATGCCACTAAGTGCCACTGGAGAGGGACAGTGACTCTGCCACTTCCCCCCTGGCCAGCCCATTCCAATGCCCACTCACCCTTTCTGTGAAGAACTTCTTCTTACTATCCAGCCTGAACCTCTCCAGGTGCAGCTTAAGGCTGTGTCTTCTTGTCCTGCCCTCCAGCAGATCCACACTCACACCGAGCTTGGTGCCATCTGCAATTTGTGCATGGTGGACTCGATCCCCTCACCCAGATCATCAGTGAAGATATTAAACAGGACTGGGCCCAGCACAGATCCCTGGGGACACCACCAGTGCCTGGACACCAGCATGGTGCAGCACCATCCCCACCACTCTCTGGGCCCAGACTCCAGCCAGCTCTTTACCCTGGGAAGGGTGAATATGTCCAAGCCATGGGCTGCAGTTTTTCCAGGGAATTCTGTGGCTCATGTTTTTAAAGGCTTTGAAGTCCAGGCACACAACATCCACAGCATTTCCTGCATCCATAGGTGGGTCACCTGGTCATAAAAGAAGATCAGGTTGGCCAGGCAGGACCTGCCACCCCTAAATCCATGCTGGCTGGCTCTGATTCCTTGGCCATCCCATGGGTGCCCTGTGATGGCACTCAGGGTGATCTGTTCCATAACCTTGCCCGGCACCCAGGTCAGGCTGACAGGCCTGGAGTTCCCCAGCTCCTCCTTCCAGCCCTTCTTGGGGATGGGCTCACACTGGCACCTCCAGTCATCTGGGACCTCGATTCTGAGCCAGGACTGATGGTAAATGATGGAGAGGAGCTTGGGGAGCTCATCCACAGCTCCCTCATCCTCCTTGGATGGATCCCATCTGATCCCACACACCTGTGAGCATCTGAGTGGCTCAGCAGGTCACCAACTGCTTCCTCCTGGATTACGGGGGCTGTTCTGCTCCCTGTGCCCATCCACCAGCTCAGGAGAACACTTGTCCTGAGGAGAGCCTGTCCTAATGTTGAAAATTGAGACAAGATATTAAGTAGCTTAGTCTTTTACTTATCTTCAGTTACTCTGTTCTCAACTGCAATCAATAAAGGGTTGCGGTTCTCCTTCTCCCTCCTTTTGCTATAAACTTTTTATAAAAACATTTTTTATTCTTCTTATAGAAACCGCCAGGTTAAGTTCTAATTGAGCTTTCACCTCTCAACTTTTCTTCCTGCATAACCTAACAATATCCTTAAACACTTCCTGAGTTGCTGGCCCTTTTTCCCTGAGTTCCTACAAAAACTCCATGCCCTGCCAGGCCAGTCATTTTCCTTACTCGTTCATCTTTTGCCACACTGGGACAGGCTGCTCCTTCCCCCTTAAGATGATTTTCTTGAAATGTGTCCATCCTTCCTGGACCCCTTGGTTTTTAAGGCCTGTGTCCCCTAAAAAAAATCAGTACCAGATTTAGTACTCCACACATAAACATCCTAAATAGATCAAAGTCTGCCCTTCCTAATTCCAGTGGAGAAGTTTTCTTGCTGCCCTTCCTTTCAACAACATTGAAAACTTGATTATTTCATGGTCACTCTGTCCCAGGCAGCCTCCGAGCCCCACATCTGCCACCAGACCTTCTCTGTTTGTGAACAGCAGCAGACAGAGCTTTCCTTGGCAGTGGGAGTGTTACCCAAAATTCAGTAAAACAGAAAACTCCTTAACACCAGTGTAGCATTAAGAATCAGCATTCTTTATTCAGCTGGATGCACAGGGGAGAGCTCCTCCCAAAGCCATGCAGGCTGAGTGCAGGAAAGTTTCTCTTTATTTTCTCTATTTTGCACACATATTCATTGGTTTTCCTGGACTAAACTTACATATGATAATCATTTCCCCAAAATCATTAACATATTTCCCATCCCCTATACCCATGTGTTCTTCTCTTCTGGGGGTCTCTCTGGTGGTCGTGGACCCCAGTGTTCCAGTGGGTCTGGCTGAGCTGGGAGGACACTGAGGCAGCTGAACTTCCAGTTCCCCTTCTCACACAATGGGCATTGTGTAGTTTCCAGAGGCCTGGGGTTGTGGAGAACAAGCTCCAGGTGTCAGCTCACCTGGTGGAGACAATTTATCATCTGGTAACATGAAGTCATAGAGTGGGCTATGATATCACAGAGTGGAAAATGGGAGGTCATGGAGAAGCTACAGCATCATAGATTGCATTTATGACATCACAGAGCAAGCTGTGACAGCACAGGGCAGCAGTCTGACATCACAGAGCAACTAGGACATCACAGAGTTGGCTGTAACATCAGAGACCAGTTGTGTGACATTAGAGAATGGGCTGTGCCATCACAGAGAAGGCTATGCCATCACAGAAGGGGCTGTGTGACATCCCAGCAGGGCTGTGTCAGGTCGCTGGGTTGGTCACTCTGCCCCAGCTCCCCCTCACAGTTTCTCCCAACAAGTCCAATGCTGTTCATGCCCAGCAGGGTCCCTGTCCCCCGGGATCCCCCCGGCCCACCTGGAGCCACAGCCTTCACCAAAGGATATTCCACAGGATCCACCCCAGAGCCTGACAGGGGACAAGGGGCCAGGGCTGTATGACTAGGACATCAAGGATGTTCTTATCTTATTGTATTCCATATTACTAGAGTCCCATACTGTTGCAAACATATTTAAGTCCATATCTTCTTGCTGGTTTTCTACCCTGCAGTCCTTCTCTGTAGCACAGTTCCTCATGGTTTCACAGGGGCTCCTCCTGGGCTCTTGACCAACCCCTTGTATCCCAGCTATCTTTATGAACCACAGCTGCTGCCCAACTAAGGACTTCACAGCAGTGACTCATTTAGAATAGCTAGGACCCACTTATCTAATACATAGGACTCTCACTACATTTCAGTTGTGGTATTCTTATTGCTGTTATACAAAACATATATTCAGGCCCCCACACAAGGACGTGGATTATCCAGGTCACTGTAGCCTGGGTGGGGTTCCCCAGGACAGGAAAGATGTCTGGCAGCTGGAGCAGGGTCTGGGAAGGGCCTCCAAGGTGGGGCTGGAGCCCCTGGGCTGTGAGCAGAGGCTGAGGGAGCTGGGCTTGTCCAGCCCAGAGCAGGGAAGGCTGAGGGGCTCCTCATCCAAACTTGGCAGTGCCAGTGAGGAGGGGATGGACAACACAGAGCCAGGCTCTTCACAAGGGGGCCTGGGGGAGAAAAAAGCCAATGGGTGTAAGGGGAAGGAGGGGAGATCAGCCTGTGCATGAGGAGATGAAATGAGTCAGGCTGGTTTCAGCATTTCCTCAAGACGAAGAGCAGCCTGACCTCCCTTCTCCATCCACCACTGACAGCTTTGCAAATCAGGAATTGTTTGAGCTGTTTTGCTCCCACTCCAGGACGAGCATCCTGATACAAGAACTCATTTGTGTGTATATCTATCACAGAACACTGTTTGTCTAAAATACTTTTAATATGGAAATCACTTGTGTATGGAGGACTCATCAGTCACTGCTGGGACATTGCACATAGCTCAGGGAAGAGCAAGATTGTTATTTAATTATGTCTTCTTCAAGTGTGGTCTGTTGGTCATGAAGAGAAACTTTCTGTGCCTCTGAGTCTCACCAGTTCCTAGTCTGTGGAGAGATTTATTAATAATTGGTTAGCTGAGAAAAGCCATACTGACATAATGCCGCTGGTTAAGCTGAAAGGAGGAAAGTCAGCAGTCAGCAAGCTGAAAGGAAAGGTCAGCAGTGACCTTGCTGCAACATGAGGATAGGGAGTAGAGATTATTCCTGAATATATCCTAAGAATATGTAGAAAGTATCAAAAGTAGAACCATAGGAATGTAGAAGTAGGCGTAGGTGCTGATATGGAACTGACCAATCCTGAGCTCAACTTTTGCAATATGTATGAAGCTCATTATTAACTGTATTTAACCCGCCGTACTGATCAATAAAATGGGGCCTGTGATGATCTAATTGATGTCCTGGTCTCCTTCCGTCGACAAATGGTGGAGAATGCGGGCAACGCCGAATCTCTGCCCTTTTTTCTCGGATTAAAAGAAAAAGGGGATTACGCCACGGTGAGGAAGTTGGGTTTGAGTCCTTGCAGCCGGGACGGTGCCGGAATTTGAAGCACCCTTGATGGTCCCAACGGTGAATCAAGCCAATACGTGTCGCAGGAGCCTGGAGAGCTGCAACAGCGCGCACTGATTAATAGGCATGGATAGGCAAGCGGTATATGATTTATTCGCCGCGTATTTAGAGCGGCGTAGGATAAAAGGGATAGATTTAAAAAAGGAATTACCAGGGTTATTAGCCTATGGCCATGCTAAGGGTATCTTTTCTAACCCTCATACAGTTCATGAGCTAGCAGAGTTGAAGAAGTTTGGGGAAATACTGTGGGATACAGTGTTAGACGATGATAAGTCAGCAAAGAAATTAGGAAAGTTATGGCGGGTGGTGTATAACACGTTACTTCAGCAGGTCTCTGAGAGAAAGGCAGCAGAAAGGGCGACAGAAGCTCATAAGAGGAATATAGGGTATGGTCGTGAAGATGATCCCCTGGCACCTTCTGTAACTAAGATACTTATGCCTAAGGGTCCCCAGCAAAGTGGTGTGGAGGATTTTCCTATAGGCACAGTGGAACTGTCTGCACCTTTCCTGTCAGAGGGAGAGGGCGAGTCAGATGGTGGAAGTAAGAGCAAACCAGCTTTGCCTCCGCCACCAGCTTCAGGTGGGTCGGATGGTGGGGGTGGGAGCAAGCCAGCTTCGCCTCCGCCGCCAGCTTTGCCTCCGCCGCTTCCCCCGAGTGACCCGGCTCCAGTTACAGCTTCAGCAGGGGGGCTGCTTCCCCTGCACGGGCCGGCTCCAGCGGGGGGGCCGATTCCCCCGCGCGAGCCGGCTCCGCTCGAGCCGGCTCCGGTTTCACTGTCAGCTCCAGCGGGGGGGCCGCTTCCCCCGCTGGAGCCAGCCTCTGCTTCACTGCCCCCCCCCGCGCGAAAGTTCGGTGTCTGTACCGAAGCGCCAGCAGCATAGCACTCTTAAAGAGTCAGATCCCATCCCAGGGGCACACCGTGATCCATGGGGGGAGATGGCTAAACAGAGGAGGGAAGCTTGGGCTGCTTTGGTGAAAGAAGTAATGCAAATGAGGGATGGTGAGGCGGTGGAAATAGCTTCTAGTCTTGCATGCCCAGTTACATACACACCACAGTATGATGCACAGGGGAACCTTACGCATAATATAGCAGAATATACTCCCTTAGATTGGAAGCTGTTAACTCAGCTACGTTCTACGGTTAGTCAGTTTGGAGTAAAAAGTGAACCTGTTAGGCAAATGCTAGATTATCTTTTTAATACTCAGGTTTTATGTCCTAATGATTTAAGAGGAGTAGTTCGGTTGATATTCACTCAGCATCAGCAGTTATTATTTAACGCCCATTGGCAAGCGTTGGTGAATGAGTCGGTTGCTGTACAATGAGCCCAGGGAGACCCATTACATGGAGTGACAGTAGAGGAGCTGATGGGCTTAGGGACATATTTGCATACAGAGGCACAGATGATATCGGGAGCAGATAAACTTAGAGAGTCTATGCGGTTAGTGCGTGCTGCAATAGATATGGTTAAAGAGCCAGAAGGATTACCGGCTGTTATGGGCATTAAGCAAGGTAGAGAAGAATCATTTGGGAATTTTATCGATAGAGCAGCTACTGCTATAGATCGGGCTGGGGTTGCAGAATACATGGAGGAGGCGCTATTGAAACAGTGTTGTTTGCAAAATAGCAATCCAGCAACCCAGAGAGTGTTAGCTACTTTAGGGGCAAATTGGACTATTGAGGAAGCATTAGAGCGAATGGCATTGATGCCAACAGCTTCACAGGCATTTATAGTAGAAGCCTTAAAGGAATTAGGATTGGGGTTGCAAAAGCAAGCAGAGTCCACTCAAAATCAGGTGCTAGCTGCTCTTGCTCCTCTCCGAAACGGCTCCATTGCAGTCACGCAAGGAGGTTCAAAGCCATTCCTCAAGTGTTACCGATGTGGCAACGAAGGACACACACGCCGAACGTGCCGAGCAACTGGCGTATGGTGTCATCACTGCCGATCCAGCTCCCACAAAACTACGGCTTGTAGGCGCCGGTTGGGAAACCATTCGCGGAGCGCGAATCTCGGGGGCCGCGCCCAGACACAAGTTGCCGCTGTGACATCGGAGACACCAGCTGCTGCCGTGACATCGCTGCCACCTCCTGTCTGCAACCCGCAACAACAGGGAGCCTCGGCTTGGATTTATCAGCAGCAGTAGACGTCACACTAATGACGAACCGGCCTGAGAGGATACCCACTGGAGTAAAGGGCCCTCTTATATTAAATGGACAAACATGTGGAGCATTATTGCTGGGACATTCCTCTATAACTATGTTGGGATTATTTGTTTTGCCTGGTGTTATCGATGCGGACTTTACAGGGGAAATACAAATTATGGCTTACACCCTTTATCCTCCGATTAAAATTACAAAAGGACAACGCATTGCACAATTGGTGCCACTGTCACAAATGACATCAGGAATACAATCATTTACTGGGCAAACACGGGATGAAAAAGGTTTTGGCTCTACTGGTGTTACACTTTTAACTGTGGATTTACAAAATAGACCAAAGCAAAAGGTTGAAATTACCTATGGGCATCAAAGCATAACCCTTTATGGATTATTGGATACAGGAGCAGATACTAGCATCATTTCTCCAGAAGCATGGCCACAACATTGGCCTCTATTTCCATCATCAAACATGCTCACAGGAGTGGGAGGATTTACATTGGCAAGCAGGTCGCCGACTTTTTCTGTGTGCATTGAGAATCAACAAATATCTGCTGTGTTTTCAATTGTTCAACTGCCTCCTACAGTTTCCTGCTTAATTGGAAGGGACATTTTAACACAATTGGGAGTGGTGTTAACTAATCAGCACCCTTTGGGGTAATTGCCATTGCTTGGACTTTCCCCATTCCACTCACCTGGAAAACGGATACACCGGTGATGGTTAAGCAATGGCCATTAAAAGGGGAGAGTCTTATGCATGCCCATGAATTGGTACAGGAAGAATATACAAAAGGGCACCTACGACTGTCTACAAGCCCTTGGAATACACCTATTTTTGTAATCAAAAAGAAATCAGGGAAATATCGTTTGAAACATGATTTGAGGGCTGTAAATGACCAAATGGAACCAATGAGGGCCTTACAGCCTTGTCTTCCAAATCCAGCTATGATTCCAGAACACTGGCCACTTTTAATTATTGACCTAAAGGATTGTTTTTTCACTATTGGCCTGCATCCTGATGACATGAAGAGATTTGCTTTTACTTTACCAGCAATAAATCGTGGGGAACCAGATAAAAGATTTGAATGGACGTCTCTTCCGCAGGGCATGCGCAACTCCCCTACTTTATGTCAGCTTTATGTTGATGCTGCACTACAGCCTCTACGTCGTAAATGGCCAGCAACTATAATATATCATTACATGGACGATATTTTGTTTGCACAGCAACAGCCATTCTCCTCTTTACAGATTAACACCATTATAAATACTCTTGCTGCATATTCACTTGTTATTGCTGCAGAGAAAATTCAGACTACAAAGCCCTGGAAATATTTGGGATGGACTTTGATGGATCAAAAAGTGATACCACAAAAATTGGAATTACAATTGGACATTAAAACTCTACATGAAGGTGTAGGAAATTAGTGCCTTTAACACAGCGTTCAGTTGTAGGACCCTTCCAAGGGGATCCTGATAGAGCATTAGATTGCTGCATTGATAAGTTGCAAAAGTTAAGTTTGCAAGTGGCAGGACCAGTGAAATTAGGAGCAGCAAGATTGAAGACAGATAAGAAAAAGAAGGCAAAAAAGGGAACGGTCTCATTTGAATAGGGGTATCAGTGATTGCTAATTAATTTTCTATGATTAGAACACTTTTACAGTTGTGGGACCCTCAGGAGGATATAGTTGTTGAGGAGGATAACGAACAAGAACTACGATTACGAAATAAGATACACCTTGTGTTAAAGAAAGACCTTGAGCTGTTAGCCTCATATAGTAAAAAGGCTGAAGAGGCTTTGCAATCACCACCACTGAATTGGTTGCTTTGGATTGAAGAACCAGAATTTTATACTGGTCCTTACTTACATTCGCTTCCTTGTTATGTTTGCAAAAAGGATAAAGATAAATGCTATGCATGGGTAGCTTTGCATTGTGCAGATTGTAATCAGGTTTATTGGTATCCACAGAGGTCATTGGGATATTTATGGTGTACATCTTGTTTTGGAAAGTGGATTCGAAATCATATCTGGGTTAGAGCTCTTGAACAAAGTACTGGCCTGCCAGGACGGACAGGATTACAGCTCTTTGAGAGTGCAGAACAAGTGATTATAGCATATCTTAGGTGGACGTTACAGGAAAACCTTAGAATATTTGAAATTACTAAAGCCTCACGCATCATAGCAGCTCGCTGTAAAGCTAATTTGCCTTCAAACTTACCTCATGCTATACCTGTGAGCAAGGATGCTGATTTAGAATTAGATCAGTACATTCAAACATTGACTCAGCCTTACAATATTCAATCTAGCAAACCAGGGAAAGGACAGCGAAGAAAGGAAAAACAACGTAAGCAGAAGGAAGAAAAGGAGAAGCAAAGCAAGCAGAAAGAAAAATGAGGTTTGTTTTTGTTATACTGCTCAATGCTGTAGCAAGTGAAGCAGTAGGAGTAACACACCTTAGTCAACCAAGGGAAAATTTATGGGTGACACTTGCTAATCAAACTAACCAATCATCACTTTGTCTTAGTCTTGGAGGAGTCACTAACCCATTTTGAACATGCCTGGTGGGACTTCCGGTGTGGTCTCCTGGAGAATTTTGCAGTTTGATAAACAATCAAACCTTATGCATGTCTAACATGTCAAACATCACATTGCCGGTGCAACAAGGGTATACTGCAGGTCAGAGTGATGGCTATCGTCAATGCTTACTAATCCAATCACTTAACACCTCTTTGCATTCTCCTCCTGAAGAATTGGATCTTTTTGGAAGTACAAATGCCAGCATATCTAACACTACAGCTGGTGGATGGTTTAGCTTCAAACTTTCGGGTGCTCAGAATTTAAACCAACCTAAAGAAACATGGGCTACCCTAGATTCATCCCTGAATGTGAGTGAATTCTCTCCACAGCATTACAGTCAATGTAACGGCACAAATATCACAGCACCAATGAAATTGCCCACAGGAATATTTTTGATTTGTGGAGACAGGGCATGGAATGGTATACCAGCTAAACCACAGGGTGGACCCTGTTTTTTGGGAAAATTGTCACTGTTTCATCCTAATGTGTCCTTGCTAATGCAGCTGAGTCAAAATTCAAACAGGAGAAAACGTAGCATACATGACTTAGACTGCAGCAAGATAGGAGATCCACGGTTTTGGGGCACATTCAAACAGGTGGTGGTTTCAACTATCTTACCAGGAGGATCTGCCAATAAAGCCATGAATTTAGCAAAAAAAATAGGATGCTGGGTAAGGGATGAGCTGAACAAGACATCACAAATTCTAGACATGTTAACTGCAGATGTGCAAAGTGTTAACCATGCTGTTTTGCAAAATACAGCTGCTGTAGATTTTTTGCTCTTAGCACAAGGGCATGGATGTGAAGAGTTTGAGGGAATGTGTTGCATGAATCTGTCTGATCATTCGGTGTCCATTCACACTAAGATAAAAGAATTGCAACAGGGACTTCACAAACTCAAGGAAGAAGATGGTTTAGGAATTGACGAATGGCTTAAAGGCTTAGGACTCGGACCGTGGCTGAGGAACCTTGTGATCTATGCTATAGGACTTCTGGGTGTAATTTTTACTGTTTTTGCTTATTTTGCCTTGTATCTTTAACTGTATTCAAAACATGGTCAGCCGTACAATAGCAAAAACATGGCAAACTAATCTCCTTGCACAAGAAGAAAACAGGGGAAATGTGGAGAGTATTATTAATAATTGGTTAGGTGAGAAAGGTCACACTGATATAATGCCGCTGGTTAAGCTGAAGGAGAAAAGTCAGCAGTCAGCAAGCTGAAAGGAAAAGTCAGCAGTGGCCTTGCTGCAACATGAGGATAGGGAGTTGAGATTAGTCCTGAAATATCCTAAGAATATGTAGAAAGTATCAAAAGTAGAACCATAGGAATGTCGAAGTAGCGTAGATGCTGATATGTAAAGTGACCAATCCTGAGCTCAACTTTTGCAATATGTATGAAGCTCATTATTAACTGTATTTAACCCGCCGTACTGATCAATAAAATCGGGCCTGTGATGATCAAATGGATGTCCGGGTCTCCTTCTGTCGACAGACCATCAAACATGCCACCTTGCAGAACAGCGATAGAGTTTTAACTCTTGGCACAGGGGCATGGCTGTGTAGACTCTGAGGGCATGTGTTGCATGAACCTCTCCAGCCACAGCGAGTCAATCCACAAGAGCATTCAAGTACTGAATGAAGAGTTCAAGAAGCTTCAAGTGGAAAACAAAGACTGGTTCAATGAACTCTTCCAATCCAAGGGATAAAAGGGTTGGATGATGTCTGGCTAAAACACGACATTGAATTTTCCTAGTTTTTGTTGTATTCTTAATTGTCTCATGTTTGTTTGGATGCTTTTAGAAAGTCTTACAAAATTCTTTCAGTTTTGTCTTTGTGGTAAAACAGAAAGAGGGAAGATACCCAACACAGGCTCCTCATGGACTCCTTGGAGGAGAGAATTGCAGGTCAGCATGGCACAAACACCTCTCAGACACTCAATTTTGGAAGGAAATTCCTTAAAAGTACCTAAAAGTATACTTAAATCCATAAAGTACCTTAAAAACCTTGAGTATGTCAAGGCATTAATGAGCCCCACTGAGTGTCAGTACAAAGACCCCAGGGACTCATTAAAGCAGATAATTGGGGCCGTGATTGTAAAACCTCTCACACAGTGTGTATCAAAAGGGAAACACCAAGTACCTTAAAATAACTGAAGTACCCTGCAGTATTAATGAGCCCCTCTGAGTGTTGTTACTGACAAAGCCTCTACAGGGAATAATTACTGCAGATAATTGGAGGCCATGATTGCACAAACCTCTCAGAGACTCCAAGCCAAAAGCCAAACCCAAAGTTCTTTAAAAAACCTGCAGTCCCTGGGAGCATTCAGGAGCCCCCAGGGCCATTCCTGAGCAAGGCTCCCCAGGGACTCCTTCCAGCAGATCCTTGAGGCCACTGGGATGTGGGCTAGGGGGGGATGCTGAGGGCAGGACAAGGGGCTGACAGTGCCCAGCCTGGCTGGGGCTGTGCCAGGAGGCCCCAGTGCCTCAGGACAAGGTGTCTCCTCACAGCCCTTGGAGGCACAGACACTGCTGTGCCCCAGGGCACCAAGACTCGGCTTCTCTTTGTCCTCACCTGTCAGCACTGCCTCCAGTTCTCTGCTCTGCCTGGGGCCTGGGGACACTTCCTCAGTTGTGCTCCTCAGTGGGACCCATTAAAAGTCCAAGAAACTTTGGAGTTGGATTCTGCCTTGGAGTCCTGGAGACGTTTCTTCAGCTCCCTCTCAGGGACTGAGGTTCAGGGCCTGAGCACAATGCCCCAGAGGCTCATTAAAGTCCTGGTGCTGTGTCTGTGCTGCTGAGCTGGGCTGGGCTTCTGGCACAGAGGCAGCTCCTGGTAACCAAGAAGAGCTTCAAAAGCACATTTCTCTTGATGAGCAGCTCTTCTGCCAGACCAGCAGGGCTGGGGCACTGCCTGCAGCCATCCCGGGCACAGCACAGAGGCACAGAGAGTTTCCATCAGTCAGGGCTGGGAAGGTGCTGAGAAGTGCCTGGGGCAGAATCACTGCCAGCCCTTGGCACAGGAACTTCTGGCTTCAGGACAATGCAGCTGCAGCTCCAGGAGAGATCTCCCAAAGCTGGAACATCCCAATGCCTACAGACTCTGTGAGTACATTCTCTGACTGTCTCTTGTGCAGAGCAGCCAGGGGTGCCCAGGGCTGTCATGCAGAGCAGGGTCCTGCAGCCCAGGGCACTGTGCTGGGGCAGGGACTCTGCTGCCTGCCAGGCACAGCTCTCAGCCAGCCCTGGCAGCTGCTCCCAGCACTGGGGGACAAGATCTGGGTGGGAGGAGACAGCTGGTCAGGCTGTGTTCTCCTTGTGTGGGGAGGAAGTGTTCTCCTTGTGTGGGGAGGTTGCTGCATTGTTCAGGACTGCTCCCATCCCGGCATTTAACTGCAGAACATTTCCAAGTAGATTATACAGGGAGCACAGCAAGGCAGGGGCTGCATAAAAGGGAAAAAATTTATTAATCTACTGCTTTGGGTTGCTGGGATGGAAATTTGCATGTAGATATTCATCTCTCGGTTCATGTTTAGAAAAAATAAATAATTTGATGTCAGCTCTGAATAAAGCAAGCAGTGATAAAAATCAGCACAGGACCCCTCACAGGTAGTGTCAATGTCACTTCTCCAGCCTCCTCGGGGTTGCTCTGATGTTGCCATCAGAGCCTGCAGAGCCAGAGCTGCCCCTGGATGGTGCCTGAGCTGGGAGGGGTCTGCAGGGCAGGGATGAGCCCCCAGGGCTGGGCTGGGCTTGGCTTTGGTAGCACTGGCAAGGCCCAGCCCTAGGCACAGGGAGCAGCTGCTAGCAGGGACAGCTACAGGCAGCAGAGCCCTGGGCAGGCAGAGGGGGGAAAGTTCCCCCAGGCTGTGCAGGGATATTTCAAGTCCTCTCCAAACCCAAGTATTCCATGGTTACTTTTCTTACAGATCCCCATGCCAAGACACAGAAAATTTCCAACAGCAGCTCCATCAGCCACTTCCTCCTGCTGGCATTGGCAGACACACGGCAGCTGCAGCTCCTGCATTTCTGCCTCTTGCTGGGCATCTCCCTGGCTGCCCTCCTGGGCAACGGCCTCATTATCAGCGCCGTAGCCTGCGGCCACCACCTGCACACGCCCATGTTCTTCTTCCTGCTCAACCTGGCCCTCACTGACCTGGGCATGATCTGCACCACTGTCCCCAAAGCCATGCACAATTCCCTCTGGGACACCAGGGACATCTCCTACACAGGATGTGCCACACAGCTCTTTTTCTTTCTTTTCTTCATCTCAGCAGAGTATTTCTTCCTGACCATCATGTGCTATGACCGCTACGTGTCCATCTGCAAACCCCTGCACTACGGGACCCTCCTGGGCAGCAGAGCTTGTGCCCACATGGCAGCAGCTGCCTGGGCCAGTGCCTTTCTCAATGCTCTGTTGCATACGGCCAATACATTTTCCCTGCCCCTGTGCCATGGCAATGCTCTGGGCCAGTTCTTCTGTGAAATCCCACAGATCCTAAAGCTCTCCTGCTCATACTCCAATCTCAGGGAACGTGGCCTTCTTGCTGTTACTGTCTTTTTGGTATTTGGTTGTTTTGTGTTCATTGTTTTCTCCTATGTGCAGATCTTCAGGGCTGTGCTGAGGATCCCCTCTGAGCAGGGACGGCACAAAGCCTTTTCCACCTGCCTCCCTCACCTGGCCGTGATCTCCCTGTTCCTCAGCACTGGCACATTTTCTGACCTGAAGCCCCCCTCCATGTCCTCCCCATCCCTGGATCTGGCCCTGTCAGTTCTGTACTCGGTGGTGCCTCCAGTCCTGAACCCCCTCATCTACAGCCTGAGGAACCAGGAGCTCAAGGCTGCAGTGTGGAGACTGATGACTGGAGGGTTTGAGAAACATTAAAATACTTGCCCAATCCTGCCAATTATGTGGAATAAAATTAATCTTTGATCTATTTTGTTTCATTGTTTCTTTTCCTTTGTTTTACTTACTATATCTTTTCAATAGAAAAAGTTCATTATTAGTGCCATTTCTCATTTGTTTCTCTCCAACTTGCCTGTGGCCACAGACTATGTCAATGAGGGGCTGCCCCCCCGGTGTATTTATTGAAACTAAAGGATCTCCCAGCAAAGTTTTCTGCAGAGATGCCCTTTTTTTTCCTTCTCTGGGGCTGTGGCAGCAGTGTCTGTGTGCAGAGCTGGGGGCAGATCAGTGCTGGCACAGCAGCTGTGCCCAGCAGCCGCAGCAGCATTTGGTGTTGCCAGTGCTGCTGCCGTGGCCCTGCCCCGCTGCCCTGGTGGCCCTGGTGTTGCTGCAGGGCCTGAGTGCTCTCGGGGCTGGGCACAGCCCTGGGGGTGGCAGGGCTGGGGCTGCAGCAGGGACAGGCCATGGGCACTGCTGGGGCAGCGCTGACGCCTCAGCCCAGGGCCTGGGGGCTCCAGGCTCCTTGCCCAGGCTCTCTTAAGAACACGCCCATGCCAATGCTCAGCACAGAAAAGCCCCGTGAGCAGCCCCAGGCTGGCCGTGGGCAGGCTGGGGGCAAAAAGCATGGCTGGGGATCTGCAAGGGCCCTGGGGCAGATGGGAAGGAGCAGCAGAGCAGGGGCTGATCCATCCCCAGTGCGCTGCACAGCCCAGGGCAGTGTCCCAGAGCGTCCTGATGGAGCTGCCAACAACATCCCCCCTCTGCAGCCCTGGCCTCTCCCCCAGCTCACACAGGTGCCCCATCCTTGCAGGCACAGACACGGCAGCACTGGCTCAGCAGCCCCTGTTTGCATTGCACACAGCAGGGGGAGCACCCCCATGCTGTTGGTGTGGGGACATGAACCTGAGGGGGCACAAATGCCATCAGCCCCTGGGGCCAGCAAGGGCTGGGGGACACCAGGGAAACCGCTCAGATTTGTGCTGGCCTCTGCCTTCAGCCAGAAAGTTTGTTCCCATCAGCTGGGAGTTTCCTGTCCCACTGCAGACGCTGTTGCTCAGAGGCAGGGCTGCCCGGCAGCCACCCCCAGACTGCCCTCAGCATTTCCTCTGCTTCACATTTGCTTGCTTTATACCCCCTGCTTCACATTTCTTCTAATTGCCCACCCCAGGGGGCCCACAACTGGACACAGCACTCGAGGTGCTGCCCAACCAGTGCCCAGCACATGGGAAGAATCACTGTCCTGCTCCTGCTGGCCACACCATTCCTGATCCAGGCCAGGAGCCATTGGCCTTCTTGCCCACCTGGGCACACTGCTGGCTCATGCCCAGCCTGATGTCCATCAGTCCCTGCAGGTCCCTTTCTGCCTGGCTGCTCTCCAGCCACTCTGTCCCCAGCCTGTAGCACTGCAGGGGTTGTTGTGGCCAAAGTGCAGAACCCAGCACTTGGTCTTCCTAAACCTCACCTTTTTGGATTTGAGCCCTGGATCCAGCCTGTCCCAGGCACTGTGCAGAGCCCTCCTACCCTCCAGCAGATCAACACTCACACCCAGTTTGGTGACATCTGCAAAGATGTCCTTGGTTCCATGGGGCCCCTCAGTGTCACAAAGGCCTCTTGGTCACACCAGGCCATGCACTGTCACACTGGTCTCCTTGGATCCATGTGACCATGCAGAGCAAATAGTGTCCTTGTTTCCACTGGGCCCCAAATATGACAATGGTGTCCTCGGTTCCATGGGGCTACACAGTGTGACAATGTTCTCGTTGGTGCTGCAGTTTCACAGGAGCCCCTTGGTTCCATGGGCCCCCACAGTGTCAGAAAGGCCGTGGAGTGTCCCTATGGTCTCCTTGATTTTGCAGTGTCAAAATGGTGAAACCCCTTGGTTACATAAGGCCCTGCAGTGTCACAATGGTCTCTGTGGTTCCACGAGGACCCAGAGTGTCACGGTGCACTCCCTGGCTCCATTTGGTCCCAGAGCACCACACTGGACCCCTGGTTCTGTGGGGCTGCATGGTGTCACCATGGTCCTCTTAGTTCGATGAGGCCCTGCAGTGTCACGATGGCCCCAGCGCGTCCCAATTATCACAGAATGACAGAATCAAATAGGCTGGAAAAGACCTTTGGGATCATCAAGCCCAACCAATACCCTCATACTCCCTTGTCACCCAGATCATGGCACTAGGTGCCACTGGAGAGGGACAGTGACTCTGCCACCTCTCCCCTGGCCAGCCCATTCCAATGCCCACTCACCCTTTCTGTGAAGAACTTCTTCTTATTGTCCAGCCTGAACCTCGCCTGGTGCAGCTTAAGGCTGTGTCTTCTTTACCTGCCCTCCCGCAGATCCACACTCACACCCAGCTTGGTGCCATCTGCAATTTGTGAATGCTGGACTCGATCCCCTCACCCAGATCATCAGTGAAGATATTAAACAGGACTGGGCCCAGCACAGATCCCTGGGGGACAGCACCAGTGCCTGGACACCAGCTGGGTGCAGCACCATCCCCTCCACTCTCTGGGCCCAGCCTCCAGCCAGCTCTTTACCCTGGGAGGGGTGAACATGTCCAAGCCATGGGCTGCAGTTTTTCCAGGGAATCCTGTGGCTCATGGTTTTAAAGCCTTTGAAGTCCAGGCACACAACATCTACAGCATTTCCTGCATCCACAGGTGGGTCACCTGGTCATAAAAGGAGATCAGGTTGGCCAGGCATGACCTGCCACCCCTAAATCCACGCTGGCTGGCTCTGATCCCTCAGCCATCCCATGGGTGCCCTGTGATGGCACTCAAGGTGATCTGTTCCATAACCTTGCCAGGCATCCAGGTCATGGTTGACAGGCCTGGAGTTCCCCAGCTCCTCCTTCCAGCCCTTCTTGGGGATGGGCTCACACTGGCACCTCCAGTGCTCTGGAACCTCCCCACTGAGCCAGGACTGATGGTAAATGTTGGAGAGCAGCCTGGGGAGCTCATCCACCAGTTTGTTCATCCCCCTAGGATGGATTCCATCTGATCCCATACACCTGGGAGCATCTGATTGGCTCAGCAGGTCAGCAGCTGCTTCCTCCTGGATTACAGGGGGCTGTTCTGCTCCCTGTTCCCACCTACCAGCTCAGGAGAGCACTTGTCCTGAGGACAGCCTGCCCTAATATTGAAGATTGAGACATACAAGGTATTAAGCAGCTCAGCCTTTCCTTATCTTTAGTTACTATATTCTACACTGTGTCAAAAAAAAAGAGTAGAGGTTCTCCTTATCCCATATTTTGCTAAAAATTTATTTCTAGAAACATATTCTACTATTTTTCACAGAAGTGGCCAGGTTAAGCTCTAATTGATCTTTCACCTCTCAGCTTTTCTTTCTGCATGACCTAGCAAGATCCTTAAACATTTCTTAAGTTGCCTGACCTTTTGTCCAAAGTTGATGCTCTCTCTTTTTTCCCCTGAGTTCCCACAAAAGCTCCACGGCCAGCCAGGCCAGTCATTTTCCTCACTAGCTCATCTTTTGCCACACTAGGAAAGGCTGCTCCTTCCCCCTTAAGGTAACTTTCTTGAAATGTCCATCCTTCCTGGACCCCTTTGTTTTTAAGGGCTGTTTCCCCTTCAAAAAAATCAGTACCTGATTTGGTACTCCCCAAATCAGCATCCTAAATAGGAAAAAGTCTGCCCTTCCAAATTCCAGTGTAGAAGTTTTCTTGCTGCCCCTCCTTTCAACAACATTGAAAACTTGATTATTTCATGGTCACTCTGTCCCAGGCAGCCTCCGAGCCCCACATCTGCCACCAGCCCTTCTCTGTTTGTGAACAGCAGCAGACAGAGCTTTCCTTGGCAGTGGGAGTGTTACCAAAAATTCAGTAAAACAGAAAACTCCTTAACCCCAGTGTAGCATTAAGAATCAGCATTCTTTATTCAGCACAGGGGAGAGCTCCTCTCAAAGCCATGCAGGCTGAGCGCAGGAAAGTTTCTCTTTATTTTCTCTATTTTGCACACATATTCATTGATTTTCCTGGACTAAACTTACATATGACAATCATTTCCCCAAAATCATTAACATATTTCCCATCCCCTATACCCATGTGTTCTTCTCTTCTGGGGGTCTCTCTGGTGGTCGTGGACCCCAGTGTTCCAGTGGGTCTGGCTGAGCTGGGAGGACACTGAGGCTGCTGAACTTCCAGTTCCCCTTCTCACACAATGGGCATTGTGTAGTTTCCAGAGGCCTGGGGTTGTGGAGAACAAGCTCCAGGTGTCAGCTCACCTGGTGGAGACAATTGACCATCTGGTAACATGAAGTCATAGAGTGGGCTATGATATCACAGAGTGGAGAATGGGAGGTCATGGAGAAGCTACAGCCTCATAGATTGCCTTTATGACATCACAGAGCAAGCTGTGATAGCACAGGGCAGCAGTCTGACATCACAGAGCAACTAGGACATCACAGAGTTGGCTGTAACATCAGAGACCAGTTGTGTGACATTAGAGAATGGGCTGTGCCATCACAGAAGGGGCTGTGTGACATCCCGGCAGGGCTGTGTCAGGTCACTGGGTTGGTCACTCTGCCCCAGCTCCCCCTCACTGTTTCTCCCAACAAGTCCAATGCTGTTCATGCCCAGCAGGGTCACTGTCCCCTGGGATCCCCCCGGCCCACCTGGAGCCACAGCCTCCACCAAAGGATGTTCCACAGGATCCACCCCAGAGCCTGACATGGGGATAAGGGACCAGGGCTGTATGACTAGGACATCAAGGATGTTCTTATCTTATTGTATTCCATATTTCTAGAGTCCCATACTGTTGCAATCATATCTAAAGTCCATACCTTCTTGCTGGTTTTCTGCCATGCAGTTCTTCTCTGTAGCACAGTTCCTCATGGTTTCACAGGGGCTCCTCCTGGGCTCTTGACCAACCCCTTCTATCCCAGCTATCTTTACGAACCACAGCTGCTGCCCAACTAAGGACTTCACAGCAGTGACTCATTTAGAATAGCTGGGACCCACTTATCTAATACATAGGACTCTCACTACATTTCAGTTGTTGTATTCTTATTGCTCTTATAACAATACATATATTCAGGCCCCCACACAAGGACATGGATTATCCAGGTCACTGTGGCCTGGGTGGGGTTCCCCAGGACAGGAAAGATGTCTGGCAGCTGGAGCAGGGTCTGGGAAGCGCCTCCAAAGTGGGGCTGGAGCCCTTGGGCTTTGAGCAGAGGCTGAGGGAGCTGGGCTTGTCCAGCCCGGAGCAGGGAAGGCTGAGGGGCTCCTCAACCCAACCTGACAGTGCCAGTGAGGAGGGGATGGAGAACACAGAGCCAGGCTCTTCACAAGGGGGCCTGGGGGGAGACAAAAGCCAATGGGTGGAAGGGGAAGGAGGGGAGATCAGCCAGGGCATGAGGAGATGAAATGAGTCAGGCTGGTTTCAGCATTTCCTCAACAACAAGAGCAGCCTGACCTCTCATCTCCATCCACCACTGACAGCTTTGCAAATCAGGACGAGCAACCTGATACAAGAACTCATTTGTGTGTATATCTATCACAGAACCACATTTGTCTAAAATTACTTTTAATATGGAAATCACTTGTGTTTGGAGGACTCATCAGACACTGCTGGGACATTGCACATAGCTCAGGGAAGAGCAAGATTGTTATTAAATTATGTCTTCTTCAAGTGTGGTCTGTTGGTCATGAAGAGAAACTTTCTGTGCCTCTGAGTCTCACCAGTTCCCAGTCCTCAAAGGACCCAAACCTGATGAGTTGTTGTTCCCACACTAGTGGTGGTACTTCCTCATCCCTCCATGCACAGAGCAGAGCTCCCTTGTCCCAAAAAGTCCCTGGCAATGCAGGGATGAAGGAAACAGGACAGGCTGTGGGGATCAGGGCCAGGGCAGGGCCAGGGATTTGGGCCCTTGAGATCTCAGCACCGCAGGCAGAGGGGAGCAGGGCAGCCAGGGAGCCTCCTTTGGCCTTGGGCAAGCACCTTCCCCCATGGCTGGGGCTGAGTCCTGTGGCAGCTGCAGCTGCTGCTGCACCCTTGCCAGGGGTTGACGCCGTGGGGCAGTGGCCAGAGCAGCCTGGCCTGAGCAGAGCTGTGGGGACAGAGCCGGCTGGGATGGGCTGGGCTGGGGAGAGGCCCTTGGTGCTGCCCAGAGCTCGGGGCAGCCGGCAGAGCTTGCAGGGAGCTGGGCTGGGCTCAGGGAGCCTGGCCCAGAAACCATCAGTGTCCATCTCAGCCTGGCTGAGCGTGCAGGGGCAGGACTCAGGCCAGGCCTTGTGGGGCAGGGCCAGCACCTGTGCAAGGCATTGCAAACAGGCAAGTGGCCCAGAGAGGAGGCTGCTCTGTGCCCTTGGTGGCATGGACAGAGCACAGAGGGGCCCCAGGACATTGTCAGTGCCAGCCTCTGTGCCCAGCCCTTGGCAGCCCTGGTTGCTGAGCCCAGCTTTGGCCTGGGCTGAGTTTGGCTGTGGCCCAGCTCCATCCTCCTGCAGGGCTCAGGGCCTGTTCCTGGCCATGGCCAGCCCTGGCTGCCTCTCTGCTGGCCCAGAGGCCGGCAGAGCCCGGGGCAGGGCTGTCTGTGCAGCCCCACAGGTGCCAGGGGCTCTGCAGGAGCTGGCAGAGGCTGCCCAGCAGGGAGGCCATGGGGCACAGAGCCCCAAGGCTGCTGTGGGCACCACGGCACAGGGGCCGTTCCCAGCCGCAATGCTCCTGGCCTGGGCTGGGCCTGCACAGGGGCTGGGCCACCATGGCTGGGCCAGCACAGGGCCACAAAGGGGCCACGCAGCCGCTGCCGGGGCTGACAGCAAGGCCAGGCACACACAGGGAATTGCTGAGCATGGGCTGCGCTGGCCAGGCCTGACTGTGCCAAAGGCAGAGCTCAGCTGCCCTTTGGGGCTGCAGCAACCGTCCAGAGCCCAAAGAGCCTCCATGGCTGTGCTGGAGACCAAGGCTGCAGGAGGGAAATGCAGGGCTGCTGCGGGATGGGGAGGACATTGAATTCCAGCACACACCTCAGCTCTCTGATGATCCCGGCACCATGCTGGGCCCTGTTTCAGACTGGAGCAGAGCAGATGTTAATGGGACAGGAGCCCTGCGGGGCTGTCAGTGACCTGCAGCTTGCAAGGTGCTCTGCTCTCCCTCAGGTGCTCTCAGAGAGATCCAATCCCAGCTGGGAACCTCAGGGCACAAGTGGTGCTGCCTGTTCATGGGCACACAGCTGATGTCTGGAAAGGAGCAGAGGTGTTAATACCTGTTAGTTTCATAATATACAAGCAAATCTTTATTTTCTGGGTCTTTTGAGAACTTTTGAGAAATGTAAACGTTTTCTCTCCTGGAACAGGAATTTCCTGGATGTGCTGGATTCTTCTTCTGATGGCAGGAGAAGAAATACTCATCTTCCCCTCTGCCTTTGCCACAAACATTCACTCTAATATTTAATCACCCCTTCCCTTCAGGTATCTCCAGCTGTCCTGTTGAAATGGCCCTGTTTAAGAACATCTCTTCATTTAGAGCAGCTGCATCTATGTCCTTTCCATCGCTCCCAGATTTTCTCATCCAGATGCTCTCTGGCCATTCAAGTACCTCTCACCTAACTCGTTTCATGCATTGAACATCAGGGAGTTGTCAAATCTTTCTGAAGTTTAAATAAATATCACATTAGACAGCATCCTAATTGTGTTTATATCTATCATAGAATTACCATTTCTTATGTCTTTGTCCAAAACTCTTGCTATACGACAATCCATGGGGAATGGTGGACATGTCAGATAGTGCTGGGACATCCCAGAGATCCAAGGGAAGAGCTGTGATGGTTATTAAACTGTTCAAATGTTCAACTTCTAATTTTTGGCAAGAAACCTTTCTGTGTGTCTGAGTATCACCAGGCCCTGAGCCCAAAGGACACAAACCTTGTGGCTCCCACTGCAGGGGCACTTAGACCTTGGCTTTGTGCAGGAGAGCTCTTCATCCCCTTTCTCTCTTTTCCTCCCTCTGGGTATGGAGGGAGCTCCTGACTTCAGTGTGTGACTCATGTGTGCAAAGAGCGAATCTGGGCAGAATTGGGGCAGGGAGGGTTTGCACGGGGGGATCTGTTGGGATCTGTGCTGGGCACAGAAGGTGTTTTCCATTGCTCTGAGACTATCTGCTGTGGAAAGTGGATTTAATACCTTGCAGAGGAATGATTTTGGCATATGATGGAGCTGTGCCTTCACTTGGCTTTGTTGGCTGACAAGAAATGAACATCCCTCTGTGTCTCAGGCAACTCCTTCTCCAAGGAAAGCAGGTGGGAGCTGGAGCCAAGGAGCTGAAAGCTGCAGGTGCAGCCTGGGCTGGAGGGAGCTCAGATTTGCACAAGGCTGCCCTGAGTGCCAGGGCTTGGATGGGGGAAATGGTGGGGTGGGGGTAGGGACAGAGTCTGATTGATTGTCAGCCATGAAGGGTCTTATGTCGCAGAGAACTTTTATGAAAAATCCTTTCTTTAGGATTTTTCCTCCTGAGAAGCTGAGAGACCTCAGGAACCAAATGTAAACAATGATTATCTGCTGCTGTGGAAGGCAACATGTAGATCTCTGATTAGTCTCATGTAGTTGTTTGTAATTAATGGCCAATCACAGCCCTGCTGGCTTGGACATGGAGTCGAGCCAGAAACCTTTGTTATAATTTTTTTCTTTTCTCTTCTTACCTAAGCCTTCTGATGAAACATTTTCTGCTATTCTTTTAGTATAGTTTTAATGAATTATATATCATAATATAATAAATCAAGCCTTCTGAAACATGGAGTCAGATCCTCATCTCTTCCCTCTTCCCTCTTTCCCTGTGAAAAACGTCACAGTCTTGATTTTCATATCCGTTCCAACTACATAAGGAGGTACTTGGATTCAAAGTCAATTGGAGATTGCTATTAACAGGGGAAAAAAAAAAAAACTAAATAGGACCTAAAAAATGTTTTCTCGCTGTCTTTTTAAATAGAACATATTCAGTTGAATGCACTTCTGAAATCTCTCTTTGTTAACCACACAAGATTTGGAAACTGAAATAAAATTATCCCCAGAGGCTTAGCTTGTTAAGGTGTTCTGAATGTTAATGAGCCCTGGGACACTGAATTCCTGCACTGAAGAGCTGAAGGCTGAACAAGCCTCTGGAACAGTACTTGGAGTCAATGTCAATTGGAGATTGCACATTTTAATGAATTAACAGGAAAAAATATTACAAGACCAAAAAAATATGTTTTGTCACTAATTTTAAAATATATTGCATTCAGTTTGGATATACTACTGAGATCTGTTGAATTAACCACAAACGATTTGAAAACTGAAATCAGATTATTCCCAGAGGCTTGGCTTGTTCAGGTGTTCTGAATGTTAATGACCCCTGGGACACTGAATTCCTGCACTCAAGAGCTGAAGGCTGAACAAGCCTGTGGAGCAGGAAAATTCAGCAGGAACCTCCAAGTTGCCGAGGATATCAGCAGCCCCCACTGAGGCCATCCCTGCCCAGAGACCGTGGGGGAATGGGCAGACAAGGAGAGCGTCCCTGGGGCTGGGGCAGCACAACTCAGAGGCAGCAGCGGCTCCAGCTGGGAAATGGAGTGTGGAATGTGGCTGGGAAAGCCCTGCCTGGGCTGGGCCAAGCAGGACACACAAGCCCTGACTCCCATTCCCCAAAAAAACTCTTTTAAGGAGACATTCTAAAGGAATTACAGTTATGTGCTTTGAGTTGAACTCACTGGAGAAGTACCATCAAGAGATTCTTAGGAGCTCAGAACTATAAAACAGCCTTTACTGGGAACTTGACAAAATCAGAGAAACTTTGGCAAAACGTTTATTATGACATTGTTGTTGGTTTGTTTATTCAAGATTTTTCTAATCTTGAGATTTCTTAATTAGCGTCTTGATGATTGTGTTGGGTTTTATTGTCAATTAATTATTTATGGGGTTTTTTTGTGAGATAGGATTGCGAGAAAGGTAAAGTAGGCTTAAGATTTTTAAATGGTAGAAAGAAAATGTTATTAAAAGTAACTAAAAGAAAAAATGTAGTAATAATTAAAATAAGCTCTTTAGAACACTTTTTTTTACAACTTTATTTTCACTGACAATGTAAAGAAACTAAACTTAAAATTTCTAGTTATTTACTATTTCTAGAATAGTCTTTTTTTAGTTTACTTTGGGAGAGAAGTTTTTCTTGTTAAGGTTATGGAGATTCTTTTACAAGAGGAAAAAATAGCTTTTTATCTGGTTCTTAATTTTGTCATGGATAACAGTGGTCTGGGGGACTTTGTTATTGTGGAGTTATTTTTATTGCCAGAAGGTTTTTTACAGCTTGTTGATGGGCCATGTTGACTTATGGGGTATTGTTTTAAAAATAGTTCTTTAAAGGTAAAAGTGTTCATAATTTACTTTTAAAATTATTTTTATCTCTTGGAATACAGATCTTCTCTTGGGAATACTGGATTACTTTTTTTTCCCCTGTTTAGACTTTTTATGTAATTACATTTATTTTAACAATTCTTTTCTTTTAGCATGGAGGTTTTTCTTTGATATTAATTTGAATTTTTTTATTAGTTTTATGTATTTTAATGAAAAAAAAGTTTTTTGGGATTTAATTTCTTCTTTACCGACTTTGATGGTTTTATGTTTGTTTTTTATATGCTTGTATTTTGTTTTTCTTTTACTCGAGGGAGGACTGAATATTGAAATGATTAACACCTGACCTGCCAGTAGCTTGTAGTTGAAGTTGTGGTTGGGTTAGGATTGGTTTTATGATTAATTTTTGTGGGGTTTTTTGTTTAACTTTAGTTCTAGGGTTGAATTTGTGCCTTGTAGGTTGTAGGAGTTTTTTGTTTTAATTGTCTTGGGGGGAGGGGACTTGATGGTAAGATTTTAATAGCTGTGGCTGGCTTTGTTCTGGTTAGGAGTTTGTAGCCTCTCTTGTTTTCCTGTTTGGTAGTTGTTGGGGTTTGATTTGGTTAGAATGGGGCCGATGGGGGGGCAGGGGGCAGCCTGGGGAGGTGGGAAGGGGCTCAGCACGTGGCAGAGTTGCTTGGTTTGGTTTGGTTTGGTTTGGTTTGGTTTGGTTTGGTTTGGTTGGGTTGGGTTGGTTTGGGTTGGTTTGGTTTGGTTTGGTTTGGGTTGGTTTGGTTTGGTTTGGTTTGGTTTGGTTTGGTTTGGTTTGGTTTGGTTTGGTTTGGGTTGGTTTGGTTTGGGTTGGTTTGGTTGAGATGGGGGCTGGGGCCAGGGCCTGCTGCTTCTTTGTTGCCTGGGAAAAAAAGAGGAGGTTCCTGGCTTTTTTCGTCTTTAACATTTGTGTTTCACAGAGGCGTGTTAAGTATCTTGGTGGTTTAACAGATTTTCAGTTACACAAAAATTTTGTATTACTTTTTAAAATTCTTCTCATGTCAAACTACAACAGACATTCAACCAACAAAAAACTCTTCTCAAATCATTGACTTGGCCCATTCAACTTCACAAACTCTATGCCTGTTCAATTTAATGTTAATCAAAATGTGCAAGAGAAACAGAAGAAGAAGACACAGAAAGACAGAAAGACAAAAAAGATACAGAGAGGTACACACAGAGCTACCAACTCCTGGATTCCAGTGGTGTTCAGATGGAAATTCCAAGAAGAGGTAGGGTCAAGAAGGGTGCTTGCCTTGTGGTCAGCCACCAATACCCCTTGATCTTCCTGAGCCCTTCCCCCAGGTGGGCCTTGGGCTCATTTGGTCCCTCAGGAGCTGGGCTGGGGGCTGCAGAGGTGGCTGTGGAGCATTGCCTGTGCTCTGCCAGGGACTGGCAGCCACTGCTGGGCTGGGATAGAGGCTCTGGGGGAATTGGGGCTACAGGGCAGGGCAGTGCTGGGGTCACAGGGCAGGGCAAGGCTGGACCTGCCCCTTCTTCCTCCCCCACACATGAAATGTTTTGCAGCCAACAATCTCCTGCAGTGTGTCACAACAGGCAGTGTTGGAGATGAAATCCCAATTCTGGGCATGGGCACCTGGCCAAGAAGTACAGCTCTTTTCCATAGGAAGGAAAGCACAGAGCCCCAGTGTTTGGAAGGCCGGTGAGAGCCTCAGTAGGCCAAGGCCATCCAGACTTTTCAGAAATGACATATTTTGTCTGGGAGCTATCTTTGGATGTAGGGAATTTTGGAGGTGGAAGTCCAATCTCAGCCATGGGCACCTGGAGAAGCAGGACAGTTCTTTCCCATGGGAAGGAAAGGGTAGAGCCTTCCCCAATGTTTTGGAGACAGATGGGAGGTGACCCTTGTAAAACCAATGCAAGACAGACTTGTCCTGGCAATATTCCTATGGGAACAATCCCTGGATATAAGGAAATTTGGAGGTGAAATCTCAATTCTGGCCATGGGTGCCTGGAGGAGAAGGAGAGTTCTTTTCCATTGGGAAGGAAAGCATGGAGCCCCAGTGTTTCATTAGCAGATGAGAAGCGACCCTCAACATGCCAAGGTCAATTGGACCAGTCAGGCAGTCCATGGGAGGCCAAACCAGTCAGACATGCTCTGTGTCTCCTTGTTTTTAAGAGGCCCCATAATGTCACAATGGTGCCTTGATTCCATGGGGTCCAGCAGTGTCATAATGGACCCTTGGTTCAGTGGAGTTGCACAATGTCAAAGTGGCCCCCAGGTTCCAGAAGGCCCCAAGTGTCAGAATGGTCCAAATGATTCCATGAGGCCTCACAGTGTCACAATGGTCTCTGTGGTTCCCCAGGCCCAACAATAACATGTGAGTCTTCTGTTCCATGAGCCCTGAATGTCACAATGGACCTTTGGACCTTAGGGGTTTGCGGAGTCACAATGGTCTCCTTTGACTCAAGAGTGTCACAACGGACGATTGATGACAGGAGGCCCCTCTGTGTCACCCTGGAGCTTTGGTTCCATGCAGCCCTGCAGCATCACAATGAACCCTAGTTTCAATGGGGTTCAACAATGTCACCATGGCCCCAAGGTTCCATGCATCCCTGCAGTGTCACAATGGTCTCCTATGGTTGTCCAGTGTCACAATGGAGCACTGATGACACGAGGCCCTGCAGTGTCACAATGGACCTTTGGTTCCATGCAGCCCTGCAGTGTCACAAAGGCCTCTTGGTTTCATGAGGCCCCACAGTATCATAATGGTGCTCTTGGTTCTGTGGGGACCTGCGGGGTCACAATGGTCTCACTGCTTCCATGAGGCCTCACAGTGTCACAATGCTTTGCTTATTCCATGAGGCCTCATAGTGTCCCAATGGTCTCCATGATTCCATGAGTACCCTCAGTGTCACAATGGCCCTTGCTTCCATGAGGCCTTGCAATGTCACAATGGACCTTTGGATCCATGGGGTCTCACAGTGTCACAATGGCCTCTTGGTTCCATGACACCCCAAAGTGTCACAATGGTCTCCACAGTTGCATGAGGCCCCACGGTGTCACAATGGACCCTTGGTTTGATGGGGCCTCTCAATGTCTCAATGATCTCTACATTCCATGGACCCACAGTGTCAGTACAGCCCTCTTGGTTCCATGAGGCCCAGCAATGTCACAGTGCTCTCCATGATTCCATGAGGCTCCACAGTGTCACAATGGTCTCATGGACTCACAGGGCCCCACAGTGTCACACTGGTCCCTTGCTGTCACAGGGCCCCACAGTGTCACAATGGTCCCTTGGTTCCATGGCCCTGTGCTGCTGCATTCTGTCCTCCCCTTCTCAGGCCGCCCTGCCAGCTGAGAAATGCTCCTTGGGCCTCGGCCTTGGCCAACAGCCCTTGGGCTCAGCTCCTCTGCAGCTCATCACAAACACTGTCTGCTCCAGGCACTGCTGCTGCCCAACCAGCTCCTGGGTTCTGTAGGAGAAGCCCTGGGAGGTGTTTTTGTTCCCTCTGTGGCACAACATCCCTGTTCTCACCCTGCCAAAGAAAGCTGTTGATGCCAAGTGCGGCCAGGATGAACCATTGCTGGGACTGAAGCCCCTCTCTTGGGGCCCTGCACACAGCGCTCCAAAAGGAGTCCTTGGAGCTCTCCTGGGCCAGCGACTCCCTCTGACTGGGGCCTCTCCCAGCCAGGAACTCTCCCGTTTGCTGCACTTGGGGATCCTGAACAACGACGGAGCCTGGGCCAATCCGCCCCCACTCCTCCAGGCTCAGCCCTTCACCTGCTGGGGAGATGCCAAAGGATCCACAGGGAGCATTTCCTGCCCTCAGAGGAATTTCTCACAGGTGCCTGGCACAGACTCTTTGTGTCTGTGTGCACACAGGAGTGCCTGTGCTGGGGAAATGTGGCAGAAATGCTGCTCTGTGAAGGGCTGGAGTGCCTTGGATAGCTGAGTCAGTCAGGCCTGTAAGTGAGGTTAAGTCACGCAGTCTAAGCTAAGCTAAATGCTGCTAAGAGTTTTTCTTTTGCTAAGTTTTTATGTTGAATATAAGTTAAGTTGAATATCGTTGAGTTTATTCCTCTGTTAGATTGCTAAGTCATAGGTTGATTGTAAGTAATTTAAATACGGTTAAGCTCTGTTCTTTTGCTAAATTGTGAAGTTGAAGGTATCAGTTAAGGTTAAGTCCTGTTAAATTTGAGCTCTGTTAACCTTTTGGGCCGTATTCCTTTCATCCTTGCCCTTACTGCCCTTGTGTCACACACACATAGGGACGGTTCTCTGATGATTTCTGGTTTGATTGTCTGGATTTGGTTTGGTTTTGTTGTTGCTTTGTTTCCTTGGTGTTCCTGAAGTGTACAGTCAGGAGCAGACTGACTCTTGCCAAGGAACTTTGTGTTGCTGTCCCTTAATATTAAATCTGGTTTTTGCTGCTCCCTTGCTGGGAATTTTTTCAGCGGCCTCAAGCCATTGTTCGTAACAGGAAGAAGGAGCCCTGGCCCAGGCTCTGACATGGGGATGCTGCCGGGGGGTCCCTGTCCCCCTGTGCCACCCCCAGGGCCCCGTCCCCCCGTCCCTGTGTCAGGCTCTGGGGTCGATCTTGTGGAACATCCTCTGGGGGAGGTTGAGGGGCTGGGGGCGGGGGGACCCGAGGGGACAGGGGACCCCGCTGTGCATGAGCAGGCTTGGACTGCTCTGGGGGGAACTGTGAGGGGGCTGGGGCAGAGTGACCTCACACAGGCCCTGTGATGTCACACTGCCCCTGTGATCTCACACAGCCCCTGTGATCTCACACAGCATCCTGTGATTTCACAGAGCCCCCAGTGATCACACACAGCTTTTTTGCAATGTCACACTGCCACTTGTGATGTCAGAGCCCACTCTAGCATGTCACAGAGCACCTTTGTGATGTCACAGAGCCAACTCTGAGATGTTAGCCTGCAATGTCAGGCAGTTGCACTGTGATGTCACAAAAGACTCTGTGATGTCAGAAAGCCCAATATGATGTCAGAATCTGTTCTCTGATGTCACCACCTGCTCTATCATGTTACACAGCCACCCAGTGATGTCACAACCCAGTCTCTGATGTCAGTGAGCCACCCTCTATGATGGCAGGATCTCCTCTACGGCCACACACCCTACTCTATGATGTCACAGAAGCTGGGTGATAGCACAACTCCCTCAGTGATGTCCCAAAACACTCTCTGTGATGTCATACTGTTATGAGTAGAAAAGTTGGCCATTTTTTTAAAAGGTTGCAGAGTTCACAGGTTGGGCCAGTTGCTGCCAGGGTGGAGTTCTAACTGTTTGTTGTTGTAATCACCTGTTGTTAATAGTTTTTTGTTAACTACCTGTTGTTGATGGTTGGGAATCCCCCTTTTTGTCGAGCAGCACCCTGCTGCTTCCAGGAGGATGGCACCCGGAACAGTGAAGAGGATGGAACAACCAAGTTGGCATGCAAATGACATTGGGGCTGGCATGCAAATGAGGAAGCCCTTCACCAAACTTAGCAAAAACCCCTAAAAAGAATGAACCAACACGGAATTGAGGGATCAAAGTGATGTCTAGACGTGAAGAACAGAATCCAGTGCCTGCTAAGACCCTTTTTATCCCTCACCCTAACCTAAAAACATGTTGGCTGGAAAGAGGACCTCGAATGTCAAACCAAAAAACTGGGAATCTCTTGGTGCTCTTGTGAGGATGGAAGCCACAGCTCTGCCCGCAGACCAGTGGACACAGCTGCACTTTTCCTCCTACTGTGTGCCACCCCCAAAATACGCATGAGACATGTCAGTTCTTCCCATGTGAGCTGATTTTTAATAAAGGTATTAAAAGGAGAAAGATCTCCTGCCCTATTTATTTCAGCTGGGCGCTTGTCTGGGATAGCCGTGCCTGAAGACAACATCAGGACTGGGATGGCCACCCACACTGGACCTCCAGAACAGCTGGCTATCAGGACCAGAGAAGATCGGCTTGGGACCAGTGACGCAGAGGAGCGCTGGACTGGCGAGAAATATCTGGTGGCGGGAGTAGGGGGCAAGCGAGTGTGTGTGAGCGAGACAAGGGCTGGCAGCTCGGACCCTCAGCCTGAGTGTGGACCCCTTAGTACCGCGGTTCCAAACCCCCACGAGGGGGCCAGCCAGGAAAGGGGGGAAGCGAGTGGAATCAGCGTGAGTGAGTCGCCTCCTGAGGGGTAAAGAGGGCCCCCCACCGGGCATGTGGAGGAAATAGTGTATGAGTGGCACGCGCCCCAAAAGTCCTGACAGGGGGAAGTAATCACAAGTTGCGAGAAGGATTCAGGCAAGCACACAAGTCCTGCAGGCAAATTAAGTCCTTACAAAGGAGATCAGGCACGAGTCTCGGCAGGGAAAGACAGGATCTCAAGTTTTTGAAGTCCTGATACATAAGTCCTAGCATTAGGGAAATTAGGCAAACTTGAAATTAGACATTTCTTTTCTTTAAAATCCTGAAGAAAGGGATCAGGCAAATCTGAAGTTCAGTGGAGGAAGCAGAGACTCCTCAAATAAGATTTTTCTTGAGTCACCTTTTAGTACATTCTTTTAGAGTAGAGGTACCTTTGTGATTTTTTTCTGTTGAGACTGAAAAAATGGGAGGATGTAATAGTAAGAAGAGAGGCAAAAGACTGAGGAATATACCCTCCTCATAGTCCCTTAGGTCAACTGCTAGAGAGATGAGATTCTATAGAGGCCATGGAGGGATTAGATATGGTTAAGATTATTCATTACTGTGTAGAAGTCTGGCCAGAGTTAGATGTGCAAGGAGGATGGCCGTGGTATAGGACAAAAGACAAGTGGATGTGTCAACAACTGAGTCACTATCTGACAGCTCGAGGAGATACTGATCCTGACCAATTATTGTATGTGGCTTGTTGGCTAAAGAGTGCTATTGGGGATGAAGGTGTGTGAAATTGTAAGGTGCAGAGGAAGAAAGAGGGGACTGAAAGAGGGGATGCTGGAGTTAGAGAGAGTAGTAAAAGGTGGGACCTCCTGGACTACTGGCCTCCTGATTCCCCTCCACCTTATCATCCTCTTCCTCAGGCACCTCAATTGGCAGATCCGGCTTTTCCCCCGGCTGCCATCCCATTCTCGCCTCCTCTAATTCCTTCTTCTACCTCTTTGGCTTCCTCTGGGGTAGTCCCGGTATGTCCCCTGGCGGCCACTCCCTCACCACCCCCTTTGGTTCCTCCAGTGGCTTCTGCACCACCACGAGTACATACTCCACCTGTTTCACTCTCCACCCCTTCTCCAGCTCCACTTAACATGCACTCAAGCTCTTCTCCCCCTCCTACTGATGTCCCTTTACCTCCTCCTAATTGGGACACAAGTGTTCTCCCAGCTCCAAAACAAAGAGATGTGAGAAAACTCCTAGGCATGTTTGGATACTGCAAGTTATGGTTAGATCAATACACACAAAGTGTAAAATTTTTATACAATAAGTTAGTAGGTCCAGACCCCATAATTTGGAAAGCAGAAGACGATCAACAACTGGAGAGCTTAAAAGACAAGTCATCTTCTGCCCCGGTCCTAAGCTTACCAGACCTCAGGAAGTGCTTTGATCTGTTTGTAAGTGCTGAAGAGAGTATAGCCTACGGTGTACTAACTCAAGAGTGGGGAAGCTGCAGGAAACCTGTGGCTTACATCTCCAAGTTGTTGCATTCAGTGGCTAGAGGCTGGCCAGTTTGTATACAAGCAGCAGCAGCAACCACAATCCTGATAGAGGAGACCCAAAAATTGACCTTATAAGGAAAAATTGAAGTACATACTCCTCACAATCTTAAAACAGTGCTGAACCAGAGAGCTCAGCAGTGGCTAACCAATGCAAGAATATTAAAATATTAAATAATACTAATGTACACAGATGATTTAGAATTCATCACATCAAATGCCCTCAATCCAGCACAATTCCTTATGGGAGAGCCTATAGAAAATTTAGAACATGATTGTCTTGAATTGATTAACCTTCAAACAAAAGTAAGAGAGGATTTAGAAGATCAGCCTCTAGCTACTGGAAGAATCTTGTTCATAGATGGCTCCTCAAGGATAGTAGATGGAAAAAGAGCTTCAGGTTATGCCATCATAGATGGAGAAATTTTACAAATTGATGAAAAAGGGAAACTACCCCAAAACTGGTCAGCCCAAAGTTGTGAAATATATGCCCTGAAAAGAGGATTAGACTTACTGCAGGGAGACCAGAGAACCATTTATGCATATTCCAAATAAGCATTTGGGATAGTTCACACATTTGGGAAAATACGGGAGGAGCCTGGATATCTAAGCTCAAAAGGAAAAAGCTTAGCCCATGAGAACCTGGTCAAGTCCGTATTAGAATCATTACAGAAACCAACAGAAACAGCAGTGGTCCATATGAAAGAGCCCCAAAAAGGAGGCAATTTTGAAGTTAGAGGAAACCAACTGGCTGATCAGATAGCAAAGGAAGAAGCTTTAGAACCAGGGGATCCAGTGAAAGTTTTGAAAGCAGAGACCACACCTGACAGGGGAGAAAGGAGAGAGGAACCCATATTTAGTGAAAAAGAACAGGAAGTTATAAAAGATTTAAAGTTACACCAAAGGCAACCAGGTGAGTAGTTAATCTCAGATGGATGGGTGTTTTTAAACAAAGCACTTGTTCAGACAGTGCTAACAGTATTACATAATTGACCCACTGGAGAGTCCAAAGACTATGTGATCATTTCCTAAGAAATAACCTAAGCATAAGTGTAAATGACCTAGCAAAATCAATTACAAAACAGTGTTTAATTTGTCAAAAAGTGAACCAGAATGTTATGAGAAAAGTAGCAGCCAGAGGGAGGGAATTAGCTCTGTTGAAGATTGCAATGCAAGATGTTTTCAATTACCATCTGTATGGCAGATTATCTTTTGTCAAGTGGGCAGTTTGCTTTATCTCTCTCTTTGAGTGACCACATTCCCACCTCCCTTGGGAGGGGACATCTGCTGATAACAGACTACTGAATGTCACTGCATGACTGATAAGAATTATAACATCCCCTTGTGAGATGCTCTGCCCAGTGGGAGGAACCAAGCATTGCTACCCAGATATAATCCAGAAATTTTGAGACACCAGCACAGCTTTCTCCACGGGATTCCCAGAGGAACAGCAGCCGTCTCTTCTTCCACTGAATCTTCAGAGGAAGAATACATCCTTCTCTACAGATCCCCCTTGCTCCAACAGAACCACACCTGATAATTCAGGAGGACTGCAGCCACATTTCCAATTGGACTGCCACCAACACCCTGACCCACAGGGTGTCAGGTTCTGGACTCTCAGTGTCGTTCTGGTGTACTGCATTGTTTATTTTATTCTTTTTTTTCTTTTCCCTATTAAAGAACCGTTATTTCCTGCTCCCATATTTTTGCCTGAGAGCCCCTTATTTAAAATTTATAGCAATTCCGAGGGGTGGGGAGGGTTACATTCTCCATTTCAGGGAAGGTTCCTGCCTTCCTTAGCAGATTCCAGTCTTTCCAAACCAAGACAGTTTTTGGCGCCCAATATGCAGCTAGAGGGTACAGAAACAAAGAGGGAATAACAGTTCTTGAATAATCTAATAATTTGTGTGTGTGCCGCTATAAAAACCTCATTAAGCGACACCATGTGGTCCAGCTTGCCCTGGTTTGGGTGGCACGCGATTGTGGCTGTATTTCTCCCATTTGTAGGCCCTTATTTAAACATGGGTCCTATAACCAAGGCTACTGTGTCTATTATGCGGTTTGTTTTATGGGTGAATAAGGTGAGGAATTCATGGATTTTTAACTTCCTCTGGAAAGCAGGCACATGGATTCACAGCTATCACACACTAACAGTATGGT
Source organism: Passerculus sandwichensis (assembly GCA_031885435.1). Classification (NCBI taxonomy): domain Eukaryota; kingdom Metazoa; phylum Chordata; class Aves; order Passeriformes; family Passerellidae; genus Passerculus; species Passerculus sandwichensis. The sequence goes on from CM063150.1 coordinate 3,049,462, forward strand.
TTTGGGGTTACTTTAATAATGGCAACTGCTGTAAGGAAATGACACTGGGCGAAATCTTCTCACCACCCTTTAGCCATTTCTTTGTGTCCACACCACCAGATTTTGAAGGGTTCAGTTCCACTCTGAATATTATTGATATCATACAGTGGCTGGTGTTGCTGATAAGCCTGTTCTATTTAGCATTTGGAGAGAAGGGGTGACTAACCTGGATAACCACCCTGACACCAACCCCAGAACCTAACACTCCACCAGAGCCTAGGGATGCTCCTGCCCCAGAGCCTGACCCTGCCCCACAGCCCACCCCAGATGTGAACTACCCAGATTGGGTGGGGGGTCTGGTGAAGGAGATACATGAGATGGGCCAGATGCTGAAGGAATACACTTCCCCAGCTGGTGAGGAAACCTCTCCCTGCCTTGAAGAGGGAAAGTCTAATAGTGCAGCAGTGGAACCCACAGATGTTACAACTGTCCAGGTTCCAGCTGAATTGCAAAGGCAGTCACAGCCAGCAGCAGTTGCCCCTCTAGAAACATGGAGATCTAAGATGAAAGCAGAGCGCCCAGATAGGGGAGGGCCCTCACAAGCCACCGGGGAGCCAGAGGTTGCAATCATCACCGAGTCCCTGATGTACGAAAGTCTCTGTAATCTGCACAAAGACATTGCACGACAGGGATGTGAGGCTTGTACAACCTAGCTACTTTGGGTCTGGGAAGTTATGGGTACAGGTGTCCAGCTGGATGGTGGTGAGGCAAGGAATTTGGGACCCTTGACCCAGGACTCAGGTATCAATCAGATTTTTGTAAGGGAGCCAGGGTCCCTTTCTCTCTGGGAGTGGCTTTTAATGAGTGTCAGAGAGAGGTTTGTCCACAGAGAAAGAATGCAGGAGCACCACCATAGAATGTGCTGGAAGACCCTTGAGGAAAGGATCTAACAGCTGAGAGAAGTGGCAGAATTATTGGAGGTACTCTTTGAGAGGGATGGATAGCATGATAATGACCCCAACAAGGTCAGGTGCACAGGGCAAATGTTGTGGAGCCTGGCAAACCTGGGGCCATCCCAATACCCCCCCTTTATTGCAATAATTAATGCCCATAATAACCAAAAGACAGTGGGTTCTGTCACCAACAAGCTTAGAAACTGTGAGAGTGTGATCAATGACCCCATGCAGGATTATGTCTCTGCTGTTATTAAGGACCACAGAGAGAAGATGAGGGAGATGAGGGAGGAGGTGAGGAGGAACAGTTCCCATATGGCACCAGTGCAAATCACAGGCCGCAGTCACGGCCCAACATTCCCCAGCTAGAGAGAGAGGGTACACCGCACGGGCTGACCTGTGGTTCTTCCTTCATGACCATGGGGAAGACATGGGAATGTGGGATGGGAAACCCACTTCTGTCCTGGCAGCACGGGTGCGGCAACTCAAGGAGGGAAACACCAACCAAGAGAGCTCCACTAAAGTGAAGGTAGCCTCAGCCTCCTGTGACCGAGCTGCCAGGTATAATCTGTCAGATTCCCTTGAAGGAACCTCTAGTATGTATGCCCAGGAATGAAATGATAACCAGAGCTAGGGGGACACTGACTCTAGCCAGGAAGAGGCACAGCAAAAACAGATCTTCTGGATTGTGTGGACCCGATGGCCTGGCACATCAGAGCCACAAAAATATGATACCTTATTTGATACTTGTGGCATTCACATTTTCTGAAAAATTCTGTCGCCCAGGATTTTTCTCCTGGGAAGCGGAGAAGCCTCAGAGAAAAAGGAAAACAATAATTATCTCATTTTCTTATCCTGTGTTTTGTTCCTGTGGAATGTGTTTGGAGATTTTTTATCAACAGGTGATTGTTTCATTGGTTTCTGGTGTGTTTTCACTCATTGGCCAATTAGGGCCAAGCTGTGTCAGGACTCTGAAGAGAGTCACGAATTTTCATAATTAGCTTTTTAGCATTGTGTAAGTATCCTTCCTGTATTCTTTAGTATGGTTTAGTTTAGTATTCTTTAATGTTTATATAGTATCTTAAAATAATAAATTAGCCTTCTGAGAACATGAGGTCAGATTCATCATTCCTTCCTTCATTGGGGCACCCCACTAATACAATTGATACTGGCGTGCAGTGTACCCTGATGCCACCAGGACATGTGGGGGCAGAACATGTTTCTGTTGCTGGGGTGAGGGGGGATCACAGCAATTGACCCTGTTGGGAGCCCAGGTGAGCCTGACTGGGAAGAAGTGGCAGAAACATCCTATTGTGACTGGCCCAGAGGCCCTGTGGATTCTGGGCATAGACTTCCTCTGGAACAGCTTTACAAAGACCCAAAGGGACTCAGGTGGGCCTTCAGAATAGCTGCTGTAGAGGTAGAGGACATTAATCAATTAAACATCTTGCCTGGACTATCAGAAAACCCATCTGCAGTAGAACTCCTGAGGGTGGCAGAGCAACAAGTGCCAATTGTCACCAATTACACCGCCAGCAATATTGAACAAATCGAGATGCTGTGATCCCATCCACAGAATGATCCATGAGCTGGAGAGCCAAGGGGTTGTCAGCAAGACCCACTCACCCTTCAACAGTCCCATCTGGCCTGTGCACAAGTCTGACAGAGAATGGAGATTGACAGTGGACTATCGTGCATTGAATGAAGTGACTCCACCACTGAGCGCTGCCGTGCCATACATGCTGGAACTGCAGTACGAGCTGGAGTCCAAGGCAGCAAAGTGCTTTGCCACTACTGACATTGCCAACCCATTTTTCTCCAGTCCTTTGGCAGCAGAATGCAGGCCTCAGTTTGCTTTCACCTGGAGGGGCGTGCAGTACACCTGGAACCGACTCCCCCAGGGTGGAAGCACAGCCCCACCATCTGCCATGGACTGACCCAGGCTGCACTGGAAAAGGGTGAGGCTCCAGAACACCTGCAGTGCATTGAGGACATCATTGTGTGGGGGAACGTGGCAATGGAAGTGTTTGAGAAAGGAGAGAGGATCATCCAGATTCTGCTGGAAGCCAGCTTAGCCATGAAGAAGAGCAAAATCAAAGGACCTTCCCAAGAGATCCAGTTCCTGGGAGTAAAGTGGCAGGATGGATGGTGTCAGATTCCCACTGAGGTCATCAGTAAGATCCCAACAACGTCTCCATCAACCAGCAAGAAGGAAACACAAGCTTTCCAAGGTGCCATAGGCTTTTGGAGAATGCACATCCAGATCGTGAGCCCTCTATACCTGGTCACCCACAAGAAGAACGATTTCCACTGGGGCCCTGAGCAGCAACAAGCCTTTGTCCAGATCAAGCAGGAGATCGCTCATGCAGTAGCCCTTGGCACAGTCAGGACAGGACCAGATGTAAAGAACGTGCTCTACTCTGCAGCCGGGAACAATGGCTTGTCCTGGAGCCTTTGGCAGAAGGTGCCTGGGGAGACTCGGGGTCGACCACTGGGATTTTGGAGTCGAAGCTACAGAGGCTCTGAAGCCAACTACACTCCCACAGAGAAGGAAATCTTGGCTGCCTATGAAGGAGTCCAGGCTGCCTCAGAGGTAATAGGCCCTGAAGCACGACTCCTCCTGGCACCCCAACTACCAGTGCTGGGGTGGATGTTCAAAAGCAAGGTTCCTTCCACTCACCATGCCACCAGTGCTACATGGAGCAAGTGGATTGCTCTCATCACTCAGCATGCCCGTATAGGTAAACTGAATTGCCCTGGGATTTTGGAGGTCATTACAAATTGGCCCGAAGGTGAGAATTTTGGTGTCACAGTGAAGAGGAACAAGAACCAGTGACACGTGCTGAAGAGGCTCCTCCCTATAACCAACTGCCCCCAGAGGAAACACGCTATGCTCTTTTCACTGACAGATCCTGTCACATCGTAGGAAGGAACCGGAAGTGGAAAGCAGCCGTATGGAGCCCCACACGACAGGTTACACAAGCTACCGAAGGAGAAGGTGGGTCCAGCCAACTTGCTGAACTCAAAGCTGTTCAACTGGCCCTGGACATTGCTGAGAGAGAGAAGTGGCCAAAGCTCTACCTCTACACTGATTCATGGATGGTAGCCAATGGTCTGTGGGAATGGCTGGAGAGGTGGAAAGAGGCCAACTGGCAACGTAGAGGGAAACTGATCTGGGCCGCTGATGAGTGGAAAGACATCGCTACCAGGGTAGGGAGGCTACCTGTGAAAGTCCGCCATATAGATGCCCATGTACCCAAGAGTAGGGCCAATGAGGAGCACCAAAACAATGAGCAGGTAGACCAAGCTGCAAAGATAGGAGTGTCCAAAATAGACCTAGATTGGGAACATAAGGGAGAGTTATTTCTAGCTCGATGGGCCCATGATGCCTCAGGCCATCAGGGCAGAGATGCCACCTATAAATGGGCACGAGACCAAGGGGTGGATCTAACCATGGACAGTATTTCTCAGGTTATCCATGACTGTGAGACGTGTGCTGCCATCAAGCAGGCCAAGCGAGTGAAGCCCCTGTGGTACGGTGGGCGGTGGTCCAAGTACAAGTATGGGGAGGCCTGGCAGATTGACTCCATCACACTGCCCCAGACACGCCAGGGCAAGCGCTACGTGCTGACCATGGTGGAAGCCACCACTGGATGGGTTGGAAACCTACCCTGTGTCTCATGCTACAGCCTGGAACACCACCCTGCGCTTTGAAAAGCAAGTTCTGTGGAGACATGGCACCCCTGAGAGAATTGAGTCAGACAATGGGACTCATTTCAAGAACAGCCTTTTCAACACCTGGGCTAGGGAACATGGCACTGAGTGGGTGTACCATATCCCCTACCATGCACCAGCTGCAGGAAAAGTGGAGAGGCACAATGGACTACTAAAAACCCAGTTGAAAGCTCTGGGTGGGAGATCTTTCAAAAATTGGGAGCAGCATTTAGCAAAGGCCACCTGGTTAGTCAACACCCGAGGTTCCACCAACCGAGCAGGTCCTGCCCAGTCTGAGTCCCTGAATGTAATAGAAGGGGACAAAGTCCCAGTGGTACATATCAGAGGTTTGTTAGGGAAGACTGTGTGGATCAATTCTGCCTCAAGTACAGACAAACCCATTCATGGGGTTGTCTTTGCTCAGGGACTAGGTTGCACGTGGTGGATAATGTGAAGAGATGGAACAACACGATGTTGTTGTTCAGGGAGATCTGATTGTGGGGTAAGAATGATATGCAATATCACTGTATATGAATAATGCATGATGTGTTGTAGTATGTTGATGATATGGGGATAAGGGGTAGAATGTCCTGGGGTGACGTTATGATGCTTGTATCCCAATCATCTGTTCTGTGCCTTTAAGACCGGCTCTGAAGAGTGGAAGTTTTTTTTTGGGTTTCTCTTATCAGGGACACAGAGACGAGCAGTACATGGGGCTGTTTTTTGCTTCTTGCTTTCAGCTTGCTGCTTTGCTTGCTCCCTTTTCTGCTCTCGCTTCTGCTCTCCTTTGGCCGTTGCTTATTAGCTAGCTCTAGCTAAACAGTCCAAATTCCTTCCTGGACTGTTTCTCCTCTCCTGTTTCTGTGACCATCTCAAACCTGCTCTGGACTGGGACCCAGGAACACCGAAGGTTTGGCTGTAGCAGCTGCCCCAGCGCCGGAGGGACTGAGAACAGAGCAACCACCCCCGAAAGAGACTTTCTGATTTTGTCATCTTTCTCAGAGCGGTGTCATCGGGTATTGTTCATTTTGTGTGCTAGAGGTGCTGTGCCTGAAATAAACAGGTTCTTTCCACCTCTCTCCAAGGAATTTTTTCCCGAACTGGTTGGGGGGAGGGGCCGTGTGGGTTTTGCTTTCTGGAGGGGCCCTCTTTTGCAGATTCTTTAACAAATTTGCCCTAAACCATAAACCAGGACAGTCCCCAAGGTCCCCAACATCCCCAGTGCCCCCAATGTCCCCAAGGTCCCCAGTGCGCCCAATGTCCCCAAGGTCCACAACCTCCCCAGTGCCCCCAATGTCCCCAAGGTCCCCAAGGTCCCCCGTGCCCCAACATCTCCAGTGTCCCCAAGGTTTTCCAATGTCCCCAAGGTCCCCATCACCCCAACATCTCCAATGTCCCCAGTGTCCCATCACCCCAACATCTCCAGGGTCCCCAATGTCCCCAGTGTCCAAACATCTCCAATGTCCCCCAGGTTTTCCAATGTCCCCAAGGTCCCCATCACCCCAACATCTCCAATATCCCCAGTGTCCCATCACCCCAACATCTCCAAGGTCCCCAACATCTCCAATGTCCCCAATGTCCCATCACCCCAACATCTCCAATGTCCAAACATCTCCAAGGTCCCCAAGGTTTCCAATGTCCCCAAGATCCCCATCACCCCAACATCTCCAAGGGACCCAATGTCCCCAACGGCCCCAACACCCTCCATATTCGCAAGGTCCCCAAGGTCTCCAAGGTCCCAAACATCTCCAGTGTCCCCAAGGTCCCCATCATCCCAATGTCCCCAGGGTCCTCAAGGTCCCCGTTGCTCCAACATCCCCAATCTCCCCAGTGTCCTCCATACTCCCAAGGTCCTCAAGGTCACCAACATCTCCAATGTCCCCAAGGTCTCCAATGTCCTCAGTATCCCCAAGGTCCCATCACCCCAACATCTCCAGTGTCCCCAATGTTCTCCAAGGTCCCCAAAGTCCCCAAGGCCCCATCACCCCACTGCACCTGATGTCCCCAGTGCCCCCAGTGTCCCCAGGGTCCCAAAGGTCTCCAACATCTCCGATGTCCCCAAGGTCCCCAAGGTCCCCATTGCCCCAACATCTCCAATGTCCCCAGTGTTTTCCAATGTCTCCAATGTCCCATCACCCCAACATCTCCAGTGTGCCCAAGGTCCCCATCATCCCAATGTCCCCAAGGTCTCCAATGTCCCCATCACCCCAACATCTCCAATGTCCCCAACATCTCCAATGTGCCCAACAACCTCCATATTCCCAAAGTCCCCAACGTCCTCAAGATTCCCAAGGTCTCCAACATCTCCAACATCTCCAAGGTCCCCAGTATCCCCAAGGTCCCCAAGATCCCCATCACCCCAACATCTCCAACATCTCCAAGGTCCCCAAGGTCCCCAAGGTCTCCTCACTCGTGTCCCCTCTCCCCCAGGCTCGTCCCCGGTGTCCTGCCACCCCGTCCTGGTGGGTGACGCGCTGCTCCTGGTGGTGGCCCAGCTGCCCGGGTGTTCCTGTGGGGCGCCGGTGGCTTCGCGCCGCATGCGGACATCCCGCACACGGACATCCCGCGCGTGGACATCCCGCACAGGGACATGTGGTTATGGAGGTCCATCAGGGTTATGAGGTCACGTGGTTATGGGGGTCCATCAAGATCATGGGAGTAACCAGGGTCATGGTGTTATGGGGTTCCATCAGGGCCATGGTGTTATGGGGTTCCATCAGGGTCATGGGGTTATGGGGGTCAATCAAGGCTATGGGGTTATGGGGGTCCATCAGGGTCATGAGGGTCCATCAAGGTCATGGTGGCTCAGCAGGATCATGGGGTTATGGAGTTCCATCAGGGTCATGGGGTTATGGGGATCCATCAAGGTTATGTGGTTATGGGGGTCAATCAAGGTCATGGGGGTCCATCAAGGTCCTCAGGGTCCATCAAGGTCCTCGGGGTCCATCAAGGTCATGGGGTTATGGAGGTCCATCAAGGCCATGTGATTATGGGGTTCTGTCGTAGGAAGGAGACCAGGACACCAGATGGTTCATCACAGGTCCAGTTTATTGAAGAAAGCATCAAACACTTATACAGCAAATAATAAGCTTATGAATATTCTGTAAGCCAAGCAATCTATTGGCTAAACTATTCCATGAACTCTTCCTCATTCCTTAGCGGTTACATCTCTCTTTTCTCATGTTTCTTTCACTGTTTGTTATCCTACTACAGCTAGGCCCAAGGACACGCTATCTCACAGGTGCAGGACTTGGAATTAGCCACGGCTTTGTACTTTTCCATTCTCTAGTCTCCTAAATTTCCCAACAGTATCCGTCAAGTGGAGTTGGAACTCTGGCCAAGTTCTGACTCTACTTAGATGGAATACCAGTCAACCCAGAACTTTTCTTGCGCCAAGGGGTCCAAAGGGTGTTTTGGGGAGAACCTGAGTCCGGACATGGGCTCTCCAAAACACCCTGGTTTTAAAGTCAAACAGATTACAGATTCTGGGAGGACAATTTGGTGCTATGATGACAACACATAAGCTGAGGAAGTCCTGCAAGAATGCCTAAAGTCATAGTTCAATCAGGCCCCTGACAGATCGCCCTGTGTTTTAAATAAGTTCATTTTTTTTTCTTATAAAACCAGTTAGAGATAGTTAGTTTTTTGTGTGTGTTACATTGTTTAACTTTTCATTTGTTAAATATTTACACTCACAAGTTTGTTAAAAGTTGCTACAGTTGTTTGTTTTGTTGCAGTTACAAGTTTGTTACTGTCCCACTAGGCAGTTTTAACATTCCCGTTTCCTATGTTTTTAATAAGTCATGAAGGGTGGGGGGGAATGTGGGCTTAAGACATCGTGTTATCTGGGAGATCTCGCGATATTACGCCTAACCCCTCTCCCTTTACTGTTGCCCTGCCGTTACCCCCTGTTATAAATTACCCCTGTTGGCAGTAATAAAGGCCATTTCACTGTCCACCACATCGGTGTCAGCGTGTCTCGGTCCGTGTGGCACGGGTGCTGCCACAGAGCCGTGCTCGACCCGGGACACCACACCATAGCCCCTGTAGTGGCGGCAACGCTCTGTGATGTCACAGCCTGCTCTGTCATGTCACAGCCTTCTCTGTGATGTCACAGCCCATTCTCTAATGTCACACAACTGGTCTCTGATGTTACAGCCAAATCTGTGATGTCATCATCTGCTCTGTGATGTCAGACTGCTGCCCTGTGCTGTCACAGCTTGCTCTGTGATGTCATAAATGCAATTTATGATGCTGTAGCTTCTCCATGACATCCTATCCTCCACTCTCTGATGTCAGAGCCCACTCTGTCACCTCATGTTACCAGATGATCAATTATCTACACCAGCTGAGCTCACACCTGGAGCTTGTTCTACAAAACCCCAGGCCTATGGAAACCACACAATGCCCATGGTGTGAGAAGAGGAACTAAAAGTTTACCAGCCTCCAGCCAGCTCAGCCTGCCCCACTGGAACATTGGGGTCCGTGACTACCAGGGACCACCAGAGAGACCCCAGGACAGAAGAACACATGGGAAAAGGGGAGGGGAAATATGTTAATGATTTTGGGGAAATTATTATCATATTTATGTTTAGTCAGGGAAAATCAATGAATATGTGTGCAATATACAGAATATAAACAGAAACTTTCCTGCACTCAGCCTGCAGGGCTTTGGGAGGAGCTATCCCCCATGCATCCAGCTGAATAAAGAATGCGGCTTCTTAATGCTATACTGGGGTTAAGGAGTTTTCTGTTTTGCTGAATTTTTGGTAACCCTCCCACTGCCAAGGAAAGCTCTGTCTGCTACTGCTGTTCACAAACAGAGAAGGGCTGGTGGCAGATGTGGGGCTCAGAGGTTGCCTGGAGCACAGTGATCATGAAATATTCAAGTTTTCAATGTTCTGTGAAAGAAGGAGGGGCAGCAACAAAACTTCTACACTGGAATTAGGAAGGGCAGACTTTGGCCTATTTAGGATGCAGATTTGGGGAGTACTGAATCAGTACTGATTTTTTTTTTAATGAAAACATCCCTTAAAAACAAGGGGGTCCAGGAAGGATGGACACATTTCAAGGAAGTAATCTTAAGGGGGAAGGAGCAGCCTGTCCCAGTGTGGCAGAAGATGAGCTGGTGAGGAAAATGACTGGCCTGGCTGGCTGTGGAGCTTTTATGGGAACTCAGGGGAAAAAAAAGGATGCAACTTTTGCCAGAAGGTCATGAAACTTAGGAAGTGTTTAAGAATGTTATGTGGTGATGCAGAAAGAAAAGTTGAGAAGCCAAAGCTCAATTAGAGCATTACCTGACCACTTCTGTAAAAAATAACAAAAAATGTTATTACAAATAAATTAATAGCAAAACATGGGATGAGGAGAACATCTACTCTTTTTTTGGGTGCAGTGGATAATACAGTAATTAAAGATAAAAGCCTAAGCTACTTAACACCTTGTTTCTCTCAATTTTCGATATTAGCACAGGTTTTCCTCAGGACAAGTGTTCTCCTGAGCTGATGGATGGGCACAGGGAGCAGAACAGTCCCTGTAATCCACAACGAAGAAGTTGGCGACCTGCTGATCTTCTCAGATGCTCCCAGGTGTCTCTGGGACTAGATGGGATCCATCCTAGGGGGGTGTGGGAGCTGTGGATGAGCTCCCCAAGCTGCTCTCCATCCTTTACCATCAGTGCTGGCTCAGCAGGGAGGTCCCAGAGGACTGGAGGTGCCAGTGTGAGCCCATCCCCAAGAAGGGCTGGAAGGAGGAGCTGGGGAACTCCAGGCCTGTCAGCCTGACCTGGGTGCCCAGCAAGGATATGGAACAGATCACCTTGAGTGCCATCACAGGGCACCCACAGGATGGCTGAGGGATCAGAGCCAGCCAGCGTGGATTTCAATATCTGCACTGATGATCTGCATGAGGGGACTGAGTCCAGCATCAGCAAATTTGCAGATGGCACTAAGCTGGGTATGAGTGTGAATCTGCTGGAGGGTAGGAGGGCTCTGCAGAGGGCCCTGGACAGGCTGGATCCAGGGCCCAAATCCAACAAGGTGAGGTTGAACAAGACCAAGTGCCGGGTCCTGCACTTTGCCACAACAACCCCTGCAGTGCTACAGGCTGGGGACAGAGTGGCTGGAGAGCAGCCAGGCAGAAAGGGACCTGCAGGGACTGATGGACAGCAGGCTGGGCATGAGCCAGCAGAGTACCCAGGTGGCCAAGAAGGCCAATGGCTCCTGGCCTGGATCAGGAATGGTGTGGCCAGCAGGATCAGAGCTGAAGTCCAGCACTGATCTGGCCCACGCTCTGCACTCAGACATTGCTGCTGCAGCTCCAGAGAAGGAAACACAAGGGGATCACTGCAGAAAACTTTGCTGGGAGATCATTTAGCTCCTTTAAAGACACCAAGAGCACAGCCCCTCATTGACACAGTCTGTGGACACAGGGAAGGTGCAGAGAAACAAAATGAGTAATGGCACAAACAATGGTTTTACTTTGTGGACAATAATAAAAAACTAAAACACAGGGGAAAAAAGAAAAAATCCAAAAGAACTATCCAAGATGATTTATAATACAAATTATTTACATTACTTGGCCTGTCCCTGCTGCAGCCCCGGCACTGCCACCCCCAGGGCTGTGCCCAGCCCCGAGAACACTCAGGCCCTGCAGCAACACCAGGGCCACCAGGGCAGCGGGGCAGGGCCACGGCAGCAGCACTGGCAACACCAAGTGCTGCTGCTGCTGGACACAGCTGCTGGGCCAGCACTGATCTGCCCCAGCTCTGAACAGAGACATTGCTGCTGCAGCTCCAGAGAGGCAACCAAAGGGCATCTCTGCATTAAAGTTTGCTAGGAAATCCTTTATTTCTTTTAAAGTCACCCAGAGAGCAGCCCCTTATTGACACAGTCTGTGGCCACAGGGAAGTTGGTGAGAAAAAATACTGGAAATGATATTTATTTGTGGACTATATTTAAACATAAAACAAAGGAAAAGAACCTCCACAGTTTAGCCAACCAGAAGTAGCAAAGATGACTTTGATTACAAGTTATTTACAGATATTGCCCAGCACTTTAATATTTCTAAAAGCATCCCGTCATCAGTCTCCACACTGAAGCCTTGAGCTCCTGGTTCCTCAGGCTGTAGATGAGGGGATTCAGGGCTGGAGGTACCACCGAGTACAGAACTGACAGGGCCAGATCCAGGGATGGGGAAGAGATGGAGGAGGGCTTCAGGTAGGCAAATGCAGCAGTGCTGAAAAACAGGGAGACCACAGCCAGGTGAGGGAGGCAGGTGGAAAAGGCTTTGTGCCGTCCCTGCTCAGAGGGGATCCTCAGCACAGCCCTGAAGATCTGCACATACGAGAAAACAATGAACACAAAACAGCTTGAGGCTACACAGACACTAACTGCAAGAAGCCCCAGTTCGCTGAGGTAGGAACTGGAGCAGGAGAGCTTGAGGATCTGGGGGATTTCACAGAAGAACTGGCCCAGGGCATTGCCACGGCACAGGGGCTGGGAAAATGTATTGGCCGTGTGCAGCAGAGCATTAAGAAAGCCACTGGCCCAGGCAGCTGCTGCCATGTGGGCACAAGCTCTGCTGCCCAGGAGGGTCCCGTAGTGCAGGGGTTTGCAGATGGACACGTAGCGGTCGTAGCACATGACGGTCAGGAGGGAAACCTCTAATGACATGAAAAACACAAAAAAAAAGAGCTGTGCAGCACATCCTGAGTAGGAGATGTCTCTGGTGTTCCAGAGGGAATTGTGCATGGCTTTGGGGACAGTGGTGCAGATCATGCCTAGGTCAGTGAGGGCCAGGTTGAGCAGGAAGAAGAACATGGGCGTGTGCAGGTGGTGGCTGCAGGCTACGGCGCTGATGATGAGGCCGTTGCCCAGGAGGGCAGCCAGGGAGATGCCCAGCAAGAGGCAGAAGTGCAGGAGCTGCAGCTGCCGCGTGTCTCCCAATGCCAGCAGGAGGAAGTGCCTGATGGAGCTGCTGTTGGACATTTGATTTCTCTGGCCATTGGGAGCTGTTCATGGAGAAAAGTCAGTGACCGGTTGGGAGAAACTTCTTCCAGCAAAATCAAAGCCTATTTCCATAGGCCCTTCTCCTGTAACACTCTCACACCCTTTTCAATTTCCAGCAGATTTTCCTTCAGCTCCAAGTGTGGAGCCGTGGCTGGTGCTGCCTGAGTGGGACTTCAGGTTCAGGGCAGCTACACACAGAGGTTTTTATAGTTCAGCCTTGCTGTGCAGACATAGGAGGGACACAGGGATCTGTCCTCGTGTTCCACTTTGAATCTCTGTTAACACAGAAAGCCCTGTGCATCTGCCCTCCCACTGCCAGAGAACAGGAATGGTAAAGTCTGTTTAAATGTACTAGTGTTATTTACAGCTTTTCTTCATCTCCCGTGCTGATTATTTTTGGATGTCAGAAACTCTTTGCATTTCTGCTGCCATAAGGGAGAACAGTGAGTTCTCTGAGGCAAGGTGGTGAGTGGAGAGGGAGGGAAGGACGTCTGTCACCCTGTCCTGTTCCAGGATTCTCTAGGCTATCACCTTTCCCAGACAGAGGATGATCACCCTCCCATGTTTCCTTTAAAACCATCCTGACGTTGCTGAGAGCAGATGGATCCCCACAGTCCAGCAAATGTCCATCCCCTTCTCAAGGACTCAGCCCCACATTTGTACCCAGGACAGGGCACATTTCACCAACCCAACAGCATTTTCTCATGATAGACATTCTGTGTCTCACTGTGGGGCTTTTAGATAACACAGAGATGCTACAGGACAGGTTTGTATCCTGGAGGGAAGCTCAAAGCTTGGACTGAAATCTCAGGGAGATTCCAGGTGTCCTTATGATGGCATTGGATTGAGGGAGTGCAGCTCCTTCCCTGGCTGCACTGACAGCATTGCCCAGAGCCGGGCACTGGGGACAGCGTCACCCTGAGCCAGCTGTGCCCCCTGCCAGAGCCCCCAGGGCCGGGCAGCTGCTCCCAGCCCTGTGCTCTGCAGAGGGAACTGGGCCCGGGGCTGCAGAGCTGCCCCACGGCTCTGCTGCAGCTCTGCCTGCACAGGAGGGGCTGCACGCCTTGGAGCCCCGGCCCTGAGGGCAGAGGCTTGGCTGGGGCACAGGAGGGAGGGGGCTTGTTCAGAGGGAGGGGCTGCACTGGAGGGGATCCTGTGGGCATCTCTAAACTCTCCCTGCCACAGCATCTCTGGGTATTGTTTTCTCTCATTGCCCGATCTTCTCTCTGCTTCCTGCAGATTTTCTTCCTGCAGGTGTTTCCCTGTGCCTGATCTCTTCCCTGCCAGCACTCACAGACCCCAAATCTCTGTGCCCTCTCCTTGGCCTGACAGAACCCTGCCTATTTGCAGGGCACTGCCTGGGGGCATGTTCTGTTTGCAGGTGGGACAAAGGACAGCTCAGACTGAGCCTGATGGGTCCAGCAGAGGGGATTCTGGTGCTGTCCATGGGCAGAATGGCTGAAAGTACATTAGGCATCTCCTGTGAATCTACAGAACACAAAAATAACATTTCCAATGTCTTGTGAACTTTTAAAATTTCATAATTAATAATTCATAATCAATCTTTATTATTAATCCCCCCGGTCCCTGCCATTCTCCAATATCAGGAAACTGAATACAAAGTCTTTGGAAATGTCCTAATTTTTAATGAAATCCTTGTATTGGAAATGTTTTATGACTGACCAGCATTCCTCAGCATGTCAAAACTTCATGGGCATTTCACCTCCCCTGCACCAGGGATATTCAGAGATTTACTCACCGAGTCTGGAGGCATTGGGATGTTCCAGCTTTAGGAGATGGCTCCAGGATGGCTCCTTGTCCTGCAGCCAGAGGTTCCTGTGCCAATGGCTGGCAGTGATTCTGCCCCAGGCACTTCTCAGCCCCTTCCCAGCCCTGCCTGATTGAAGCTCTCTGTGCCTCTGTGCTGTGCCTGGGGTGGCTGCAGGCTGTGCCCCAGCCCTGCTGGGCTGGGAGAGGAACTGCTCCTCAGCAGAAATGTCTTTTTGAAGCTCTTCTTCATTTTCAAGGAGCTGCCTCTGGGCCAGGAGCCCAGCCCAGCTCAGCAGCACAGACACAGCACAAGGATTTTAATGACCCTCTCGGGGCTTTGGTGTTGTTTACATCAGACTCAGTCCCCGAGAGAGTGTTCAGAAAACTTCTCAATAAATCAAAGTTTAATTTAAACTCCAAAGTTTCTTGAGGTTGTTATGGGTCCCACTGAGGAACACAACTCACAAAGTGTCCCCAGGTTCCAGTTAGAGCAGAACGCTGGAGGAAGTGATGGTACCTGGGGACAAACAACGCAAAGATGTCTCTGGTGCTGAGCAAGGCTGGATGTGTTTGAGGAATGCAAAGGGCCAAGGCCTGAGCCCCAGCCCCTGGCCAGGCAGATCCTGTCCCTCCCTCCTTGCTCAGGGCTCTTCCCGGGATGGGCACTGGCATGTGGGGCTGTGCAATGGCAAGGGCAGGAGCATGGGGCGGCCCCTGCCAGGCTGCTGAGCAGGGACAAGGAGGCAATGAGGCCCCAGGCCTGCAAGGGTCACTTGTCTCCTGCTCCTGCCTCAGGCCCAGGCCCAGCAGCCATGGCCAAAGTGCTGCCCAAGTTGGCTCTGGCAGGGCTGTCTTGCAGCTGCTGCCCATCCCTGTGCCCTGTGCAGCCCAGGCTGTCCCATGGTGTCCCTGCCCTGCGCCTCTGTCCCTGCAGGCTGTCGGCATCCCCCGGCTGCCCCACCTGGCTGGGCCCTTCCTTTGCTGACAGCTCTGCCTCCTGCCTGCCCCTGCCTGCCCACACAGAGCCTGGGGCTGACCCAGACTCCTTCTGGGGGATGTGCTGTGCCACAGCCCTGCCCTGGGAGGGAAGTTCCTTTCTCTTTGGGTCCTGTCTGGCCCTCCCTACCTGCCCTTTGCATTAATTCTTTCTTTGTCTGTTCTCTACTATGTCAAAAGGAGCCACCATCTCTGAAACCACCGTCCAGTCCCTCCCAGGGCTCTCCTCTGCTGTCCTCAGTCTCCACCCCACTGAGCACAGTGATGCTTTGTCCCTATATTGTGCTCATGTGCTTCAGGCCTCCAAACCCAACCTTGGGAGATCTCTGGGCCCTCTCCAAGGTACTGGAAATGAAAACATTCTGCTCATAGTCTAAGAAAATCACCTCAGGACAAGACCAGTCAGACCTGTGTGTCCTGGCTACTTTTTCCTTGGAGCAATCCTTGTATAGATGGAATTTTTTAGGCCGAATTTCAGTTTTGCCCATGGGCACTTTGATGTGAGCAACAATTCTCTTCCATTGGTAGGAAAGCAGAGGCCCAGTGTTTCAGGGGCAGATGAGCAGCAGCCACCAAGGGCCAAGGTGAGCCAGACCTTGCTGGAATTGCAGCTTGTGCCTGAGAGAAATCCTTGGATACACAGAATTTGGGAGGTAGAATACAAGTTTTGGCCACTGGTCCCTTGATGAAAAGGCCCTTTCTTTTCCATCTGAAGGAAAGCAGAGAGCCCCAGGGTTTGATGGTAGATGAGAAGCAGCCCCTGGGAGGCCAAGCCAGCCGGACTCGTCTCTCCTGGCAGCTTTTGATTGGGAGCTATCCTTGGATATATGAAATTTAGGGGCCAGATCTCAAATTTGGCCACGGCCCCTGGACGAGGAGACTGTTCTATTTCCATGGGAAGGAAGGCAGAGAGCCCCAGTGTTTCAGGGGTAGATGACAGGTGGCCATCAGAGCCCACAACACCAGGGAGAGCTGGCAGGTTTTGTCTGGGAGAAACCCTTCATGTAGTGAATATTTTGGGAGGAGTAGCAATTTTGGCCATTGAGGAATAAGAAGATTCTTTTCCATAGGAAGGAAAGCACAGAACCCCAGTGCTTCAGGGGCTGATGAACTGCAGGCACCAGAGACCAAGGCCAGCCAGACCTGTCTGTAATGTCAGCTTTTGTGTAGGAGCAATAATTGGATATTGGACTTTTGAAGGTTGAATCCCAGTTTCAGCCATGGGCACCTGGAGAAGAAGGATGGTTCTTTTCCCTTAGGATGGAAAGGGCAGAGCCCCAGTGTTTCAGGGCAGAATTCAGGCAACCACCAGAGGCTAAGGCCAGCCAGAGCTGTCTGTCCTGGGAGCTTTTGTCTGGGAGGGAAACCCCTTGAACATAGGAATTTTGGAGGAAAAATACCAAATTCAGATATGGCCACCTGGGCAGGCGAGACGGTTCTTTTCCATAGGAAAGAAAGCACTGAGCCCCAGTGTTTGAAGGCAGGTGAGAGTCAGCTCTAAAGAAGACAAGGGCAGCCAGACCTGTCTGTAATGGCAGCTTTTGTCTGGAAGCAATCCCTGGATGTTGGGAATTTTGGAGGGGGAATCCCATTTTGGCCATTGATGCTTGAATGAGAAAGGCAGTTCTTTTCCATTTGAAGGAAAGCCCAGAGCCCCAGGGTTTCAGGGGTAAATGAGAAGAGACCCTCGACATGCCAAGGGCAGTTGGACCAGTCAGGCCAAGCACACCAGACCTGTTCCCTGTTCGCTTGTTTCCATGGGGCCCTGCGTGTCACAGTGGTGGTGTCATATTGGATCCTTGGTTCCATCAGGCCCAGATGTGACCCACTGGCCTCTTGTTTCCATGGGTCTTCACAGTGTCACAATGGTCCCTTGCTTCCATGAGGCCTGGCAGTGTCACAGGGTCTCCTTGGTGCCGCAGTATCACAATAGACCCTTGGTTCCATGGGGACTCACAGTGTCAGAAGGGTCTCCTTGGTTCCATGAGGCTCTGCAGAGCCCCTTGATTCAACAAAGCCTCCAAGTGTCATCATGGCCTCCAGGATTCCATGAGGCCCCACAATGTCACAATTGACCTTTGGTTGCATGGGGTCCTGGACTGCTCCATGAATCTTTAGTTCCATGGGGCCCTGCAGTGTCAAAATGGACTCCTTGGTTCCATGGTGCCACACAGTGTGGCAACTGCCCCTTGGCCTGCCAAGACTCTATAGTGTCACAATGGTTCCTTGCTTCCATGAGGCCTTGTAGTGTCACAATGGACTCCATGATTGCATAGGGCCTTGCAGTGTCACAACAGACCACTGGTTTCATGGAGCCCCACAGTGTCACCATGGTTCCCTTGGCTCCACAAGGCTCTGAAGTTCCACAATGGCCATTTGGTTTCTCAAGGCCTCCAAGTGTAAAAATGGTCTCCATGGTTCCATGAGGCCCTGTTGTGTCACAATGGCTCATGGTTCCATGAGGCCACACAGTTTAACAAGGGACCCTTGGTTCCATCAGGCCATCCTGTGTCACAATGGACTTCTGGTTCCATGAGCTCTCACACTGCCAGCAGCAGTCTCCTTGGTTCTGCAGTGTCCCCATGGACCCTTTGTTCCATGAGGTTCTGCAGTAGAACACGCTCACCTTGGTTCCGTGATGTTCTACACTGTCACAATGGACCCATGGTTCCACCAGGCCTTGCTGTGTCACAATGGCCCCTTGGTTCCAAGAGGTTTCTCAGGGTCCCAATGGTCTTGTCTGATACGCAGTATCACAATGGACCATTGGTTCAATGAGGCCCCAGTGTTCCAAAACGAATTTTGGTTCCATGGGGTACTGCTGTGTCACAGTGGACCCTTTGTTCCATGAATTTGCACAGTGTCACAGCTGACTCCTTGGTTCTGTGAGAAACCACTGTCACCAAATTTCTGAGATATCAGAAAAAGCCTCCTTAACACTAATTTGCTATTTCAGAGGGAATCATTTATTCAGGCCTGAGGTCCAACATGGGATAACTCCTAACCTTATGTGGACATGCAATTCTACCGGTGTGTTGCTTATATACAGTCCCTAAATGTGAATTTCAATTCACCCATTTCCATAAAATCAAACCCAACTTCCCAGATTCACTCCTTGTTTTCTCTATTCCTGCCCCCTTGAGCCAGATGTCTTCTTCTCTTCCAACCATCCTTGCTGGGAAAGCAGCCCCTGCATGCCTTGTTCCTGTGCTGAAAGTTCACAGGAAGGGTAAAAATGCAATGAACACTTTTGGTATCAGCCCCAGGCTTTGTGTGGGCAGGCAAAGGCAGCAGGAGGCAGAGCTGTCAGCAAAGGAATGGCCCAGCCAGGTGGGGCAGCCAGGGGATGCCGACAGCCTGCAGGGACAGAGGCGCAGGGCAGGGACACCATGGGACAGCCTGGGCTGCACAGGGCACAGCCATGTGCAGCAGCTGCAAGACAGCCCTGCCAGAGCCACCTTGGGCAGCACTTTGGCCATGGCTGCTGGGCCTGGGCCTGAGGCAGGAGCAGGGGACAAGTGACCCTTGCAGGCCTGGGGCCTCATTGCCTCCTTGTCCCTGCTCAGCAGCCTGGCAGGGGCCGCCCCATGCTCCTGCCCTTGCCATTGCACAGCCCCACATGCCAGTGCCCATCCCGGGAAGAGCCCTGAGCAAGGAGGGAGGGACAGGATCTGCCTGGCCAGGGGCTGGGGCTCAGGCCTTGGCCCTTTGCATTCCTGACACACATCCAGGTGTGCTCAGCACCAGAGACACCTTTGCCTTGTTTGTCCCCAGCTGTCATCACTGCCTCCAGCGTTCTGCTCTAACTGGAACCTGGGGACACTTTCCCAGTGGTGTCCCTCTGTGGGACACATTAAAACTTCAAGAAAATTTGGAGTTTAAATTTAACTTTGTGTTATTGACTCTCAAAGACTGAGTCTGATGTAAACAACAGCAGAGCCCTGAGAGGGTCATTAAAGTTTTCCTAGTCCAATCATGGAGAAAGATTTCAAAGAGCAGTAAGAAAATATACATTCCTATTTTAAAGGGTGTCTTTTATTAAATTTCTCTTTAGAGCAGATGTGATTGCAGCATTCTGGGATTGATATTGACCCAGGGTCTCTCCTCAGCAGCTTTGGCCTGCTCACAGAAGCTGTGCCTGGAGCTCTGACCCAGTGTGGACAACCTTGCTCCACATTGCCCAGCCCCATCCTGTCTGTCCTCACTGCCCTGGGCCCTGCTGTGCTTGCGGAGCTGGCTGCACTCAGCCTAAGAGGGGTTTTCACTTTTTGGGGTTTTTTTGAAGCAATCTGAAACTGCTGAGTTTCCCCAGTGCAAACAGACACACTGCTCAGGTGTGCGCCAGCCCCAGGTGCCACCAAAGGCACTGCAGAGCTGCCCTGGGCCAGCTGTGAGGGTGGATCATCAGCCCAAGCTGCACTGGGCCCCTGCAAGGGGCTGTGGCCATGGGCACTGCACTGACCCCACTGCTGGGTTTGGCTGCCACGGCCACCGTGAGAAATGAAACTGTCCTTGGAAACACTGGGGAGGACTGGGACATACTGTGGAACGCTGGGAACACTGTGGGAGACACTGGGACATACTGGGAGTGACACTGGGGGATACTGGGACATACTGGGAACGCTGTGGGAGACACTGGGACATACTGGGAGTGTCACTGGGGAGGACTGGGACAACCTGAGGACACTGGTGGCATTGCGGAGAAAACTGGGGACACTGGGGCATCATATGGATCAGGTTGGGAGGAACTGGGAACGACTGGGAATGAACTCAAGTGTATTGGGACTGACAGGGCTGCACTGGGAGGGATTGGAGGGGCACTGGGGTTGAACAGAGTTCTACTTGGAATGAAATGGGCTTTAGTGGGGTTATACTGGTCTGTACTGGGAATGGACTGGACTGTCCCTGGAAGGACTGTAGGAGGGTGATTTGGCTGTTCCCGCCTCCACCACATCCCATTTGCCGAGGCTCCCACCCATCACCGTTCCCAGCCAATCATCACTAGGAATCTGGGCCTAGGGGCCGTGCCTAAAAAGGCACCATATTTTCTCCTTGCATACAACTCCCGCCACACCCCGCGGCCACATTAAGCCCCATTGGAGCCTGGACTACAACGCCCATCATGCCCCGCGCTCCACAGTACCCCAGGATCGCCCCCATCTGTCCCACCAGTGTTCCCCAGACCCTCCACGATCCCTCAGTGCCCCCTCACCACCCATTTGGGAGCCCCCGAAAGTGTCCCGGACACCCTGAGTGCTCCTGACCCCACAGATGCTCGGTACAGACACTTGTAAAAATTTATCTCCTCTCATCCCTTGTGGCCCCAGATCCCCTCAGAACAGTTCCGCGCCTAAAAATTCTGCCGTGCCCCGCGCCCTAAAGAGTCCGGTTAGAGCTCCCCGTAAGTTCCCGTGAGGGTTTCAAGTCGCGGCTCAGACGCAAAAGTGTCCCTTAACAGCCGTCCCGGGCCCCCAAACATCGTGATCGAGCCACTTCCGGGACTTCAGCTCCAATCATGCTCCGTGGCGCACTTCCGGCGCTATTCCAGCGGGGATTTCAGCTCCCGTCATGCCCCACGCCCCACCGAGAGCCATTGCAATTGCGCCTCAAACTCCCGTGATGCTCTGCGGCCTCATTAAATTGTATTATACCTGCGCGTTCAACTCCCATCACCCCCCGCGCCCCAGAGAGCCCCGTCAGCGCTTCCCCCAAGGGCCCGCCCGGACCCCGAAAGGCCCCAAATTCCCCTCCCTGACCTCCAAGGGCCCCCCTGCACCCCCAAGTGCTGCCCCGGACCCTGAACTGTTCCTCGGGATCCCTGAGTGCCCCTCCAAGTGCCCACCCGGCTTCCCCAAGTGTCCTCCAGACCCTCAAGTTCTCTATCAATTCCCTCTCCAGACCGAAAACTGCCCCAAATGTGCCCCAGAAATGTCTCCAGGGACCCCAAAGTGCTGCCCCTTGACCCTGTGTGAGAAAAAGATGATGAAAAAGATGATAAAAAAGATGATAAAAAGACGACAAATATAACTAATTACCATAAAGAGGAAGAAATAAGTCGCCAAGAAATAATAATTAATTACTGAAAGGAATTGTGTTTTTGATTAATTAAATTAATTAATTAATGAAAGGAATTCTTAGCATGAGAAACAATTTTTTTATTGCTAAAAATGTATAGATTTTTAAAAGAAAATATAAAACTAATGTAATAAAAATAATAAAAATATTATTATAAATTAGAATATTATGTTTATAACTTTATTTATTAATTAAATTTTTTTTATAAGGAAAAATACTTTCATTTTTTTACGTGTTTTGAGATGTCAGTCCCCGGTGGGCCATGTCAGACATAGTGAGGTTGGGGGTGAGGAGCAGCTTTTTCAAACAGGCTCAGCCTGCAAGGGGCTCATTCTTCTCCCTGCCCAGACCTCCAAAGGAGACATTCAGCATCAAGATCACCTGGGAAATGCTTCTGTCCCTTCTTCTCTGAAATGAAAACAAAAAAAAATATTCCGTTGACTGAAAAGAAAAACCATGATGTGCACTTTGGAATCTCCCTCCTGAAAAGAACTCCAAACTGGCTCCAATCACTGCAGAAGCCCTGGAGACTCAAAAAAAGTGGAAGGGAGACAAAGAGCTCCTGAGGGCTTTCTGTATTTTAATCAGCCCCACGCTGGATTTGGGGCTGGCTCCAGGAGCCTCAGGCACGCAGAGAAGGATGGAGAAGCTGCTCAAGGAGTCAGCAGCAAAACTCCAAGTGCCTTGGAGCATGGCTGGGCCCCAGGGAGGGCAGGGAGTGCCAAAGGCTGCCCAGGGCCTGGTGAGAGCAGATCCTTGAGGGCAGGATTGCAGGGAGCCCAAGGCTCTGAGCAGGGAACTGCAATGCTGAGCAAGGCCTGGCTTGGCTGGGTTTTCTCTCCTTTCAAGAGTCTCTGGGTAGGCACTGCTGGTTTCAGGTCCACGGTCCCTGTGCTGCTCTTGGCCTGCTCTGGTTAGTGTGACGAAGGCAAAAAGCTCTGACCATGGCTCTGATGTTGTGTTATGTTTTCTCTGGTTAGAAGTGTTATTTTAATTCTTCATTTGCATGGTAACTTGTTGTTCTAGGGGTTTTCGTTAGGTCATTCTTTTCTGTTATGTCTAATGGGATTTTCATATTTGGTTATTATCTGACACAGTCCTCTTCTTTATGGTGTTGGCTGGTTCAACATCTTAGATGGGAGTGGGAATGATAGTAAAAGATTCTAAAATCTTAAAATTCGGGGAATTAGAAAGAAGCTAGACATAGTGGGGCCGTAGAAAAATGTTAAAAATAGACTCTGGAAATGTTAGGCTTTGCCAGATCTGGCAAAAAATAGACTCTGGAAATGTTAGTGTTTGACAGATCATGTGAATTTGCACCTGTGTAAGCAGTATATGATAAAAGATATAATTGTTAGATGTGATGATTGTTTAGTAATTAAATACAATTATTGTATAATCATAAGAAGAATCCTGACAAACTATGTTAGATGTTTGAGGGGGGGGTCACGAGGAGCCCATGCTTGGCTGAAATCTATGTATACAATAGAACAATATAAGTTTAATAATTAACATGAAAGTTATATAATGATAGAATATAAAAACATGTTCATCCTGAATGCATGTCGAAGACAGATTTGTGTTTGTACCCCTGACACCCAGAGCTCTTCAATCAAAGCACCTGCATAGAATCATTGTCGTGATTGTGTGCTTCTGAATGCTGAGAGGAGCAGTGGGGGGAACACCTGACAGTGAGGGGATTTACATAATTATAAATCCTTTAACTGACATTGGAACTTGACATAACTATTAAACATTCAACAAACAATCTATAATTAACATTGGAACTTTATATTAACTTCTTTAACAATGAACTTTATATCAACTCTCTTAACAATGTATTCTCTACGGTTTCCCCCTCTAATTGTTCAATTGGGCTCAAGCATGCATCAATTAACAAATACTTCTTGAAAGTAAAATTTTTAAAATTGGTTGTGAATTTGCTTGGCATCTTGATGTTCTTGATCATTCATTATCATGATTACTTTTACTTCTTTTTTATTAAGCTCTTTTGGTATCATTACACTTGCTTGTACAGCAGATGTTACAACTCGGATTATACAGGGGAGCATGCAAGGTAGGAGGATCAAAGCAGCAATTTCACATAAGATGAAAAAGGCTGGTTTTTCCCACCAGTTTCCTTTTAATGACCAGAAATTGTCCCACTAGCTGGTATCGAATGTAGGGGTCCAATCTTGTGTTCCAACATAACTTCCAGATTTCCTTTGAGATATTTCTAATGACTTCACTGCAGTCATCCATTTCTAAGCAGCGCTGGGGAAGTTAAATTTTCCACAAATAATAAATAATCTACTGGTAGTCTGACTTGATACACTACAGTTCTAGTCTGGGATAGTTGGTATTTATGTGGTCTAAAGCTAGAGAGAGGCTCAGTTCGATACCATCTCGAGTACTGCCTGTAATCTCAGAATCCGATTTAACCCCGTATAAATTGGGGTCCGGTGTCCCCAGGACCCATCTTGAGCCCGGGTCGCCGGTCCATAAGTGCAAATTATTTCCTGGGTGTTCCATACTGTGTTTTTCCGTGTCTGTGTTCCTCCAATTTCAATTAAGTTTCTTTTTGGTCAGCTAGATTTGTTCAAATCATCATATACTGGGACCCCTTGGTTTAATCCATACTCTTTTGGGAGTAATAAAAATGACGGTTTAATAATTCCAATAGTGCAAGTGCCGCTCCACTCCCCGGGTAATTCAGTGTAAGCCACATTCCCACATATCCAAACCAGGTTTTCTGGAGCTTTCCAAGAAACATCACTGAGAGTCATTGGAAATTCCCAGTATTTGGATATTTCTTTCACTTCCCAGAATGGGTTTATTCCTTGATTTATTCCTTGATTTGTTCCTTAATTTATTCCTTGATTTAATCCTTTTCCTTCTTGGTAGGGACACACCGTTTCTTTCTTCCCAATGGATTTTCAGTATCTATTATTTTAAAAATAGTAATAATAATAATAATAAACCCAACAATAATATAGAAAATAATAACATAATATATATAATAAATTACAGTATAATAAATACTATTATATTTCGATATAATATATAATATATAATATTAACATAATAAATAATTTATAATAAATAAAATATAACATATAATATATAATACATTATGTATAATATATAATATATAATATATAATATATAATATATAATATATAATATATAATATATATTTTATATTTTCATTATTTATTATTTATTATTTATTATTTATTATTTATTATGTTATATTACACTATATAATATTATATAGCATATAATATATATTATAATCATTATTAATAATTATATATTTTAATTTTATAGTATTAAATATTATTTCAATATTATAATAATATATATTATAATATTATAATAATATACGGTACTAAAATATTATTGAATATATATACTATAAATTATATAATATATTATATTAATTATTAATAATATATTTTATTAATATATGGTGTAATATATATTATTATTATTTTTTACTATTAAAATAATTATTGTTTTAATAAGGTAATATTACTTATTATTATTTAATAAATTATATTCAAATAAACGAATAATTTTATTATTTCCAATTTAGTAAATACTATTTCTAGTATATAAATAATAATAATACTTCCAGTATATAAATAATTATTAATACTTCCAGTATTTATTGGGTTCTCTAGGGACCTACCCAGCTACTGGATGTTTTATTTCTAAATATATCTTACAGGGCATTTCTCCTATTGGGGTTTTATAAATTTATACATTTTCCCCTTCCTTGATATACACTGCTCTTCTCAAATTATTTTAGACTTTAATTGCCACCATTCTGTTCCTATTTGTCCAATAGCTGGTACTTTTTGTCTTGTTTTTGTCCATTTTAAGATTTCTATTGGTCTTAAGCTGATCCCTTCCCAAGGCCAGACTTTGGCCATTTGTGTATTTCCACAGATCCAGCAATTAGTAACATTTAATTCTTTACCGATCTTTTCCACTAAATCTATGAACAAGTTTTTCCCACGAGATGTTTCTAGGTCTTCTTTCTCATTTACTGATGTTGTTACTTCTTTCTCTTTTATTAAGTCTGCTGTGCCTTTTTGACTGGACTTATGTTCAAAGCAAAGCCAAGCATCTCCTATGGGACACTCCCCAGGCAGTCATTGCAGTCATTCTATATTTTGTGAAATCCAATAAGTCTTCCCATGCCCTTGACAGGTTGCTAACAGAGAGAGGTTGACACAGTTTAGGTTTAAATTTGTATGTCCTCATATTAAAGATCCGGTTTCTTCTCCTCTGTAAAGGAGGTAGTAACATTTAGCACATGGGCTCTTCTGACTTCCCAGCGTGATGTTAACCAGTAAGATCAGTAAGAGTGTTCCCAGAAGTCTGGTATGAGGCATTCCCCTAAACTCTACAACTACTGAGCTGCACCCAGTGATTGGAGTGGCTGTTTTTAGGTGGAATGTAGACTCACCCAGCCTTGCCCCCTGGTTATGCTTTTCTCCTATGGAAGAGCTCATTTGTTTCAGTACAGAGTTTTTTATTCTCTCAGTGTCAACACATTTGACTTTTCTTTACTAATTTATTTTTGCCCTGATGGATGTTTTATAGGCGATTGCTTTGTACGCTAAGATTGGAATTAACTGGTGTATTTTAACTTTTTAACACCAAAATATGCACCTAAAAACCTTGAACTCAATGGTCAGATGGCTTTAAGAATTTTTGGTATCCAAAATGAGAGATAAAATACTCACACCAAACAAATAACAAGGTATTTACTCTTATGCCAAATCCTACAAAATAATAGTATGATTTTATGCTAATCCTACAAAATCATAAAACACCTTATGGCTAATCCTACAAAATCACAATATACACCAAAACAGACAAAGGCTCCAACACAAACTAAAAACTGTACATTCATTAATAAACACTAACTAATAATAAATGCAACAGGAAAGTATCTGCTTTTCAAACTCAAAAGTAAAATATAAATATCATCAACTGCAATTTTTAACAGTTCTTAACAAGTTTTGATTATTTAAACAGTTCTTAACAAGTTTTTGACTATAGACAGTCTCCAATAGTCTTTAGGTCTCCTCTGGAGGGTTACCTTTAGATCATCTGAGTGATTAGTCACAATCCATTCATTAGAAGACTTAGTAGGGGATGTGGTTGGTTTTGACTCTTCAGTGGGAGGTGGTGCAGGTCCTTTAATCTGGGCTATATGTGTCCACCCCTTCTCTTGGGTCGTATGGCTGTATTGGTGGTGAGTAGGACCTGAAAAGGGCCTTCAAACTTAGAGGTTAAAGGTGCAGAGTTCCATGATTTAACTAACACCCAGTCCCCTGGATTGATGTTATGTCCCTTAGTGTCTAAGGGAGAGGTTTGAAGGACCTTTTTCCTAAGATCTTTGAATCTCCTTCCTATGGCCTTTAGATATTTTTGGGTGGCTGTCTCTCCTTCTGGATAAATTCCCGTGCTATATGGGGTTGTCAAGAAGGGGAGTCCAAACATCATTTCATAAGGTGAGACTCTTATACCTGTTCGAGGCCTTGTTCTAATTTGTAACAGTGCTAAGGGTAGACATTTAAGCCAATTCATCTGGGTTTCTGTAACTAATGTAGTTAACACGTTTTTGATGGTTTTATTCATTCTTTCTACTCTTCTGGAGCTCTGGGGATGCCAATGGGCTGTGCAACCTCCATTTCATTCCCAGGGCTTCAACAACTTGTTGTAAGACTTTGGCAGCAAAATGTGGACCTCGGTCAGAATCAACATTATTTATCAACCCATATCAGGGAATGATCTTTTTTAGGATTGCTTTTGTGGCTGCTTGGGCTGTCTCTGTTTTGGTCAGGAACGCCTCTACCCAATGGGTGAGGTGATCCACGGTCACTAATAAGTGTCTGTATCCCTGAACAGGGGACATTTCTGTGATGTCTACCTGCACGCTTTGGATCGGCCGCAAGGACAACTCTCTTCCCCCAGATCAGACAGTACTCTTCTCATTAATTTCTGATTAATTTGTTGGCAAGTTAAACGTCCCTTGGTAACTGCCTTTGCTATGGTACATACTCCCATGCACATTTGATCCCTTGGAAAGTGGTCACATAATCCTTGTATTCCCCAATGGGTCAACTCGTGTAACTCTGTCATCACCTTTCGGGCTGGAGCTTTATTTAAAATTTGCCGTCCATCAGGGGTCCACCATTCTCCATTTTCTTTTTGCTGTCCTCTAATCTTTTCTAACTCTCTTAATTCTTTCTCGTCAAAGATGGGTCTTTCCTCTTTTCTTTCTCTACTAGATGTTCCCTCTATCTTAAGAATTTTAACTGGACTTTCCTGTTCCATAGCTACTTCTTTCACTACTTGATCAGCTAAATGATTTCCCTTTATTTCAAGGGTGTCCCCTTTTTGATGTCCTTCTATGTGAACTTTGGCTATCTCTATTGGTTTTTTCAGGCACTCTAGTACTCGTTTTCTTAGCTCTTCTTGTACTAAATTTTTGCCTTAAGAATTAAGGTACCCCTGGTCTTCCCATATTGTTCAAAGGTATGGGCAATCCCAAATGCATACCAGGAGTCAATATAGATTGTTTATCTTTTTCTAGTAAATCTAGTCCTCTCTTCGGGGCACAGATTTCACAGCGCTGGGCAGACCAATCTGATCTTTTGATTTTCCCATTTCCTCAATTTGCATGTTCTGCCCATCTATGGTTGCATACCCTGAGACCTGTTTACTGGCTACCATTTGTGATGATCCACCTGTAAATAAAATTCTCCCATATGGGAAGGGCTCATCTTCTAAATCTTCTCTCACTTTAGTCTGCATTTCAATAATTTCTAAACAATCATGATCCAGGTCTGTTAACAGCTCTCCTGTGAGGAACTGGGCTGGATTTAAACATTTTGAAGTGACTAATTCAAGGCCCTTGGTACTTATTAGTATTATTTCATGGTTTAGTATTTGGGAGTTGGTTAGCCACTGAGGGGCCTTGTGACTTAAAACAGCTTTTACATCGTGTGGGGTATGAACCTGGATCTTCCCCTTTCAGGTTAGTTTCTGTGTGTCTTCTATTGGGGTGGCTGTTGCTGCTATCACTTGCACACAGGCTGGCCACCCTCTGGCTACTGGATCTGGTAACTTGGAGAGAGATGCAACCGCTTCCTGCATCCTCCCCAATCCCGTGTAAGGACTCCGCAAGCTGTCCCCTCTTCCACGTTTACCAATAGGCCAAAGTTCTTTATAAGGTCTGGTAGGCTCAGTACAGGGGCAGAAGACAATTTAGTTTTCAGATTCCGAAGCTTTTCCTTGTCATTTGAGGTCCAGATTACAGCCTCTGAGTCTATCAATTTGCCATATGGATTTTTAACACTTTTAGTATACTGATCAAGCCATAATCTGCAATATCCAAACAAACCTAGTAATTTTCTAACGTCTCTTTTGGTCTTTGGGGCAGGGATGGACAGAATTCCCAACATTCTCTTGGGGCTTCACCTGTTATACTCTTGGGTGATTATATGTCCTAGATATGTTACTTCTTGTTCCACAAATTGCAGTTTCTTTTGTGATACTTTTAGGCCTTTTTCCCCTAAGAAATTTAGATGCTAGTACGCTGGAACTTCTAACTTTGTCTTGTTGTCCCCTGATACAAATAAATCATCAACATATTGTAAAATATTTACCCCATTCTCAGGTTTAAAGTGTTCTAGGACTTCTTCTAGAGCTTGCCAAAGAGATTGGGGGATTCTGTAAACCCTTTGGGAAGATGTGTCCACCTTCGTCGCTGTTTTCTTTACTTTTAAATGTCCTCCCATTCAAAGGCAAACCAGTTCCAGCACTCTTCAGCCAGGGGACACACCCAGAAGACATCCTTTAAATCCATGACTGACAACCATGCATGGTCCTCAGGTACTTGACTTAAAACGATGTATATGAGTTTTGTACTACCGGGTGCCTCGCAACCGTTCTTTTATTAACTTCTCTTGAATCTTGTAGTAATTGATACCTTCCATCAGCTTTTCTCACTGCTAGTATGGGAGTATTATGTGGAGACATGCATGGTTCTAAAATCCTTCCTTTAACAGCTGGTCAGTTACTGGGGCTGGTCCTTTCTTTCCCCTTGGGGAAATTGGATACTGCCTTACCCGAATGGGGGAGATGTCTTTCTGCAGCTCTACTTCTATTGGTGGAATATTCAAACAACCAATTTTTCCCTCCTCTGCCCAAACATTTGGGTTGATTTCATCTATGTCTCCCTTTGTTAAGACCATTATTTGTGCTACCATTTTTCCTTCTTTTGGCATTACTCCAGTTCCCAATTTGATTTGTAAATCATATCCTAATAAATCACAACCTAACTTGGGGATGTAAATGGAATTAGCTCAACACTCTCTTGAATTTCCTCTAATTTCTACATCTTCTATAATCTGGGCCTCCAATGATTCTCCTTTGGCCCTTCATACTTTGCAGACCTTTTTACCGACTGGGCCTTCCACTAAATTTCACAATTCTTTCTTTAAGTTTCCGACTTCGGACGCAGTCAAAGGAGTGTTTACAAATCCAATCTCACTGGCCACCCCACCCATGGGAACTTCTCTGAGGGGGAACAATTTTTCCACTTCAGCCTCTCTGGTCCGAGTGGTAAAACATCAGCTGTGGAGGCTGACTGGTTAACTTCACTCTTGGGCATGAGATTCTGAGATGTTGTTTGGCTTCTCATTTATGCTGGGGGAGGCAGTGCAGGAACTTGCTGGTGAATTAGGGGTGCATGAGATGGCAGAGGTAAGGGGAAGGTAGTGAAGGGTAAAGAGAGTAAGCAGAGGGTTGAGGGGAAGATGTTGGAAGTATAACTGGGTTAGCAGGTGGTAAAGGAATGACAGCTGGGAGAGGAGGAGGAATTGGTTCCACAGCAAGAGGAATTGGAGGAAGGATTTGAGGTACTGCAAAGGTAGGAGGAGGTAGGTGGTCAAGGGGGTCCCAGTTTTTGTTAGCCTTCCCAGCCTCTTCTTCTTCTTTTACTTTCCTAGCTTGCTTTCTTTCTTTTAATTGATAGACTCTTGTATTGTCCTCCTCTGAGGACTACTGCAGCCCAAAAGGTGACATTGTGTCCGTGATGGGGCTTTTGCAGGAACTTGGGGCAAAAAAGGAAGGTGCATCACCTTTGGACAGAGAGGCAGGTAACTCAGGAAATGTGTAAGGATGTTGTTAGTTCATGCAGAAAGAAAGTTAGAGAGGTGAAAACTTCAGGCTTACCCAGGATATTTCTCTGGAGGAGAATAAAAATGTTTCTATAAATACCTTAATGGCAAAACGAGGTACAAGGACAATCTCCATTCATTATTGGGGGAGATATGGTTACCAAATATGAGGGAAAGGCTGAGGCACTTAGCCCCGTATGTGCCTCAATTTCCAAAAATAAGTCAAGTTGCCCTTGGGACAAGTGTTCTCCTGAGCTGGTGGAATGGCACAGGGACCAGAACAGCCCGCTATAATCCAGAAGGAAGCAGCTGGGGACCTGCTGAGCCACTCAGATGCTCACAGGTGTCTCTGGGAGTAGATGGGATCCATCCCAGGGTGATGAGGGAGCTGTGGATGAGCTCCCCAAGCTGCTCTCCATCATTTACCATCACTCCTGGCTCAGCAGGGAGGTCCCAGAGCACTGGAGGTGCCAATGTGAGCCCATCCCCAAGAAGGGCTGGAAGGAGGAGCTGGGGAACTCCAGGCCTGTCAGCCTGACCTGGGTGCCCGGCAAGGTTATGGAACAGATCACCTTGAGTGCCATCCCAGGGCACCCATGGGATGGCCGAGGGGTCAGAGCCAGCCAGCGTGGATTTCAATGTCTGCATTGATGATCTGCATGAGGGGACTGAGTCCAGCATCAGCAAATCTGCAGATGACACCAAGGTGGGTGTGAGTGTGGATCTGCTGGAGGGTAGGAGGGCTCTGCAGAGGGACCTGGACAGGCTGGATCCAGGGCCCAAATCCAACAAGGTGAGTTTGAACAAGACCAAGTCCCAGGTACTGCACTTTGACCGCAACAACCCTGTGGGATCTCAGCACCTCAGGATGAGGGTGCAGAGTGACCGAGACCACCCTTGGGGGGCTCGGGAGTCCTGGAGTGCTGCCAGAGTGTCTGGTGGCTGGACTTTGATCCCACACAGGAGATGACACTTGTATGAGGACTGGAAGGAATTCACTGGGTGAATGGTGAAGGGATAAGTTAATTAGAGTATAAAACACAGGGTTTAGGATTTCTGGACGAGGGGGTCTAAAGAAGTAAGATGGAGGAATTGGGGTGTGTCCTGTCCTTCTCCTTCTTCTTCTTAACCTCCATCTTCTGTGGTGATGGTGGCACTTTAGGATTGGTCTTTACTAGAAGTGCACCGGTTAATAAGAGTAGTAGGTATTGGGGAAAAATGATAAATATTGTACACGTAACATTGGGTATAAAGATAAGTGACCGCCCAGGGGCTGCGTGGAGTGTGCCCATGGCTGACCTGCTGTGCAGACCTCTGTCGGGCTGAAAGAAAATCTTTTAGATAAACAATTAATAAACACTGAGACCGAAACAAGATCAGAAGCCTCTCCTCGTCCTTTGAAGCGTCGGACTGCCCAAGGCCACCTTAGGCCTTTCCAGAACACCTAAACAGCCGAGAAACCGAGCAAGTGGCATCCCTGAAACTCCCTGAGCTATCTCCGGACATAAAACAGCCGAGCAGAGACAACCATAAATCAGGAAACATAAATCAGCATAAAACAGAAGAAAAACAAAAAAATGAATTTCCACACAACCCCTGCAGTGCTACAGGCTGGGGACAGAGTGGCTGGAGAGCAGCCAGGCAGAAAGGGACCTGGGGGCCCTGATGGACAGCAGGCTGGACATGGGCCAGCAGAGTGCCCAGGGGGCCAAGAAGGCCAATGGCTCCTGGCCTGGATCAGGAATGGTGTGGCCAGCAGGAGCAGGGCAGGGATTCTTCCCCTACACTTGACATTGGTGAGGCCACACCTCGAGTGCTGTGTCCAGTTCTGGAACCCAAATTTGGGAAGGCCATGGAGGGGCTGGAGCGTGTCCAGAGAAGGGCAAATAGGCTGGTGAGAGGTCTGGAAGACAAGTCCTGTGAGGAGCAGCTGAGGGAGCTGGGGTTGTTTATCTTGGAGAAGAAGGGGTCAGGGAGACAAAGCAGTGTCAGGGCAGAGGTTGGACTCGATCATCTCTAAGGTCTTTTCCAACCTTGCTGATTCTGGGATTCTCTGGAACCACCCTTGGAGCAGTCACAGGATGAGCCCTGGGCCTCCTCTGCAGAAGCTCCAGCAGCTCAGGTCCCTCAGCTTCTCCTGCCAGCCCCAAAGCCCATCCTGTCAGTCCTGAAGAGCCTCTGCAGCTCCTCCTCACTGCCCAGAACAGGGAGCCCCAGAGCCAGACACAGCAGCCCAGATGTGCCCCCCTGGCCTGGGGTGCCTCTGGAAAGGGAGCAGCAGGAGGCACTGCAGGAGCCTGCAGACAATTCCTGCAGCACTTTTAGGATGATCCTTCTCCCCAAGGGACATTCCCATGGTGCCAGGTCAGGTACTGCAATGGGGAGTGGGGCCAGAGAGGAAAGGGCAAACAGGGATGGGCTGTTTGCAGGGGAAGGAAAAGGGATGGGCAATAGGAAGAAATCTGTATCAGGGACGAGGAAAGAAAGCAAAGATGAAGCAAGGGAAATGCTGAGGGCAGTTTGGGAGTGGCTGCCAGGCAGCCCTGGCTCTGAGCAACAGCGTCTGCAGTGGGACAGGAAGCTCCCAGCTGATGGGAACAAACTTTCTGGCTGACTGCAGAGGCCAGGACAAAGCTGAGTGGTTTCCCTGGTGTTCCCCAGCCCTTGCTGGCCCCAGAGGCTGATGGCATTTGTGCTTCTGGATCATGTCTCCACACCAACAGCTATGGGCCGCTCATGGGACTTTTCTGTGCTGAGCATTGGCCTGGGTGTGTTCTTGAGAGAGCCTGGGCAAGGAGCCTGGAGCCCCCAGGCCCTGGCCTGAGGCGTCAGCGCTGCCCCAGCAGTGCCCATGGCCTGTCCCTGCTGCAGCCCTGGCACTGCCACCCCCAGGGCTGTGCCCGGCCCCGAGAGCACTCAGGCCCTGCAGCAACACCAGGGCCACCAGGGCAGCGGGGCAGGCCACGGCAGCAGCACTGGCAACACCAAGTGCTGCTGCTGCTGCTGGGCACAGCTGCTGTGCCAGCACTGATCTGCCCCCAGCTCGGCACACAGACATTGGTGTACTGTGCAGAGAAGGCAACAAAAGGGGGACCTCCAGTGAAAACTTTGCTGGACTGTGGCAGTGAGGAGCGATGTTCTTCATAGCTTCATATGAAATAAATCCTTTATTTCATTTAAAGGTATCAAGAGCACAGGTCCTCACTGACACAGTCTGCAGGTCACAGTGGAAGTGTGGAGAAACAAGATGATATATGGCAAAATTGATTGCTTTCGTTTAGGGACAACATTAAAAATGGTAAACAACGAAAAAGAAGCTCCAAAATGATGCCAACAAGAAATATCAAAGACAACTTTTATTACAAATTATTCTCAGAAACTGTCCAGCATTTCAATGTTTCTTACATTGTCTAGTCATCAGTGTCCACACTGCAGCCTTGATCTCCTGGTTCCTCAGGCTGTAGCTGAGGGGGTTCAGGGCTGGAGGCACCACCGAATACAGAACTGACAGGGCCAGATCGAGGGTTGGGGAGGAAATGGAGAAGGGTTTCAGGTAGGCAAAAAAGCCAGTGCTGAGGAACAGGGAGACCACGGCCAGGTGAGGGAGGCAGGTGGAAAAGGCTTTGTGCCCTCCCTGCTCAGAGGGGATCCTCAGCACAGCCCTGAAGATCTGCACATAGGAGAAAACTGTGGAGAGATTTATTAATAGTTGGTTAGCTGAGAAAGGCCATACTGACATACTGCCGCTGGTCAAGCTGAGAGAGGGAAGTCAGCAGTCAGTAAGCTGAAAGGAGAAGTCAGCAGTCGGTGACCAATGACAGGCAAGGACAGAATGCCCTTGCCGCAACATGAGGATAGGGAAGAGAGATTCTCCCTGAGAATATGTAGAAAGTATCAAAAGTAGAACCATAGGAATGCAGAAGTAGGCGTAGGTGCTGATATGTAACTAACCAATCCTGAGCTCAACTTTTGCAATATGTATGAAGCTCATTATGAACTGTATTTAACCTGCTGTACTGGTCAATAAAATTGGGCCTGTGATGATCTAATTGATGTCCTGGTCTCCTTCCGTCAACACTGGGATCCTACTGGGACCAGACTGGGAGTGACTGGAAAGGTGCTGGCTGTAACTGGAACTATGCTGGAGGTGACTGGGAGCAACTGGGCCCACACAGGGAGTGACAGGGAGTCACTCTGAGCATGACTGGAATCATACTGGGAGGATCTGGGAGTGACTGGGATCATACTGGGGGTGGTTGTAACCATACTGGGAGTGACTGGGTGCAACTGGGATCATCCTGGGAGCCACTGGGATTACAGCAGATGAGAATGGATCCTGACTGGGGGTTACTGGGAACTACTGGGCCCATGCTGGGAGGAAAATGTGGACACATTGGGAGCAACTGGGATCAACTGGAGGATACTGCAACCATGCTAAGGGGACTAAGGACACAACTGGGGTAACTGGGACCACAATTTGGGCAAGTGCCAGAAACTGGGATCATGCTAGAGGCAAGTGGGAGTAAGTGGGAAAAACTGGGATCATTTTCAGGAAACCAGAACCTCACTGGGGCAACTGGGATATGCTGGGAGTGTCTGTGACCATACTGGGGGCACTGGAACCACACTGCAAACAGCTGGGACCATGCTGGGGCCAACTGGGAGTGAGTGGGACCATGCTGAGAGGGAAAGGGACTATTCTAGAGAAAACTGGGATCATACTGGGAGGAACTGGGAACAACTGGAACTAGTCTGGCAGCAGCTGGGATCATACTGGGATCACAGTGGGAGCAGCTGGGTCCATGCTGGCTGAGACTGGGATCACACTGTGGGTGACTGGAATCATACTGGGATTGACTGGGAGGGGCTGTGGGCAACTGGAATCAGGCTGAAAGCAACTGGGAGGAAGTGGCAATGACTGGGAGCATGCTGAGGTTGACTGGGATATACTGGGAGAGACTGGGAGTCATGAGGATCATACTGGACACTACTGGGGTCCTGCTGGCATTGACAGGGAGCAACTGGGATCCCACTGGGGGCCACTGGCATCATACTGGGAGTGACTGGGATCCTACTGGGACTATAGTGGGTGTCAATAGACCCTGACTGGGGTTACTGGGAGCTACCAGGCCCATGTTGGGAGCTGACTGCGCACACACTGGGAGGAACTGGGAACAACTGGGAATGACAAGATGCATGCTGGTGACAACTGGGATTTCCTGGCAGTGACTGGGATAAAACCGGGGGCAGCTGAACCACACTCAGGTAACTGGGAGTGCCTGGCAATGAGTACGAGTATGTTCAGGGCAACTGGGATATGCTGGGAATGCCTGAGACCATGCAGGTGGTGACTGGAACCACAGTGGGAGCCACTGGGAATGTGCTGGGGGAACTGGGACCATGCTGGGGGCAACTGGGGGCAAGTGTGAGTGACTGGGGCCCTGCTGGGAGAGACTGGCACCATACTGGGAGGTACTGGGACTATACTATGGGCAACTGGTAGAACTGGGAACACACTGGATGAAAGTGGGAGCAACTGGGACCATGTTGGGGACAAATTGAATAACGGGGAATGACTGGGAGTGCTGGGGCTCATACTGGGAAGAGGAGGGATCCTGCCAGGAGTGAGGGGAAGTGACCAGGATCATCCTGGGAGTGACAAGGAAACTGGAAGGACAAAGGGGCAGCAACTGGGCTCATGCTGGGAGCAGGGCTCCTGGACAGGATAGATGCAGGGACCAAACCCAACAAGGTGAGGTTGAACAAGTCCAAGTGCCAGGTCCTGCACTTTGGCCACAACAACCCCTGCAGCGCTACAGGCTGGGGACAGAGTGGCTGGAGAGCAGCCAGGCAGAAAGGGACCTGCAGGGACTGATGGACAGCAGACTGGACATGAGCCAGCAGTGTGCCCAGGTGGCCAAGAAGGCCAATGGCTCCTGGCCTGGCTCAGGAATGGTGTGGCCAGCAGGAGTCAGGGCAGGGATTCTTCCCCTGCACTCAGCACTGCTTGGGCAGCACCTCGAGTGCTCTTTGCAGTTCTGGGCCCCCAATTTAAGAAGGGCATGAAGGGGCTGGAGCGTGTCCAGAGAAGGACAACAAGGCTGGGGAGGGGTCTGGAACACAACTCCTGTGAGGAGTAGCTGATGGAGCTGTGGTTGTTTATCCTGGAGAAGAGGAGGATCAGAGGACACAAGGCAGTGTCAGGGCACAGGGTTGACTTGAGGATCTCCAAGGTCTTTTCCCACCTTGCTGATTCTGGGATTCTCTGAAACCACCCTCAGCAGTTGCAGGAGGAGCCCTGGGCCTCCTCTTCAGTAACTCCAGCTGCCCAGGTCCCTCAGCTTCTCCTGCCAGCCCCAAAGCCCATCCTGTCAGTCCTGCAGAGCCTCTGCAGCTCCTCCTCACTGCCCAGAACAGGGAGCCCCAGAGCCAGACACAGCAGCCCAGATGTGCCCCCCTGGCCTGGGGTGCCTCTGGAAAGGGAGCAGCAGGAGGCACTGCAGGAGCCTGCAGACAATTCCTGCAGCACTTGTAGGATGATCCTGCTGCCCAAGGGATGTTCCCATGGTGCCAAGTCAGGAACTGCAATGGGGAGTGGGGCCAGAGAGGGAAGGGCAAACAGGGATGGGCTGTTTGCAGGGGAGGGAACAGGGGTGAGCAATGGGAAGAAATTTGTAGCAGGGAGAGTAAAGAAAGCAAAGGTGAAGCCAAGGAAATGCTCAGGGCAGTTTGGGGGTGGCTGCCAGGCAGCCCTGGCTCTGAGCAACAGCGTCTGCAGTGGCACAGGAAACTCCCAGCTGATGGGAACAAACTTTCTGGCTGACTGCAGAGGCCAGGACAAAGCTGAGTGGTTTCCCTGGTGTTCCCCCAGCCCTTGCTGGCCCCAGGGGCTGATGGCATTTTTGCCTCTCGAGCATGTCCCCACACCAACAGCGTGGGGCTGCTCACGGGGCTTTTCTGTGCTGAGCATTGGCCTGGGTGTGTTCTTGAGAGAGCCTGGGCAAGGAGCCTGGAGCCCCCAGGCCCTGGGCTGAGGCGTCAGCGCTGCCCCAGCAGTGCCCATGGCCTGTCCCTGCTGCAGCCCCGGCACTGCCACCCCCAGGGCTGTGCCCAGCCCCGAGAGCACTCAGGCCCTGCAGCAACACCAGGGCCACCAGGGCAGCGGGGCAGGGCCACGGCAGCAGCACTGGCAACACCAAGTGCTGCTGCTGCTGGGCACAGCTGCTGGGCCAGCCCTGATCTGCCCCCAGCTCTGCACACAGACATTGCTGAACTGTGCAGAGAAGGCAACAAAAGGGGGATCTCCAGGGAAAACTTTGCTGGACAGTGGCAGTGATGAGCGATGTTCTTGATACCTTAATATGAAATAAATCCTTTTTTTCATTTAAAGGTATCCAGAGCACAGCTACTCACTGACAAAGTCTACAGGTCACAGTGGAAGTGTGGAGAAACAAAATGAGATTTGGCAAAATTGATTGCTTTCATTTAGGGACAACATTAAAAAAGTTAAACAACAAAAAAGAAGCTCCATAATGAAACCAACAAGAAGTATCAAAGACAACTTTTTATAACAAATTATTTTCAGAAACTGTCCAGCAGTTTAATGTTTCTTACATTATCTAGTCATCAGTCTCCAGACTGCAGCTTTCAGCTCCTGGTTCCTCAGGCTGTAGATGAGAGGGTTCAGGGCTGGAGGCACCACCGAGTACAGAACTGTCACTGCCACATCCAGGGATGGGGAGGACATGGAGGGGGGCTTCAGGTAGGCAAAAATGCCAGTGCTGACAAAGAGGGAGACCACGGCCAGATGAGGGAGGCAGGTGGAAAAGGCTTTGTGCCGTCCCTGCTCAGAGGGGATCCTCAGCACAGCCCTGAAATCTGCACATAGGAGAAAACCATAAACACAAAACAACCAAATACCAAAAAGACAGTAACAGCAAGAAGACGAAGTTCCTTGAGATTAGAGTGTGAGC
The DNA here is from genome assembly GCA_031885435.1 of Passerculus sandwichensis. Classification (NCBI taxonomy): domain Eukaryota; kingdom Metazoa; phylum Chordata; class Aves; order Passeriformes; family Passerellidae; genus Passerculus; species Passerculus sandwichensis. Next base: position 3,088,137 of record CM063150.1, read on the forward strand.
AGGAGAGCTTGAGGATCTGTGGGATTTCACAGAAGATCTGTCCCAGGGCATTTCCATGGCACAGGGGTAGGGAAAATGTATTGGCTGTGTGCATGAGAGCAGTGAGAAAGGCACTGGCCCAGGCAGCTGCTGCCATGTGGGCACAAGCTCTGCTGCCCAGGAGGGTCCCGTAGTGCAGGGGTTTGCAGATGGACACGTAGCGGTCGTAGCACATGATGGTCAGGAGGAAATACTCTGCTGTCATGAAGAACATAAAGAAAAAGAGCTGAGCAGCACATCCAGTGTAGGAGATGTCCCTGGTGTCCCAGAGGGAATTGTGCATGGCTTTGGGGACAGTGGTGCAGATGGAGCCCAGGTCAGTGAGGGCCAGGTTGAGCAGGAAGAAGAACATGGGCGTGTGCAGGTGGTGGCCGCAGGCTACGGCGCTGATGATGAGGCCGTTGCCCAGGAGGGCAGCCAGGGAGATGCCCAGCAAGAGGCAGAAGTGCAGGAGCTGCAGCTGCCGCGTGTCTGCCAATGCCAGCAGGAGGAAGTGCCTGATGGAGCTGCTATTGGACATTTGCTGGGGCTGCACATGGGGACCTGTTCATAGAGAAAGGACAGTGACAAGTCAGGAGAAGCTGCTTTGAGCCAAACCTGGGCCATTCCCTGTATCCTGTCCCGCTGGGACTCACCCACCCTTGTTCCTGCTCTGGGAAAACCTTCACCCAGGTCCCTGCCTGAGCTCCATTTGTTCTGGCTGAGTGTGCCAGGAGCAGCCAGGCTTGTGCCTGGAGGCTCTTGAGGAGCCATCTCTGCCCCACTGCCCTGGGTTTGTGGCCATGTGGTGGAGGGACAAGCCTGGATAGTCAGGATTTTTCAGAGGAATCACTCAGAATGGAGATAGACTTGGTAGCATCTGCACTCCTAGGTTTTTAGGACATGGATTACAGGAGCTGTTTTAAGGACTTTTTTCCTACAAACAGATCATTCCTGGCTCTCTGAGGTCAGAAATCCCCAGCATTTCTGCTGCACTCAGAGTTTGCCTTTGAGAGGTGAGAGAGGCAAAGGATTCCCTGCGGCTGAGGGAAGGTGAGGGGCTGTATGGGCTTGTTCCCAGCTGCCCTGGCTTTGCACCTTTGGCTGCAATCAGAGCACAATCACAGTCCTGGGTCAGCCTGGGATAAACCAGACCCTGCCCAGAGCAGAGGGATCCCTGAATGTCTCACCCTCTCTCAAGGTCTCTGGGAAAGGTCTCAGTACCTCCTTGTGCCAAGGACACTCACGGCTCCCTTGGCAAACCCAACAGCATTTCCTCAGCTCTGGCAGCTCTGCCCTTCCCCATGGGACATTCAGGGAACTCCCAGAGGCTCTGGCACAGATTTGCACCCAGGAGAGCAGCTTAGAGCTTGGAAGGGCACAGCAAGGAGATCCCTGGCTGTGCCCATGATGGGATCTCAGGGAGGGTCTCAGCTCATTCCCCTTTCCCATGGACTGCTTTGCCCACAGCCCCACAGGTGCCAGGGAAGCTTGGACACCCCATTCCCATGGACAGCCCTGCCTGGCAGGAATGCCAAGGGCAGTGCCTGACTCAGCTGCTGCAAATGCCAGAGCCTCCCTGAGAGCAGCAGATAACAGTGACAATATCAGGGCAGGGCAGAACCAAGAGAAGATGTTGTGGTGCTGTGCCTGAGAGGGCAGGGCAGAGACAGCCGGGCACTCAGGACAGTGTTCCTGTGCCCAGCTGTGCCTGGCACCTCCCACACACCAACAGTGCCCTCATCCTGCCCCGGCACTGCTCTCTATAGCCCCCTCTCCTTCCCTGAGCATCTCCCTGGGCCTGGACATTCCCTCCTGAGAGGAGCCTTGTCCCTGCCAGCGCTCACAGAGCCCATCCCAGCCTGTGTGCCCTGGCCGGGGCTCTACAGAAACCTGCCTGTGTGCAGGGCCCTGGCTGGGGCAGGCTCTGTGTGCAGCTGGGCAAGGGCAGCTCAGGAGAGCCCTGCTGGGCCCTGCAGAGGTGATGCTGCTGCTGTCCAGGGCTGAGGAGTGGCTGAGGGCCTTTGGGAGGCTCCCAGCAGAGAGACTGACCAGCTTAAGTCACAGTTCTGGTGTCTGTGTAAATGTTCAAACATTCCTTTGATGATCCTCTGTATCCCTTTCAACTCAGAATGTTCTGTGATTCTGGGATTACAATTCCTGTTCTGCTTCTCTCATCCCTCTGTTGTCTATAATCCAAAGAGAAAAAAAAAATAACCCTTGCAGCAGTGTTAGAACAGTAAAGTAAAGTATAAGCCAGACACTTATTGGAAGCTTCCAGGTGTCCCAGTGGGAAAGGGCACACCCACCTCCCGATTTCAACAATTTATTAAGGTTGATAATTAGGATATTTAACAGCAGCATCCAAAAGGAGATTTAGTTTCCCTAGTTACACACCACTGGGTCAACCCATTGGAGTAGGTCCAAAGGCTTCTTTGCCTTCACTTTTTATAATGACTGCTCATATTCTGCTCATTCTCAAAACCCAAAATGCTCCTATATGTCCAGTTCCTTGAAGACTATATAGTATTTCAGGACTATATAAAGAATAGGACTATACAGCATTTTAGGAATATATTTAGACAGTCAGGTTATTAGGAGAAAGGTAAGAAAACATAGATTTAATTCCCTAAATTTAATTTAAATTCCCTAGATTTAATTCAGAATTAAAGCTATATAAGAATATAATAGTGGTTTAATACAGTTAAGAGTTTAATAGAGTTAAGTAAGGATTATAGTATTGTAATTTTATAATAGTTATTTAGAGAGGTATGAATATATAAAAATGTAAAAAGTACAAAAACCTTTTTGTCACCACCCCAACATTCCCATCTTTCTCCAAGTAGGAAACTGAAAACACTCTCAGGAAAGCCCCTGAACTTTACAGCAATCCCTGGCTTACCTTCTTTGGGAAGTGTCCTCCGGAGCTGTGCCCAGGCAGGTCTGCAGCTGGGAGCAGCCCTGCCCCACCCAGCCCCTCTCAGCAGCAGCCCCTGCCCTGCTCAGGGTGGCTCCTGTTATGAACAAAAACTCAGTTAATATTTTTTTATGAGAAAAAGTTTCAAAAAGGCAGCCAGACCACTGGCCCTGCCCAAGTTCTGTGTGTTTTGTTATTGTAATCACGGGTCGTTGTCGTTAATGGTTGTTTTTGTATTAGTAAAAGCCCTGGCTGGGGCGAGGTAATGGCCCTTCTCCTGGGTGGGGACCTTGCCTGAAGCTAAGTTTTACCTTTCTCAGAATAGGGAAGACACCTGAGAAGGTGGGGGGGGTTATGCAAAGTGACTCGCAAGACCAGAATGCTTTGTGGGACCCCAATCTCAAAACTCATGGAGAAACCCCAAAAACAACGAGCCACCTAAGAGTTGAGAGACTGGAGTGATGTCTGGACGTGAGGAGCGGAGTGCTGGGCCTGCAAGAGATGCGGGAAACCTTCATTGTTCCTCACCCTGTCCTCGAGGTCCCCCGAGCCGGGACTGGGGGGTCTGGAGATCCGGACCGAAGCAACATCTTATGGGATCAGGAAGAGGCCCTAAAGGCTCCCAAGAGGATTTGATCCCCGGCTCTGCCCCTAGTGGACAGAGCTGCGCATATCCTCCTCCTCTGAGTCGCCCTGGGAGAGACGACGGATGCTGCAGACCGTCGAGCCGCCCAATCCTGAGCTGATCACTTTTTAATAAAGGCATTACACAGGAGAAGAAGTCTCCTGGCCCCCTTGTTTATTTCAGCTGGGGGCTCTCGTCCGGGATAGCCACGCCGCAAGAGGACTCAGGACTGGCCATCTTGGATCTTCAGAGGACAGCTGGCTACCAGGACCAAGAGGGACCGGCTCAGGACAGCGACGCAGAGGAGCACCGGAGCACCAGACTGGTGAGAAACTCGGTGGCGGGAGTGGGAGACGTGCGCATGTGTGTGTGAGTGAGACGAGGGCCGGCAGCCGGACCTTCGAAGCGAGAGTGGACCCCCCAGTACTGCGGTTCCGTTTTTTCGCGAGAAAAGCGGCCAGGAACAGGGGGAAGCGAGTGGACTTAGTGTGAGTGAGTCGTCTCCCAAGGGGGAATAAAGGGCCCCCCCACTCCGGGCGTGCGGAGTGAATTACTGTGTATGAGTGGCACGCACCCCAAAGTCCTGACAAAGGGAGGTCAGGCACTTTTGTAAGTCTCGAGAAGGATTCGAGTAAGATTTGTCAGTCCCGAGAAGGATTCGGGTGTTTCACAAGCCCTGCAGGCAAAGTAAGTCCTGACAAAGGAGTCAGGCACAAACCCCAGCGAAGGAGGCTGCGGTTTGCGTTTAAGTCCTGATACGGTGAAGCCTAAAAATTGGCAGGTTAGGCAAACTAAAAATCAGGCAGTCGTTTCTCCTGACTGAGGGTGTCAGGCACGACCCGGATTCTTGGCCGGGGTTTCGTGTGTTTAAGTCCCGATAGATGTAAGACCTGACGCTGGGAAGTTGGGCAATCAAGAGATTGGGCAGTTGTTTCAGTATAAAGTCCTGAGCATCAGGCAGAAATTCGAAGTTCAGTGGAGGAGGCTGGGGCTCCTCAAAGAAGGGTTTCCCGGTCAGTAGAGGCACCTTTGGGATTTTTTTTATTGAGACTTGAAAAATGGGAGGTTGTAATAGTAAAAAGACTGGCAAGAGACTGAGAGATATACCTCCTAGTAGTCCCTTAGGGGAACTGTTAGTGAAATGGGATTCTATAGAGGCCACGGAGGGATTAGATAAAGTGAAAATGATCCATTATTGTATGGAAGCGTGGCCAGAATTAGAGTTGCAAGGAGGATGGCCTTGGTGTGGGACAAAGGATAAGTGGATGTGCCAACAATTAAATGATTATCTGACAGCTCGAAGAGATACTGATCCTGAGCAATTATTGTATGTGGCTTGCTGGTTAAAGAGTGCTGTTGGGGATGAAGGGGTGCGAATTTGTAAGGTACAGAGGAAGAAAGAGGGGAATGAAGGAGGGGATGATAGAACTAGTAAAAGATGGGACCCCCTGGATTATTTGCCTCCTTCTGCCCCTCCACCTTATAATCCTCTTCTTCAAGCACCTCAAATGGCAGGTCCGGTTCCTCCCCCGGCTGCCATCTCACTACCACCTGCTCAAACTCCTCCTACCTTTTCAGCTTCAGCTATGATAAACCCAGTATCTCCTCCAGTTCCTTCTGCACCACCACAAGTGCCTACTCCACCTGCTGCATTCTCCACCCCTTCTCCAGCTCCGCTTACTATACACTCAGGCTCTTCTCCCCCTCCTATTGCTGTCCCTTTACCTCCTCCTAGTTGGGACACAAATGCCTCCTCGCCCAGTAAACAGCTATCAGCAAATACACCTGCTGATGGGCAGAACATTCAGGGTAACCCAGAGAACCCTCAAAATAGTTTGGCATCTGAAGATGGGCCTTACTGTAGCACCAGATCCAAGACCTCCAAGGCAGAGAAACTCTTTCCCCTCAGAGAGGTTCCTATGGGAGGAATAGCGGGAGGTGTTGGCTTTGTGAATGCTCCCCTAACTGCTTCTGAGGTGAGAGGATTCAAGAAAGAGTTGGGGCATTTAGTTGAAGACCCAGTGGGCATAGCCAAGCAAGTGGATCAATTTCTAGGTCCGAATATCTACACTTGGGGGGAGATGAATTCCATCCTGAGTATATTATTTTCCCCAGAAGAGGTCCAGATGATAAGGGCGGCTGGCATAAAAATTTGGGAGAAAGATAACAGTCCAGGACCCCAGGTGCCAACAGGTGAACAGAAGTTGCCACTAACAGAGCCCAACTGGAACCCTAATCAGGAGGAGGGGAGGAAGGCCATGAGGGAATAGAGGTCTTTGATAATACGGGGGATCAAAGAGTCAGTTCCCAAAGGAACTAATACCCAATTGGCATTTGAGGGTACACAGGAGAAAGATGAAGCTCCTGCTGCCTGGCTTAATCGCCTAAGGCAGAATTTCCAGTTGTACTCTAGAATAGACCCAGACACCCCAGAAGGTCAAATGCTACTAAAAGTCCAATTTGTTACCAAATCTTGGCCTGATATAGGGAGAAAACTGGAAAAGATGGAAGATTGGCAAGAGAAGGACATTAATGAGTTATTAAAAGAGGCATTGAAGGTGTATTTAAGAAGGGAGGAAGATAAAGCAAAGGCCAAGGCTAAGATCATGGTTGCTGTAGCTAGAGAAAGTGCAGGGGGGGCGGGTCCACCATCAGGGGGAGGCAAGGGTAGGCCAGTACTGACCGGTGCACGAAGGGTTGAGAGACCTCAGGAAGTCCCTTTGAGAGGACGACAGTGTTATTACTGTGGGGAGGCAGGACACATCAGGAGGTTTTGTAAAAAGCTCAGTCTCGATGAGGCAATAGCCAAGAAACAGGACAATTTAGGAAGGATTCTTAAGGGGGAGGACTAGGGGTGTCAAGGGCTTTTTACTATAGGGGACCCGATGAAACATCTAGAAGAGCCCTTGGTAAATTTTGAAGTGGGACCCCTAAATGAGGAATTTGAATTTTTGGTTGATACAGGGGCAGATAAGTCCTGTCTCAACAAAATACCACAAGGTATGGAAATTGGGAGACAATTTTGTGAAGTATTGGGTGCAGAGGGGAGACCATTTAGAGCATCGGTGATTGAAGAAGTGAAAATAATTGGAAACTCAAGGCAATGTAAAGCTAATTTTCTTTATCTGCCTAACTTAGAAAAAAGTTTGTTAGGAAGGGATCTGCAAGTCCATTTGGGGGTTGGGATTGTTCCAAGGGAAGGGAGAATGGTAGTACAAGTGATGAAGCTGTCTCAAGGAGATGTTGCAGAAATAAATCCTGAGGTATGGGCTGAGGGGGGAAAGAGAGGCTTATTAGACATTCCACCAATAACAATAAAAATGCAGGATGATACCTCACCCATACGGGTTAAACAGTATCCAATTTCCCTAGAAGGAAAGAAGGGGCTTGCTATAGTCATCGAGCAACTGTTGCAGGAGGGAATTTTAGAACCCTGCATGTCACCACATTATACCCCTATACTGGCAGTTAAAAAGGCTGAAGGGAAATATAGGCTGGTACAAGATTTGAGGGAAGTCAACAAAAGAACCATTGCCAGACATCCAGTTGTGCCCAACCCATATAGTCTCCTAAGCAGAATTCCAAGAGAACATGCTTGGTTCACTGTCATAGATTTGAAGGATGCTTTCTGGGCGTGTCCTCTGGCAACAGAATGTAGGGATTGGTTTGCCTTTGAATGGGAGGACCCGAGTACGAAAAGGAGGCAACAGCTAAGGTGGACCCGATTACCACAGGGGTTCACTGAATCCCCCAATCTCTTTGGACAAGCTTTAGAGAGTTTGTTGGAACAATTTGTCCCTGAACAAGAAGTGCAGATCTTGCAGTATGTTGATGATCTGATGATATCAGGAAAGGAAAAAGATCAGGTCAGACAAACTAGTATTAAACTTTTGAATTTTCTGGGGGAGAAAGGACTAAAAGTTTCCCAAGGGAAACTACAATTTGTGCAATCAGAAGTAACATACTTGGGGCACATAATAGGGGGAGGGTATAAGAAACTAAGCCCTGACAGGATTTCAGGTATTTTAGCTCTCCCGGCCCCAAAAACGAAAAGAGATGTGAGAAAACTCCTGGGCTTGTTCGGATATTGTAAGTTATGGTTGGATCAATACACACAGAGTGTGAAATTTCTGTATAATAAACTAGTAGATCCAGAACCCCTAATTTGGACACCTGAAGATGATCAACAATTGGAAAACTTAAAAAACAAATTGTCTTCTGCCCCGGTCCTAAGCTTACCAGACCTCAGGAAGGGCTTTGACCTGTTTGTGAGTGCAGAAGGAGGTATAGCCTATGGAGTATTAACTCAAGAGTGGGGAGGGTGCAGGAAACCCGTGGCATACATCTCCAAATTGTTAGAGCCAGTGGCTAGAGGCTGGCCAGTTTGTATACAGGCAGTAGCAGCAACTGCAATCCTGATAGAGGAGACTCAAAAATTGACCTTACAGGGAAAAATTAAAGTGCATACTCCTCATGATCTTAAGGCAGTACTGAGACAGAGAGCTCCGCAGTGGTTAACCGATGCTAGAATATTAAAATATGAGATAATACTAATGAATACAGAGGACTTAGAATTTATCACATCAAATGCCCTCAATCCAGCACAATTCCTAATGGGAGAGCCTATAGAGAATTTAGAACATGATTGTCTAGAATTGGTTTATCTCCAAACAAAAGTAAGAGAAGATTTGGAAGATCAGCCTCTAGCAACTGGAAGAAGCTTATTCATAGATGGCTCTTCGAGGGTAGTAAATGGAAAAAGAGCTTCAGGTTATGCCATTATAGATGGAGAAACATTACAAATTGCAGAAAAAGGGAAACTATCCCCAAGCTGGTCAGCCCAAAGTTGTGAAATATATGCCCTGAAAAGGGGACTGGACTTACTGGAGGGGGACCGGGGAACCATTTATACGGACTCCCAATATGCGTATGGGACAGTTCATACATTTGGGAAAATATGGGAGGAACGTGGGTATTTAAGTTCAAAGGGAAAGAGCTTAGCCCATGAGAACCTAGTCCGATCAGTACTAGAGGCCCTACAAAAACCTATAGAAATAGCAGTGGTTCATATAAAGGGGCACCAAAGAGGAGACAGTTTAGAAGTTAAAGGAAACCGACTGGCTGATCAGATAGCCAAAGAAGCAGCTCTAGAACCAGGGGATCCAGTAAAAATTTTGAAGACAAAAATGACACCTGAAAAAGGGGAAGAACCTATATTTAGTGAAGAAGAATTAGAAGCAATAAAAGATTTAAAGTTACATCAAGGACAACAGGGAGAGTGGTTAACCTCAGATAGACGGGTGTTTTTGAATAAAGCACTGGCTCGGACAGTGCTAACAGAACTACATAAATTAACTCACTGGGGAGTCCAAGGACTATGTGATCATTTCCTAAGAAATAACCTATGCATCGGGGTATATAGCCTGGCTAAAGCTGTTACCAGAGGGTGTATCATTTGTCAAAAAGTGAACCAGAAAGTTATGAGAAAAGTAGCACCTGGAGGAAGGGAATTAGCCTTGAGACCCTTCCAAAGCATACAGATAGATTTCACTGAAATGCCCCCAGTGCAAGGATACAGATATTTACTGGTTATAGTTGATCATCTCACACACTGGGTAGAAGCCTTCCCAACCAGGAGGGAAACAGCTCAAGTCGTTGCAAAAGCAATCCTAGAGAATATTATCCCCAGATATGGTATTGTGAACACCATAGACTCAGACCGAGGTCCACATTTTGTGTCCCAAACATTACAAAATATAATTGAGGCTTTAGGAATGAAATGGAGGTTGCATACTCCGTGGCACCCCCAGAGTTCTGGGAGGGTGGAGCGAATGAACAAAACTCTCAAAAATGTATTAACTAAATTGATTGAGGAAACAAAGATGAATTGGCTGAAGTGTTTGCCCCTAGCGCTATTGCGCATCAGAACAAGACCTCGGGCTGACATAAGAATTTCCCCTTATGAAATGATGTTTGGGCTGCCATTCTTGTTAACACCTTATAGCACAGGAGACTATCTGGAAGGGGAAGAAGCTACCAGAAAGTATTTAGAAATAATTGGAAGAACTCTGGAGGGACTTAGAAAGAAAGGATACCTTCCTCAAACTTCCCCTCTCGACACAAAAGTTCACAACATTAGTCCAGGAGATTGGGTTTTGATAAAATCATGGACTACGGGAACATTAATGCCTAAATTTGAAGGGCCCTTCCAGGTGCTCCTGATCACAAATTCAGCTGTGCGGACCAAAGAAAAAGGTTGGACTCATATCACAAGAATAAAAGGGCCAGTCTCACCCCCAGGTACAGGACTGGATCCAACATCAGCTTCCCCCTCTGGCATTGGACCAGAGTCCACACCACTCTCACCCCACGGCGCTGGACGAGATTCATCTGCTTCACAAGCTAAATCACCTGAGTACACTGTGGTAAAAGGACCAAAGGATTTAAAGTTGACTCTCAGAAGGAAGAGTCAAAAAGACTGAACTGTGTGAAAAAAATTGTTAAGAGTTCTAATATTGCTTAAAATGTTTTAAGACTGTTCTGTGTAAACTATGTTGGTAAAAAGTTTAAGACTGTAAATAAGTAATTCTAGTTAAGTTCCCCAATTTATTTCTAAAGACTCCAGGTTAATCCTCTACGGAACACTCCCCTGGGAGGGGAAACCAAAATTGGCAGGGAACAGACCAAGAGAGGTTTAACCAGAGAAGCGGGTAAAAGGGACTCTAAAGAGCTTGGAAGCTTTTCCTCAGTAAAATTCCCCAAGAGGCAAGGCCGGCTGGGCAGGCTGTGTGAGATGACCCATACTGGACTCTTGGGAAGGGTAGTGCTGATGGCTCTGATTGCTGGTGGTGCTCAGGGGAGCCCAGCTGAGCCGTGCAGTGAATGCTACCAACCCCTCTGTGAGGAGGAAGTGAGCTCCTTGTCGAGAGTCCACATCAGTTCTAACCCTGATTGTGTTAACCTCTTCCAATTGGTCCTTTATCAGAAAAATAAGAGGGTGTATTGGAGAACATACAATACTGCCACTTTTAGGCAGCCACTCCTAGGAGAGTGCCCTATAGGGGAAGCCTGGTTGTGCTTTGAATGTGATGCTGCTGAAACAAGCTCAGCAAATCTAGTAAAAAGCAAAGAAATGGTGAAAATGGTAAGAAAAATTGTTTGTTACAAGTATCTATATGAGTATACTGGAAAAGAGATAAACTCCTTTTGGAACACATTTCAGGGGAGCCTTAAACCCCTAGATTTGATCTTGTCTGGCAGCTGCGCCGCTAGAGTGATAAAACCAATTTTCTTATTACCCAAAGAAACTGGATCAAGTTGGGGGTTCCTATATATAATAATTTGGGAGAAATTAAACAGAACAGGCACAGTGAAATAGAAATGGAGAGAATCCAAAATTGTAAAAGCCAAATTCGGACCCCCATATCTATGTTGAACAAAGTTATCCGGCTCCAGGCAGTATTAAAAATAAAGAATTCAATTATTAGGAACATTTCAAATGAAATAAAAAGGTTAGCATGTGTAAATAATGAAGATCAAACTCCTACACTTGATCCCAGTGGGTGGGAGAACCTGAAGATTTTCAAAAAGGATGTGTGAGAAAAGGTAGTTTTTCTCGCTGTGTATGTACTTGGAGGATTGCTATTTTTACTATGCTTATTTATCTGTTTCAGTAAAATAGTGTTTGCCGTGAAGACAAACCTGAAGAAACCAAGGAAAGTAACAAGGTTAAGTAACCATGATTACCAAAGTGCACAAGAGATTTATAGTAGATTCAAAACAAAAATCGGGAGTTGATGCGAGCTTAAAATTTAAGCTCAATCAAAGAAAAAGGGGGGGACTGTTATGAACAAAACTTCGGTTAATATTTTTTTGTGAGAAAAGGTTACAAAAAGGCAGCCAGATCACTGTTGCTGCTGAAGTTCTGCGTGTTTTGTTATTGTAATCACGGGTCGTTGTCGTTAATGGTTGTTTTTGTATTAGTAAAAGCCCTGGCTGGGGCGAGTTAATGGCCCTTCTCCTGAGACTGCAACGGGTGGGGACCTTCCCGAGGCTAAGTTGTACCTTTCTCATAGTGAAGACACCTGAGAAGGTGGGGGGGGTAATGCAAAGTGACTCCAAGACCACAATGCAGCATGGGTCCCCCACTGCACGGAGAAAACCCCAAAAACAATGAGCCAAATAGGAGTTGAGAGACTGGAGTGATTTCTGGATGTGAGGAGCAGGGCGCTGGGCCTGCAGAGATGCGGGAAACCTTCATCGTTCCTCACCCTGTCCTCGAGATCCCCCGGGCCAGGACTGGGGGGTCTGGAGACCCGGACCGAGGTAACATCTGACGGGGACATCCCTAAAGGCTCCCACGAGGACCGAATTCCCCTAGCTCTGCCCCTGGTGGACAGAGCTGCGCATATCCTCCTCCTCTGAGTCGCCCTGGGAGACGACAGGACGCTGCAGACCCGCCGAGCCGCCCAATCCTGAGCTGATCACTTTTAATAAAGGCATTAAAAAGGAGAAGAAGTCTCCTGGCCCTTGTTTATTTCATAACCTATCATGAGCTTAGATTTTGCAATATGCATGAAGTTAAATAACACTGTTATATGAAGTGGCTGATTGATCAATAAATCGAAGTTAATGCTGATCAACGACAAGGTGGGTTGGCTTCCTTCACTTTCAACACCTAATACATAGTTTTTACATCAGAGGGGCAGTGACCAGAGTAGCTATCCTGCTGGGCTTGGTGGCAATATTGTGCAAGAAGTTTATAAACATGCTAGGGTCTGCTCCAGGTATTAATGGTTCATGGCTATGGTTATGCATCCAGTTTGTTGCAGGAGGAGCAGGAGGGAATGAGGTTTTTCAGCCTCTGCTTTCCTTCTTCTCCTATCAATCAGTTGCATCACTAGTGAAGGATGTTCAGTTTCCCCTCAATGTTAAAGAAACCATCTTCATGGTATTCATTCTTGTAACCTTCCTCTATACAGCCTGCTGCTTCTCTAGAATGAGGGCTGAGATTTCTAGACGGGCTGATAAGACCTCTGACTCAGGAGTAGACCCCGGTGTGGAAAATCCTAAGTGGTGTGGGAAATGGGAGGATATGGGCTAAATCCTGAGGGAATTCTCTGACCCTATAGTCTGGGATTTTCCCCATGAACAAATTCAGAACCCAGCTGAGGTGGGGAAATATCTGAAAGAGAAGTACCAGGATGAGCCTAAGGAGAGGAAGGTCATTGCAGTGAGCTGGGCCCTGGCCTATGCTTATCGCACACTGCTAGATACTGTCGGGCAGCAGACAGAGGCAGGGGGGCAGGGAGATAAATCAGCAACTATGCCAGTGACTCAGGCTGCAGCCAGCCCAGGCTCGAAGCCAGCATCTAAACCCATGGCTGTTGCTACCAGCACTAGAAGTGGGAAATGCACGGACAAGACCAATCGACCAGGGGATGATGATGATGATGAAGGAGAAGGAACCTCAATGCCTCCTGACATAAAATCAGGAGTCAAAGCAGCAGGTGCAAGATCAGATGCAAATATTGAGTCCTTTTCCCTGAAGGACCTTCGTGGCTTACGGAAGGATTACACTCGAAGGTCTGATGAATCCATAATTAGTTGGCTCTGGGAAGCTGCAGGCGAGGCTACAATTCTGGATGGCACTGAAGCCAGGCATTTGGGATCCCTGTCACAGGATCCTGTCATAGACCAAGGAATGATGAGGGGGGCTAACTCTCACAGCCTCTGGGAACGGGTCCTAAGAAGTGTAGCAGAAAGATACCTGTGTGCAGATGATCTCTATATGCAGCAAACTCAGTGGAAGACAATAGAGCAAGGGATCCAACGCCTGAGAGAAATGGCAGTGGCAGAGATTATCTTCTCAGAGAATGTAACAACTAGGAACCCAGACTTGGTACCATGCACGTCTGTGATGTGGCGAGAACTCATACGACTTGGGCCACATGAATGTGCTTCTGCCTTAGCCATCATGATGAGAGATGAGAGGGATGAGACTGTGCTTGACATGGCAAGGAAGCTCCAAGCATATGCAGATGCTGTACATGGCCTGACACATGCCAGAATCACAGCGGTAGAAACACGTCTGCAGAATTAAGAGGATAAGATAGAGGAGAACCATAAGAAGCTTAGAGAGGAGATTAAAGAAGACATTCTCCAAATTTCAGCCGTACAGATCCGAGGTTCTGGTATCCAAGGCAGACGTTTCCCAGATGGTGAGAGAAGGTACACCCCACATGGGGTACACCCCACAGCTGAGCTGTGGTTTTACCTGCGTGATTGTGGGGAAAACATGAGAAGTTGGGATAGGAAACCTACTGCTGTTCTGGCACGACGGGTGTGTGAACTGAAGGAAGCCACCCGGAGGAAAGCAGCTCCAGTTGCCCGTAGCTGAACGGCCAGGTATGATGATGATGACATGTCTGATCCCCTCGAAGGAACATCCAAAACATATGCCCAGGGAAAGAAGGATAACCAGGCTTAGAGGAGCCCTGCCTCTAGCCAGGTAGAGGCCAGGGAAAATCGTGTTTTCTGGTCTGTGTGGATTCGTTGGCAGGCACATCTGAACCACAGGAGTACAAAGCTTTGGTTGATACTGGTGCGCAATGCACATTAATCCCATCAAGACATGTGGGGATAGAGTCTGTTTCTATTGCTGGTGTGACAGGGGGATCCCAGGATTTCACTTTGGTGGAAGCTGATGTGAGCCTAACGGGAAATGAGTGGAAGAAGCATCCTATTGTGACTGGCCCAGAGGCCCCATGTATTTTGGGCATAGACTACCTTCGGAGTGGATACTTCAAAGACCCAAAAGGACTCCGATGGGCATTTGGAATAGCTGCTGTAGAGACAGAGGGCATCCAGCAATTGAACACCTTGCCTGGGTTGTCTGAGAATCCATCTGCAGTAGAATGCCTGACAGGAGAAGAGCAACGAGTGCCAATTGCCACTTCTATAGTGCATCAACAACAGTATAGGACCACTCGAGATGCTGTGATCCTCATCCATAAGATGATCCAAGAGCTGGAGAGCCAAGGGGTGCTCAGCAAGACCCACTCACCCTTCAACAGCCCCATTTGGCCTGTGCGAAAATCTGAAGGAGAATGGAGATTGACTGTGGACTACCATGCATTGAATGAGATGACTCCACTACTGAGCGCTGCCGTGCCAGACATATTAGAGCTCCAGTATGAGCTTGAGTCCAAGGCAGCAAAGGGGTACGGCCATTATAGACATTGCCAATGCATTTTTCTCCGTTCCTGTGGCAGCAGAATGCAGGCCTCAGTTTGCCTTCACATGGAGGGGAGTGCAGTACACCTGGAACCGACTGCCCCAGGGATGGAAGCACAGCCCCACCATCTGCCATGGACTGATCCAGACTGCACTGGAGAGAGGCTCCAGAACATCTGAAGTACATTGATGACATCATTGTGTGGGGGAACACAGCTGCGGAAGTGTTCGAGAAAGGGAAGGAAATCATCCAGATCCTCCTGGGAGCTGATTTCGCCATTAAAAAGAGCAAAGTAATGGGACGAGCTTGTGAGATTCAATTCCTGGGAGTGAAGTGGCAAGATGGATGGCGTCAGATTCCTACAGATGTCATCAACAAGATCACAGCAATGTCTCCACCCACCAATAAGAAAGAGACACAAGCTTTCCTGGGTGCAACAGGTTTTTGGAGGATGCATATTCCTGAGTACAGTCAGATCGTGAGCCCTCTTTACCTGGTCAGCTGCAAGAAGAACAATTTCCAGTGGGGCCCTGAGCAGCAACAAGCCTTTGTCCAGATCAAGCAGGAGGTTGCTCATGCAGTGGCCCTAGGCCCAGTCAGGACAGGACCAGAGGTAAAGAACATGCTCTACTCTGCAGCTGGGAACAATGGCTTGTCCTGGAGCCTTTGGCAGAAGGTGCCTGAGGAGACTCGGGGTCGACCACTGGGATTTTGGAGTCGAAGCTACAGAGGCTCTGAAGCCAACTACACTCCCACAAAGAAGGAAATCTTAGCTTCCTATGAAGGAGTCCAGGCTGCCTTGGAGGTAATAGGCATGGAAGCACGACTCCTCCTGGCACCCCGACTACCAGTGCTGGGGTGGATGTTCAAAGGCAAGGTTCCTTCCACTCACCATGCAACCAATGCTGCATGGAGCAAGTGGATTGCTCTCATCACTCAGCATGCCCGTACAGGTAAACTGAATCGCCCTGGGATTTTGGAGGTAATAACAAATTGGCCCGAAGGTGAGAATTTTGGTTTCACAGATGAAGAGGAACAAGAACCAGTGACACAGGAAGAAGAAGCTCCTCCCTATAATCAACTGCCCCCAGAGGAAACACGCTATGCTGTTTTCACTGACGGATCCTGTCACATCGTAGGGATGAACCGGAAATGGAAAGCAGCTGTATGGAGCCCCAGACGACAGGTTGCACAAGCTACCAAAGGAGAAGGTGGATCCAGCCAACTTGCTGAACTCAAAGCTGTTCAACTGGCCCTGGACATTGCTGAGAGAGAGAAGTGGCCGAAGCTCTACCTCTACACTGATTCATGGATGGTAGCCAATGCTCTGTGGGGATGGCGGGAAAGGTGGAAAAAGGCCAACTGGCAACGTAGAGGGAAGCCACTTTGGGCTGCTGATGAGTGGAAAGACATTGCTACCAGGATAGAGAGGCTACCTGTGAAAGTCCGCCATGTAGATGCCCATGTACCCAAGAGTAGGGCCAATGAGGAGCACCAAAACAATGAGCAGGTAGACCAAGCTGCAAAGATAGGGGTGTCCAAAATAGACCTAGATTGGGAACATAAGGGAGAGTTATTCCTAGCTCGGTGGGCCCATGATGCCTCAGGCCACCAGGGCAGAGATGCCGTCTATAAGTGGGCACGAGACCAAGGGGTGGATCTAACCATGGACAGTATTTCTCAGGTTATCCATGACTGTGAGTTGTGTGCTGCCATCAAGCAGGCTAAGCGAGTGAAGCCCCTCTGGTACAGTGGGCGGTGGTCCAAGTACAAGTATGGGGAGGCCTGGCAGATTGACTCCATCACACTGCCCCAGACACGCCAGGGCAAGTGCCATGTGCTGACCATGGTGGAAGCCACCACTGGATGGTTGGAAACCTACCCTGTGTCTCATGCTACAGCCTGGAACACCATCCTGGGCTTTGAAAAGAAAGTTCTGTGGAGACATGGCACCCCTGAGAGGATCAAGTCAGACAACAGGACTCATTTCAAGAACAGCCTTATCAACACCTGGGCTAGGGAACATGGCATTGAGTGGGTGTACCATATCGCCTACCATGCACCAGCTGCAGGAAAAGTGGAGAGGTACAATGGACTACTAAAAACCCAGTTGAAAGCTTTGGGTGGGGGATCTTTCAAAAATTGGGAGCAGCATTTAGCAACGGCCACCTGGTTAGTCAACACCCGAGGTTCCACCAACCAAGCAGGTCCTGCCCAGTCTGAGTCCCTGAATGTAATAGAAGGAGACAAAGTCCCAGTGGTACATATCAGAGGTTTGTTAGGGAAGACTGTGGATCAATTCTGCCTGGAGTACAGACAAACCCATTCATGGGGTTGTCTTTGCTCAGGGACCAGGTTGCACATGGTGGATAATGCAAAGAGATGGAACCACACGATGTGTACCTCAGGGAGATCTGATTGTGGGGTAAGAATGATATGCAATATCACTGTTCATTGGATGTTACTGCCATTGTCTGTACATTAAACCATACAGACATGAGATAGAAGGAAATGTGTAAGTGTCGAAGGTCTGGGCAAGTGATAGATGGAGCTTTAAGTGACTAAAGTGAAAAGGGGGAATCCTGCAGCTCTGTAATATAGGGCCTGCATTCAGTGGTCCAGTGTGGGGATGTGATGAAGGCATGATGGGTATTGCTCGTAATTTTGGGGCAAGAGATGGAAATTTTATATGAATAATGCATGATGTGTTGTAGTATGTTGATGATATGGGGATAAGGGGTGGAATGTCCTGGGGTGACGTTATGATGCTTGTATCCCCATTCATCTGTTCTGTGCCTTTAAGACTGGCTCTGAAGAGTGGAAGTTTTGTTTGGGTTTCTCTTTTGTTTGGGACACAGAGACGAACAGTACATGGGTCTGTTTTTCCTTTCTGCTTTCAGCTTGCTGCTTTGCTTGCTCCCTTTTCTGCTCTCGCTTCTGCTCTGCTTTGGCCTCTGCTTATTAGCTACTTTAGCTAAACAGTCTAAATTCCTTCCTGGACTGTTTCTCCTCTCCTGTTCCTGTGACCATCTCGAACCTGCTCCGGACTGGGACCCGGGAACACTGAAGGTTTGGCTGCAGCAGCGCTGGAGAGACTGAGAACAGAGCAACCATCCCCGAAAGAGACTTTTGTCATCTTTCTCAGAGCGGTGTCATCGGGTATTGTTCATTTTGTGTGCTGGGGGGTGCTGTGCCTGAAATAAACAGGTTCTTTCCACCTCTCTCCAAGGAATTTTTTCCCGAACCGGTTGGGGGGAGGGGCCGTGTGGGTTTTGCTTTCTGGAGGGGCCCTCCTTTGCAGATTCTTTAACAAATTTGCCCTAAACCAGGACAGTCCCCAAGGTCCCCAACATCCCCAGTGCCCCCAATGTCCCCAAGGTCCCCAGTGCCCCAACATCTCCAGTGTCCCCAAGGTTTTCCAATGTCCCCAAGGTCCCCATCACCCCAACATCTCCAACGTCCCCAGGGTCTCATCACCCCAACATCTCCAGGGTCCCCAATGTCCCCAATGTCCAAACATCTCCAATGTCCCCCAGGTTTTCCAATGTCCCCAAGGTCCCCATCACACCAACATCTCCAATGTCCCCAGTGTCCCATCATCCCAACATCTCCAAGGTCCCCAAAGTCCCCAACAGCCCCAACACCCTCCATATTCGCAAGGTCCCCAAGGTCTCCAAGGTCCCAAACATCTCCAATGTCCCCAAGGTCCCATCACCCCAACATCTCCAAGGGCCCCAACACCCTCCATATTCCCAAGGTCCCAAAGGTCCCCAACGTTCTCCAATGTCACAAAGCCCCAATGTCCCCAAGGTCCCCATCACCCCAATGTCCCCAAGGTCCCCAATGTCCCCATTGCCCCCAAAGGTCCCCAATGTCTCCGAGGTCCCCGAGGCCCCATCACCCCAACATCTCCAATGTCCCCAATGCCCTCCATATTCCCGAGGTCCCAAAGGTCCCCAGCTGTCTCCGATGTCCCAAGGTCTCCAATGTCCCCAGTATCCCCAAGGTTCCATTACCCCAACATCTCCAATGTCCCCAAGCTCCCCAAGGTCCCCAAGATCCCCATCACCCAACATCTCCAATGTTCCTAACCTCCCCAACATCTCCAATGTCTCCAAGCTCCCCAACATCTCCAATGTTCCAAAGGTCCCCAACATCTCCATGATTCCCAAGGTCCCCATCACCCCAACATGCCCAATGTCCCCAAGGTCTCCAAGATCCCCAACATCTCCAATGTCCCCAGTGTTCCAATGTCCTTATCACCCCAACATCTCCAATGTCCACATCACCCCAACATCTCCAGTGTGCCCAAGGTCCCCATCATCCCAATGTCCCCAAGGTCTCCAGTGTCCCCATCACCCCAACATCTCCAATGTCCCCAGTGTCCCATCACCCCAACATCTCCAAGGTCCCCAATGTCCCCAATGTCCAAACATCTCCAATGTCCCCAACGCCCTCCATCATCACAATGTCCCCAGGGTCCCCAAGGTCCCCATCACCCCAACATCTCCAATGTCCCCAGTGTCCCATCATCCCAACATCTCCAGGGTCCCCAATGTCCAAACATCTCCAATGTCCCCACGGTTTTCCAATGTCCCCAAGGTCCCAATCACCCAACATCTCCAATATCTCCAAGGTCTCCAAGGTCTCCTCACTCCCGTCCCCTCTCCCCCAGGCTCGTCCCCGGTGTCCTGCCACCCCGTCCCGGCGGGTGACGCGCTGCTCCTGGTGGTGGCCCAGCTGCCCTGGGTGTTCCTGTGGGGCGCCGGTGGCTTCGCGCCGCACGTGGACATCCCGTACAGGGACATCCCACATGGGGACATCCCGCACATGGACGTCCCGCACAGGGACGTCCCGCACAGGGACATCCCGCACAGGGACATCCCACACCGGGACATCCCGCACAGGGACATCCCACACAGGGACATCCCGCACGTGGACATCCCGCACAGAGACATCCCGCACGTGGACATCCCGCACAGGGACATGTGGTTATGGGGTTCCATCAGGGTTATGGCGTCATGTGGTTATGGGGTTCCATCAGGGTTATGGCGTCATGTGGTTATGGGGGTCCATCAAGATCATGGGAGTAACCAGGGTCATGGTGTTATGGGGTTCCATCAGGGCCATGTGGTTATGGGGGTCCATCAGGGTGATGTGGTTATGGAGGTCCATCAAGGTTATGGGGTTATGGAGGTCCATCACGGTCATGTGGTTATGGGGTTCTGTCGTAGGAAGGAGACCAGGACACCAGATGGTTCATCACAGGTCCAATTTATTGAAGAAAGCAACAAACACTTATACAGCAAATAATAAGCTTATGAATATTCTGTAAGCCAAGCAATCTATTGGTTAAACTATACCATGAACTCTTCCTCATTCCTTAGTGGTTACATCTCTCTTTTCTCATGTCTCTTTTACTATTTGTTATCCTACTACAGCTAGGCCCAAGGACACACTATCTCACAGGTAAAGGACTTGGAATGAGCCACGGCTTTGTACTTTTCTATTCTCTAGTCTCCTAAATTTCCCAAAACTTCCCCTGTTTTTATTTTTTATGAAAAGCAAAATTCTATGGGCTGTGTCACACTCTTTGCAACACAAAAATAGGCAATTCTAACAACTAAACAATATTTCAAACAATATTCTCAGCTCGCAAGCTTTCTCTCTTAAAAGGGATCTAAGCCAGGGAAACAAACCAAAAAGGCTGTCACTTTTTATAGGATATGCTATATAACAGATACAAAAAGGATTCTATGTGCTACAAGGCTCAAACAAAATCAGGTGTGCTAATACAACCTACAAAAATAAGCTAAAGGAGTAACATGTGCGCAGGTTTCACCCGTGTCAACTGTCTGGTCAGTTTGCTTTCTATTCTCAAACAGCAGATATACTTCAAACAGGAATGGCTCTACTCACAAATGCTTCTGATTGTCCTTTTTTAACTAGAGTTTCTCTGATGTTCACAACAACACTTTGCACACAAGTCATAAAAATAAACGCATATCATAAAAGGATAAATCTATGTAACGTTACTTAAACCTAATAACACCTAAACTTAAAATACTTAAACTTAATAGTACTTAACATTACTTAAACTTATCTTTACTTAAACTTAACAGATTTTTAAATCAACAGAACTTACATGTAAAATCACTTAAATCTAACAAAACTTTTACAAAACTTAACTGACTTTAAATTCTACATAACTTAAACCTAATATAATTTAAACAGAATCTAGCTTTACTTAAACTTAATAACACTTAATAGATAATTTAACTTTAACTACTTAACAACAGATAAAACTTACTATAGAAATAGAATATAGCATTTACTATAACTTACTTACAGGCCTGATTCTAAAATACCAAGCTTAAACAACTTTCTTCACGTGTTTGCTGCAGCATTTTTATACTTGAATGCACTTAAACATAAGAAATTTGTTCAAGGTATACCTGTGGAAAAATTCTTTTAAATTCAGTGCTTGCTTTTACTTTTATCACATCTAAACAAAGCTTAAAAAATACAAAAAACACACTCATTACATCTTACTTCTACAACAACTTTAAAACATTTTTAACATTTTTAAATTTTTTCAAAATATAATTTCAGAGTTTAATGTTCTACTGACTGGGTTAGTTGGGCTTCTGATATTTAAAGTCTCTTTCACAGCCTCTGCTAGGAAAAACAAAAAGTCCTTTTAACTTAGGTGAAAAACGTCTTGACCGTAATGGTCCTCGGTGTCCTTTGTTTATTATCACTGGCTTCTTAATTGCAGTAGGAATCTTTCTTTTGTTGACAAGAGTCACATTTATTAAGCTGTTAGGTCTCACACTGAAGCTTTTGCTGGCTGCGGGGCGGAGGGAGAGCGCTCCCGCTGGAAGAAGCGCTCCGGTCCCGCGGCGCTTGTGTCGGAGGGGGCGAACCCCCCGCGGCTGCCGCCGCTGCCGCCGCTGCAGCGCAGCATTTCAGGCGGCCGCTCGCCGCGGCTGCTCCCCATGGCGGAGCGCCCATGCCGAGTTCGGAGCAGCACAGCCTCGCAGGCGCCCCAAGCCGCAGCTGCTGCTGTGCACTCAGAGACATGCTGAAGTGTATTGTATATCACCCACCATGGCTTGCTCGGTTTCTTTGCCTACTTATCATCTTCTAACACTGCTTCCCACAGTATATCCCCAGATTTTCTCCGTTCCAAAAGTTCATGTGGGTTAAGGAAAGTTTCTTCAGCGTATCCGTAGGCTAATAACAAATCTATCCCCTTTATCCCTCGCCATTCTAGATACGCGGCAAATAACTTAAATGCTGCTTGCCTTTTCATACCTCTTTCGTGAGCGCTCTTGCAGCTTTCCAGGCTTCCGGCAGCACGTATGGCTCAGGTCACCGATGTGAACCCCGAGGGTGCTTCAAAATTCTGGCACCTATGATTTAAAATATATTATGTTGTTGTCATTTACAGAATACACCCTGTGGGAAGAGGGATGGAAGTGTTTATTATGCTAATAGCAATGAGTATGCTAATAATGAGGCAAGGGCGGAATTGACAATCAACCATCTAGCTGGAGAAGGACAACACAGCCTACCAGATGATCAAGCAGCAGGTATCCCTAGAGAAGTATTGGATGATATCAAAGAGATGGCTTTGAAAGCTTTAATCCAGGTATTGGATGGCAGCACCCTCAATTTGGATTAGCTTGGGTGGCTGCAGCTAAAGCTCTAGGACAATCAGACCATCTTGGGTGCCTGTTAAGTAAGCAAACCAATGCTACCTCCGTCACATTGTGCGGCCTGATCTCAGACATAGAGACCTCAGACATGCCACCTTGCAGAACAGTGATAGAGTTTTTACTCTGGGCACATGGGCATGGCTGTGTAGACTCTGAGGGCATGTGTTGCATGAACCTCTCCATCCACAGAGAGTCAATCCACAAGAGCATTCAAGTACTGAATGAAGAGTTCAAGAAGCTTCAAGTGGAAAACAAAGACTGGGTCAATGAACTCTTCCAATCCAAGGGATTAAAGGGTTGGATGATGTCTATCTAAAACAGGACATTGAATTTTCCTCATTGTTGTTGTATTGTTAATTGCCTCATGTTTGTTTAGATGCTTTTAGAAAGTCTTACAAAATTCTTTCAGTTTTGTCTTTGTTGTAAAACAGATAGAGGGAAGATACCCAACACAGGCTCCTCATGGACTCCTTGGAGGAGAGAACTGGAGGTCCGGAAGGCACAAAAACGTCTCAGACACTCAATTTTGGAAGGAAATTCTTTAAAAGTACCTAAAAGTATACTTAAATCCATAAAGTACCTTAAAAACCTTGAGTATCTCAAGCCATTAATGAGCCCCACTGAGTGTCAGTACAAAGCTCCTCAGGGACTCATTAAAGCAGATAGTTGGGGCCATGATTGTAAAACCTCTCACACAGTGTGTATCAAAAGGGAAACACCAAGTACCTTAAAATAACTGAAGTACCCTGTAGTATTAATGAGCCCCACTGAGTGTTGTTACTGAGAAAGCCTCTCCACGGAATAATTACTGCAGATAATTGGAGGCCATGATTGCACAAACCTCCCAGAGACTCCAAGGCAAAAGCCAAACCCAAAGTCCTTTGAAAAACCCGCAGTCCCTGGGAGCATTCAGGAGCCCCCAGGGCCATTGCTGAGCAACGCTCCCCAGGGACTCCTTCCAGCAGATCCTTGAGGCCACTGGGATGTGGGCTAGGGGCGGATGCTGAGGGCAGGACAAGGGGCTGACAGTGCCCAGCCTGGCTGGGGCTGTGCCAGGAGGCCCCAGTGCCTCAGGACAAGGTGTCTCCTCCCAGCCCTTGGTGGCACAGACACTGCTGTGCCCCAGGGCACCAAGACTTGGCCTCTCTTTGTCCCCACCTGTCATCACTTCCTCCAGTTCTCGGCTCTGCCTGGGACCTGGGGACACTTTCTCAGTCATGTCTCTCAGTGGGACCCATTAAAAGTCCAAGCAAGTTTGGTGTTGGATTCTGACTTGGAGTTCTGGAGAGGTTTCTTCAGCTCCCTCTCAGGGACTGATGTTCAGTGCCAGAGCACAAAGCCCCAGAGGCTCATTAAAGTCCTGTGCTGCGTCTGTGCTGCTGAGCTGGGCTGGGGTCCTGGCACAGAAGCAGCTCCTGGTAACCAAGAGGAGCTTCAAAAGCACATTTCTCTTAATGAGCAGCTCTTCTGCCAGCCCAGCAGGGCTGGGGCACTGCCTGCAGCCACCCTGGGCACAGCACAGATGCACAGAGAGCTTCAATCAGTCAGGGATGGGAAGGTGCTGAGAAGTGACTGGGGCAGAATCACTGCCAGCCCTTGGCACAGGAACCTCGGCCTGAAGGACAATACAGCTGCAGCTCCTGGAGCCATCTCCTAAAGCTGGAACATCCCAATGCCTACAGACCCTGTGAGTACATTCTCCGATTGTCTCTTGTGCAGAGCAGCCAGGGGTGCCCAGGGCTGTGGTGCAGAGCAGGGTCCTGCAGCCCAGGGTGCTGTGCTGGGGCAGGGACTCTGCTGCCTGCCAGGGACAGCTCTCAGCCAGCCCTGGCAGCTGCTCCCAGCACAAGGGGACAAGATCTGGGTGGGAGGAGACAGCTGGTCAGGCTTGGAAGTGTTTTCTTTGTCTGTTGAGGATGCTGCATTGTTCAGGACTGCTCCCAGCATGACCTTTAACTGTAGAATACTTCCAAGTAGGTTATACAGGGAGCACAGCAAGGCTGGGGCTGCATAATTTGGAAAATCTTGCTTTTTTAATCTACTGCTTTCTGTGGCCAGGATGAAAAATTGCACATTGATATTAATCTCTCAGTTAAGGTTCAGAAAAAGAAAACAGCTTTTTCTCAGATCTTACTAAGCCAGGCAGTGACAGAAACCTGCACAGGGCCCCCTAGAAGCTGCAACAGTTTTGCTTATTCAGCAACATCAGGGTAGCTCTGACAGAGCCATCAGAGCCTGCAGAGCCAGAGCTGCCCCTGGGCAGTGCCAGAGCTGGGAGGGGTCTGCAGGGCAGAGCTGAGCCCCCAGGGCTGGGCTGGGCTCTGGCAGCAGTGGCAGGTCTCAGCCCTGGGCACAGGGAAGCAGCTGCTGGCAGGGACAGCTCCAGGCAGCAGAGCCCTGGGCAGGCAGTGGGAGGAAAGTGCCCCCAGGCTGTGCTGGGATATTTAAAGTCCTCTCCAAACCCAATTATTCCATGAGTACTTTTTTTACAGATCACCATGCCAAGACAGCACAAATGTCCAACAGCAGCTCCATCAGGCACTTCCTCCTGGTGGCATTGGCAGACACGCGGCAGCTGCAGCTCCTGCACTTCTGCCTCTTGCTGGGCATCTCCCTGGCTGCCCTCCTGGGCAACGGCCTCATCATCAGCGCCGTAGCCTGCAGCCACCACCTGCACACGCCCATGTTCTTCTTCCTGCTCAACCTGGCCCTCACTGACCTGGGCATGATCTGCACCACTGTCCCCAAAGCCATGCACAATTCCCTCTGGGACACCAGGGACATCTCCTACTCAGGATGTGCGGTCCAGCTATTTTTTTTTGTCTTTTTCATTGCAGCAGAGCTTTCCCTGCTGACCATCATGTGCTACGACCGCTACGTGTCCATCTGCAAACCCCTGCACTATGGGACCCTCCTGGGCAGCAGAGCTTGTGCCCACATGGCAGCAGCTGCCTGGGCCAGTGCCTTCCTCTATTCACTGCTGCACACAGCCAATACATTTTCCCTGCCTCTGTGCCATGGCAATGCCCTGGGCCAGTTCTTCTGTGAAATCCCACAGATCCTCAAGCTCTCTTGCTCACAGTCCAACTTCAGGGAACTTGGGCTCATTGCTGTTAGTGTGTGTTTAGCATTTGGCTGTTTTGTGTTCATTGTTTTCTCCTATGTGCAGATCTTCAGGGCCGTGCTGAGGATCCCTACTGAGCAGGGACGGCACAAAGCCTTTTCCACCTGCCTCCCTCACCTGGCTGTGCTCTCCCTGTTCATCAGCACTTCATTTTTTACATATCTGAAGCCCCCCTCCATGTCCTCTCCATCCCTGGATCTGGCCCTGTCAGTTCTGTACTCGGTGGTGCCTCCAGCCCTGAACCCCCTCATCTACAGCCTGAGGAACCAGGAGCTCAAGGCTGCCGTGTGGAGACTGATGACGGGATGGTATCAAAACCATTAAACTTCTGGCCAATTTGTGCAACTCACTTGTAATAAAAGCCATTTGTGATACTCCTTTTTGTTTTCATTTAGGAGGTTCTTTACTGTTGTTTTTATTTTTTTCATATTTACACAGAGAAATGTCACTTTTTCTGCTATTTCTCATTTTATTTCTCTTCACCTTCCCTGTGGTCACAGACTGTGCCAATGAGGAGCTATTCCCTTGGTGGGTTTTAAGGGAACTAAAGGAACTCCCAGACAAGTTTTCTGCAGAGATGCCGTATAGTTGCCTTCTGTGGACCTGCAGCAGCAATGTCTGTGTGCAGAGCTGGGGCAGATCAGTGCTGGCCCAGCAGCTGTGCCCAGCAGCAGCAGCACTTGGTGTTGCCAGTGCTGCTGCCATGGCCCTGCCCCGCTGCCCTGGTGGCCCTGGTGTTGCTGCAGGGCCTGAGTGCTCTCGGGGCCAGACACAGCCCTGGGGGTGGCAGTGCCGGGGCTGCAGCAGGGACAGGCCATGGGCACTGCTGGGGCAGTGCTGACACCTCAGGCCAGGCCCTGGGGGCTCCAGGCTCCTTGCCCAGGCTCTCTCAAGAACATGCACAGGCCAATGCTCAGCACAGAAAAGCCCTGTGAGCACCTGGCCGTGGGCAGGCTGGGGGCAAACAGCATGGCTGGGGCTCTGCAAGGGCCCTGGGGCAGACGGGAAGGAGCAGCAGAGCTGGGGCTGATCCATCCCCAGTGCGCTGCACAGCCCAGGGCAGCGTCCCAGAGTATCCTGATGGAGCTGCCAACAACATCACCCCCTCTGCAGCCCTGGCCTCTCCTACAGCTCACACAGGTGCCCCATCCTTGCAGGCACAGACACGGCAGCACTGGCTCAGCAGCCCCTGTTTGCATTGCACACAGCAGGGGGAGCACCCCCATGCTGTTTGTGTGGGGACATGAACCTGAGGGAGCACAAATGCCATCAGCCCCTGGGGCCAGCAAGGGCTGGGGGACTCCAGGGAAACCTCTCAGATTTGTCGTGGCCTCTGCACTCAGCCAGAAAATTTTTTTCCATCAGCTGGGAGTTTCCTGTGCCACAGCAGACGCTGTTGCTCAGAGCCAGGGCTGCCTGGCAGCCACCCCCAAACTGCCCTGAGCATTTCCTCTGCTTCACCTTTGCTTTCTTTACTCTTCCTTATACAAATTTCTTCTAATTCCCCACCCCAGGGGACCCAGAACTAGTCATAGCACTTGAGGTGCTGCCCAACCAGTGCCCAGCACAGGGGAAGAATCCCTGCCCTGCTCCTGCTGGCCACACCATTCCTGACCCAAGCCAGGAGCCTTTGGCCTTCTTGCCCACCTGGGCACACTGCTGGCTCATGTCCAGCCTGCTGTCCATCAGTCCCTGCAGGTCCCTTTCTGCCTGGCTGCTCTCCAGCCACTCTGTCCCCAGCCTGTACTGCGGCAGGGGTTGTTGTGGCCAAAGTTCAGGACCCGGCACTTGGACTTTTTAAACCTTACCTTGTTGGATCACACATCCTTGTTAAACCACACCTGGATCCAGTTTGTCCAGGGCCCTGTGCAGAGCCCTCCTACCTCCATCCTCCAGCAGATCCAAACTCACAACCAATTTCGTGTCATCTACAGATTTGCTGATGTTGGACACAATCCCCTCATCCAGACCATTCCATGCAGACATTGGAATCCACGCTGGCTGGCTCTGATCCCTCGGCCATCCTGTGGGTGCCCTGTGATGGCACTCAGGGTGATCTGTTCCATAACCTTGCCAGGCACCCAGGTCAGGCTGACAGGCCTGGAGTTCCCCAGATCCTCCTTCCAGCCCTTCTTGGGGATGGGCTCACACTGGCACCTCCAGTCCTCTGGGACCTCCCTGCTGAGCCAGCACTGATGGTAAATGATGGAGAGCAGCTTGGGGAGCTCATCCACAGCTCCCTCATCCCCCTGGGATGGATCCCATTTGACCCCACACACCTGTGAGCATCTGAGTGGCTCAGCAGGTCACCAACTGCTTCCTCCTGGATTACAGGGGCTGTTCTGGTCCCTGTGCCCATCCACCAGCTCAGCAGTGCACTTGTCCTGAGGAGAGCCTGTCCTAATATTGAAAATTGAGAGAAACAAGATGTTAAGTAGCTCGGCCTTCTCCTTATCTTTAGTTACTATATTCTCCACTGCATCCAATATAGAGTAGAGGTTCTCCTTATCCCATGTTTTGCTATTAATTTATTTGTGGAAACATTGTGTATTTTTTTTTCATGGAAATGGTCAGGTTAAACTCTAATTGAGCTTTCACCTCTTGACTTTTTTTCTGCACAACTTCACAACATCCTTAAACATTTCCTAATCTGCTTGACCTTCTGTCCAAAGTTGATGCACCTCTTGTTACCCTTGAGTTCCCACAAAATCTCCACGGCCAGCCAGGCCAGTCATTTTCCTCACTAGCTCATCTTTTGCCACATTGGGACAGGCTGCTCCTTCCCCCTTAAGATTACTTCCTTGAAATGTGTCCATCCTTCCTGGACCTCTGTGTTTTTAAGGGATGTTTTCCTTAAAAAAAATCAGTGCCTGATTCAGTACTCCCCAAATCAGCATCCTAAATAGGCCAAAGTCTGCCCTTCCTAATTCCAGTGTAGAAGTTTTGTTGCTGCCCCTCCTTCTTTCACAGAACATTGAACACTTGATTATTTCACGGTCACTGTGCCCCAGGCAGCCTCCAAGCCCCACATCTGCCACCAGCCCTTCTCTGTTTGTGAACAGCAGCAGACAGAGCTTTCCCTGGCAGTGGGAGTGTTACCAAAAATTCGGTAAAACAGAAAATTCCTTAACCCCAATGTAGCATTAAGAATCAGCATTCTTCATTCAGCTGGATGCACGGGGGAGAGCTCCTCCCAAAGCCGTGCATAGTGAGTGCAGGAAAGTTTCTGTTTCTATTCTGTATATTGCACACATATTCATTGATTGTCCTAGACAAGACATACATATGATAATAATTTCCCCAAAAATCAATAACATATTTCCCCTCCCCTTTATCCATGTGTTCTTCCAGACCCTGGGGGTCTCTCTGGTGGTCCCTGGTGGTCATGGACCCCAATGTTCCAGTGGGTCTGGCTGAGCTAACAGGACACTGAGGCTGGTGAGCTTCCAGTTCCCCTTCTCATTCAATGGGCATTGTGTGGCTTCCATAGGCCTGGGGTTTTGGAGAACAAGCTCCAGGTGTCAGCTCACCTGGTGGAGACAATTTTTCATCTGGTTACATGAGGACACAGAGTGGACTATTACATCATAGAGTGCCTCTGTGACATTACACAGCCAGCTGTGACATCACAGATAGGCTGTTCCATCACAGACCATCTGTGGGGCATTGGAGAATGGGCTGTGACATCCCAGAGGGGCTGTGTGACATCCCAGAGGGGCTGTGTCAGGTCACTGGGTTGGTCACTCCACCCCAGCTCCCGCTCACAGTTTCTCCCAACAAGTCCAATGCTGTCCATGCCCAGCAGGGTCCCTGTCCCCCGGGATCCCCCCGGCCCACCTGGAGCCACAGCCTCCACCAAAGGATGTTCCACAGGATCCACCCCAGAGCCTGACATGGGGACAAGGGGCCAGGGCTGTGTGACCAGGACATCAAGGACATGGATTATCCAGGTCACTGTGTTCCACTGTGTTTGGGTTCCCCAGGGCAGGAAAGATGTCTGGCAGCTGGAGCAGGGTCTGGGAAGGGCCTCCAAGGTGGGGCTGGAACCCTCGGGCTGTGAGCAGAGGCTGAGGGAGCTGGACTTGTCCAGCCTGGAGCAGGGAAGGCTGAGGGGCTCCTCATCCCAGCCTGGCAGTGCCAGCGAGGAGGGGATGGAGAACACAGGCCAGGCTCTTCACCCGGGGCTGGTGGGAGACAAAAGCCAAAGAGGGGAGATCAGCCAGGACAGAAGGAGATGAAATGAGTCAGGCTGGTTTCAGCATTTCCTCAACACCAAGAGCAGCCTGACTCCCTTCTCCATCCACCACTGACAGCTTTGCAAATCAGGATTTGTTGGAGCTGTTCTGTCTTCAGTCCAGGACAAGAATCCTGATACAATACTTTAATTGTGTTTATATCTATCACAGAACCATGTTTGTCAAAAATTAATTGTAGTATGCAAATCAGTTGTGAACGTTGGACTCATCAGACACTGCTGGGACATTCCACATGGCTCAGGGAAGAGTTAGTAATTGTGTGTGATTGTTATTTTAATTGCATAATTTTTATTAAGTTTTATCCTGTTCAACTGTGGTCTGTTGGGTAGGTCCAGTGTGGGCTGGAGGGAGCTCAGATTTGCACAAGGCTACTCTGAGCGCCAGGGCTTGGATGGGGGAAATGGTGGGGTGGGGGTAGGGACAGAGTCTGATTGATTGTCAGCAATGAAGGGTTTGATTTTCATGCCCAGTCAAACTGCATGAGGAGGTACTTGGATTCAATGTCAATTGGAGATTGCACATGTCAATGAATTACTAGTAAAAAAAAAAAAATTACAGGACCTAAAAAAAAAAATTTCTTGCTGTTTTTTTAAATTCAGGGTATGCATATTGAATCGGCTTCTGAAATCTGACTAATCAACCACAAAAGATTTGAACACTTAAATCAAACTATCCCCAGAGGCTTGGCTTGTTAAGGTGTTCTGAATATCAATGAGTCCTGGGACACTGAATTCCTGCACTGAAGAGCTGAAGGCTGAACAAGCCTCTGGAGCAGGAAAATTCAGCAGCAGCCTCCAAGTTGCTGAGGATGTCAGCAGCCCCACTGAGGCCATCCCTGCTCAGACACCGTGGGGGAATGGGCAGACAAGGAGAGCGTCCCTGGGGCTGGGGCAGCACAACTCAGACGCACCAGCGGCTGCAGCTGGGAAATGCAGTGTGGAATGTGGCTGGGAAAGCCCTGCCTGGGCTGGGCCAAGCAGGACACACAAGCCCTGACTCCCATCCCCTAGATGACTCTCTCAAGGAGACATTTAAAAGGAATTACAATTGTTTATGTATTCTGAGTTGGACTCCCTGGAAAAATACCAACAAGAGATCCTCAGGAGCTCAAAACACAAAACGGCTTTTACTGGTAACTTTAGAAAATCAGAGAAACTTTGGCAAAAGATTTAATATGACATTCAATCAACAAAAATCACTTCTCAAAGCATTGACTTGGCCCATTCAACATCACAAACTCTAAGCTATTTGAATTTTACATTACTCAAATTTGCAAACGGACCAAAATAGAAGAAAAGGACAGAAAGAGAGAGAGGCAAAAAAGATCAGAGAAGCACACACACAGCTACCAACTACTGGATTCCAGCACTGTTCAGATGGAAATTCTAAGAGGAGGCAGGGTCAAGATGTGTGCTTGCCTTGGAGTCAGCTTTAACTACCCCTTGGTCTTCCTGGGCCCTTCCCCCAGATGGGACTTCAGGTAACTTGGTCCCTCAGGAGCTGGGCTGGGAGCTGCAGAGGTGGCTGTGGAGCATTGCCTGTGCTGTGCCAGGGACTGGCAGCCACTGCTGGGCTGGGATAGAGGCTCTGGGGGGATTGGGGTTCCAGGGCAGGGCAAGGCTGGACCTGGCCCTTCCTCCCACACACAAAATGTTTTGAGCCAAAAATCTCCTCCAGTCTGTCACAATAGGGAATGTTGGAGGTGAAACCCCAATTCTGGCCATGGGCACCTGGATGAGGAGGACAGTTCTTTTCCATAGGAAGGAAAGCACAGAGCCCCAGTGTTTGGAGAGCCTCACTAGGCCAAAGCCTGGCAGACTTTCCAGTAATGGCAGATTTTGTCTAGGACCAGTCTTTGGATATAGAGAATTTTTGAGGTGGAATCCAATTTCAACCATGGGCACCTGGAGAAGCAGGACAGTTCTTTCCCATAGGAAGAAGAACACAGAGCCTAACCCAGGGTTTTGGGGACAGATGAGGGTGATTCTTGTGAAACCATTGCCAGCCAGACTTGTCCTGGCAATATTCCTATCAGAACAATCTCTGTATATAAGGAAATTTGGAAGTGAAATCCCAATTCTGGCTATGGGTGCCTGGAGGAGAAGGACAATTCTTTTCCATTGGGAAGGAAAGCACAGAGCCCCAGTGTTTCAATTGCAGATGAGAAGAGACCCTCAACATGCCAAGGTCATCTGGACAAATTAGCCAGCCAACGAGAGGCCAAACCAGCCAGATCTGTTTCATGTTCCCTTGCTTTTATGAGGCCTTGCAGTATCACCATGGTCCCCTTGGTTCCATGGGGCCCTGCAGCATCACAATGGTGCTTTGTTTCCATGGAGTCCAGCAGTGTCACAATGGCGCCCAGGTTCAATGGGGTCCCAGAGTGTCACAATGGTCCCAACAATTCCATGAGGCCTTGCAGTGTCACAGTGATCTCCATTGTTCCACAGGCCCCACAATGTCACGTGACTCCTCTGTTCCATGAGCTCTGCAATATCACAGTGGACCTTTGGACCCTGGGGGTTTGCTGTGTCACAATGTTCTCTTTTGGCTCCACTACGTCACAATGGACCACTGATGACAGGAGGCCCCTTTCTGTCACCCTGGAGCTTTGGTTCCATGCAGCCCAGAAGTGTCACAATGGTCTCCTTTGGCTCCACAGTGTCACAATGGACCACTGATGACACGAGGCCCTGCAATGTCACAATGGTTGGTTCCATGCAGCCCTGCAGTGTCACAAAGACCTCTTGGTTTCACAAGGCCTTACAGCATCACAATGGTCCTCTTGGTTCTGTAGGGACCTCCAGGGTCACAACGGCCTCACTGGTTCCATGGGGCCTCATACTGTCACAATGGTCTCCATGATTCCATGAGGTCCTGCAATGTCACACTGGACCTTTGGCTCCATGGCATCTCACAGTGTCACAATGGCCCCTTGGTCTCATGACACCCCAAAGTTTCACAATGGTCTCCACGGTTCCATGAAGCTCCGCAGTGTCACAATGGTCCCTTGGTTTTATGGGGCCTCTCAGTGTCACAATGATCCCTGCATTCCATGGAGCCGTACAGCGTCAGTACACTCCCCTTGGTTCTATGAGGCCCAGCAATGTCACAGTACTCTCCATGATTCCATGAGGCTCCACAGTGTCACAATGGTCCCTTGGTCTCACAGAGCTCCACAGTGTCACAATGGTCCCTTGGTGTCACAAGGCCCCACAGTGTCATAATGGTCCCTTGGTTCTATTTGCCCTGTGCTGCTGCATTCCCCCCTCCCCTTCTCAGGCCGCCCTGCCAGCTGAGAAATGCTCCTTGGGCCTCGGCCTTGGCCAACAGCCCCTGGGCTCAGCTCCTCTGCAGCTCATCACAAACACTGTCTGCTCCAGGCACTGCTGATGCCCAACCAGCTCCTGCTTTCTGTAGGAGCAGCCCTGGGAGCTGTTTTTGTTCCCTCAGTGGCACAACATCCCTGTTCACACAATGCCAAAGAAAGATGCTGATGCCAAGTGCAGCCGGGATGAACCACTGCTGGGACTGAAGCCCCTCTCTTGGGGCCCTGCAAACAGCACTCCAAAAGGAGCCCTTGGAGCTCTCCTGGGCCAGCGACTCCCTCTGAGTGGGGCCTCTCCCAGACGGGAACTCTCCCGTTTGCTGCACTCGGGGATCCTGAACAACGATGGAGCCTGGGCCTATCCGCCCCCCCTCCTCCAGGCTCAACCCTTCACCTGCTGGGGAGATGCCAAAGGATCCACAGGGAGCATTCCCTGCCCTCAGGGAAATTTCTCACAGGTGCCTTGCACTGACTCTTTGTGTGCACACAGGAGTGCCTGTGCTCGAGAAATGTAGCAGAAATGCTCCTCTCTGAGGGGTTGGAGTGCCTTGGATAGCTGAGTCAGTCAGGCCTGTAAGTGAGGTTAAGTCATGAGGCCTAAGCAAAGTTAAATGCTGATAACAGTTGTTCCTTTGCTAAGCTGTTATGTTTAATAAAAGTTATTGGCTAAGTTAAGTACTGTTGAGTGTTATATCACTGTTAAATCATTAAGTCATAGGTCTTAAGTTAGATTAAATACCATTAAGTGCTATTATTTACTAAATTGTGAAGTTGAAGGTATCAGTTAAGGTTAAGGTCTGAGTTCAGTTCTATTAAGTTTGGGCTCTGGTAAATGTCCTTGTGTCACACACACACACAGGGACAGTTCTTGATTCTTTTCTGGTTTGGTTGCCTGGATTTTGTTTGGTTTTGTTGTTGCTTTGTTTCCGTGCTGTGCCTGAAGTGTCCAGTCAGGAGCAGAGTGACTCTTGCCAATGAACTTTGTGCTGCTGTCCCTTAATATTAAATCTGGTTTTTGCTGATCCCTTGCTGGGGATTTTTTCAGCGCTCTCAAGCCCTCCTTGGTAACTTTGGAGAGATTTATTCATAATTGGTTACCTGAGAAAGGCCACACTGATATAATGCCACTGGTTAAGCTGAAGGAAGTTAGTCAGCAGTCAGCAAGCTGAAAGGAAAGGTCAACAGTGACCTTGCTGCAACATGAAGATAGGGAGTAGAGATTATTCCTGAATATATCCTAAGAATATGTAGAAAGTATCAAAAGTAGAACCATAAGAATGTAGCAGTAGGCGTAGGTGCTGATATGTAACTGACCAATCCTGAGCTCAACTTTTGCAATATGTATGAAGCTCATTATTAACTGTATTTAACCCGCCATACTGATTAATAAAATTTGGCCTGTGATAATCAAATTGATGTCCTGGTCTCTTTCCGTCGACAAATGGTGGAGAATGCAGGCAAAGCCAAATCTCTGCCATTTTTTCTGGGATTAAAAGAAAAAGGGATTACGCCACGGTCGAGGAAGTTGGGTTTGGGTCCTTGCAGCCGGGACGGTGCCGGAATTTGAAGCACCCTTGATGGTCACAACGGTGACTTAAGCCAATACGTGTCCGTCGGAGCCTGGAGAGCTGCAACAGCGCGCGCTGATTAATAGGTATGGATAGGCAAGCGGCATATGATTTATTTACCGCCTATTTAGAGCGGCATGGGATAAAAGGGATAGATTTAAAAAAGGAGTTACCAGGGTTATTAGCTTATGGCCATGCTAAGGGTATCTTTTCTAATCCTCATACAGTTCATGAGCTAGCAGAATGGAAGAAGTTTGGGGAAATATTGTGGGATACAGTGCTAGACGATGATAAGTCAGCAAAGAAATTTGGAAAGTTATGGCGGGTGGTGTATAACACGTTACTTCAGCAGGTCTCTGAGAGAAAGGCAGCAGAAAGGGCGACAGAAGCTCATAAGAGGAATATAGGGTATGGTCGTGAAGATGATCCCCTGGCACCTTCTGTAACTAAGGTACTTATGCCTAAGAGTCCCCAGCAAAGTGGTGTGGAGGATTTTTCTATAGGCGCAGTGGAACCGTCTGCACCTTTCCTGTCAGAGGGGGAGGGCGAGTCGGATGGTGGGGGTAAGAGCAGGCCAGCTTCGCCTCCGCCACCAGCTTCAGGCGGGTCGGATTGTGGGGGTGGGAGCAAGCCAGCTTCGCCTCCGCCGCCAGCTTTGCCTCCGCCGCTTCCCCTCAGTGAGCCGGCTCCGGTTACAGCTTCGGCGGGGGAAGGGCCCATTCCCCTGCCCGAGCCGGCTCCAGCGGGGGGGCTGGTTCCCCCTCGCAGGCCGGTTTCACTGTCAGCTCCAGCGGGGGGGCAGCTTCCCCTGCTTGCCCGAGTCAGATCCCATCCCAGGGGCGCACCGTGATTCATGGGGGGAGATGGCTAAACAGAGGAGGGAAGCTTGGGCTGCTTTGGCGAAAGAAGTAATGCAAATGGGGGATGGTGAGGCGGGGGAAATAGCTTCCAGTCTTGCATGTCCAGTCACATACACACCACAGTATGATGCACAGGGGAACCTAGCGCATAATATAGCAGAATATACTCCCTTAGATTGGAAGCTGTTAACTCAGCTACGTTCTACGGTTAGTCAGTTTGGAGTAAAAAGTGAACCTGTTAGGCAAATGTTAGATTATCTTTTTAATACTCAGGTTTTATGTCCTAATGATTTAAGAGGAATAGTTCGGTTGATATTCACTCAGCATCAGCAGTTATTGTTTAACGCCCATTGGCACGCGTTGGTAAATGAATCGGTTGCTGTACAACGAGCCCAGGGAGACCCATTACATGGGGTGACAGTAGATGAGCTGATGGGCTTAGGGGCATATTTACGTACAGAGGCACAGGTGATATCGGGAGCTGATAAACTAAGAGAGTCTATGAAGTTAGTGCGTGCTGCAATAGACATGGTTAAAGAGCCAGGAGGGTTACCAGCTTATATGGGTATTAAGCAAGGAAGGGAAGAATCATTTGGAAATTTTATTGATAGAGCAGCTACTGCTATAGATCGGGCTGGCGTGGCAGACTACATGAAGGGGGCGCTATTGAAGCAGTGTGCCTTGCAAAATAGCAATCCAGCAACCCAGAGAGTGTTAGCTACCTTAGGGGCAAATTGGACTATTGAGGAAGCATTAGAGTGAATGGCATTAATGCCAACAGCTTCACAGGCATTTATAGCAGAAGCCTTAAAGGAATTGGGATTGGGGTTGCAAAAGCAAGCAGAGTCCACTCAAAATCAGGTGTTAGCTGCTCTTGCTCCTCTCCAAAACGGCTCTCTGGCATTCACTCAAGGAGGTTCGAAGCCATTCCTCAAGTGTTACCGATGCGGCAACGAAGGACATACACGCCGAACGTGCCAAGCGACTGGCGTATGGTGTCAACACTGCCGATCCAGCTCCCACAACACTACGGCTTGTAGGCACCGGTCGGGAAACCATTTGCGGAGCGCGAATTATGGGGGCCGCGCCCAGACACAAGTTGCGGCCGTGACATCGGAGACACCAGCTGCTGCCGTGACATCGCTGCTACCTCCTGTCTGCAACCCGCAACAACACGGAGCTTCGGCTTGGACTTATCAGCAGCAGTAGACCTCACAGTAATGACGAACCGGCCTGAGAGGATACCCACTGGAGTAAAGGGCCCTCTTATATTAAATGGACAAACATGTGGAGCATTATTGCTGGGACGTTACTCTTTAACTATGTTGGGATTATTTGTTTTGCCTGGTGTTATCGATGCGGAGTTTACAGGGGAAATACAAATTATGGCTTACACCCTTTATCCTCCGATTAAAATTACAAAAGGACAACGCATTGCTCAATTGGTACCACTGTCACAAATGACATCAGGAATACAATCATTTACTGGGCAAGCACGGGATGAAAAAGGTTTTGGCTCTACTGGTGTTACACTTTTAACTGTGGA
Organism: Passerculus sandwichensis; assembly: GCA_031885435.1. NCBI lineage: Eukaryota > Metazoa > Chordata > Aves > Passeriformes > Passerellidae > Passerculus > Passerculus sandwichensis. The sequence continues at coordinate 3,125,336 of CM063150.1, forward strand.
TTTGCAAAATAGACCAAAACAAAAGGTTGAAATTACCTATGGGCATCAAAGCATAACCCTTTATGGGTTATTGGATACAGGAGCAGATACCAGCATCATTTCTTCCAGAAGCATGGCCACAACATTGGCCTCTATTTCCTTCATCAAACATGCTCACAGGAGTAGGAGGATTTACATTGGCAAGCAGGTCTCCGTCTTTGTCTGTGTGCATTGAGAATCAACAAATATCTGCTGTGTTTTCAATTGTTCAACTGCCTCCTACAGTTTCCTGCTTAATTGGAAGGGACATTTTAACACAATTGGGAGTGGTGTTAACTAATCAGCACCCTTTGGGGTAATTGCCATTGCTTGGACTTTCCCCATTCCACTCACCTGGAAAACGGATACACCGGTGATGGTTAAGCAATGGCCATTAAAAGGGGAGAGTCTTATGCATGCCCATGAATTGGTACAGGAACAATATACAAAAGGGCACCTACGACTGTCCACAAGCCCTTGGAATAAACCTATTTTTGTAATCAAAAAGAAATCAGGGAAATATTGTTTGATACATGATTTGAGGGCTGTAACTGACCAAATGGAACCAATGGGGGCCTTACAGCCTGGTCTTCCAAATCCAGCTATGATTCCAGAACACTGGCCACTTTTAATTATTGACCTAAAGGATGGTTTTTTCACTATTGGCCTGCATCCTGATGACATGAAGAGATTTGCTTTTACTTTACCAGCAATAAATCGTGGGGAACCAGATAAAAGATTTGAATGGACGTCTCTTCCGCAGGGCATGCGCAACTCCCCCCCTTTATGTCAGCTTTATGTTGATGCTGCATTAAAGCCTCTACGTCGTAAATGGCCAGCAACTATAATATATCATTACATGGACGATATTTTGTTGTCACAGCAACAGCCATTCTCCTCTTTACAGATTGACACCATTAAAAATACTCTTGCTGCATATTCACTTGTTATTGCTGCAGAGAAAATTCAGACTACAAAGCCCTGGAAATATTTGGGATGGACTCTGACGGATCAAATAGTGATACCACAAAAATTGGAATTACAATTGGACATTAAAACTCTACATGATGCACAGAAGTTGCTGGGAGACTTACAGTGGCTGAAGCCTATTGTGGGAATACCAAATCATTTATTAGAAGCCCTACGGCCTTTGTTGAAAGGCGTGGACCCTACTACTCCTGTACACCTGACAAAGGAGCATCATCTTGCCTTGCAGCAAATTAGTAACTGTGTACAGCAAGGGTATGTGTCTCGTCGACAACTCGAGCACCCCATTGATCTTACTATTTGGAATAGCCCTTGCCACTTGCTTGGTGCTCTCTCTCAGTTGCAAAAGAAAACGGGGGAGATACGGGTGTTGGAATGGTTATCACCACCACTACAGCACAAGAAAACAATATCTTCAAAAATTGAACAATTGGCTGCATTAATCAAAAAGGGGCGTCTCAGAATTCTTGAAGTGGATGGTAGAGAACCTGCTACTATTAGATTGCCTATGGAAAAAGAAACCTTGGACTGGTACTTGATAAATTCAAAGAATTTACAAGAAGCATTATTGATGTCACCTGCTAAAGTAGAGACTAGTAAATTAGTGCCTAGAGTTTTGCAATGGATGACAGAATGGAACTGGATTACTCGACCTTTGAGAGAAGAAAACCCCATAGAAGGAGCTATTACAGTTTTTACAGATGCAGGAAAGAAATCAAGGCGTGCTGCTGTTACCTGGCAAGAAAAAGGACAATGGAAGCATCAACTCCTCACAGCAGACCCTGCAGATAGCTTACAAACTTTGGAATTGTTAGCAGTAGTATGGGCGGTGTCCAACTTACAGGAGCCTTTAAATGTGGTCACAGACTCTATGTATGTTGCAGGAGTAGTCAAACGAATAGAGGAAGCAGCAATTAAGGAAGTGAATAATAAACGACTGTATGAGTTACTGATACAGTTAAGGAAAGCTTTACGAGAAAGAAATGCAGCATATTCTGTGATTCATATTAGGAGCCATAAATGGTCTGAAGGTTTAGGAGAAGGGAATGAACGTGCAGATAAATTGGTTACCCTGCCCATTGATAATTCTTGTCCTATTGACAAGCACACATTGGCCAGAGAAGCACATAGTAGATATCATCAAAATGCAAGAGGTTTAGCAAAACACTTTGAGCTTAGTTTGTCACAAGCCAAGGCCATTGTCAGAGCATGTCCAACATGTAGTTATCATAATGGTGGGATAGGTCTAGGCATCGGGGTTAATCCTCGAGGTTTAAAAATAAATGAGATACACACATAGCTAGATTCGGTAAAGTCAAGCATGTGCACGTCACCATAGATACATATAGTCATTACATATGGGCTACGGCTCAGGCAGGACAGAAAGCTATACAGGTTATCAGCCACCTGTTAAGTTGTTTCGCTGTTATGGGAGTTCCAAAGAGTATCAAAACGGATAATGGTCGAGGTTATATAAGCGCTAGGGTCCGGAAATTTTTGAATCAGTGGTCTGTTAAGCATGTGACAGGTATTCCACACTCTTCTACTGGACAGGCAATAGTGGAAAGAGCAAACGGTACCCTTAAGCAGTATATTGAAAAACATCAAGATTTGACAGATCCACAAGCATATTTGGCTAAGGTTTTGTATGTGATTAACCATTTATGCATTTTTGGGGAAGATGATACCCCCCCTGCAATGAAACATCATCCGAGGTCAGGTCAGGAAAATACTAAGGAAACAGAGGTCTGGGTTAAGTATAAAAACCCAAGTACAGGATTATGGGAAAAACCTGCAAAAGTATTATATTGGGGTCGGGGGTATCTTTGTGTTTCCTCACCTACAGGGCCTTTGTGGGTGCCTGCTAAGTGGACTAAACCTGTTTTTGATGCAGCCTCTGGTGGATCGCCTTACAGAGGAGGACAGGGAGCGACTGGGGAAGAAACTGCTTCTAGTCCTACAACCACTACTGTTACAATTGAAGGGGTACTCGGAAGCGGTGGACAGAGCACTGACACATCACTACCGGACGGCCCAGGAGTTGATTGGTTTTATTGACTCATTATCAACTTTTCACTTAACAGATCCAGCGAAACTACATTGCCTTGACTGTCACAACCCACATTGTGCTGCCTGGATAGCTCTACGTTGTGAGGGTTGTGAAAGAACTTTTTGGGTAGAACAATCATTATTACGGGATTTGTGGTGTCATACTTGTGAACACGAGCACACGTGGGGCAAAATCTGGCAAGATGAATTAAGGAGACAAACAGGGCAAAACGCATATATAGCTTTAAATCTTTATGAGTCTCCTGAACAGAAAATTCTTGCTTATTATCGATGGGAAATACAATGTATTGTAAATAGAATTAAGGTTCAAAGAAAATCACGTATAGTTTCTATAAGGCTTAGGAAATTAGTGCCTTTAACACAGCATTCAATTGTAGGACCCTTCAAAGGGGATCCTGATAGAGCATTAGATTGCTGCATTGACAAGTTGCAAAAATTGAGTTTGCAAGTGGCAGGACCAGTGAAATTAGGAGCAGCAAGACTGAAGACAGATAAGAAAAAGAAGGCAAAAAAGGGAACGGTCTCATTTGAATAGGGGTATCAGTGATTGCTAATTAATTTTCTATGATTAGAACACTTTTACAGTCTTGGGACCCTCAGAAGGATATAGTTGTTGAGGAGGATAACGAACAAGAACTACGATTACGAAATAAGATACACCTTGTGTTAAAGAAAGACCTTGAGCTGTTAGCCTCATATAGTAAAAAGGCTGAAGAGGCTTTGCAATCACCACCATTGAATTGGTTGCTTTGGATTGAAGAACCAGAATTTTATACTGGTCCTTACTTCCATTCGCTTCCTTGTTATGTTTGCAAAAAGGATAAAGATAAATGCTATGCATGGGTAGCTTTGCATTGTGCAGATTGTAATCAGGTTTATTGGTATCCACAGAGGTCATTGGGATATTTATGGTGTACATCTTGTGTTGGAAAGTGGATTCGAAATCATATCTGGGTTAGAGCTCTTGAACAAAGTACTGGCCTGCCAGGACGGACAGGATTACAGCTCTTTGAGAGTGCAGAACAAGTGATTATAGTATATCTTAGGTGGAAGTTACAGGAAAACCTTAGAATATTTGAAATTACTAAAGCCTCACGCATCATAGCAGCTCGCTTCAAAGCTGATTTGCCTTCAAACTTACCTCATGCTATACCTGTGAGCAAGGATGCTGATTTAGAATTAAATCAGTATATTCAAAAATTGACTCAGCCTTACAATAGACAATCTAGCAAACCAGGGAAAAGACAGCGAAGAAAGGAAAAACAACGTAAGCAGAAGGAAGAAAAGAAGAAGCAAAGCAAGCAGAAAGAAAAATGAGGTTTGTTTTTGTTATACTGCTCAATGCTGTAGCAAGTGAAGCAGTAGGAGTAACACACTTTAGTCAACCAAGGGAAAATTTATGGGTGACACTTGCTAATCAAACTAACCAATCATCACTTTGTCTTAGTCTTGGAGGAGTCACTAACCCATTTCGAACATGCCTGGTGGGACTTCCGGTGTGGTCTCCTGGAGAATTTTGCAGTTTGATAAACAATCAAACCTTATGTGTGTCTAACATGTCAAACATCACATTGCCAGTACAACAAGGGTATATTGCAGGTCAGAGTGATGGCTATCGTCAATGCTTGCTAATCCAATCACTTAACACCTCTTTGCATTCTCCTCCTGAAGAGTTGGATCTTTTTGGAAGTACAAATGCCAGCATATCTAACACTACAGCTGGTGGATGGTTTAGCTTCAAACTTTTGGGTGCTCAGAATTTAAACCAACCTAAAGAAACATGGGCCACCCTAGATTCATCCCTGAATGTGAGTGAATTCTCTCCACAGCATTACAGTCAATGTAACGGCACAAATATCACAGCACCAATGAAATTGCCCACAGGAATATTTTTGATTTGTGGAGACAGGGCATGGAATGGTATACCAGCTAAACCACAGGGTGGACCCTGTTTTTTGGGAAAATTGTCACTGTTTCATCCTAATGTGTCCTTGCTAATGCAGCTGAGTCAAAATTCAAACAGGAGAAAACGTAGCATACATGACTTAGACTGCAGCAAGATAGGAGATCCACGGTTTTGGGGCATATTCAAACAGGTGGTGGTTTCAACTATCTTACCAGGAGGATCGGCCAATAAAGCCATGAATTTAGCAAAACAATTAGGATGCTGGGCAAGGGATGAGCTGAACAAGACATCACAAATCCTAGACATGCTAACTGCAGATGTGCAAAGTGTTAACCATGCTGTTTTGCAAAATAGAGCTGCTGTAGATTTTTTGCTCTTAGCACAAGGGCATGGATGTGAAGAGTTTGAGGGAATGTGTTGCATGAATCTGTCTGATCATTCGGTGTCCATTCACACTAAGATAAAAGAATTGCAACAGGGACTTCACAAACTTAAGGAAGAAGACGGTTTAGGAATTGACGAATGGCTTAAAGGCTAAGGACTCGGACCGTGGCTGAGGAACCTTGTGATCTATGCTATAGGACTGCTGGGTGTAATTTTACTGTTTTTGCTTATTCTGCCTTGTATCTTTAACTGTATTCAAAACATGGTCAGCCGTACAATAGCAAAAACATGGCAAACTAATCTCCTTGCACAAGAAGAAAACGGGGGAAATGTGGAGAGTATTATTAATAATTGGTTAGCTGAGAAAGGCCACGCTGACATAATGCCACTGGTTAAGCTGAAGGAGAAAAGTCATCAGTCAGCAAGCTGAAAGAAAGAGTCAGCAGTGACCTTGCTGCAACATGAGGATAGGGAGTTGAGATTAGTCCTGAATATATCCTAAGAATATGTAGAAAGTATCAAAAGTAGAACCATAGGAATGTAGAAGTAGGCGTAGGTGCTGATATGTAAGCTGACCAATCCTGAGCTCAACTTTTGCAATATGTATGAAGCTCATTATTAACTGTATTTAACCCGCCGTACTGATCAATAAAATGGAGCCTGTGATGATCAAACTGATGTCCTGGTTCCCTTCTGTCGACACCAAACCAAACCAAACCAAACCAAACCAAGCAACCCTGCCGTGGGCTGAGCCCCTTCCCCCCTCCCCAGACCGCCCCCCTCCATTGGCCCCACTCTAACCAAACCAAACCCCAACAACTCCCAAACAGAAAAACAAAAGAGGCTACAAAACCCCAACCAGAACAAAGCTGGCCACAGCAACTAAAATCTTACCATCAAGTCCCCTCCCCCAAGACAATTAAAACTAAAAAATTTACAACCTACAACCCATACAAAATAACCCTACAACTACTATTAAATACAATAAAAAGCCCCAAACCAGCCATAAAAGCAATCCTAATACAACTCAACCACAACTTCCCCCACAAGTTATCAGCGTGTCAGGTGTAAATCCTTTCAATACTTCAATCCTCCCTCAACTGAAAAAAAAATTAAAAACCAAAACAAAAAACCATAAAACCATAAAAGTCAGCAAAAACTTAAATCCCTCCCCCAAAAAAGAAGAAAAAATACCTTTATCTTAAAACTAAAATCTTCTTATAAACTATAAAGAAAAAACTCTTTTTCTTAATAACACATAAAACTATAAAAAATTTCAAATAAATCAAAATATTTCAAATTAATCAAAGAAAAACCTGCATGTTAAATAAATAAATGTTAAAATAACTGTAATTTTACAAAAAGTTTAAATAGGGGGAAAAAAAGGTAATCCATTTTCCCCAAGAGAAGACCTCAATTGTCAGAGATAAAAATAATTTTAAAAGAAAATAATAAAAAAAAATTACCTTTAAACAACTCATCTTTAAAACAATACCCCTTAATTTGACATGACTCATCAACAAGCTGTAAAAAGCTTGTAGCAATAAAAACAACATCCGAATAACAAAGATCCCCAGACAACTGTTATCCATGACAAAACTAAGAACAAAAAACAACCTATTTTTTCCTCTTGTAAAAAAATCTCCTTAACCTTAACAAGAAAAACTTCTCCCCACAGTAAACTAAAAAAGTCGATTCTAGAAATAGTGAACGGACTAGAAATTCCTAATTTACTTTCTTTACATTTTCAGTAAAATGAAAAAGATGTAAAGAAAAAAAAAGTATTCTAAAAAATTTATTTTAATTCTTACTACCTTTTATTTAATTTTACTTTTAATAAATGCTTATTTATACCCTTTTAAAATTTTAAGCCTACTATACCTTTCTTGTAATCCTATCTCACAATAAGATAAATACATAAATAATTAACCAGCACTAAAACACAACATACTCATCAGTACATTAATTAGGAAATCTCAAGATTACAAAGATCTATAATTAAGAAATGAAAAGCACTACAGTGTCATAAAAAACATTTTGCCAAAGTTTCTCTGATTTTCCAAAGTTGCCAGTAAAGGCTGTTTTGTTGTTTCGAGTTCCTGAGAATCCCCAGTTCGTATATCTCTAGGGAGTCCAACTCACAGTACACAAGCAATTGTAATTCTTTTCAAATGTCTCCTTGAGAGAATTGTATGGCATTTAGGGGTCAGGGCTTGTGTGTCCTGCTTGGCACAGCCCAGGCAGGGCTTTCCCAGCCACATTCCACACTCCATTTCCCAGCTGGAGCCGCTGCTGCCTCTGAGTTGTGCTGCCCCAGCCCCAGGGACGCTCTCCTTGTCTGCCCATTCCCCCACGGTCTCTGGGCAGGGATGGCCTCAGTGGGGGCTGCTGACATCCTCAGCACCTTGGAGGCTGCGGCTGAATTTTCCTGCTCCAGAGGCTTGTTCAGCCTTCAGCTCTTCAGTGCAGGAATTCAGTGTCCCAGGGCTCATTAACATTCAGAACACCTTAACAAGCCAAGCCTCTGGGGCTAATTTGTTTTCAGTTTCCAAATCTTGTGTGGTTAAAAAGAGAGATTTCAGAAGTGCATTCAACTGAATATGTTCTATTTAAAAACACGGTGAGAAAACATTTTGTAGGACCTGTTTAGTTTTTTTTTTTTTTTTTTTCCCTGTTAATACCAATCTCCACTTGACATTGAAACCAAGTTCCTCCTCATGCAGTTTGAAGATATAAAAATCAACACCCTTCATGGCTGACAATCAATCAGACTCTGTCCCTACACCCACCCCGCCATTTCCCCCATCCCAGCCCTGGCACTCAGAGCAGCCTTGTGCAAATCTGAGCTCCCTCCAGCCCAGGCTGCACCTGCAGCTTTCAGCTCCTTGGCTCCAACTCCCACCTGCTTTCCTTGGAGAAGGAGCTGCCCGAGACACAGAGGGATGTTCATTTCTTGCCAGCCAACAAAGCCAAGGGAAGGCACAGCTTCATCAAATGCAAAAGTCATTCTTCTCCCTGGCTCTGCCCTGCCACTGATCTACAGAGCCTGTCCTGTTTCCATCATCCCTCCTTTGCCAGGGACTTTGTGGTACAAGGGAGGTCTGCTCTGGCTATGGAGGGAGGTCCAGGTGCCACCACTGGATTGGGAATCACAACTCATCATGTCTGTGTCCTTTTGGGGGTCAGGAACTGTTGAGACTCAGAGGCACAGAAAGTTTCACTTAATGGCCAACAGACCATAGTAGAACAGGACACTATTTAATATCAACCACACTCTTCCCTGAGCTATGTGCAACACCCCAGCAGTATCTGATGAGTCCACCATCCACAAGTGATTTCCGTACCAGAATTATTTAGACAAACATTTTTCTATGATTGATGTAAACAGAATTAAGTTCTTATATCAGGATGCTCACCTAGAGTGGGTGCAGAGTAGCTCGAACAATTCCTGATTTGCAGAGCTGTCAGTGGTGGATGGAGAAGGGAGGTCAGGCTGCTCTTGGTGTTGAGGAAATGCTAAAAGCAGCCTGACTCATTTCATCTCCTCCTGTCCTGGCTGATCTCCCCTCCTTCCCCTTCCACCCATTGGCTTTTGTCTCCCACCAGCCCCCCTGTGAAGAGCCTGGCTCTGTGTTCTCCATCCTCTCCTGGCTGGCACTGCCAGGCTGGGATGAGGAGCCCCTCAGCCTTCCCTGCTCCAGGCTGGACAAGCCCAGCTCCCTCAGCTTCTGCTCACAGCCCAAGGGCTCCAGCCCCACCTTGGAGGCCCTTCCCAGACCCTGCTCCAGCTGCCAGACATCTTTCCTGCCCTGGCCAACCCAACCCAGGCCACAGTGACCTGGATAACCTACGTCCTTGATGTCCTGGTCACACAGCCCTGGCCTCTTGTCGCCATGTCAGGCTCTGGGGTGGATCCTGTGGAACATCCTTTGGTGGAGGCTGTGGCTCCAGGTGGGCCAGGGGGATCCTGGGGGACAGGGACCCTGCTGGGCATGAACAGCATTGGACTTGTTGGGAGAAACTGTGAGGGGGAGCTGGGGCAGAGTGACCAACCCAGTGACCTGACACAGCCCTGCTGGGATGTCACACAGCCCCTCTGGGATGTCACAGCCCATTCTCTAATGTCACACAGCTGGTCTCTGATGTCACAGCCAACTTTGTGATGTCATAATTGAGCCTGTGATGTCAGACCTCTGCCCTATGATGTCACAGTTGGCTGTGTGAAGTCACAGAAGCAGTCTATGATGCCATAGCTTTTCCATGACCTCACATAACCCACTCTGTGATCATGGCCCACTCTGTGACCACATGTTACCAGATGTTCAGTTGTCTCCACCAGGTGAGCTGACACCTGGAGCTTGTTTTCCAAAACCCCAGGCCTGTGTAAACTACACAATGCCCATTGTGTGAGAAGGGAACTGGAAGTTCAGCAGCCTCAGTGTCCTGCCAGCTCAGCCAGGCCCTACTGGAACATTGGGGTCCATGACCACCAGGGACCACCAGAGAGAGCCCCAGGACAGAAGAACACTTGGGTAATGGGGAGAGGAAATGTGTTAATGATTTTGGGGAAATTAATATCATATGTGTGTTTAGTCCAGGAGAATCAATGAATATTTGTTCAATATACAGAAAATAAACAGAAACTTTCCTGTAATCAGCCTGCATGGCTTTGAAAGGAGCTATCCCCCGTGCATCCTGCTGAATAAAGAATGCAGCTTCTTAATGCTGCATTGGGGTTAAGGATTTTTCTTTTTTACCAAATTTTGGGTAACACTCCCACTGGCAAGGAAAGCTCTGTCTGCTGCTGTTCACAAACAGAGAAGGGCTGGTGGCAAATGTGGGGGTCAGAGGCTGCCTGGGGCACAGTGACCATGAAATAATCAAGTTTGCAATGTTCTGTGAAACAAGGAGGGGCAGCAAGAAAACTTCCACACTGGAATTAGGAAGGGCAGACTTTGGCCTGTTTTGGATGCTGATTTTGGGAGTACCAAATCAGATCCTGATTTTTTGAAGGAAAACATCCCTTAAAAGCAAAGGGGTCCAGGAAGGATGGACACATTTCAAGGAAGTAATCTTAAGGGGAAGGAGCAGCCTGTCCCAATGTGGCAAAAGATGAGCTAGTGCGGAAAATGACTGGCCTGGCTGGCCATGGAGATTTTGTGGGAACTCAAGGGTAACAAGAGGTGCATCAACTTTGGACAGAAGGTCAAGCAGCTTAGGAAATGTTTAAGGATGTTGTGAAGTCGTGCAGAAAAAAAGTCAAGGGGTGAAAGCTCAATTAGAGTTTAACCTGACCACGTATGTGAAAAAAAAATAGACAATGTTTCCACAATTAAATTATTAGCAAAACATGGGATAAGGAGAACCTCTACTTTTTATTGGATGCAGTGGGGAATATAGTAACTAAAGATAAGGAGAAGGCAGAGCTACTTAACATCTTATTTCTCTCAATTTTCGATATTAGGGCAGGCTGTCCTCAGGACAAGTGCTCTCCTGGGCTGGTGGAAGGGCAAAGGGAGCAGAACAGCCACCCTGTAATCCACGAGAAAGCAGCTGGGGACCTGCTGAGCCACTCAGATGCTCACAGGTGTCTCTGGGAGCAGATGGGATCCATCCTAGAGGGATGAGGGAGCTGGTGGATGAGCTCCCCAAGCTGCTCTCCATCATTCCCCATCAGTGCTGGCTCAGCAGGGAGGTCCCAGAGGACTGGAGGTGCCAGTGTGAGCCCATCCCCAAGAAGGGCTGGAAGGAGGAGCTGGAGAACTCCAGGCCTGTCAGCCTGACCTGGGTGCCTGGCAAGGTTATGGAACAGATCACCCTGAGTGCCATCACAGGGCACCCACAGGATGGCCGAGGGATCAGAGCCAGCCAGCGTGGATTCCAATGTCTGCATGGAATGGTCTGGATGAGGGGATTGTGTCCAGCATCAGCAAATCTGCAGATGACACCAAACAGGGTGTGAGTTTGGATCTGATAGAGGATGGAGGTAGGAGGGCTCTGCAGAGGGCCCTGGACAGGCTGGATCCAGGGCCCAAATCCAACAAGGTGAGGTTTAACAAGTCCACGTGCCGGGTCCTGCAATTTGGCCACAACAACCCCTGCAGCACTACAGGCTGGGGACAGAGTGGCTGGACAGCAGCCAGGCAGAAAGGGACCTGCAGGGACTGATGGACAGCAGGCTGGACATGAGCCAGCAGTGTGCCCAGGTGGGCAAGAAGGCCAATGGCTCCTGGCCTGGATCAGGAATGGTGTGGCCAGCAGCAGCAGGGCACGGATTCTTTCCCTGTGCTGGGCACTGCTTGGGCAGCACCTCGAGTGCTGTGTCCAGTTCTGGGTCCCCGGGGTGGTGAATTAGAAGAAATTTGTATCAGGAAGAGTAAAGAAAGCCAAGGTGAAGCAAGGGAAATGCTCAGGGCATTTTGGGAGTGGCTGCCAGGCTGCCCTGGCTCTGAGCAACAGCGTCTGCTGTGGCACAGGAAACTCCCAGCTGATGGGAACAAACTTTCTGGCTGACTGCAGTGGCCAGGACAAAGCTGAGTGGTTTCCCTGGTGTCCCCCAGCCCTTGCTGGCCCCAGGGGCTGATGGCATTTGTGCTCCCTCAGGTTCATGTCCCCACAGCAACAGCATGGGGGTGCTTCCCCTGCTCTGTGCAATGCAAACAGGGGCTGCTGAGCCAGTGCTGCCGTGTCTGTGCCTGCAAGGATGGGGCACCTGTGGGAGCTGGGGGAGAGGCCAGGGCTGCAGAGGGGGGATGTTGTTGGCAGCTCCATCAGGACGCTCTGGGATGCTGCCCTGGGCTGTGCAGCGCACTGGGGATGGATCAGCCCCTGCTCTGCTGCTCCTTCCCATCTGTCCCAGGGCCCTTGCAGCGCCCCAGCCATGCTGTTTGCCTCCAGCCTGCCCACGGCCAGCCTGGGGCTGCTCACGGGTGTTTTCTGTGCTGAGCATTGGCCTGGGCGTGTTCTTGAGAGAGCCTGGGCAAGGAGCCTGGAGCCCCCAGGGCCTGGGCTGAGGCGTCAGCGCTGCCCCAGCAGTGCCCATGGCCTGTCCCTGCTGCAGCCCCGGCACTGCCACCCCCAGGGCTGTGCCCAGCCCCGAGAGCACTCAGGCCCTGCAGCAACACCAGGGCCACCAGGGCAGCGGGGCAGGGCCACGGCAGCAGCACTGGCAACACCAAGTGCTGCTGCTGCTGGGCACAGCTGCTGGGCCAGCACTGATCTGCCCCCAGCTCTGCACACAGACATTGCTGCTGCAGCTCCAGAGAAGGCAACAAAAGGGCATCTCTGCAGAAAACTTGGCTGGGACATCCTTTAGTGCGTTTAGAGGTAGCAAGGGCATAGCCCCTCATTGACACAGTCTGTGACCATAGGGATGGTAGAGAGAAACAAAATGGGAAATGGCATAAAAAGTGACCTTTCTTTGTGGACAAGATTAAAAAAGTAAATGAAAGAAAAAACCCACAACCAAATGAACAAAAAGTATCAAAAATTACTTTTATTAGAAATGATTGGCAGAAATAGGCCAGCTCTTTAATATTTCCAAAACCAGTCAGCAGTCTCCTCACAGCAGCCTTGAGCTCCTGGTTCCTCAGGCTGTAGATGAGGGGGTTCAGGGCTGGAGGCACCACCGAGTACAGAACTGACAGGGCCAGATCCAGGGATGGGGAGGACATGGAGGGGGGCTTCAGGTAGGCAAAAAACCCAGTGCTGAGAAACAGGGAGACCACAACCAGGTGAGGGAGGCAGGTGGAAAAGGCTTTGTGCCGTCCCTGCTCAGAGGGGATCCTCAGCACAGCCTTGAAGATCTGCACATAGGAGAAAACAATGAACACAAAACAACCAAATAGTAAAGAAATGGAAAACACAATGAGCCCAAATTCCCTGAGGTAGGATTTGGAGCAGGAGAGCTTGAGGATCTGTGGGATTTCACAGAAGAACTGGCCCAGGGCATTGCCATGGCACAGGGGCAGGGAAAATGTATTGGCTGTGTGTATCAGTGAATAGAGGAAGGCACTGGCCCAGGCAGCTGCTGCCATGTGGGCACAAGCTCTGCTGCCCAGGAGGGTCCCGTAGTGCAGGGGTTTGCAGATGGACACATAGCGGTCGTAGCACATGATGGTCAAGAGGCAAAACTCTGCTGAGATGAAGAACATAATAGAAAATATTTGGGCAGCACATCCTGCATAGGAGATGTTCCTGGTGTCCCAGAGGGAATTGTGCATGGCTTTGGGGACAGTGGTGCAGATGCAGCCCAGGTCGCTGAGGGCCAGGTTGAGCAGGAAGAAGAACATGGGCGTGTGCAGGTGGTGGCCGCAGGCTACGGCGCTGATGATGAGGCCATTGCCCAGGAGGGCAGCCAGGGAGATGCCCAGCAAGAGGCAGAAGTGCAGGAGCCGCAGCTGCCGCGTGTCTGCCAATGCCAGCAGGAGGAAATGCCTCATGGAGCTGCTGTTGGACATATTCTGTGTCTTGGCATGGGGATCTGTAAGAAAAGTAATCATGGAATACTTGGGTTTGGAGAGCACTTTAAATATCCCAGCACAGCTTTGGGGCACTTTCCCCCCACTGCCTGCCCAGGGCTCTGCTGCCTGGAGATTTCCCTGCCAGCAGCTGCTTCCCTGTGCCCAGGGCTGGGCCCGGCCAGTGCTGCCAGAGCCAAGCCCAGCCCTGGGGGCTCAGCTCTGCCCTGCAGAACCCTCCCAGCTCTGGCACTGCCCAGTGGCAGCTCTGGCTCTCCAGGTTCTGATGGCTCTGTCAGAACAAACCTGAGGAGGCTGAAAAAGCAAAACTGATGCAGCTTCTAGGGGGCCCTGTGCAGGTTTCTGTCACTGCCTGGCTTAGAACGATCTGAGAAAAAGCTATTTTCTTTTTCTGAACTTTGACTGAGAGATGAATATCAATGTGCAATTTTTCATACTGGCAACAGATAGCAGTAAATTAAAAAAGCAAGATTTTCCAATTTATGCAGCCCCAGCCTTGCTGTGCTCCCTGTATAACCTACTTGGAAATATTCTACAGTTAAATGTCATGCTGGGAGCAGTCCTGAAAAATGCAGCATCCTCAAGAGACAAAGAAAACACTTTCAAGCCTGACCAGCTGTCTCCTCCCACCCAGACCTTGTCCCCCAGTGCTGGCAGCAGCTGCCAGGGCTGGCTGAGAGCTGTCCCTGGCAGGCAGCAGAGTCCCTGCCCCAGCACAGCGCCCTGGGCTGCAGGACCCTGCTCTGAGGACAGCCCTGGGCACCCCTGGCTGCTCTTCACAAGAAACAATCAGAGAATGTACTCACAGGGTCTGTAGGCATTGGGATGTTCCAGCTTCAGGAGATGGCTCCAGGAGCTGCAGCTGCATTGTCCTGCAGCCAGAGGTTCCAGTGCCAAGGGCTGGCAGTGATTCTGCCCCAGGCATTTCTCAGCACATTCCAAGCCCTGACTGATTGAAGCTCTCTGTGCCTCTGTGCTGTGCCCAGGGTGGCTGCAGGCAGTGCCCCAGCCCTGCTGGGCTGGACAAAGGCTGCTCATCGAGAGAAATGTGCTTTTGAAGCTCTTCTTGGTTAGCAGGAGCAGCCTCTGTGCCAGGAGCCCAGCCCAGCTCAGCAGCACAGACACAGCACAAGAACTTTAATGAGCCTCTGGGGCTTTGTGTTCAGGCCCTGAACATCATTCCCTGAGAGGGAGATGAAGAAACCTCTCCAGAACTCCAAGTCAGAATCCAACTCCAAACTTTCTTGGACTTTTAATGGGTCCCACTGAGGAACACAACTGACAAAGTGTCCCCAGGCCCCAGGCAGAGCAGAGAACTGAAGGCAGTGATGACAGGTGGGAACAAAGAGAAGCCAAGTCTTGGTGCCCTGGGACACAGCAGGGTCTGTGCCACCAAGGGCTGTGAGGAGACACCTTGTCCTGAGGCCCTGGGGCCTCCTGGCACATCCCCATCCAGGCTGGGCACTGTCAGCCTGTTGTTCTGCCCTCAGCATCCCCCCCTAGCCCACATCCCAGTGGCCTCAAGGATCTGCTGGAAGGAGTCCCTGGAGAGCCTTGCTCAGGAATGGCCCTGGGGGCTCCTGAATGCTCCCTGAAGGGACTGCAAGTTTTTGAAAGGACATTGGGTTTGGCTTTTGGCTTGGAGTCTCTGAGAGGTTTGCGCAATCATGGCCTCAAATTACCTGCTTTAATTAGTCCCTGGAGAGGCTTTGTCAGTAACAACGCCCGTTGGGGCTCATTAGTACGTCATGGTACTTCAGTTATTTTAAGGTACTTGGTGTTTCCCTTTTGATACAGACTCTGTGAGAGGTTTGTGCAATCATGGCCCCAATTATCTGCTTTAACGAGTCCCTTGAGAGCTTTGTACTGACACTCAGTGGGGCTCATTAATGGCTTTAGATACTTAAGGTTTTTAATGTACTTTATGGATTTAAGAATACTTTTAGGTACTTTTAAGGATTTCCTTGCCCACACTGAGTCTGAGAGGTTTTTGTGCCATCCGGACCTCCAGTTCTCTCCTCCAAGGAGTCCATTAGGAGCCTGTGTTGGGTATCTTCCCTCTTTCTGTTTTACTACCAAGATGGAACTTAAAGAATTTTGTAAGGCTTTCTCAAAGCATCCAAACAAACATGAGACAATTTACAATACAACAACAGCTAAAAAAAAAATGTCCTGTTTTAGATAGACATCATCCAACCCTTTAGTCCCTTGAACTGGAAGAGTTCATTGACCCAGTCTTTGTTGTCCACTTGAAGCTTCTTGAACTCTTCATTCAGTACTTGAATGCTCTTGTGGATTGTCTCGCTATGGATGGAGAGGTTCATGCAACACATGCCCTCAGAGTCTACACAGCCATGCCCATGTGCTCAGAATAAAAATTCTATCACTGTTCTGCAAGGTAGCATGTCTGATGGTCTCTATGTCTGAGAGCAGGCCACTCAGTGTGAGGGAGGTAGCATTGGTTTGCTTACTTAACAGGCACCCATGATGGTCTGATTGTCCTAAAGATTTAGCTGCAGCCACCCAAGGTAGTCCAAATTGGGGGTACTACGATGCAATACCTGGATTAAAGCTTACAAAGCCATCTCTTTGATATCATCCAATACTTCTCTAGGGATACCTGCTGCTTGATCATCTGTTCGGCTTTGCTGTCCTTCTCCAGCTAGATGGTTGATTGTCAATTCCGCTCTTGCCTCATTATTAGCATAGTCTGCTATTAATTGATTTAGTAAACACTTCCATCCCCCTTCCCACAGGGTGTATTCTGTAGGTGAAAACAACATGGTCCTAATACATTTTAAATCATAGGGAGTTATGATGTGCTGTAAACATGGCCCTCATTAGGCCATTAAAACAAAGTAAGTCCTTCCTGTGGTCTTTAGTTGCCCTACACAGATCCTTGATTTCCCCTCAAACCAATGGCTGATTCCTGGGATTCTGCCCCCTTCTTTCATAACATACGGGGGCAATGAGAGGTTTTGAGACTCTTTGCCAGTCTCCTTCCTTAACTGCTTCCTTCCAAATCCTTTCCTAGGGACCTTCTGTGGTTAAAGGGTGGGGTGGCTCTGGGGAATCCAAACTATTTTCTAAGGAGGAAGAATAACTTGGAGGAGAAATATTTGGATTAGAAATAGTGTGACAGTTGGGCTTAGTATCTTTGACCATGAGGTTATATTATTGCTGGAGGGTGAGGCAAAGGGCACTGCCATTTTGTCAGGTGTTGGGGAGGAAGGGCCTTCATTTATGATGGCAGACTTCCGGGGTAGAGTTCTGGAGGCATTGCCCAGGGTGAAAGTGGAATGATTGACAGTAGGGACATGACCCACAGTTGTGGGGATGGAGTCTGGAGGTTTGTTCAGGGCGGAAGAGAAGGTTGTGGTAGCAGAAGTGGAGGAGCCAAGATGGAGGGAGGATGATCCGGCTCCCAAGCCACATTCAGGCTCCTTCCATTTGAGTCTCCAGGGCATGATATTCCAAGACCACGAGGCCATTGCCATCTTGGACCATTGTGGAAGGTCTGAGAAAGGCATGTTTGAGGGAAGGTCCTGAGTTAGGAGTTACCAACGGATTGAGTTTTTGAGACATTGCTTGCTGGTGAAGGGTCTCAAGGATGGCATGGAAGATGGGGAGCATGTGGGCTGCAATGGGCTCCCTTTTGATCGAAAGGTTGTACAGTTTAAGTCCCACTGAGTTCTAAAATTCAGTGGTATGGATTTCATCAGCAAAGGCATCTGGAAAATTTTTAATGATCCACCTCGTGATTGATTTTAATTTGTTCTTTGAAAATATTTTGTCACGATCTGTTAGAATTAACTTAAAGCATCCATATATGCTCCTTTCTACTTTGGACACCTGGCTGCCCATTTTTCTCCTTCTCCACCTTAGGGGCAACAGCCACCAGAGCACACCAAATCAATAATGGGACTTGGGTGCATATTGTAAAAACACAGTGGCAAAATGGGCAATAATTGTCTTGCATTTCCCCAAACCCACCTGCAATCCTATGCAGGTGAAACCGTTTTTGCCCCTGCCGATCCCGGGCCGAGGTCCCTCAAAGCAACAATGAATCTACCAGGCCTGGAACAATCCAAAATCCCGGGGAGCACTGGCCTATCCATCAGCTTACCTCAGCTGACGTGACTGACACAGGGAGCCCTGAATGTCACGGTGCCTGTTCGGGTGCCAAATGTCACAATGAGTGTGGCTGCGACAAACCTCTCTGAGTCCCTGACTTCAGCAGGGCGAGGGTGGCAAAAATGAAAAGGAGTGGGTTCGATGGAGTTTCCCAAAAAGAACTTTAATTACAGGGTGAAAAACAATAAACATGGAGAAGATGAGCACGGTACGAGGGGCAGTATCCTAAAACCTGAGACAAAGAGGAAGTCACAACATAGACGCTTGGGGCTAGAAAACTAGAACAATAACCATAAAGAAGAAACAAGTAACCAATAAACCAATACAGGAGTAGAACTTGGACAACTTAGCATAACAACAATAAAGGCTTATTGGAAAAGTGTCAAGCTCACCCTAAGTAAATCGAATGATTCCCAGAACTTGAAACTCACACCCAGTTCTTCCAGGGTAAAATCTGTCTGACTCTGAGTTACAGCTGGGCTAACTCCCACACCGCTGCTTTGCACTGGCCCCTTGGGACCATGTGGCCAAACAGAGCCACAATGCTGTCCTTGGTTCCAAGGCTCTGCAGTGTCACAATGGCCCCTTCATTTCACAAGGCTCTCAAATGTCACATTGGTCTCCATAGGAAGGAAACCACAGAGCCCCAGTGTTTCAGCAGCTGATGAACGGCAGCCATCTAAGAGGCCAAGGTAAGCCTGACCTGTCTGTCCTGGAAGGTTTGCTTGGAGCAGCCCTTGGATATTTGAAATCACGAATGCGGAGTCCTAATTTAGCACATTTGTGCCTGGAAAAGTGGAATTCTTTTTCCATACAAAGAAAAGCACTGAGCCCTTTCCAGTGTTTGGAAAATGGATGAGTGCTGCCACTCAGGAGTCAATGACCAGCCAGATTTGTCTGTCCTGGCAACTTTAGTCTGGCAGCAATCCTTGAATATACAGATATTTGGAGGTGGAATCGTAATTTTGGCCATGGATGCCTGGAAAAATGGACAGTTCTTTTCCATACAAAGAAAAGCCCAGAGCCCCGATGTTTCAGGGGAAGATGGGAATGGCCTTCCGCATTCCAAGGTCAGGCAGACCTTTCAGGTGACCCCTGGGAAGCCAAGGCAGCCACACCTATTTCATGTTCCCTTGGTTCCCCAGGGCCCTGCAGTGTCACAATGGCTCCTTGCTTCCATGAGGCCCTCAGGTGTCTTAACGGTCACTTGATTACACACGTCCTTAAGGATCTTAATGGTCTCCATGGTTCCACAAGGCCCCACAGTGCCATAATGGTCTATTGGTTCCATGAAGTCCCGCTGTGTCCAATGGCCCCTTGGTTCCATTGGGGCCCAGTAGTGCAACAATGATTCCCTTGGTTCCACAACTTCCCATAGTGTCACAATGGCCCCTTCCTTCCATAAGGCCCTGCAGGGTCACAATTGTCTTCCTGATTCCCTGGGGCCTTGCAATGCCACAATGTTCTCCATGGATCCACAGTGCCCTCCAGGATCACGATGGCCCATTGGCTCCACAAGGCCCTGAAATGCAGCAATAGCCTCTTGGTTCCACAAAGTCCTTCTGCTTCACACTGGCCCCTTGGGACCGTGAGGCCCAACTGGGCCACATGTTCTTGGTTCGAAGAGAACAGAATGATGTTCTTGGTTCCATGAGGCCCCAGAGTGTCACAGTGGCCCCTGGGATCCATGGTACCCTGCGGGGTCACAATGTTCCTCTTGCTTCCACAAGTCCCTAAGTGTCACCATGGCCCATAGGTTCCACAATGCTCCGCAGTGTCACAATGGTCTCCATAGGAAGGAAACAAGTGAGCCCCAGTGGTGCAGGGGCAGTCACTAGAGAAGCAGTCACCAGAGGTCAAGTTTAGCCCAACTTGTGTCATCCTGGTTGTTTAACATTTTCTAAGCCTTCTGATGTTGACATTCTCGTAGTGAACTTTCTCACACACTTTCTGTAAGTAACTCATTGTTTTGCATTCCTTTTATGGAGGAGGAGAGAGTTGAAGGGCTGTTGGTTTGATCAGTGTCATTGGAGAGGTGGCACTGTCACCCTCCAATCCGCTGTCACTTTTGGAAAACTATAAATGTTGGAGTCAGAATATAAACTTCACATTTTTTCTTCACCTTGAGAACAGCCATGTGTACTTCTGTTCTTTCCTGTCCTCTAGTGACATCAGGGGAGTGCCAAAGTGTACTGCAGCCTAGGCTGAGAAAAAGTCTGCATTGCCGGTGAGGTTTTATTGTCACCCCTCTTTGGTGCTTTGCCTGCTGTTCTTGGGGTAATGGCAAGCGCTGTGGGTTTCAAGGAGGATTCCCTCATTTTGGATCTCTGGAGGAGGGGTCCTGGAGTGGAAACAGGTTTCTATTTCCTGGAATGATTTTGAGCGATTGCTTCTGTGGGCCCGAGACCGAGGGCTCTTTTCGGACTCTGCAAAGTCGTTCTCCACGGAGAAGTGGTCTCTTGTGGGGGTACACCTCATGGAGGCCCTCTTTGATGACTGCACTGTAGACATGGGATCCCTGCTGGTGCAGTGGAAAAAGTGTGAGGATCTTTGGTGGGGGTCTGGTTCTTGTACCCCTCGGAGTTCCCAGTGGAGCCCTTCTGTCTCGGACATGGACGAGGGGAAGTTTGAGTTTCTGTGTGATGTGGAGCTCTCTCCCCACCCTGGGATGGTGTGCTGAGGGACGGGTCCAACACAGGGGATGGCGATGGTTCCCCTGGGGTGGATTTGGCTGTGCCGGGCTCCCTTGTGCCGCTCTGCAGTGATGTGGTTCCACAGGCTGCACGTCTCTTGGCACCCCTCCCCTCCTCCATGTCGGGGACAGGGCCCCATGCCGGTCTCGTCCTGTCGCAGGCACCTTTTCATTAAAATCCTTTCATTAGGATTTTTCCTGCTGAAGCTGAGACCTTTCAGCAACAAAGTGTAAACAATGGTTATCTGCCGCTGTGCAATGCAACAGGTGGATCCGTGATTAGTCTCCTGTGGATGTTTGGATTTACTGACCACTCACGGCAGAGCTGCTCTTGCTCTATGACGAGATACAGATCTTTGTTATTCATTCCTTTTGATTCTATTCTTAGCTTAGCCTTCCGAGAAACCTTTCCTTTCATATTACTTTTTAGTACAGTTAAATGTAGTATATATATAATAAAATAATAAATCAAACCTTCTGATCATGGAGTTAACATTCTTGTTTCTCTCTCATCCTGAAAACCCATGTGACCACCATCACATCTTCCCAGTCCACACTGGGTTTGCAGGCCATGCTGGCACCTGTGCCCACCAAGGCGCCCCCTGCCAGGGCTGTGGCACGACAGGGCGCTGAGGTATTTACCTTTAGTGTGAATGCCGACATGGCCGGCGGGAGACCGGTGGGTGCCCGGGGCCGTGGCGCTTCCTTACTGAATTTGTGGACACTTTCCTCATGCCAGGTGACCGTGCGTCCGAGGAACCCCGAGCGTTTCGGGCAAGCAGCCAAAACCAAGTCCGATGAGATGTCTGAGCCTGCCTCCTCATGGCATCTGCAGGGTCATGGAGGGGGCTTCTCTGGCTGCAAGGGGTGCAGGGGCGAGTGGTGTTGACCTGGCTCCCAGTCAATCATCTCCTCTTGTCCCTGTGGGGCTCAAGGACTGGAACACAGCCGGTGCTGTGGCTTTGTTGGAAGGTACCCAGGCTTTCTCTATGCTCAAGGGTGTTACTCATAACACCCATGTACTGCTTTTGTATAAGCTGGAGAGGGAAGTTCATGATGTGGTTGCTCAGCATGGTTTGGAGTCTGCTGAGGTTATGCAGACTCTCTGGAGGGTCGTTATGGATGTGCTGACACCTCGTGACGTCTGTCGTGTAGCACATTCGCTTTTTGACTTTGTGCAGTTTGATGTTTTTGAGACCAAGTGGGCTTGTTTGGCGGCCCAAGCGGTGGTGCAGAATGCTGCGCTGGCACCGCATGACCCCAGGCGTGTGGATGTCACTGACATACTGCTGGGCACAGGGCTTTATGAAAATGCTCAGGGGCACATTGGCTTCGATCCCCTTGTGCTTGGCCAGTGCCACACATTGGGCATGGCAGTGATTGTTCAGACTCTGGAAATGGCTGCTCCGAGGCAGCCTCTTTTGACCATTGTCCAGGGGGATGATGAGCCTGTGGGATCTCAGCACCTCAGGACTGATGTGCAGAGTGACCGAGACCACCCTTGGGGGGCTCGGGAGGTCCTGGAATGTTGCCAGAAGTGTCTGGTGGCTGGACTTTGATCCTACATGGGAGACGACACCTGTATGAGAATGGGAGGAGTTCACTGGGGTAAATGGTGAAGGGATAAGTTAATTAGAATGTGAAACACAGGGTTTAAGATTTCTGTACAGGGGGGTCTAAAGAAGTAAGATGGAGGAATTGGGGGGTTGTCCTGTCCTTCTTCTTCTTCTTCTTGGCCTCCATCTTCTGTGGTGATGTTGGCACTTTGGGATTGGTTATTACTAAAAGTGCACTGGTCAATAAGGGTAGAAGGTATTGGGGAAAATTGATAAATATTTTATACGTAATCTTGAGTATAAAGATAGGCGACGGCCCCTGGGGCGCTCAGTGTGCTCATGGCTGACTTGCTGCGCAGACCTCTGTCGGGCCGAGAGAAAATCTTTTAGATAAACAACTAATAAACACTGAAGACCGAGAAAAAATCTGAAGCCTCTTCTCGTCCTTTGAAGCGCAGGCTGTCCAAGGCCACCCTGAGCCTCTCCAGGTCATTAAAACAGCTGAGAAACCGAACAAGTGGCGTTCGCTGCATGGGCTACTCCCCACCAACCTTTCGGGGACTGATCAGCCCTGAAGAGCTGAAGAGCTGAAGAGCGGAGAGGGCAGCTCCGGCCTTGGACGAATTCCCAGTAGAGCACTGATAACTCCTGAGGAGAGAAGCCAGAAGAAATAAAAAAAAAAAAAATGGCCAGGAGAGTCTGCAAAAAACAGCAGTCACTGAGAATTCCATCTCTCAGCTTCTGCCGAAGACAGTTCGTAGCAGAGCAGCCCGGATCGGAACTGGAAGGCGCCTCTGGATCCATCTCCTGTGACCTGCTGGACAGACATCAGGAGCCTTCGGACTGCTCTGACGACAGATTTGGTGAGAAGGTCAAAAAATATGAACATGGGGGGCACACTCTCCCAGGAACAGCGGGAAATTTTGTCCGCCTTACAAGGCGTGGCTGAATCATACACGGAAGCGATCCCAAAGAAGGAATTAAAACAACTTTTATTGTGGGTGTGGCTCAATTATCCACTTTCAGAGACACACCTGCTATTCGAAGTGGGGTTTTGGCAGGAAAATAACAGACATTTATATCTCTTAGCAACGAAAAAAGATGAGACAGCGTTAAAGCTGCTCTCGTCAGCAAGATTAATGCTAGAAGGCATTTCGGTGCAGTCGAAAAGACTGGAAAAGCAACGAGAAGTTGCGGGACCCTCAGAAGGAGCGGGGGAGCAATGCTCTGAGAAAAGATTAACTCTGGTCTCAAGTAGCCAGGGGGAAAGGGCTCTTGAGGAAAGGGAGCAGGAAATAGTATCAAAGTCTCCGGTCCCAAGACCCAGAAACCCCAGGAAACTCCTAAAGCGTCCTGAAACCCTGGAGAGTACAGGGGAATCAGGATCCGACTCAGACATAAGGTCGGAAGGGGGGATGCAGGGGGGAGAAAAGGGATCTGGAGGGGCACTTTCTCGCCGTGGGCACAGCGGCACGGCGGCAGAGCAGGGCGGCCAGGCTGCGGCGGGGGGGCGCGGGTAAAGAGATAACGGGAGACACGAGTTCCGGTGCGGCTTTTGTCAGCACAATGCTGGGAGCGGCGGCCACTCTGGTCAGCACGGTGCCAGAGACGCGCGCGAGGGGCAGGACTCGCAAAGACCCAGGGGGGAAGTCACAAACAAGCGCAGGAGCGTTAGGCACAGGTGCCGAATTGGGGGAAGCTGCACAGCCCCAAAGGGCCACCGTAGTGAGACGCAGGAGGCATGCAGTTGTGACATCAGACCCGGTGCGGAGGTCGGCTCGGATCGCGGAGCGGGCCTGGGTGCCGGCGGGAGGCAGGCTGCGCACCCCGGCGGGGGGAGTGGACACAGCGTCAGAGGAGGAGGAGACAGAGTCAGGGACAGACCGAAGGGAGGAGACTTTGGAGGTGGAACGAGGGGGAGAGAGTGACGTTAGCTCGGGAGAGACAGGGAGCGGCTCGGAGAGCACGCATGCGCGGAGAGCAGAACGCAGGCGGGGGTGGGCCAGGTCCCCTGTGATATCTCGGGCAAGGAGGGGCCGTGCTCGGGATTCCACATCCTGGGGCTCCACACCTTCTCCAGACTCGGTGCCTTTAGTTGAAACCCTTGGAGTCCAAGGCTCATCCCTTCAAGGGAGACATTCTGGTGTTCGAGCTCCATTTTCAGCTGAATTAAAAGCCAGGCAGATTCGGTCTCAAACGAGATCGCGGACACGGCAGTCGACTGGAAGAGAAGCAGTCGAGCTCATTCTGTCATCTGAGCCACGGAGGCCGGTGACAGCGCCACCTAGTGGGGGGAGGATAGAAGTGCACAACATGCCGGATCTGTTTGGTGGAGCCACAGCGCCATCTCGTGGTGAGACTGCAACAATGCAGCAATTTTTCCCCACATTATACAAAAAGAAGAGTATTTCAAAGAAGACAATGATAACACAACAAAGGGATTATCCATCGACTTCGGGATTTCGTGAAGACGATGAAAGTGCAGATGAAGCACAGCAACAAGGAGAAGATGTCATAAGGATCACAGCATCGGAAGGTGTTCCGGCATGGATGTTGTCAGCAGCAGAAGCAGCAAAAAGCTTCTTGCATTCATTTGACACAGCAAAAAAGAAATATCAACAGGACCCACGAATTTCCTTTTCGGATTTAGGAGCGAGGTTAAAAACCTCAAGGCGAAAAATGAGGTACGATGAATCACCGATGACATCCACAACACCATTATTCATGCAAATCCCAATGGAGTCTCAAGAAGAGGAATTTCAAGAGCCGGTGAAGATGATGGATTGGAAGCGAATCAGAAAAGCATTGGCAAAAGAAAAGCATTTATTTCCGGGATCAGGAGATCTGACAATGCCGGTGACATATGATGCCCAGGGACAGAATCCAAGGTGGGAAAGGATGGGTCATGAGACACTCAAAGACTTGGGGAAGGCGGCTCAAACTTTTGGGCTGAACTCACAATACTTCAAACAGCTACTAAGAGGGACATTCACCACGTATGACCTCACGCCATATGATATTCGAAGTATTGTGGCAATGATTCTCACTGACACACAGAGTCTCGTCTGGGAAAAAAGGTGGAGAAAATATCTTTCTGAATTGCGGAATAGATATTAAGGTGGGCCAAACGCGAACCTCACAGAAGGGCAGTTAGCAGGGGATCCTCCAGATGACAACCCAGGAGAACAAGCAGCGCGGCTTCCACGAAGAGTGTTAAGCGACATCAAAGAAGCAGCGCGAATGGTAATCATGCAAATTACACCAACAGGAGCTCCGGATATTCCATTCTCTTGCATCAGGCAAGGTCCCACAGAGCCATTCATGTCGTTCATCGATCGACTCACGCAAGCCGTGGATTGACAGGTGACGATTGAAGAAGCAAAGAGGCCTCTCTTGGAGAGCTTGGCTTTCGGCAATGCCAACTCGGATTGTCATCGGGTCATTAGAACCATGCCAGGACGGCCATCCTTGGCAGAGATGGTGGAGGCATGCAGCAAGGTGGGAACACCTCAGCATGTCGCATCGATTGTGAAGAACGAATTAAGAGAGGAATGGGAAGAACAGTTAAAGGGACATTCAGAAAGGCAAACAGAGGACAAGACATTGGAGAAGATGCTCGAAAAAATACTCCATCAACAGGACGAGAACATCAACAAAGTTCTTGCGACGATGCAGAAAAAGAACAATCCCCCAGGAGGACAGTGCTACAAATGTGGGGAGTTTGGGCACATGAAAAGGAATTGTCCACGAACACATACGCCAGAGCGAGCACAGAAGGCGGAAAGACCAATTTGTGCACGGTGCAGGAAAGGAAGATACTCAGCGAAAGAATGTTTTTCCCAGACAGATGTGGACGGAAATCTATTACCGCATCCGGGAAACCAGAAGCGCAGCGTGGAAAATCGCCAGCGCGCTCAGACACAAGTACTGGCGGTGTCACAAGAGCAGACAGGGCAATCATCAGTGAGCGACAAGCAGATGCCCTCAGCAAAACCCTCAGTCGATTCCACAGTGACCCAGACCTCCTCCCACCAGGGGCACTGTGCATTGGCAGCTTCAAAACTAGTATGCTTTCTAGATGAAAGTCATGCAGAGATACCAACGGGTATCCGTGGGGACTCATACAAGAAACAAGATTTCTTGATAGTTGGACAAGATAAATGCAGTATTCTTGGACTCATTGTTTATCCAACGGTTGTCTCAGCGGACAAAAATACAGAATTGATGGTTCTGGCAAGAGCGCTTCGTCCACCATTGACTGTGCCGGAAAATACTGTGGTTGCGAGAGCTTTCGCCTTGCCGCCACACGCAGTTGGAGAGGTCATGTCAATCTTCAACCAAGAAGGTTTCCCTATGGAGGAATATGTTGAAGTACATACAACATGGGTGAAGCACATAGGTCAAGACCGACCCACACTCACGTGCCAGTTGACATGTGGGGACAGGACAATAGTGATCAGAGGTATGCTCGACACAGGGGCGGATGTAACGGTAATATCGTACATCTTTTGGCCATGCAGTTGGAGCTTGGTCGCGCCATTGGGTTCTCTCTCAGGCATAGGGGGAGCATCTCTGTGTCTGCAAAGTGAGAATTCTGTCGTTGTCACGGGACCAGGAGACAAGACAGCGATCATTCGTCCTTTTGTAGTCCAAAAGCCGATCACAGTCTGGGGTCGGGACCTTTTGGCACAATGAGGCGCGAAGATCGAAGTGGATTTTTAATAGGGGTCACTGCGGAACTCGCCACATTGAATTTGACATGGAAAACAGATGATCCAGTTTGGGTGGATCAGTGGCCCCTTGAGCGGAAAAAGTTGAGTCCTTTGAAAGACCTGGTCCAAGAACAATTGCAGAAGGGACACATCAAGCCAACAGACAGCCCTTGGAATTCTCCAGTGTTTGTCATCAAGAAAAAGCTATCGGGCAAATGGAGGTTGTTACATGATCTCAGGAAGATCAACGAAGTCATAGAAGACATGGGACCGCTTCAGTTGGGACTTCCATCTGTCTCAATGATTCCCAGAGAATGGCCGCTTGTGGTCATTGACCTCAAGGATTGCTTTTTCAGTATTCCACTCCACCCAGATGATGCTCCGAGATTTGCCTTTTCAGTTCCGAGTATCAACAAGGAAATGTCTCTGCAGCGGTACCATTGGGTCGTTCTTCCACAAGGTCTGAAAAATTCTCTGACGATCTGTCAATGGTACGTGGCACGGGCTTTGGCGCCAGCGTGGAAGAAATTTCTGAGGACGAAGATCATTCATTACATGGATGATTTGCTCATTGCAGGATCAACGCAACAGGAGCTGTGAAAAGCTCGTGACTGTGTGATTGAAGAGGTGCAAAAGGCAGGTCTGGAAATGAGCATTTCGAAGATTCAGGAGGTTGCACCTTGGAAATATCTAGGGTGGAAAATTTCAGAGAAAACGATAAAGCCTCAAAAAATGGAGATCAACGCTAAGGTCAGGAATTTGCATGATCTGCAACAGCTTTTGGGAGAGATCAACTGGATGAGGCCAGTTTTGGGAATCACGAACAGCGACATCCCAGCGTTGCTCGATCTTTTGAGAGGAGACACAGACATTCGGTCTCCCAGGACACTCACTCCAGAAGTGAAAAAGGAGTTGGAGAAAGTCGCAGACGCGATACAGAAAAGGCAGGCACATCAATTTGTTCCAATGTTGCCTTTTCAGTTGGCAGTGCTGGGGAAGAAAACACAGTTCCATGGTTTGATCTTCCAATGGGATGAATCACAAAAGGACTCTTTGATAATCATAGAATGGATTTTCCTACCACACAGGCCTGGAAAAACAATTCTCACAGATTTGGAGATGGCAGCACAGATCATCATAAAGACGAGAACAAGGTTGCTGACAATGGCAGGAAGAGAATTCTCAGTCATCAGATTACCTCTGAAGCGAGACTATTTTGATTGGGCAATGCAACAATCGAAAGACTTGTTAATCGCGTTGTTAGCGTTCCCAGGAACTTGCACAGTCCTATTCCCACAGCACAGAATACTGCAATAACAAATATGTTACAGAGCGAAACCGAGAATAAGTGAAGAACCTTTGGACGGGATCACAGTGTTCTCAGATGGCTCAGGGAAAACGCACAAGTCAGTGATCGTGTGGAGAGACTCAACGACAGGGGATTGGGAATCAGACGTGAGGATGGTTCAGGGCTCTCCACAAATTGTGGAGTTGGCAGCCGTTGTCCGAGCATTTCAGTTGTTCAAACAACCTCTCAATCTGGTGACAGATTCCACATATGTTGCGGGTGTGGTCAAGAGATTGGAGGGTTCGCACTTGAAGGAAGTAAGTAATGAGGTTTTATACTCATATCTGACGAGCTTGAAAACACTGCTAGAAAGCAGGGAAAGAGAATATTTTATCACGCACATTAGAGCGCACACAACACTTCCGGGGTTTTTAGCAGAAGGGAATGTTCGAGTGGACAGGTTGACGATGCCCATTTCGCAAACACTGCCGGAAATTTTTGAGCAAGCAAGATTAAGTCATGCGTTCTTCCATCAGAATGCGCAAGGGCTAATGGAGTCCTTTCGTCTCACAAAGAGTCAGGCGAGGGAGATCATTAGTGCTTGTCCAGAGTGTCAGCTTGTGCGGCCACCTTCTTCTACAGGAGCGATCAATCCGCGGGGGCTGCAAAGTCTGCAATTGTGGCAGACTGATGTCACAAAATATCCATCCTTTAGGAGGCTTAAAAATGTTCATGTTTCTGTAGATACATTCTCAGGGGCAGTTGTTGCTTCAGCACATGCAGGGGAAACAGCAGACCATGCTTGTCGACATTTTCTGCAAGCATTTGCATTCATTAGGTGTGCCTCAGGAGATAAAAACAGACAATGGTCAATGTGGTCCAACGTATACAGGCAGGGTGCTTGACAGATTCCTGAAAAGAATCAGACACACGTTTGGTATTCCACATTCGCCCACAGGTCAGGCGATCATAGAAAGAACACATCACACCCTGAAATCCCTTCTGGACAGACAAAGAAGGGGTGAGCCAGAGGCAAGACCTCACATGAAATTTAATAAGGCACTGTATGTGTTGATCTTCCTAAATAGCTCATCCTCAGAACCTAATCCACCAATCGTGAGACATTTCCTAAACAGCACACAGGCAAAGCTAAGGGAAAATCCTTTAGTTTTGATCAGAAACCCAGAGACAGGACAAATAGAAGGTCCTTTCAAACTAATCACTTGGGGCAAGGGTTTCGCTTGTGTTTCCACAGATCGAGGTCTGAAGTGGGTGTCGGCACGGCACGTGAAGCCATTTCGAGTGCGAGAACACGAAAACGTGGATCCGAGAAACAAAGAGACGAGTACTCAGAAGTCGAGACTCAGACTGCAAAGAGCGATTCAGAAGAGAAATAAAAAGAAGCTAAAGACTTTGGGGGAATTTTCCTTTAGGGTCTTGAATGCAAAACAGAACAATGATTTCACGCAGAAGCGGAGTCATGGGTTTCATGATGCTTATGTGCATCGTTCTTTCATTCATTGCAATAAGCAATGGGGGTAATTTACCTATTAGTCAGCCAAAGCAAAATGTATGGGAGACTTTAGCTCAAGCAGCGAATTTAGATAGTATTTGCCTGACACACTCGAGGCCAGGAAAACCATTTTCATCATGCCTGGTTGGATTGCCAGTAGGCGAATGGCCAGTTCCAGGGCACTCCGCAGTTAACATTTCGCAGGTCATTAAAGATCCTGAAAAAGAGTGGTGTGCTTGGACACATCTACTTCCTGTGGCTTCTACAGAACCTCAGGAATTGGAGATTTTTGGGTCCATGACAATGGAACTCTGCATGCAGTTTGTAACTCCGAAGGTCACAAAGGCAAAAACTATCAATTTGACTCCCAATCATGAATTCTATAAGAATGCATCAGCATGGTGTAAATACACAGAGAAAACTGCCAGAGGATCGATCCAAGTCCCAGTGCAATTGCCACGGGGTTTGTTTTTAATTTGCGGGGACAGAATTTGGCACGGCATTCCTGCTAATGCCATGGGACGTCCATGCAGCATTGGGGAAATCTCAATGTTATCGCCTGATTTGAACATGCTAAGAGAGAAAAGGCACAGAGAAAAAAGATCAATAGAACAATATGCGGCAGATTGCAATGATGAAATATTTTCTTGGGACAAGACAGCGAGAATTGCTACAGCAATTTTCTCACCTCAAACAGCATCAGGGGT
The DNA here is from genome assembly GCA_031885435.1 of Passerculus sandwichensis. Taxonomy (NCBI): domain Eukaryota; kingdom Metazoa; phylum Chordata; class Aves; order Passeriformes; family Passerellidae; genus Passerculus; species Passerculus sandwichensis. The sequence continues at coordinate 3,155,783 of CM063150.1, forward strand.
GGCCTTGACTCAGATCGACCGCATGGGTTGTTGGTTAAGCAAACATGCGCGGTCTGTGTCCGTCGCATTGGATGACATGTTAAAAGACATCAGTAGTGTGAGACAGGCGACTCTTCAAAACAGAGCGGCAATTGATTATCTATTGCTCGCTCATGAACATGGGTGCGAAGAGTTTGAAGGGATGTGCTGCATGAATCTCTCGGATCATTCAAGGTCAATTCATGAAAGTATTAAAAATATAAAAGATAGCATAAATAAGCTTGGCGAGATCATGGGATCATGGATAGATCAGCTGGTAGAATTCTTTGACATCTCTCCCATTTGGAGAGGAATTTTAAGGGTAGGATTTTGTGTTTTAATAGTTCTCCTAGTCCTCATACTTGTCATCCCATGCATCTTTGTATGTTTAAAACGTGCCATGAATCGGATAGCAAAAGAGGTTTTCTTAGTGCAAACAGAAGGAGGAGATGTGGGATCTCAGCACCTCAGGATTGATGTGCAGAGTGACCGAGACCACCCTTGGGGGGGCTCGGGAGTCCTGGAACGTTGCCAGAAGTGTCTGGTGGCTGGACTTTGATCCTACAAGGGAGACGACACCTGTATGAGGATGGGAGGATTTCACTGGGGTAAATGGTGAAGGGATAAGTTAATTAGAGTGTAAAACACAGGGTTTAGGATTTCTGTACAGGGAGTTTAAAGAAGTAAGATGGAGGAATTGGGGCGTGTCCTGTCCTTCTTCTTCTTCGCCTCCATCTTCTGTGGTGATGTTGGCACTTTGGGATTGGTTATTACTAGAAATGCACTGATCAATAAGGGTGACAGGTATTGGTGGAAAGAGGTAAATATTGTATACGTAACTTTGAGTATAAAGATAGGTGACCGCCCCGGGGGCTCTCAGTGTGCCCATGGCTGACATGCTGTGCAGACCTCTGTCGGGCCGAGAGAAAATCTTTTAGATAAACAACTAATAAACACTGAAGATCGAGAAAAAACCTAAAGCCTCTTCTCGTCCTTTGAAGCGCAGGCTGTCCAAGGCCATCCCCGAGCCTTTCCAGGCCATAAATCAGCCGGGAGAAATTCGGCACCCCTCTTCTTGATTAGGGTCCCAGTCAGGCTCCGCTAAAGGCATTTTTTGTTACCTTGGGGCCCGGGATGGTTTTCTTGCTCACAAATTTTAATTCCTGTAGTTCTTATTATTCGAGTCTCTTCTGGGGAAAATAGGATGTTAAAGATGGAGTTCAATTCTCCCCATGGATAAATATTAGGGCTAAAAATGGATTAATTTGATTTGCTATTCCTACTGGGTCTTCCACTAAATTTTGCAATTCTTTCTTAAAATTTCTAAATTTGGACACAGTCAAGGGAGCGTTTACAAAGCCAATCTCACTGGCCACCCCACCCATGGGAACTTCTCTGAGGGGGAACAATTGTCTAAAGACTTAACCAGGCCACTTCTGTGAGGGATAAGAAAAAGGTTTCTATAAATAAATTAATGGCAAATAGAGGTACAAGGACAATCTCCATTCATTATTGGGGGAGATGGGGTTACCAAATATGAGGGAAATGCTGAGGTACCTAACCCCTTCTTTGCCTCATTTTTCAAGAACAAGACAGGTCATCCTCAGGACAAGTGTTCTCCTGAGCTGGTGGATGGGCACAGGGAGCAGAACAGCCCCTGTAATCCAGGAGGAAGCAGCTGGGGACCTGCTGAGCCACTCAGATGCTCACAGGTGTCTCTGGGAGCAGATGGGATCCATTCTAGGGGGATGAGGGAGCTGTGGATGAGCTCCCCAAGCTGCTCTCCATCATTCCCCATCAGTGCTGGCTCAGCAGGGAGGGCCCAGGGGACTGGAGGTGCCAATGTGAGCCCATCCCCAAGATGGGCTGGAAGGAGGATCTGGGGAACTCCAGGCCTGTCAGCCTGACCTGGGTGCCCGGCAAGGTTTTGGAACAGATCACCCTGAGTGCCATCCCAGGACACCCACAGGATGGCTGAGGGATCAGAGCCAGCCAGTGTGGATTTCAATATCTGCATTGATGATCTGCATGAGGGGACTGAGTCCAGCATCAGCAAATTTGCAGATGACACCAAGGTGGGTGTGAGTGTGGATCTGCTGGAGGGTAGGAGGGCTCTGCAGAGGGCCCTGGACAGGCTGGATCCAGGGCCCATATCCAACAAGGTGAGGTTGAACAAGACCAAGTGCCGGCTCCTGCACTTTGGCCACAACAACCCCTGCAGTGATACAGGCTGGGGAGAGAGGGGCTGGACAGCAGCCAGGCAGAAAGGGACCTGCAGGGACTGATGGACAGCAGGCTGGGCATGAGCCAGCAGAGTGCCCAGATGGGCAAGAAGGCCAATGGCTCCTGGCCTGGATCAGGAATGGTGTGGCCAGCAGGAGCAGGGCAGGGATTCTTCCCCTGTGCTGGGAACTGCTTGGGCAGCACCTCAAGGGCTGCGTCCAGTTCTGGGCCTACTGGAGTGGGGAACAGGAAGAAATTTGTAGCACGAAGAGTAAAGAAAGCAAAGATGAAGGCAAGGAAATTTTCAGGGCAGTTTGGGGGTGGCTGCCAGGCAGCCCTGGCTCTGAGCAACAGCGTCTGCAGTGGGACGGGAAACTCCCAGCTGATGGGAACAAACTTTCTGGCTGACTGCAGAGGCCAGGACAAAGCTGAGTGGTTTCCCTGGTGTCCCCCAGCCCTGCTGGCCCCAGGGGCTGATGGCATTTGTGCTCCCTCAGGTTCATGTCCCCACACCAACAGCATGGGGGTGCTCCCCCTGCTGTGTGCAATGTAAACAGGGGCTGCTGAGCCAGTGCCGCCGTGTCTGTGCCTGCAAGGATGGGGCACCTGTGTGAGCTGGGGGAGAGGCCAGGGCTGCAGAGGGGGGATGTTGTTGGCAGCTGCATGAGGACGCTCTGGGACGCTGTCCTGGGCTGTGCAGGGCAGTGGGGATGGATCAGCCCCTGCTCCGCTGCTCCTTCCCGTCTGCCCCAGGGCCCTTGCAGAGCACCAGCTGTTGCTGTCCTCAGCTGCCATGGCAACCCTCAGGACAAAGCAGTGCCAGGGCTGCTCCAGGTACAATTGCAGTGACACTCGTTGGTGCCACCAGGTGCCATGGCAACGGCCACGGGGACCCTGTCCTTGGTTTGGTGCCATGGCAACCAATGCCCAGAGCAGTTGTGGTGGTTGGTGGCCATGGGAAGCTGCCCTGGGCCCTTGCTCAGGGCTGGTGTGTGCCCAGAGCCAGAGGGGATCCCTTGCTGGGGGCTGTGCCATGGCCACCTGCCCTGTGCCGCGCTGGCCGCTCAGGCACCAGGAACCAGCAGCCACCGGCACTGCCAGGGCCAAAGGCCTGGTCAGCCAGACAGAAAGGGGCGGGGCTGGGCACTGTTTCCATGGCAACCGGCACTGGGGGGACACCTGGGTCACCTGGCCTGGCAGTTGACATGGAAACCCCTGGCAGGGACTGAGGGCACAGCCCTGGCACTGAGACACTGCTGGGCCAGGTGCTGAGCACAGGGCTGGGCACGCAGAGATGGTTTTGTTCTTGCTGAGCTGCAGCACAGCCAAGGCCTGTCCTGCCCCTCGTCAGCCACGCTGGGGAGGGGCTGGGGCTGCGGGGGAGCTGGGCAGGGGACACAGCCAGGACAGGGGACCCCAACTGACCCCGGGCATAGCCCAGACCAGAGCACATCATGCTCAGGGAATGATGGGGGGAACAGGGAGGAAGGGGGGAATTTTGGAGGGAGGGCTTTTGCCTTCTCAGGGAAGACTTAGGCAAAAGGGGGCCCTGTTTCACCAGTGGGCAGGGTCACTACCAAAGACACAGACACCAACTGAAGGAATTGTGTCATTTATATCATGCACAGCTGCAGAGATTTACAAAAGGATAAGCTCAGCAAAGCACATCATCATTAGCAAAGAATTACAAAAGAAGCTCAGCAATCCATCATAACCCATCATTACATTATGATGACCAATCCCTTGGTGAAACACTAGAGGTGTTTGTGGAGACAAAGATTCTGGCTGACTATCAAGGTACACCTTACAGACATCAGTAGTACTTTAGTGACACTGTTCTTCATTCTTTTTTTTCAATCTCATTCCAATTAGGAACAAGAATTCTGTTGTGCATGGAGCTGGCACCTTTTTAATTCCAGAATAATGCCCCCAGGCCCTTTGCTGTTAAGCTTTACCATGCTGTCTGTGGCTAACAAGGCCTGGGGGGCCCTTTCCCCTCTGGCTGGAAGGGGCCGGGTCCCAGTGCCTGAGGGGCACCCAGGCTCCTGGATGGAATTCCTGTGCAAGTCCCTCAGTGTCACAGCAGCCTTCACATGGAGCCCCATGGGTCAGAGCATTTCCCAATGGGGCCCTTGGGGCAAACAGGGAGATCTGGTCTGGCAGGATGTGTAAAACAACATCCTGGCAGATCTACTTGTTCTCACACAGAATCCTTGGCTGCAGGGACACATTCCCATTGTTCCTGCCCAGGTTTCAGGACTCAGAGTTGTCTTTCCCAGGAGCTGCTCCTTCAGCTGCCTCGGGAGGGCCATTTGGCCTCCAGACCCACACTCTGGCTCCATTATTAGGACTGCTGCATCCAAACCCTTTGTCTCCACAAACGGTGGTGACTGGAGGTGGATCTCCTGTTTTCACAATTGTTCTTAAAATTGCAAAATCAATAATTGTGCTACCCTGTCATGGGGTTGAACAATCCAATCTTGTTTGTTATTGTTTACAGAATTACTGTAATTTCTCCTGGATATTCTGCATCATTTCCTCCTGCCATGACAGGAACACTTTGCAAGGCCAAGCTCCAAGGGAGCAGTTACCAAAGCAAAGTGTCCTGGAGGAATCTGAACTCCTGTTTCAGAATTTACAGCTCTCATTTGCTTGGAATTTATCCTAATGAATTCCAATGCATGAAGGCCGAGCCCTGCAGCCTCTGGGCTGGCCCTGCCAGGGGCCATCACAGCCAGAACAATTTCCCAGGCAGCCCAAGTCTCACTGCCCATGGTTGGATTTGCAAACTGGGGGCAGCCGTGCACAGCCAGGGGTTTCCATTTCCCCAGTGGGCCATTGTGAAGGGCATGGAGCACATCTGGGAGATGAGTTCTCCATGGACAAAGGTTCCCATCTCCTCATTTTCCCAACTGCTCTTTTAACAACCCCTTCACCCTTTCAACCAATCCTGCAGCTTGTGCATAATCTGGTGCATGAAAAACCCTGCAGGCAAAATCACTGTATTTTTCACAGGAACAGACAAAACACTCTGCATCACAGTATCAGCAACCCCTGCAAAAATAGCCAATTTCCTCCCTTTCTCCCTTTTTCATTGTATACAATCTCAAAAAGTTGACCACTGACATGAGGGTCCTGGCCAATCCTGTTCTGTAGGGTATTTAGTGTTACATCCCTGAGCAGCCAAAGCTACCAAATTAGTATTGTCGGCACTATTTCACATTATTATTATTTTAAATATAGATACACATATTGATATACATATAGACAGATAGATACAAACATATATATATAAATATATATATAAAGACATATATATTAATGACTTCTTATTCTATAAATACATATATTGTTATTTATTATATTGATATTTCACTTGTACAAATGCATCTGAGCTCAAGATTAAAACCTTTTTCTGTTGCTCCATGTGGGAGCATTCCAACAATAACTGCTCCTTCTGAAAGTGCTGTTTCCTATGTACTCACAACAAATTCATCTTTGTCTGCCCAAACCCACAAGGTCTTTTCCTTTTCCATTTGCAATTTTTGGGTGCATTTGAAGCCATCCAGGAGTGCAGCTTCTTTTACCCGACTGCCCCGCTGCTCACACGGGGATCCAACCTCAGCCCACTCCAGAGCCAGGGAACTCCAGGGAAGGGCTTCCCAGCTGGGAATTTCTGATGGCACTGATTCCTCACATTGACATTGAACAAGTGACATTTTGTTGAGATCTGGCCAGACTGTGCCAGTTTTGTTTTACCAGTGGCCAAAGTCAGCACCAGAGACACAGACTCCAACTGAAGGAATCGGTGTCATTTCCTGCAGTTCACAGCAGCAAAGAATCACAAAAGGAACAGCTCAGCAATGCAGGCAACCATCCCCACCAAAGATTGCCTGCAGTGATTAAGAAAGATCCAGCAGCATTCACCCTCAGCCTTTACCATCCCCCAGACCCACACAGCAGCTGGGGAAGCTGCCACAGCCAAGGGCTGCAGAGCCACTCCTGGGCACTGGGAATTCCTGCAGGTGCCTCCAGCCACAGGTGAGGCTCCAACCCCGCTGGGAGAGGGCCCAGCTCTGACAGTGCTGAATGAACAAACTGACAGCACTGCTAGTGTGGCAACATCTGCTTTCATCCTCCTCTTGGGTCCCTCCCAAAGCCTGGCCAGGGCTCAAGGAGGAACCAAGGGAGGTGACTTTGACCATACAGCCCCAAACAAGGCCAGATGTCAGATTTCATGGCCTTGTCTGGCTTCTAAATACACAAAGGCACAAAGGTCAAGACATGTTTCACTAATGAGTGGCTACATCTATCTCAGTGCTAAAAACCATGCACATTTCATTAGGGAGCAGATACAAAGATAACCTTTGGTTGGAAGGTTCATCCAGAGGCCACCTTTGGCTCAGGGCCTGCTGTCCAGGCCTCACTCAGAGCTGGTGTCCAGGCCTTGGCACTTCAGGCACGTGCTTTAAAAGTGCTGGGCTTGGCACTGCTGGGTGCCCGGCTGCACTGGCTGAGCTCAGAGGGCTTTTCCAACGGAAAGGATTCTGTGATTCCATGATTATATCCACTGCATTCAGCTGGGGCTATTTTAGCAGCATTCCTTTGCTCCAAAAGTTCCCTCTTGCCCAGCTCTTGTGGCCTGAGGCTTCAGCTCCTTCAGCTCCTGGTGCTGAGCTGCTCATGCTGAACGAGACGGCTCGGAGAGAAGAACACAGTCCATGCAATCCCTTCTGGGACACGGAGAGGGGAGGCTGTGCAAACAGGAGCATTGTTTGCTGTGGCCTGCTCTCTGCCCTTCACGCCATTCACTGCTTTGAACCAGCCAAGAGCTTTCTCCAAGAGTGCAATGGAGCAGCTGTTCCTGCTCCTGGGCCTGGCGCTTCCCAGTCTCTGCCCTTGCCTGGTTCTGTTCCTCTTGCTGTGCCCTCTGCTCCCCCAGGGCTCGCTGGCTGCTGCCCAGGACTGTGGCACTGGCACAGATCCAGTGCTCCAGAGCCTCCTTTTTGTGCCCTCGCAGCTGCCTGGGCACAGCAGACTTTTCCATCTGGAAGCTCCCAAGGACAGGGAGTGCCCAGCTCCATTCCTTGCACAGCCTCCAGGAGCCCAGGGCTGCCATCTCCAGTCCCTGCTGCCACTGGGGGCTCCCAGGTGCCTCAGGCTGCTGTGACACTGCTGCACACGGGAGGGAAGAGGGGCAGGGGCTGTGCTCAAAGTCAGCTCCATGTGCTGCTGCTGCTGCTCCTGCTGCTGCTGCTGCTGCTGCTGCTGTGGGGTCATTTGTGCAGCCCTGTCTGCCCAGAGTCAGGGATCAGATCCTGCCAGTCTCTTCCAGCCCTGGCTGCTCAGAGTTTGGGCCTTGGAGCCTCAGGTGGCCAAAGGCAGCTGCTGCTGGTCCCTCTGTGTGCCCGTGTTCAGCAGCGCTGCTCCATCAGTCTGTGCCCAGAAACGGGGAAAAGCCTCAGCCCTGCAGGGCCAGGAGCTGCCGGGCTCTGCCTGAGCAGCTCAGCCAGCAGGAAGGGAGCTGCTCCACACGGAAACCAGGAGCAAAGGACATTTGTTGTGTAGGACATGTTTTCTACTGAAAGGGAAAAAAAAGGAAAAGAAAAAAACAAACCTAGGTAAATTGTAAAAGATAAGAATAAAATCCAAGTGTTAGTGAAAAAACATAAAATGTCAGTGAAAAAACCAAAACATAAATGCAAAGTTACATTATTTGCATTAACAGGTAAATGATCTTTTTAAAAAGAGAACTCAGTCATTTACATTGTAAATGTGCTGATGGCATGGATCCATCTTACTGACATCAGCAGCCTTTTAAAAGATTTTGGGCTTTGTTTCCAACATTGGTATTTGAAATTGTGGTTGAAGCAAGAGGAAATTGCTTTGTGCCCTTTCAGCTCCAAGCAGGACTGGGAATGGAAACTCTGTCAAAGTCCAAATCCTTTAGAAGATGACCTTCCTTCTCAGCTTGGGAATGAGCTGCACATTCTCTTTGAAACTTTCAGGGATTTCTTAGAGATACCAAGTCCCACTGACAGCTTTTTGCTCTGGTTTGGCAGTGCAGAAGGGCAATTCTCCATCCACCAGCTCCAGACTGCACTGCCTCAGGAGCACGGCCCACTCGCCAGCTTTGGCCCACTCGTGGCACTGCTAGAGGAGGAACAAAGTGCAACTGCACAGTTCCAGCCAATCAAGAAGGAAGAATGGGACAGACAAAACATCCTGTGCAGATCCAGGCGTTCAGCTGGGACTGTGGAGAGTTTGGGTCCTTGCCAATTGGATGTGTGTCCCCAGCTTCAATCTCTGGGCCTGCAGCAGAGTCTCACTCACCTGCCAAAGCAGAAAGCTCAGGCGCTGTGCTCGCAACGGGCTCGTCTGATGCAGAGCTGTCAGAGCAATGTGAGGGCAGAGCCAGCCCAGCTGGGCCCAGGGCTGAGCCCAGCAAAGCCCTGGCAGAGCCCAGAGCAGCCTCAGCATCCGCAGAGCCTGGCTGCAAGGAGAGAAAGCAGAAACCGCCCGTCAGCTGAGGGCTCCTGTGCCCTTGTGCCAAGGCCTGCGGTGCCCAGGCCATGCTGGCTGTGCCCAGAGCTGTGCCCAGAGCTGCCCATCCCTGCTGCCTTTGGCACAGAGCAGGAGGGCAGCACATGTGCCCAGCCTGCAGCCAGCCAGGGCACATCCAGCACTCAGCAGCTGCCCAGAGCAGGATGCTCCTGTGCTCGCTGCCAGCTCCCAAAAGCTCTGATCCCACCCTGCCAAGCACACAGGGACCCACCTCACGCCAGCCACGGCTGCAAGAAAAGCTGCTCCCAAACCATGGCCTCAGCCTTCTCCAAGGGCACGGCCCATCCACGCCACAGCTGCTCCCGAGCACTTCCCCATCCACACTGGACCACCTCGAATGCTTCCTCTGGAATAACAAACAACACATTATTGAAAAGAGTTTAGAGACAAAAAGGGAAAACAAGAAAAACAGTAAAAACTCTTATCTCTGTCAGGGCCTTGAGGAAGGCCCAACCCCCACATGGTAGGGAAAAACCCAGCCATGGCTGAGGGAAACCCACACTTTGTCTCTCCCCCCCTGCACTGCCCCCCAAAATCACGGTGACCCCAAAGCAAACAAGGGCATTGGAGCAGCCCAGCCCTTCCTTGCCTGCACAGCAAAGCAGCTGTGCACAGGTTCTGGAGTCCCACCTCTGCTCCCACCATGGGGCTTTGTTTGTGTCGGGCTGGCTGCCCCAGCCCCAGCCCGGGGCACGGTGGGTGTTGCGGGCTGTTGGCAGAGCCAGGAGCCCACTCCCATTTCATACCCACCCCAGCCCCTCCTCCCAGCCCTGCCAAAAGCAGCTGGGCAGCGACTGAAGAATGAGTTGCATCTGCCCCAGCAAAGGGGGAGCCTTTGGTTCCCTGCCACGCTGGGTCATGCCCACATCTGGCAGAATTTCCCCAGATGGGGACTCATCTGCAAATTCCCTGTGGAGTTTGGCTTTGAAGAAGGTGCCAGAATCAAAGTGCATCACCTTCAGCCTCCCCGTGGCCAGGCTGAGGAAGAGCTTGTCATCCCTGATGTCACCCTCGCTGTCTCCAGCAGCAGCAGCAAGCAGCAGCAGCAGCATCCCCACCCGGTGCAGCTTCTCCAGGGGCTCCTTCTCCTTCCCTGGGGGCAGACCAGGCTCTCAGGGCTCTGCCCAGGGTCCCAGCTGTCAGGGAACCAGGACAAGCAAAACCAGCTGGGATGGCGGCCACCAGTGCTGGGCAGAGCAGCTCAGCTCCAGCACAAGGGCTGTGTGTTCCCATCCCATGACCCCGGTGCAGTGACACTGGCAGCACAAAAAGCTCTGGGTTCCTTTGCTTCTCATTGCCAAGGCATGTGTGGAGCTGGAACTTACCAGGGTCCTGGATCAAACCGTGCCTGTGGCTCTCTCCCTTCTTCTACAGCAGAGGAATATCCCACATCCAAGGATCACAGAACAGGTCTTCCAGTGAGGGTCTGTCCAAGGAGTTCACGGATAAACACCACCTGATCAGGTCTTTGCACTCTGGGGAGAGAAAGCAGAAAGTGACGGTCAGCCAGAGAAGGCTCCTGTCTGCTTTACCCCACTATTCCCGTGCCCAGGCCATGCTGGATGTGCTCAGAGCTGGGCCTAAACTTTCCCATCCATTCCCTGTTTTGGAGGAGAGCAGCACATGTGCCACCTCCTCAGCAGCTGCCAGAGCGGGATGCCCACGACCCCGCTGCTGGCTCCCAGCACTGGCATTCCCCCCGTGCCCAGAGAAGAGGATCCACCTTGAGAGAGCCTTTGTGGCAGCGGGAGCTGGCCCCAGCTGAGGTTCTGGCCCCTCCTGAAAGGGTGCTCCCCGCAGACCATCTGGTGCAGCAGGATGCCCAGGGACCAGATGGTAGCTGCCTCGCCATGGTACCAGCCAAAGTCGTTCCATTCCGGGGGGCTGTAGGACAGTGTTCCTATGGAATGCAGATGGAGTTCATCAGGGGGATGCTGCTGCTCCCAGAGCCTGGCCCCAGCATCCCTGACATGAGATGTCAGCAGTGGGAGCACAGCCCTGTGTAGGCTCACCTGCAAAGTGAGTGTAGACTGTGTCCTGCAGGTAGGTGCCACAGCCAAAGTCAATCAGTTTGGCCTGCCCGGTGTCCAGGTCAACCAGGATGTTCTCTGGCTTGATGTCCCTGTGCAGGACCCCGCAGCTGGTGCAGTGCCGCACGGCCTCCAGCACCTGGCGGAACAGCTCCCGCGCCTCCTCCTCGGGCAGGAACCGCCGTGCCCGAATGAAACGCTGCAGGTCCTGACACTGCTCTGGCCGCTCCAGCACCATCACGATGCAGTTGGGGAGCTCGAGCCACTCCAGCAGCTGGACCACACCGGGGAAGCCAGTGGACACCTTGGCCAGCAGCACGACCTCCAGGGGTGCGCTGGTGCCGTCGGGCTGCGGCAGGAGCACGATGCCGTCAGTGGGGCCGATGCCGTGCCAGGCCTGGGGAAGCCCTCAGCCAGCCCGGGGTGCTCTGAGCCCTGCGCTGGCCCCACGCCCGCTCTCCCTCGGGGCGTCCTGGCGGCTCCCACCGTGCCGGGCCCCGGCTCATCCCCGGCCGGCAGCCCCGGCTGCTGGCCCCGCTCACTCACCAGCTCGCCCCAGTGCCGGACGCGGTTCCGTGGCACCCTTTTGATGGCCACCTGCAAGCCAAGGGCAGCAGCGGGGTCAGCTCGCCGCCCGCACTGCGAGCCCCATCCTCCGCCCTCCGCCCTCCTCCTCTTCCATCCCCTCCTCCTGCTTCCGCCGCCGGCCCCGCCGCTCACCGGGGCGCCGTCCGAGAGCCTCGTGCCCGCGAAGACTCTGCCGAAGCCGCCGCGCCCCAGCAGCGATCCCAGCCGGTACCGCTCCTGCAGGGCCTCCTGCGCCGTCCCTGCGGGCGGGACGCGGCGGTCAGCGCTCGGCCCGGGGCCAGCAACGGCCCCCGAGCGCCCCTCACCCGCCCCGGGCCGGCCATGCCCAGGCGTTCGCTCCCGGGAACGCGGCACGGGAGGCTCGGGGCCGGCGGCCGCGCTGCCGAGCGGCGGAGCTCGGGCCGGGGAAGCCGCAGCGGAGGCGGCGGGAGCGGCCGCGCCGCCTGTGTGTTCCGCGGGCTTCGGGAGGAGCCGGGGCCGGAGGCGGGGCCGGGGTCGGGTCTGGGGCCGGGCTCGGGCCAGTCGGAGCCGAAGGGCGCCGATGCCGCCCCCGCCCCAGGCACTCATGCCCGCCCAGCAGCGCCACCGCCAGTACAGCCAGAGCCGGGCGGAGGCGAGACCGCGGCGGGACGGCCGGGGCCGGGCACGGGGCAGCCCCGCCCGGGGCCGGGGGCGGGCCGGGGGCATGGCCCGGCCCGGCAGGGGAGAGGGAGGCGGGGAGAGGAGAGGGACGCCGGGCAAGGGACCCCGAGAGAAGGGTGCCCGACAGCGGGAAAGGGAGAGAGAGAGAAAGAAAGAGAGAAGAGAAAGAAAGAGAGAAGAGAAAGAAAGAGAGTAATCAAAATATTTCTTTGCTGCCGCTGCTTCTGCTGCCGCCGCTTCTGCTGCCGCCGCCGCCGCTGCCGCCGCTGCAACTGAAGCACCGGGGCCGTTCGTCCCCGTGTCCGTTCCCCGCTCGCCCCACGAGCCCCACGTTCGAGCCCCGCGCGCCTCGGGGACAGCCCCTCCGTCTGCCCAAACACGGGAACTTTGCAGCCCTGAGCCCGGATGCAGAGCCCTGACTCCTGCGCACTGGCACAGCGATCCCCTCGCTTGCTGCTGTGCATTGTCCTTGCTGAGGGTCAAACACTGTAGGGCCACCTTCCCTTGGGGTAGGATTCCTACCTGACCCCAGCACTGCACTTACACCTCCAGTGTTGCTTTCCAGTAAAAACAGGGGAAGGAAAACTGTGTGTGGCTCATGGTATTTTAGAGTGTCTAAAAATCACTAAGTCACCAATCTTAGAGGTGAGGTGCATCTGGAATTACTGGGATGCAACATAGAAAAGGGGAGCATAGAAATAAATAGAGGAAAGCATCTTGGATTGTTTCTTTCATTTTCATTTCACTTCTGGAAAGCTGTTTCAGTTTTCCAGGAATCTTCTCCTGTCTGCTCTTCCCAAGAATCTCTCATGGAGAACAAGGTCAAGCTTCTGTCACAAGATTTGCCACCAGGAAATTACGCCACTGGTGAAATTTTCATGATGACTGTTTGTGCTGGCTTAGGGCAAATTTTGGGAGGAAATCTCCAAAAGGTGTCCTTCTAGAAAGCAAGTTCAAATGGCCCCTCCCCCTACTAGTTCAGGAAAAGACTTCCCTTGAGAAAAGTGAAAAAAAACCCAGTTTATTTAACAAGTGAAGTATTCGCAAGCATGAAAAATGAATAATATTTAATAAAACCTCTGACAGTGGTGAAGAGATGGCAAATTCAGAAAGTCCTTTTTGTGGGTTGTAGTTGGCTCACTTGGTCTCTTCCTAAGTCCCTCTGGCGCTGGAATGCAGTGTCCCAGACGTTGGTGGGCCACAGGTGTGAGCTGCTGCCGGTGTTTGTCTGGGTTTTCAGTCCAGGGCAGGTTTAAATAGTTCCAAGAAAAAGGAAAGCCACAGTCCAAGGAACTTCGCTTCCTAAGCTACCTAAAACCAAATTGCTAGACCTGGGCTTTAAAGGCATTGGGAAATTTCCAATCTGGGCACTGGCGGTCCCAGCAAACACCAGAGTTGGATGGTGCTGGTGCCTGAACCTGCAGATTTCCAAATTTTGAGTTTCTGTGCCAGCAAATCATTGGACTTGGGCTGTGCCAGCACCAGGAAGTTTTCAGATCTTGGCGCTGGCACTGCCAGCAAACACCAGATCTGGGTGGTGTTGTTGGCAGAGACAGAAATCTGCCAGATTTGGGCTCTGCTGGCACTGAGAAATTTCCACATCTGGGTTCTGGTTCCATGAAACGCAAGATGTGGGGGTGATGCCATACCCAGTAGCAGGAAGCTGCCACAGGTTTGGATTTCTGTGCCAGCAAATTGCTGCACTTGGGCTGTGCCAGAATAGGGAAATTTCCAGATCTGAGCACTGGCAGTGCCAGCAAACAGCCCATTTCAGGCTCCAGGCTCCAGGAAGGACTGGGTCTGGACTCCTTCCTCTTTTCCTTCCTTCTTTCTTTCCTTCCTTCCTGGGGTCCTGCTGCCAGCAAACACCAGATTGGGCGGTGCTGGCAAGGGGAAACTGCCAGGTTTTTTCTTTCTTTGCCAGCAAATTGCTGGACATGGGTGGTGCCGGAAATGGGAAATTTCCAGATCTGGGCACTGGCAGTGCCAACAAACACCAGTGAAACCTTCTGGTCCTCGTCCGCACCGTTGACCAGTGGTTTCCCTGAGAACCAGCTCTGGCCACTTTACAGACAGAGACTGCTTTCATCTGGTGCTATGGAAACAGAACTTTAAAGAAGGCAAACATAACAAACAGGACAACGTGTGCAGTACGGAGAGTGAAGCAGAAAAAAGTCTGCGTCCAGGGTCTAGCAGGGATATTTATACATTTATTTATGGGGAGGGGTTAAGGTGGGATCTGAGAGAAGGACCCAAGAGGAAGGAACGATTAAGAATATTACACTTTTTGCAGTAAAAGTAACCAATGGTAGCAAAGAGAACTCAGAACTTTCTAGCAACAATCTGCGTAACTGAACAAGAGGATTATGGGTGGGGAGGTCCTGCTGACCCCAATTAAAGAGGGTTTTCCCACAGCCTTAAGCTGAGGTCTCCCCCCAACACACCAGATCTGGGTGATGCTGGTGTTAGCACTAGGAAGCTGCTGGGCTTTGGCTTTCTTTGCCAGAAAATTGCTGCATTTGGGAGGTGCTGGCACCAGGAAATTGCCAGATGTGGGCACTGGCAGTGCCAGCGCACACCAGATCTGGGTGGGGAATATGCCGGCACCGGGAAATTGCCAAATGTGAACTTTCTGTGCCAGCAAATTGCTGGAATTATGCTGTGCAGGCATCTGAAAAATTCTGGATCTGGGCACTGGCAGCGTCAGCAAACATGAGATTGGGTTGCTTTAAGTACCAGGTATTTGCTTGATTTTGGCTTTCTTTGCCAGCAAATTGCTGGAATTGGGCTGTGCCAGCACCAGGAAATTGCCATGTTTGGACACTGGCAGTGCTGACAAACACCAGATCTGGGTGATGCCGGCCCCAGGTATTTGCTGGGTTTTGGATTTCTGTGCCAGCAAATTGCTGCACTTGGGCTTTGCCAGCACTGGGAAATTTCTGCCTCTGGGCAATGGCAGTGCTGGGAAACTCCAGGTCTGGGCAGCAACAGAGCCAGCAATGGAAAATTGCCAGATTTTGTGGGTTTTTGCCTGTAAATTGCTGCACTTAGGCTGCACCAGCACCAGGAAATTTCTGGATCCGGGCTCTGGCAGTTCCGGGAAACACCAGTTTGTGAGAGCTGAAATGAGGGATGTGGGACTCCAGGCAGCTCTTCAAAATGCAGTTTATTTTTTCCAAGGTGATACAGCAGTCCAGAGTCATGGGTGACAGAGCTGTGCTACAGCTGTCAGCTCCAGCTGCAGGTTTGGAGACCTTTAGTTTAGGTTACAAATGCATTATATACCTTTGCTGAGCATCTAAATACAGTAGAACCAATCTATACCTTAACTTTTACCTATAGCCAATCATAACTACTATAATTACCATATTCATGTTACTATTCTCCAATTACTAAAAGTCAGTACATTACAGTTTAAGCTAAATGTTGTTTTCTAGTTTTCTTGCAGTGGAAAATTCTGAGACCTTTTTTGTACTTGCAAAATTTGCTGACATGTTTCCCTGTGCTATCTTTCTGCTTGGTAAAAACATCTTCTTGTTTGAAGTGGGTTTATCCTTTGCTCTAAGTCATAAAAAAACCCTTCTAACTAACATACACTTGGCCTTCTCAGCTATCCAAAAAAACTGGATCATCAATTCTTTTCTTTTATATCAAAACTTGCTTTAATTTCTATTCTTCTTCAGACATTATATTCAAAAATCTTTCAGCCAAGCATACATATCTGTAAGACCTTGTCAAAGTGCATCCCTGTATAGTGGTCAAGTGCCTGAGGCCAAGAGCGCCTGGACAATGGGGACAGTTCTTTTCTATACGAAGGAAATTACAGAACCCCAGGGTTTTGAAGGCACATGAGAAGCAGTCACCAGAGGCCAAGGCAAGCCAGACCTGTCTGTCCTTGCAGCTTTTGTCTGAAAGCAGCCCTTGGATATATGGGGAGTTTTGGGGTGGAATTCCATTTCAGCCATGGGTTCCTGGACAGGAATGACAGTTCTCCATAGGAGGGCAAGGGCCCCTCACAGTCCCTCACAGGCCCTCACGGCCCCTCACAACCCCATGTGAGATGCAAAGCTGTGTTTCGTGTCAGGTACAAACAGGCGTCGTGTGTATTTGTGAATGTGAAATGTGTGGATACCGCCAGTGGGATAGTTGCGAATTCTAATAATAACTGAGGAAAATAAAGCATGGAAAAAGGCCTTTGAACCTGTCTTTTGTTTGCAATTAACCCTGGTTGATTTAGGAACATTGGAATTAAGATGTTAAAGATGTTGCTTTTTGCTTGCATTTAATCCAAAAAAAAGTTCTGCAATAATAACTATTTGAAGTATCATTTTAGAATATTACTTGTATCCTTGAAACTGTAGCTTTGGAATATGTATAAAGGAAATATGCTTATCTCATGCCTTATTGAAGCAGAGAAAAACAGCTTGAGAAAGGAAGATGAACATCACCTCAAGGGTTTATGGTTCCGACCAAAGGGAAGCTGGACATCACTGTTATGAGATTTATAGTCTCTGCAATTAAAAGGTGGACACACACCTAGGCAGCTGGACCCCAGCAGATGGGATTCGTCTTTCTTCTTTCGGAAACTGGACCATCACCATCTGGGGATATTCCTTTGACATACATCCTGAGAAATTAAAATCACAATAGTGATTTAGTATAGAATTGTGATGTAATAATTTGGAATAAAAATTGCTGATGAGTAAAAGATTGGAAATAGAAACTGCTGAAAAAAACTGATGGGTACCCCTATAAATACCTGTAACCATCAATTATCGGTGTGCAGTTGGAGGGAAAACTGCCCCCACTGTACATGAGTGCTGTATTACTCATACTTTACCATATTAAATAATAAATTGATTGCTGCTTGAATATTGGCCTAGTCAAGCTTCTTATTCATAACACCCTCACAGCCCCTCACGGCCCCTCACAGCCCCAGACGCAAGACTCCTCCCAGAGGAGGAGGGGTCGGGCCCTGCTTGTTCTGCTTTCATTTCAGTCTCTTCACAGCCACGAATGAGAAAGGCCGAAATGGAGCCTTTCCCAGCGTTTCTCTCGGGGTTAACTGCGGGCTGAAGCTCTGTGCTGGTGCTGGCCCCAGCGCCACCATCCCTGCAGCCGCCAGGCCTTTGCTGTCCCCCCGTGTCCGTTCCCTGTCCCCGAGTCCCGCCCGGCTCTGGCAGCAGCAGCAGCCGCAGCGCAGGGGGCGCCGGCCCGGCCCAGCCGGGGCTCCCGGCCAGGAGCAGCAGCAGCGCCGGCCCCTTCCCGCCTGCTCCTGCCTCGGCTCCCAAGGACTTTTTCCAGCTCAATTCTGGAGCAGAGCAACCAGCACCCACACAGAGCCCTGACTGCTCAGGGCCCGCCTGTGCTGCCCTGAGCCAGCCCTCAGAGAAAGAAAGGATCGGGTTCCAGCGCTGTTTTCAAAGCTCTTTTACTCTCCCTGAGGTGACAGGAGGAGGCTGCTGGTGCCTCTGCCTTGGCAATTGGAGATCACGGCTGCTCTGGGCCCTCTTCTGCTTGCCCCCTGAATTTTATCAATACAACAGCACTTGCCTCTTTCAATCACTGCTGCCCACTGTGCTTTTGTGATGGTTGTTATAAATGGAACTCCGCAACGAGTTAAGTTGCCAAATTGGAATTTATTACAGCAAGCATAGGTAATAAGCAAAGCAGCGCTGGGCGACAGGAGAGTTGTGGGGAGTCCAACTCCACCAACTGCCGCACCCAGTATCTCACAAGTTCCCTTTTTATACTAGTCCATTTCCGTAGACGTGTTCTTCCCTTGGCGCATGCTCCAATTGTTGCTAGGGGGTCGTCTTCTACCCTCTGGTGGTCGCTGGATGAAGGCTTGAAGTCTTCCTCAGGCCTGTACTCTTGACCTTGGAGCTCTTGCCTTCCTTATATGGGGTGGTGTTTGGCTGGTTTCTGTTTCTCGGCTAGCTCTTCTTAGTTCCTAAAACCTTAGCCTTTCGCATGGTTAGTATTTGCGCAATACATGGTTGAATTTAGCAAACAATAGTAACTTGATATATATTATTTTTAGGTTATGCGGTTATGTATTTCTTAATCACATGGTTGACTATGTATCTCTTAATCACAATCATAAGGCTGACCAGGCTGACCATGTATTTCTTATTCACAATCATATGGCTTTCTATATCAGGGTTTAGTGAACAGGGCTATCCATTACAATCCCCCCTTTTCTATTTATCATTCTGTTCACTAAACCTTTGAAGTTCTTTCCTACTTAGGTCCAAATAGTCCTCTATTTCTACGGCACCTAGAGATTCATACTCTGTTTTTATCATCATCAAATGGGCTGCTTCAGATCGGGAGTTCACTAAGCTAACTACTTTATTGAATATACATGGCCCAAAGGTCAATCCTAACAACAGCAAGATCACTGGTCCGGCAAAGGTGGACAATAAGGTGGTCCACCTTTGCCGGACCATGGAGAATAGTTAAATAAAGATTCATACCAGTTTTGTTGGGATTTTCTCTCTTTCTCCCTCTTCTCTATTTGTTTACGTAATTCGGCCATGGTGTCTACTGCTATTCCAGTAGTATCAACATATGTGCAGCATTCCTCCCGAAGGGCTACGCAAAGGCCACCTTGTTGTAAAAACAGTAAATCTAATCCCTTTTGGTTTTGTAAAACCACTTCCGAAAGTGACCGGAGCGAGTTTACCAATTCATTGATAGATTTGTCAATTTTCTTAAGATCCTCATCTACAGCGGCTCTTAAAGCCTTAAACCCCTGTTGTTGATGTACAAGGGCCGCTGTGCCTGTTCCTATCCCAGCTCCCCCGATGGTTAGTAATGCCGCAACCATGAGGGCTGTAAAGGGTTCCCGTTTTTGCAACTGATGTTTCGAAATATGGCTTTGGGAGTATACGTATTCCCTGGGATGACAGATAATCTGGGGAACCATTACTACCTGTATGCAAAATTCTCATTAAAGGCTGTTATAGAGATGCAGGGGGTCACGCCTAGGGTATTACATACACATACCCATTTGGTATTAGCTGCCAGAATTAACCACTTAGCTGGTCTTGAGGTATCCTGCACCAATTTAGTTATTTGACACAAATGAACAGTTCCAATACATTTCCCTTTCCCGGTTACTTGTGATAGGGTAATTCCCGGAGTTCTATCTTGCCCTTTTTCCCATAAACATGGTGCAGGATCAGTCCCATTTATTCTTTTGGACCTCGCAGTGTTCCTTATGGCTTTATAGAAAGGAGGCTTGGCACTGTAGCATAACCAACATTCCTTTGTTAAGTTGGGATGGGTACTGTTCAGTACGTCAAAGGTGGTTTGTAAGATCTTCCAAAGTATGTCACTTCCCTCATCAGCCGAAGTCGCTTCTACCTGTTCTACCTGCGTCTTGTTATTCTCTATTTCATTCTTCACCCCTCTTAAGCTATTACCCATCACATGGTTGGGTTCTCTTAAGCTATTATCTGGGTTTACTATCACATGGTTGGATCCAACAGGTTCGGGGTCATGGGGAACAATTTTCTTTTTAATGAGTATCATCCCTCCTTAATCTCTCCCTGGTTGCCATAGTTGGATTTCCCAGGTTTTTCCTATTAGCCAGCCTGGGTCCTCCCCCTGGGGTGAATCCCTGAGCTATTGTTTCACAGCCCCAATATCTGCAATAATTATACCCTGGGTAATTGCAATAGGCTTTTCCAGGGTTAGAGGCTGGGCACATGTAAAAACCGATGTAGGAACTGACAATTGGGAGCTTAGTTCCCCAGGAGGTGATTAATTGGGTCAGGTTTACTTTAAATGAAGGGGGTCCCGTTAGTGTGATGTTACTGATCACAACCTGATCTTCCCACCTAATAATGACCATTTAAAGGGCTCGTGTGTTTGAGATTTACAGTTCCCAATCATTGGCATTATTAAAGGTATTCTAAAAATCCTAAGGTAGTTTTCCCAATTGTCATAGCGGCTGCCATAATTTCCCTGTTCCAAATTTTGTCATTTCTGATATTGTTGCTTTTGCTTAGAGTGGTCCCGAGTTTGTTCAGTTCTTATTCTAGGGCCCTCTCCCCCACAGTTATCAACCCCTCTGCCTCGCCCATCAACTCGGTTGCTGCGAGCTATGGGGTGATCCATCTTCTCGGCAGCAAGGGTAGTCTTCAGGAGGAGTTTTGTGCCCCTTTCTCCTAATTCGTTTGAGGTATCTAGACCACTTTGTGTCTTTCACCTGAGGAGCTAAACAGCTTAGATCAGGGATCCACCTCTGGCAAACCCCTGCAACAATTCTCGTTACGAATGGTGTTGGTTCGTTTGAGTGGTAACAATAATACTGGGGGTTTATTCCTTTAGCATAAATGCTCCACCAATTCTTGGAGCCTATTTTAAGGGTCCCAGATATTATTCGAAGTGCCAATGTCTGTTCAGTTAATTTTTGCTGTGTGTAGTAACAGTTATAACATGTTCCCCTAGGGGAATAGCCGCTGTGACAATGGGTTCACCACCTTTCATTACATATTATACAAATAATACAGAGAAATGGATTACAATTTCTCCAACACCCTTGAGCATTACATATAACCCTTATTTTTGAGTTCGGTGATCCTTCCCCTTCTTCGATTATTTTTCCCGACTTCCTATCTATCAGCAGAAAAGTCCGATACACCCAATCCCAACATTCATACATACACCCAAGGTCACTTATTACTTTTGAATTTGTTACAGGTATTCCTCCTTCTCATCACAGGGATCGTCTTTCTTGACTTCTGTGCAATCTGTATTGCTTAAAGGGGAATTTATATCAGAGTCTCCATTCTCATGTTTTCCATTTACCAGTTTCACTTCAGTTATCCTCAACAGCTCCTCTTTAACTTTATAGACAGCTTTAAGTTGTTGCTGATCACTTACTCTCATGGTTTTTCGTGCTTTAAAGACTTTTTTCTGAGGTTCCTCTGTGCTATCCATTTTAGCCCTTGAGGTCTCCCGATACTTCACTCACTTCCCTCTCAGAGTTTTTTGTGTTTTGGCCCACTGGTCGGGGTGGTTCTATTGGTCCTTTTATTTGGCTCGCATGGATCCAGCCTTTTTCTGTGGTTCTAATTGCAGTGTCTGTTGTTAGTAAGGCTTGGTGGGGTCCCTCCCACTTTGATGTGAGGGGGCTCTTTTTCCAGCTGCAGACCAGGACCCAATCTCCATGTTCTACCTGATGTAATGCAAGATCCAAAGGAGGTCTTTGAGCAATCATTCCCTTTTCCCATAGGGCTCTCCTGAATTTCATTAATGATATTATTATGAGTTGCTCCTTCTTTTATTTGTGCTATAGCCAATATAGCAGGAACCAATTGATCTCAATTCCCTATTAATCCAATTGCTGCTGGAAGGGTCCTGTCTCCCAATCTCAAAAAGTATCCAAAAAAAATCACTAGCAATATGTTCTATAATTAGCTGACTAAATACATAACCATAGCAAAACAAACAAATTAATTGTCTCTCCTTCTTTTCTCCCTTAGTTACTCTCCACCATGAGTTAAAGCAAAGTGTACAAACAATACATATCCATAGATGACACCCTAAACCGTGTTTACCGCACTCCCAACATTTCATTTTACTCTGAGCTCTTTTAACAAAAAGTGTTATCAATTCCAGTTTCTGGAATTGCAGTTTTGTCATCAGTTGCTGGTGGGTGACCCTGGAGGAGATCTTTGATCTTTTTAGGCTGTTCCCACCGATTTCAGAAAGTCCTTTATTCTTTTTCCACCGGCGTTCTTCTGTCTCCGAGCTCAAGGGAATTGCGGTCCACAGCCACTCTAGGATGCTTAGTTCCTTCTTAATAAATCAGGGTTAATATAAATCATGTTTCAACAATATTTTAGCTACTGTTTGAACTGTAGCTCAAGCTGCTGGAAATGCTTTTAACTCACTGAGTTAATTGATTTATTATAACTAACAAATATTTCTACCGAGCCACTTTAAACAATTCTATAAAATCAACCTGGATCTTTTCAAATAGCCGGTAGGCTGTTTTGCATCCTCCAAAGGGAGGGCTTCTTAACACCTTCTTAGTTACCTTTTGACAGGTAAGACACCCCTGGTAATTTATTTTCCAATTCCAAATATCCCTATACACCCATAAAATTTTTAAAAAGTGATCACAAAAAGCCCTTGTTTCCCAGTGTGTCTGTCTATACAAGTTATCTAAAATCTAATGTGCCACTGGTTTTTGGCATCATAATCCTGCCATCAGGAAAACTCACTTTTCTTCCTTAAATGTTGCTCTTCATTTCCTTGGAGCTGCCAATTAAGGTCACTCTTTTTGCTTCTTTATCAGCCAAATTATTTCTCTAACTCTAATATCCCTCCCTCTCTGGTGTTCCTTTACATGAACTACTGCTATTTGCTTTAAGCCTTTTAAAGCTTCAAGTATCTGAATTATTAATCTCCCGTGTATTAACCCTTTCCTTTGAATGTTTATAAGTCCCCTTCCAAGTTTTTCTGCAAATATGTACTACACTAAAAGCATATTTGGAGTCTGTATAAATAGTCCCTTCTTGCCTTTTTAGTATTAATAATGCACAGAATGATATATAAAATTCACAGGCTTGTGCTGGCCAGGAGGGACTAAGGGGACCAGACTCCTTAATCCTAAATTTTTCCCACTTCACCTGAATGCCCACCCGTGTCATTAATTTCAGGATTATCTTCTTCAGTTAAAGAATGAATTTTAAGTTTTCCTTCACAGGGTTTTATCTGTAATTTTAAGGCTATTATTAGATCTCTGCCTAACATATTATTCTTGGCCTCTGGTATTAACAACAAATAATTTACTTCAAATTTGTTATCTGTTTCAATTTGCACTCCTTTTATTACAGGAACAGGGAAAGCCTCTCCTGTAATTCCGATTATTGAAACTCGCTCACTACTTATCTCACATCCCTGGGGTAATTTTGCCACTGACGACTGAGAAACTCCTGTATTTACCAAGAATGCAAGTTTTTCGCTCTAAGGACCTACTCTTAGCTTTATTATCAAGGCCTCTTCTGGGTGTAATTCGGTCCTCTTCGTTAGCTCTCTCCCTCTCTGATTCTCCTGAGAAGTTTTCTCATTCCGGATCCTGACCCTACACACTCGTTTAAAATGTCCCTTCCGCAGTAAAAGCAGGCTTTAGGCTCCTTCATCTCAGCGTCCCGACTATTCCCTTATCTTCGCTTTCCAAACTCATTCCTTTCTAACTCCTTGTTTGTTTCCCTTATGGTTGCAACCATAAGTTGTTGCTTCTGGGCGACCTTATCTCTCCGTACGAACACGCGCTGTACCTCCCGCAGCAATTTATTCTCCGTCTTGCCAATTATCTACCTTCTCTAACCTTTGTCTACGTTCTCTAACTTTCGTCTAATATCTTCCCATGCCTGTGCTACAGAATGTGTTTGCAGCAGTGCCTGCCCAAGCTGTGAGTCTGGGTCTTATTAGGGGGTCCTCCTCAGGAGAGTCCCTCTTCTTCCTCTTCTTCTCATGTTTCTTTTGTTCTACCAATTTAAACACCAATGTACCTGGTTGCTTGACCCATATTGCTGCATAATCACTTTCTTCTTGACTAAAGGGAATTTTACTGATTACCCAAGTGTCAAGATCCTGACGAACCCAGTCCTCACCGGATCCCTTCTCCTTAGTGCCCGGAAAATGTCTCCAATTTTCTAACATAAACCCCAACAAACTATCTTTTGGCACTGGAGGATACCTAATGGAAATAAGGTTGCTTGCTTTTCCCCTATCCCATTCTTCTGGAGTGCCTTTCACACAAATCACCACTCGCTTCCCCTTGTTCGTGGCCCACGTCCTCGCAGACTAATGGGAACCGCACTACTGAGGGTCCACACTCACTTGGGGAATCCGACTGTCGGTTCCCCTCTCATACACACTTCACTTGCTCGCACTCCAGGATCCCACCCTCCACGGGGTCATCTGGAGCATCTTTCTCCAGGATCTCAACCCCAACCGGACGGATCTTGTTTCTTCCGGAGTGCCTTTGCACTTCGGGACCCCAAACTTACGTGTCCTGCGTCTTCGTCCGGACTCTGTGCACAGAAGATTAAGGGGTTCACCCTTTGCTTATTACCTAAAGTTTTAGGTTCATCGGTGGACGTATGGTAGGAAGGTCGGATGTTGGGCCACCCGAAAATGGGGTGGGGCGCCTCCCAAACACCGTCGCTTCCTCACCTATGACCATCCGAATCACGGCACCAATTTGTTATAAACTCAGCAACGAGTTAAGTTGCCCAATTGGAATTTATTAATTACAGCAAGCATAGGTAATAAGCAAAGCAGCGCTGGGCGACAGGGGAGTTGTGGGGAGTCCAACTCCACCAACTGCCGCACCCAGTATCTCACAAGTTCCCTTTTTATACTAGTCCATTTCCGTAGACGTGTTCTTCCCTTGGCGCATGCTCCAATTGTTGCTAGGGGGTCGTCTTCTATCCTCTGGTGGTCGCTGGATGAAGGCTTGAAGTCTTCCTCAGGCCTGTACTCTTGACCTCGGAGCTCTTGCCTTCCTTATATGGGGTGGTGTTTGGCTGGTTTCTGTTTCTTGGCTAGCTCTTCTTAGTTCCTAAAACCTTAGCCTTTCACATGGTTAGTATTTGCGCAATACATGGTTGAATTTAGCAAACAATAGTAACTTGATATATATTATTTTTAGGTTATGCGGTTATGTATTTCTTAATCATATGGTTGACCATGTATCTCTTAATCACAGTCATACGGGGCTGACCATGTATTTCTCAATCACATGATTGTCTATATCGGGGTTTAGTGAACAGGGCTATCCGTTACATTGACCATTGCAAAGTGCTCCTTACCAGTGCTCTTTCTGATGATAACTGCTTTTGCTGTTTCTTTTTATATACTTTTAACTCTGCATCTTTTTCTTCAACCATTTTATCATATTCATTCTG
Source organism: Passerculus sandwichensis (assembly GCA_031885435.1). NCBI lineage: Eukaryota > Metazoa > Chordata > Aves > Passeriformes > Passerellidae > Passerculus > Passerculus sandwichensis. The sequence goes on from CM063150.1 coordinate 3,180,783, forward strand.
TGGTAAAAAAAAACCAAACCAACAACAAACTCAAAACATGTGACTAAATGTTGCAATTATAGAGTTATCCAGTCTTTAAACATCATTTTTTCAAACCAGGCCCTTAAGATTCAGAAAGAAAAGATTCATTGATGCTTCTGCAGAAACTGTAAAACAGGAAATGCTCAATTCAAGTATTATTTTGTGGACTGGCAGAGAGTGCTTTATTTCTGCGCAGCAATATGTGCTCAACACTAAGCCAGCTGTGCTATCTTTATTAATGTATCTGCTAAAGATATTGCAAAAGGAGGAATAGAAAAGTAAACTAAAATGTGTCAGGCTAAACTGCTGACGGTCACTAAGTAATCTCAGAGAGAGCCAAACTGATACTGAAAAATATTGCATTCACATGGTATCAAAGGAAGCCTGAATTGAAAAAAATCTAAAAATCCCAGAAGTTTAGATGAATGGAATTTATCTGCCCATAGGAATGTGTTCATAATCTTCAAATGAATTTGATTTTAGATGATGCAAAGTGCAGCATGTTTTCAGCTTCCTTTTCCCAGACTCAGGCCTGTTTCTGCTTTTGAAAGGTCATTAACCGAGTGTCACAAGTTATAAACATGGTATTGACATGGTATCACCCATTGCAAACCACAGCAAGCAGGAAAATCTCTGACCTTGTGCTTTTCCATCAGTGCCACCATCTCAGTTATCTTGTGCTGACATCTGGCATCAGTTTCTCTCTGTATCATTGCAGTTTCATCACAAAGAAACCTCATCTTTTCTACCTGTCAGTAATAAATTGCATCTCATTCATCAACATAACAATATAATTTTTTTTAAATCTTAATTTCTTCTTCCCCCTGTGGGTGCAAAGTTTGCAGTCCCACTTGGGCTTCATTTGCTTTTAAGATCCCTTTCAAATACCTCATCTTTTCTGCAGATTGTTAAAATGGGCAAGATCAAAGGTACAGCCATGGCAGGCAAGCTCACTGCAAACCAAAATGCCATTTCAAGCCCTCTGCCCTAACATTTCTTAGCATTGCCATCAAAAAAGTGTGGGCGGAAAAGTCCTAATGTGGGAGACGTTATAATCTAATTTAATTGTGCTGACTTTATACCAAGGGTGGAATTTCTTTGCACTATATCTTGAAAGAAAGAATTTTTAATGGAGTTCTTATTTTAAAGATATTTTCAAATACTCCAACCTAAGAACCAAATGTACTAAAGATTTGCTCACAGGCAAACACAACAAGTTCCATTTATATCTGAAATGTAAGAACAAGGACTCCTGCCAATAAAGCTTCATAAAAACATTTTAAATTAAAAAAAAATTAGATTGTAAAAATTAATACCTCTCACCTCTTCACGAAGTTTATTTTAATTTGCTTTTCTTGTTTCTATGTCTTTTTGATAGATGTCAACTTCTTCCTTATGTTGCTTGTTCATATTTTCCTTGTCTAACTGCAATTTATTCACCTTTTGAGAATGCAGAATTGCTGCTGTTATTTGTTTAGGAATTACTATGTTGATGATTTTTCTTACCTCTTATTTTTGAGCACAAACACTCTGTTACTTTTCAGGCATATGAATAAAGTGTTTGCTATTTAGAAGTTCACCTTTTTTTTTTAATAAAGAGTTGAACTTTGGCCTGAAGTGAGTTAGAAAATACTCAAAGGAACAATGGCAACAGCACAATGGGGAAGACTGCCCTAAGCAGTCGCCCTAAATGCTGTGAATGCCTCAGAAAAAAACAAATACAGATGGAGATTTTATTCCCTCTCTTGTAAATCTGTATCAGATTTTCACAGGTTTTATGGTACACTTTCTCCCAGCTGTGCATTTTGATTACAGTTTTTCCCTTTTAAGTTTATCATATGAATATCCTCAAAAAAGTCCACTTTTCTTCAAGTGCAGTACCCAAAGCTGGACACAATATTCCCATCAGAGGGATTGCCACTGCAGAACACATTTAAAGAACAGCCTAAAAAGAGTAATATATATATATATGTCTTTTAAATGCTTTTCTGTTACAATGAGGTTGCTGAACCCTGTTCAGTCCACTATCAACAAAAGAAAGGAACAGATTTGAAACATCATTAATTGCAATGTGAATCCATCTCTTAAATGTCCAATAGTCAGTGTCCAATGATTAAAAATGGAAGCATCTTCTAAAAACTATGAACTCATTCCTGCAAAGTCTGTATCCCAGATCCAAAAACCAGTTCAGAATGTATTTAACAAGTATTATCATTATTTACAGTGGGACTTAAAAACATGATGTTATTTAAACCTACCTTGTCTTCATAAGTATTGCTTTTCTTGCTTTCTGTAATAATTTTCTTTTTCAGCACGTTATTCTGTTGAAATAAAACAAAACAAGCACTGTACCTTAATAAGTTAATAGAATTATGTTATGGTTTAACTGCATCAAGAAATTCCAGCTTTCATCAGGCAAATAACTCTCAGCTGTTGTGCAGCTCAGGTTCCAGAACAATTTTTCAAACAAATGAATGTTCAGCTAATTTCTGTGATAATTACTATTTCTTCATGGCCTTAAGAAAGGCTCCTCCTGAGCAACAGCAGGGAATAACGAATGAGGTGCAGAATGGGAATTAAAACTAAGATGCTGCTGACAGAAGGTGTGAAGATGTCATGACCAAAAATACAAGTTATTTATTTTTACAGTGAAGTTACTACAGTTTGTGCCAGTGCAGAATTCTTTTCTACTAGTGGTAACTGAGATACTCATACAAGTACATAACTAACACTATGCACTAAATGAAAAAGAGTGGAAGTTTATTAAAGATATTATTTTGTAATTGCTCTTTTCAAATTAAGGCTCATTTAACAAATCAAGTGATTCCAAAGCTGACTCCCTAGTTTGCTCAGGGTTAGGATAAGAAAGGAGAATTTTTAAATTAAATAGGTGTATCTAAAGACATCACAGCAGACACAAACCTGCTGAAAAGGCAACCCAAAGTATAATGTGTTTATGTATTTGTGACATTTAAAATCTCTACACACCTCCTGCTGCAACTCTTCAATGCATTTGGTTTTACTTTCCACCTGTTTCTTTAAATTATTCATCTGAAAGAGATATTTCAGACATGAATTAGTAAGTTCTACAAATGGCTCCCTATGTGAGCAATTCCTGTAAATGTTCTCAAACCTGCCCTTGCACCAATCTGGTTTGTTCCAATGGGACTGAAACACCAGCTGACATGTCAGAATAATCAGAGTTTTAGCCATAAAGTACCACAAGATGTTAATTAATAGCAGTGAACCATTTCTTTAGTGGTTATGGAGTTAAGAAAGAAGAAGAAAAAACCCCAAGATCTTCACAATTTACAAAATGCACGTGTATGAAGTTCCCTACATCCATGAAAAAATGAATTTTCCCAATTGTTTTCTAGAATCTTCAATGGCTTTTCTTTTCTTGAAATTTCATTTTCAGTTCTCTTAACCTGAAATTAAATTGTAAATCTTTGACTTTTACAATGAAATTTTGAAATTTGCTAAAAACCCCAGGTTGCTTTGAACCAATAGAAAGAAAAGTAAAAATGCTTGAATCTATTTAAGCTCAAACTCACACTACATATAAAAAGCTAATCCAGAGCCCATCCACCACTGAGTGGGTATATGAAAAACAGAAAAGCAGGTTCTCTGTTTGCCTGAAAACAAACAAATAAATCTTTAATATTAAACTTCCAGCACAGAGTGGACATCCCAGTGACTGTGCTTGTCTTTTGAAATACCAGGGCTCACATGTGGACACACAAGGGCACAGCTGGCAGCAGCTGGGAAAGAAGAAACCTCTGGCAGAGATCACATCCCCCAGGCAGAGCTTTGCAGAGAAACCCCAAAAAAGATTTTACATTGAATGCTGTCCTGCAGGTTCTGTAAGATATTTTCATGACACATGACATACATTTTCTTCTCTGTCATCCAGTGTACTTTTCAACTCTTCACCTGTCTTTGCCATTTTCTCCTTCAAAGACTCCAGTTCATTTCTAAGTGCCAATATAACAAGCATTAGTAAATATTTACATATTGCCTTTAACTTATTTTCAGTACTTCTAATAAACCCATATTTTATTTTCCAAAAAGAGCTTCTAATATTGATGGGAACTTCATAAGCTGCTCAATGAAAATGTTCTTAAAATGCAGCAACAGGCCCAGTAAGTCAATATGTGAACTGTCCATACTTCTTTTAAGTAGGAAAAGATGTTCCAGGAACCCAAGGAAGATACATCCTGACCTGGACTATTGCAATGCAGCTGTGAAACATGGGAGCTGCCTGTCTGTTGAACTGGAGATACAGGGAGTAACTCTGATCCAGTTTTGCCTTGTCACATTTCATCCATAACCTTCAACTTCCATTTGAATTTCCTTCACACCTGGAATGTCTAATGCAAAACAAGACAGCTCCTACTGTGTAACACAAAATGATGGCAAACATTGTTCCTGCAGCAATTGGTATTTCTAATCTGAGAAAATTTCTACTTGGCCAACAGCAATTCCGAATAGTTTCTGTTTAGCTATGTAATCTAGAAAAACATTAATAAAAAAAATCCCAGAAAGCAGCATTTGAACATAACCAACTATTTGAGTCTACTTCCTTAAACAATATCAAATATTATTAATATTTGTTTTTACTTGCCTTAGCTGGCTATTTGCCTCTTCTAGATTTTCAACTAACTGCTTTGTATTTTCTTCTTCTTTCTTACTATCCTAAATAAAGACCCATGTGTCAGCAAAGAAATAAAATTCAAAGTGACTTCTTAAAAAATTCAAAGACATCCAAAGGACACAGACCTGCCTTGTTCACAAGTGTAAATACACTTCCATTCCAATTCAAACACAAAAAATAGCTCAGGTACTCTACAGACCCAAGTCATGTTGCAGCTCATCATCTAATTTGTGAAACTGAGTCATTTGTCAAATTGAGTATTGACTCAAATTGAGTCCTTTCAAGAAAGCTGGAAGTTTACAACTTGCCTCTTGTTGTTCTTGCAGTTTCTTGAGTTCTGCTGCCACAGCATTTTTCTTTTGTGCTGTTTGTTCTTTCTCTGGTGAAAGCTTACTGAGATACACTGTTAGTTGTTCATTCTTTAACCTAATTTAAACCAAATGGCCAAGAAGAATAGTAGAGATGCATTTTGAAATCTCCTTTTAAATAAACATACCCATTATCAAGTGTTATTCCATGCTGAAAGAAGTCCAGGTCTTTATCTACAAATACAAGCTTTGCAGCAGAGCCAGAGAGATATAAAAAGGTGACAGAAGAAGGAAAGAAAATCAAAGTCAACTTTTATATAAATATAATGGTTAGTGAAGATGATGTAGTTCAAAGCAATATTAACAATGAATTCAGAAACTTTCTCTTCTTGTTAAATAAGTCAGAGAGATATGGAACAACTACATATGCCATAGAACACATACAAATAGAGAAAGTGGAATTTAGAAATGTAAGTATATAATTAATGTCATATATGTGGTTCAAAACTTTCATTAGAAAACAATCACAATTCATTTCACTCTGTATTAAAGCAACTTCTATATTACACCAAAACTAATTCAATGTTATATTTTCAAAATGGTCATACGCTTCTTGTTCAAGATCTGTTTTCAGTCACAAGCTGCTTTAAATAATCTTGTTCCTTCTCAGCTGTACTTGTCAGCTGTGCTTTCAGATCCTGGAATTCTTGCTGCAAAATGAAAAGGAAGAGTTTTGAGTATCCATGAGCAAACTCCAACTGCTGGAGGTTTTTAGACGTGAGCTAAAAGGCTTTCAGAAGAACCCAACAACATCCATGCCATGGATTATCCAGATTGGATCTTTGCAGTCTCTGCTGGGATATGGAAGTTGTGTGAGACAGTGAACTGTGACACCAGTGCTGCTCATGTCTGTCCCCTGCTGTGAGTTTCATTACCTGGGCTGCACAATTAGGGTGGGACCCTGCTCTGGGTGCTGTTTCTTATGTATAAACTTGTATCCAAGTCATGATGTGTAACTTCACTATTTCTAAAAACATGTTACTATTGCCCTGCTTCAGACCTCTCTCATTCGGAGAGGATTTTCATTTCTCTCTCCACATTTTTCTCTCTCTGCATATTTTCTACAGTAGCCTCAAGATTCTTCTTCAATAAAAGTCCTCCAATTTACCCATTTTAGAAAATGAGTGAAACTCAGTTCAGAACACTCAATGCACAGATTATAACAACAAGCAGACACAGTAAAATTCACACAAGATTTCAGACTATCTTAACTTTAGTTGATATGGATTCTTCTTAGGCTTGTAAATATAAAATTATAATGAAAATAAACCTCTGTTAAGAGTGTATTTCATATAGCTTAGACTTCTGTGAGAGAAAATGGGCCTGTGTCACAGCACAGCAGGGTTCACAGAGGCCAGAGCTAATTACCTTCCTGGAAGGAAGAAAAAATGGGAAAACTTTATATCCAGAGGGAGTGGCATTTGAATGGGCATGAACAAAGAAGGAAATAACCAAAAACCTTGAGAAGGAAAACCAAAAACAAGGGAGACAAGAAAAACCAAAAGCACTGGAGACAAGAAAAACAGAGGCAATAAAGAAGTTCTTCAAAGAAAACACTGAAATTGTGTGTGAGAAAGTTTAGTAGAAATGTTAAGGCAGACTAGATGGAGTTTATTTATGGCATTCAAGATACTTACAAAGCAAGAGGAATTTCATATGAAGAGAAAATGCCATGAGATTAATAAAATGAACATTTACCAGAGTTTCTGACAGCTCTTCAAGTTGCACTTCTTTATCACATTTCACTTTAGTCATCTCTTCTACAGCACATGGAATGTAAAACGAATGGAATATAAATGATTTTTTATATTTAGCAGGCAGTATAAAACATTTACCCTTTTGCAATACCCAGTTCTCAAAACTTGTTGGATTAAGTTAAGAAACTGAAAAGCTAATTAATGACCTAATCTAAATGTAGACTTGAGAAAATAATTCAGACATTAGCAAATCTATATCTGAAGAGAAACTAAATATTTATCTTAAATAAAATTTAGAGCCTATTATGTTTTCCACAAATATAGCTTCAAATAAACCATGGACTGTAAGACTAGAGTATTGTCCAAGTATTGATGCACCTGCATTGTTCCAGAAAAAAACCCTGAACTGCTGGATATGGTATCACATGGATATGCTGAGAAAGGAAACTAGTTGTTACTAACTTCCAAATGGTTTCTATGCGCACTTTCACAATTCTGGTATTTTTTGCAAGTATTCAACAGCAAGGCAGAGCTCTGACTCTGGGGACTAAGGAGCGCATCCGTAGAAACCACAGGAATATTTAAAAACAACCCCTGCCAGCATCATTCCACTTCCAGCATGGGGAGGGTCACAGAAACCTCCATGGGAGGGTTTTATCTCTGCTGCAGAAGTCACTCCTGGCTCCTGCAGTGCTGCTGCTCTGAGCTGCAAATCAAAATTACCTCCAGAAGAATTAATGCATGAATGGTCTGACTATTGGAGCTGTGCACAGCACTGCCCTTTGACTGCTGCCAGCACCAATGACCCCCAAAGAAGAGGGATCAGCTGAGTAAAAATAAATCCAGGCATTCCTGACAGGTGCAGGCACTTTAAAATCATTTCCCAACTACCAGAGACAGTCCATTTCCAGAAAAGACCAGAAAACATTTTTATTACTGCCTAGCTCATTTTCTGCCTTTGTACAAGCCTTACCCAGTTCAGCAGATTTATTCTGGAGCTCCAAGGTAAGCAGCTTTGAATCATCTTTAGATTTCTTTAATCTAAGGAAATGGTAAATTAAAAACCCCAAATGTAGAGTACAAAGCACTGCATTTGAAACTTACAGGACAAGAAGACAAAGTCTTAGCACAAGCACTTTAAGAACATTTACCTTCCAACAGGCAGGTGATAGATCTGCCTGCAACACACATAAAATTTCACTTTTACAACCTCAGAACAGCAGACATAAAAGTAAACAAATATATACCTACAGAAATCTGTATTTCTTAAAGAGAGAATTGTGAAAATTGGAGGGGGCAAAAATTTACTTTTTGTACAATATCAACTATCACAAACAAAAAAAATTACATTAAACTCTCTGCATTTAGACCACTGTGGGGAAAAAACCTCCAAATTTCAGCTTCATTTCCAATTGTTCTTGATTTTGTCATAGACTGCAACCTGTAAGATCACTCTTGGAATTTAAACTCATTCATTTACCTATTTTGCTCTTCTTGCAGCAAGCTTTTCAAATTGGCAACAGAAGTCTCAAACTCCTCTGTCAGGGCTGCAAGCAAAGCCTTCATTTTTTTACATTCTTCCTCCTGCTCTTCCTTTTCTCCAGTGACCTGAATTAATGTTTTCACTGTAGTCTGGAATTCAGTTTCCAAGTTCTTCTGAGTAACCTTCAAGACATGATATCATTTCTAAACATGTTTTGCAACAAACAGCTACAGCTGTTTCATGTGTAAAGTATCCATAATTACCTATGCAAATACTCATCTAATCTATTTCTACTGTAAAACTATAAGCAAGGGGTACCTCTGCCTTTTGCAATGAAATTTTAGCCTCTTCCAGCTCTGCCCCCAAATGTTCTTTACTGCCCTGGGATTCCTTTAACATTTCTTCATTATATACTAAACAAAAAAAGATGTTTATATTTAAAAAAATAGGATATTTACTAAAAAATGCTGTTAAAAGTGGAAAATTACATACATTTAAAGAATGTAACAAAGACCAATGGTACTAATATCATCTACTATAAAATAATATATAAAATTTGAATATAGATGGCTTAAAAATATTGAAAATCAAGTTCTGAAAAGTAAGTTTCCTCAGTGACATCTGCCTGACTGTACATTTGCAAAACTGAAGCAACATATTTTCCCCTTGCAATTTTCAAAAGCTCTCAATGCTTGACTCCCCCTAAAAACTGTCCTGCCAGTCCTGCTCCCACATGAGCAGCTCCTGTTCAAAACAAAAATAAGGCCTTCACGGCCCCAAAATTCTGCTGCCAACCAGCAACAGAATAAGACTATCATAGCCCTGTTTCCTATGCTTCTATAAACAATTACATATAATAAATAAACAATCATAACCAATCACATTTAAATTCTATAAACAATTACATTTAAACACAGCAGGCAGAACTCTTACATTTTGCTTCCATTAAGTCAGCAATCTTATTTTGTGATGTCTGCAGCTGAGCCTTGATGTCTTTTATGACATCATCTTTTTCATCTCTCTGTATGGTAAGAGCTGAAATCTAGAAAAATGCAAGAAATATCATCATGAAGTCTGGAGAAGGGACAAATATTAATTTTCATTTGTACCCAGGTATGATAAGCAGCCATTTTGCTGTCATTCAAGTTAGATTAGACAGATAGACAGACAGACAGACAGACAGGCAGACAGAGATAGATAGATAGATAGATAGATAGATAGATAGATAGATAGATAGATAGATAGATAGACAGAAATATAGACAGACAGACAATATTTTCTAGATATAATCTTAGCCAAATATTGATTGTCACAGACATTTTTTCACAGAAATCCTTTCTTTCAGATTTCTGTGTCTTCTGAAAGGCAGAGGCCTCAGAAGAGAAGGTAAACAATTATTATCAGCTGCTGTGGAATGCAACAGGGGCATCTTGATTGGCTCATGTTCCTAAGTTTATAATTAAGGGCCAATCACAAAGTGCAAGCTAGGGACAGAGTCCTTGGACACAACTTTGTTATAGATTCTTTCTCTCTATTCTTAGCCTGGCCGAGCAGCTCTGCAACCTCTCTCTTTATTCTATTTAGTATAGTTATAATGTATTATATATCATAGATCAATAAATCCAGCCTTCTGATCAAGAAACAAGATTTACCGTCTCTCTCTCACCTCCAGCGACCCACACAGGACACAGTAATATCTGGTGACCCCTCATGTCAGAGCAAAAATTAATTTGATAAGACCAGAGGAGCAAAATTGCTGCACTGGGTAAAATCCTGTATGTGTAGCATTTGATGGTTGCTTTGAAGTGACCATAGAAGTGGATTCAAGCCAGGAGCTGAAGAACTGAAGATCCTGATTTGGACAGAGTTCACAGCCAAGGCTGACCACAAAGAGAACCTTCTTCTGGAAAACCTTCAGGAAAGATGGTAGGCAAGAGCAGCATACCTGCAGAGCTGGCCAGAGCAAGCTGGACATTTGAAAAAGGTACTGTTGGCTTTTCTATCCCTGAGGGTTCAGCCGCGAGAAAATTATGGCTGTTTATAGGGGGGAGATACCCCTTGAAGTACGTGGTTCGTTTTACTCCTTCAGAGAAGAATCTTATTGCCCTCTGGAAACACTGGGGTAGAGAAGATGGGTTTTTTCTGTCAGCAACAGATCTCTATGAGTTCTTTCGATGGGCAAAGCTTTTTGGGTTCTTTACTGATGTCCTGTACGTTTTGGATGGCTTTGTCTGGGAGTGCATGGACTCGATTATCCAGTGGGTCTACAGTCAGGGACGTCTTTTGCCTTCTATCTACCCAGCATTTATAAAGCTTTTTCCAGTTCTGAAACGCAGAGCAGCTGCCTTTCAATGGATTTCTAACTGTTATGGCCAGGCCCCGTTTCCACCGCCCCTGGCAGAAGACCCGGTGGGGGATGACATTCTGCTTCCCAGCCCCCTCTGCTTCATGGCAGGGGGGGGGCGAAACTGCGCCGCGTGAAGAAGTTTTTGACTCTTTCTCCCGAGGAGCCTGCGCAGATGAGCTGCTCTCCTCCCCCCCCTTCTCTCTCTCCGGGGGGATGGGAGGAGGCGGCGCCGCTCAAGCCACAGCCGGCCTCTCAGACTATGCCTCCTTCAGACATGGGGGCGGCACCGGTCTCTGAGGTTTCACCGTCTCTCTCTCACCACCAGCGACCCACACAGGACGCAGTAATAATTGATCAAGTCACATAACTCTAAACAAAAAAGTTCTCTAATTCAAAATCAAACCATAAATTCCAGGAGACTAAAGGTACTGAAACACTAGTAAACTTAACAGAATTTGACTTAAATGCAGCTTCAGATGTTATTTTGTCTTTTTTACTAATACCCAGAAACACTTCTTGGCTCTTGCATTGCCCCTTTAGGCACAAATAAAGCTCTACATCTTAGATGGTAAAATGAGCAAACCTGCTTTTCCTTTTGACTGACTTCCAGTTTGCATTCTTTCTCAAACTTGTCCACTTTTTCTGCTTCTTCTTTTACTTTGGAGATACAGTAACATCCATAGTTAACATTCTAGCTGAAATATACTCCAAGTTCAGTACAACATCCACTTTAAGATTGCTTGGAATTGTACAGCTGTACCATTTGTTTCCCCAGAGTAATTGCTGAGGCAATGTTTGATTTTATAATCAAAATACAAACAGAAAAGAGCATGTGAAAATGAAAGAGGAACATACCAGGCTATACATACAGGGAGAGAGCATTTAGCTGAAGTTTCTGTAGCTATACACTAGTGCATTGTCATTTAAATAAACAAACTATGGGAAGTAAGTATTGATCTCTAGACTGTACTTCACAGACAAAACTTCAATTTTGAGTGACTGTTTGAGAAATGAAGTTCCAGCTTTGGCCCAGTGGAACAGCAACAGAAGGGGCCAGGCAGTGACCAAAGGCAGCATGAATAAAAGAAGGGTCCCAGTGTCTCAGTGTGAGCTGCTCACCATTCCAGCCCTTCACATTTCTCTGCCCTGACACTGCAGGTGTAACACAAGCTATGAAGTACAAAATTGAGCCAGCTGCATAAACTCAATAAACAGATTTCTCACATTTGAAACTCATTTCCAATCTGTTGTTCTCTGCTTGCACACGAAGCTCTTCAAATGCCACTGTCATTCTCTAAAAACAAAATTTAATATTTGAAGTTCAATACTGGAAACCCTGGAACTTCTCCAGGGGCTGCTGCCCACCTCAGCCATTCTGAGGAACCAGCAGGGAGGTGAAACAGAGCCCAAAAAGAAGCCAGAAGTTGTGGCAGTGACCCAGCACTAAGCACACATCACCCAGATCACAGGGATCTACATCCCACACACTGCTGCACCTTCTCCATTGAATATGCTTTATAGAACACAAACATCATTCTTGAAAAGGGATTGAATACCCAACTTCCTGCATCACACATGACATGATACCCACACATGATGGATACAAACAATATCCCAACATAAACATGGAACTCAGCTCATCTCACATAACTCACATTCCTTTCATCCAGCTTGCTCACTTACTTCTACGTTGCAGTGAAGTTCCTCATACAATTGTTTTGTTGCTTCCTTTTCCTGTTCATCTATCAAAGCAAGAACATATGAGAAACTTTTTCTTTTGGACAAGAATTCCAGCTGTCCAAGTCATTATACTTAATCAGTATAATAAATTTAAAAAGGAATTATCAACTCTATTCTTATTTAATAAGTCATTATGAAACATGCTGCCAAAAGTTACAGAATCTAGGGAAAATGTTTGTTTCAATGAAACATTAGGCAAGCTCAGCTTTTAAATTTCCTTCCTAAGATATTTTTTCTCTGAAAAGTGTAATTCTGGATCAGTTCATGTGACAATATTAATTATTATAGTATTAATGCTGTTTAATAATAATGTATCAAAACTGTTAGTATTGATAAACTGTACTCTAGGGTTTAGCACTGAATTTCTTCTTATCAGCAGGTACCTATAACCACAGAGCTGTCATTATAAAATTGCAACAACACTCCATGTCCATATTTTCCTTCTTTCCTTTCACTTTTGTAATTGATACTATTTTTTCCTAAGAAAACAATTAAAAAGAGAACAGTAAAAGAAACAGCTATTAAAAAAGAACAGTACATCTATATACCAGGGTTTCTAGAATTAAGGCTAAAAAGAGATAGACACTTCTTAAGTATCCAGGATCAAGTTAGTAAAATTCTAATGATTATAATAACAATTCTAAATTGCATATAAAGTAAAATTCCCAATCAATAACATATTTTAAAACCTCAAGAATTTAAACTTCAATAAGTTATCCAACTGTCTTGGCTTGTTCAGTTTCATGAGAAGAATTCCAGTTACTCATTACACCTTGGGGTTCAGACCTTTTTTCCCCACAAATGTGTGATGGCCGAAAACAGGAAATGTCAGCTCTGGAAATTTGTTCCAGAGCGCTGGGGATTTAGAGTAGATTCTACTGCCTAAAACCAGCCTTGAAGTGTCACTTCTCATGTCTGAATATATTCCCAGTGTGTGGCTGGGACTGCAAAGCTTCAATGGGCTGAGCAGCCTTGGGGAGCCCTGCCCTGCTCTGCAGTGGCTCCAGTGCCAGTTGGGGCTGTGGGCACTGCCTCAAACCTGGAGCACTGTTTGGGCACCCAAAGAGCTCCCAGGTTGGCAACCTTGCAGCAAGCAATCTCAGTGCCTTCAAAAGCCCTCTGCATTCAGCATTACAAACCACAAGTCTGTTAGACCTGGGGCTTCACTTCCAATTTTGTGAGCCACTTAAAATTCACTTCTTACTCTGAGAGCCACATCCAGTCAATCTCAGCTGGAGAACTTTTCTGATCAGCACGAGAAATTTCTTCTTCTTTCTTCTGTTTGTGAATTTAGAGCAAGCTAGAAGCACATTTACTCTGATAAATAAAAACTAAAAAAGCATTTACATTTGCTGGTCTTCTCTGTGAAGTGAGTGAAGGTTTCCTTGAGCAGATTACACAGATGCCTTGAAGCAACAGCTCTAAGGGAGGGAAAAACATCATGTTTGCACAGGAGTGCACAGTGCTTTGTGCACCTAAGGAGTAACAATGGAAATGACCTTCAAAATTTAACAGCTACATAAAACTGCCCACATGGAAACTGATTATTTCCACCACAAATATATATACTTGGTGCTATTATTTACTCTTTCAAGAGATCTTTATTTTCACATATCTCATCTTCCAGTTTCAAATGGAGTTTTTCATTTTCAAACAGATTTCATAGGGAACAAATGCAAAAAGACACTGTTATTGAAAAATATATTAGAAATGCACTTTGACTTCTCAAATCCCTCATGAAAAAGTCATTTGGGGCATCAGTAGACAGAAGTCTGCTTTATCTGTATTACACGCTGAGTCATCTTTTGCATGAAAGATGTAATAATTGATGAACAATAATTTACCAGCAACTGAGACATTTACAGGTGTATTCTTCATACACACCCTCACACAGCACAGGTGCCTGCAACTTCTCAAAATAATCATTTTCTCAAGGCACAAACCAAACTGCAACAGTCTTTAATATTTAATTGTATCAATAATAGTGTCAAACTGAATAAAGAAGCACTGAACATCATCTATTCAATGTACACTATACAATACTGGCCTGCAGTTCTTGAATGGCTTTCTTCTGTGCTTCAATAATCTTTCTGTTCTCTTGGAATTTTCTTTCTTTCTGGTTTAATTCACTTTCCACAGTCAGTTTCCACTGCTTGATCTTCTCAGCCTCTTTGTAGAGTTTTGAGAACAATTCATTCATTGTCTCTGGATTTTATTAAAACAGGTTCACCAATTTAATCTCCAATATTATGCAATTAATAGTATATAATATCTAATTAATGCTGTTGTAGATAATGTATTTATCTCTTAGAAACATCACAAGAGTTTATATATGATCAGGAGCCCAAGTTTAAATCTTTGTGCATCCTCTGTGTATGTATCAAAAGGCATTACAGAGCACACAGGAGAAACAAATACAATGAAATATCCCAAACCCCCTTCAGACATCACCAAATAGATGGGCTTAAAGACATGGATAACTGCAGTCCACCAAAATCAATAAAAATTTTGCCAGAATTATCAGTGAAGCCAAAATTCCTTCTAGCAGGTTCTCCACCCCATTTCTGTCCTCTCCTTCTGACAGAGACTGCTGAGTTAAGTAAAAGCAGCTTCAGAGACTTTGCCCAGGAGTACCTGTGATATTGCCATGGACACACACAGAATCACAGAATCACAGAATCACAGAATCACAGAATCACAGAATAATGAGGCTGGAAGAGACCTCTCAGTTCACTGAGTCCAACCTATGCCCTGACACCTCAACTGCAGCACCAAGTGCCATGTCCAGGCTTTTTTAAACACATCCAGAGATGGTGATTCTACCACCTCCCTGGGAAGAGCATTCCAGTGCTTCATTATTCTTTTGGTGAAATTTTTTTCCTAATATCCAACCTATCCCTTCCCTGCTAGAGCTTGAGACTGTGTCCTCTGGTTCTGTCAGTGCTGCCCTGTGGAAGAGCCCGACCCCACCTGGCTCCAACCTCCCTGCAGGAAGCTGTAGAGAGCAATAAGGTCACCCCTAAGCCTCCTCTTCTCCAGGCTAAACAGCCCCACCTCCTTCAAACGTTCCTCACAGGGCTTGTGTTCCAAACCCCTCACTAGCCTTGTTGCCCTCCTCTGGATGTGCTCCAGCATCTCAACATCCTTCCTAAGTTGAGGGCCCAGAACTGGACACAGCACTCAAGGTGCAGCCTCAGCAGTGCCATTACAGGGGCAGAATGAGCTCCCTGCTCCTGCTGCCACACCATTCCTGATCCAGACCAGGATGCCATTGGCCTTCTTGGCCACCAGGGCACACTGCTGGCTCATGTTCAACCAGCTGTCCCCAGCATCCCCAGGGCCATTTCTGCCTGAGCACTGTCCAGCCACACTGTCCCCAGTTTGGAAGGTTGTAGGCGATTTTTGTGGCCAAAATGTGGAATTCAGCTCTTGGACTTATTGAACTTCATGCTGCTGGACTCTGCCCAGCTATCCCACTGATCTAAGTCTCTCTGCAGAGCCCTCCTTTGTCGAAGGAAGGAGACCAGGACACCAGATTGTCATCAACAGGTCTAATTTATTGATTGATTCGGCAACCTAAATACAGTACATAATGAGCCTCATACATATTGCAAAAGCTGAGCTCAGGGTTGGCTATTCAGCTACATGTCAACCCCGCCTAATTTAGCCTTTAGCTACATTCCTGTGGTTAGCAAGAATAGCAACTTCTGCATTCCACACCCTGTTCTTGTATAACTTCAACATCTTCTTTGTGATCAAGGACACCCTGCCCGCAAAAGGGCCTCTGCCCTAGTTAGGACCAAATTGATTCAGCTGTGTCTTCTGTCCTTGAGCCACTCTTTGACAAAACTCTCCACACTTCCCCCACTTTGTTCTTGGGCAAGGAGGCTAGTCTGCCAGGTTCTTTCTATCATTCGGCTAACCATATTTTGAATACAGTTAAAGATACAAGGCAAAATAAGCAAAAGCATCAAAATCACACCCAGTATCCCTATAGCATATGTGACAAGGTTTCTCAGCCACGGTCCAAGTCCTAAGCTTTTAAGCCGTTCGTCGATTCCTAAACCCTCTTCTTCTTTAAGATTGTGAAGTCCCTGCTGTAATTCTTTTATCTTTGCATGAATAGATACAGAGTGATCAGACAAATTCATGCAGCACATTCCCTCAAACTCTTCACATCCATGCCCTTGTGCTAAAAGCAAAAAATCTATAGCAGCTCTATTTTGCAAAACAGCATGATTAACACTTTGCACATCTGCGGTTAGCATATCTAAAATTTGTGACGTCTTGTTAAAGTCATCCTTGGCCCAGCATCCCAATTGCTTTGCTAAGTTCGTAGCTTTATTTGCAGCTCCTCCTGGCAAGATAGTTGAAACTATCACTTGTTTTAACTCACTCAAAAACTATGGGTCTCCTATCTGGCTGCAGTCTAAGTCATGCAGGCTGCATCTCTTCCTGCTTGAATTTTGACTCAATTGCATTAATAAAGACACATTGGGGTGAAACAATGACAATTTTCCCAAATAGCAAGGTCCACCCTGTGGCCTGGCTGGTATACCATTCCAAGCTCTGTCTCCACAAATTAAAACTATCCCTGTGGGTAATTTCATCGGTGCCGTGATGTTAGTGCCGTTACATTGGCTGTAAAGCTGCTGAGACACTGTACCCAAATTCAGGGATGAATCCAGGGTAGCCCATGTTCCTCTATGCTGATTTAAATTCTGGGGATCTAAGGGATCAAAACTGAACCATCCGCCATTTGACGTGTTAGTCATACTGGCGTTTGCACTTCTGAAGAGATCCCACTCCTCTGGAGGAGAGTACAAAGTAGTATTAAGTGATAAGATTATTAAGCATTGGCGGTAACTGTCACTTTCACTTGTAGTGTATCCTTGTTGCGTGGGTAACCTAATGTTTGTCATATTGTGCATGCATAGAGTTTGGTTATCAATCAGACTTCAAAATTCCCAAGGAGACCACACTGGGAGTCCCACCAAGCATGTTCGAAATGGGTTAGTAACCCCTTCAAGGCTAAGACAAAGCGATGATTGGTTAGTTTGATTAGCAAGCGTTATCCATATACTATCTCTTGGCTGATTAAAGGGCATTACTCCTACTGCCCCATCCGCCACAGCACTGAGCAGTATAACAAAAAAAAGCCTCATTTTTCTGTTTTCTTTCTCGTTTTCCTTTTCTTATCTGTCTTTAATCTCACCAATCCTAACTCTTGCAATCTCCATCTCTGTAGGGCCTCGATGCAGGAGTCCAATGCCTGATCGGGATCTCCTTTGATGGGTCCTACAACTGAATGCCGTGTTAAAGGCACCAATTGTCTACACCTAGCAGAAGCTATGTATGACTTACTTTGAGCTTTAACTCTCTTCACAATACACTGTACCTCCCACCGATAGTAGGCCAAGATTTTCTGCTCAGGAGACTCGTAAAGATCTAAAGCCAAAGCCATACCTAGCCCCATCTGTCTCCTTAGTTCCCTTTGCCAGTCTTCCCCCCAGGTGTAGTCATGCTTGCAGGTGTTACACCATAAACCCCAGATCCCGGACTGTTCTAACCAAAAGGTTTTACCACAGCCACCACAATATAGAGCTACCCACGCAGCACAACAGGGGCTGCGACACTCAAGGCAGCGCTCCCTCGCTGGTTCTTTTATGTGGAAGGTCAATAGTGCTTCAACCGTGTCAATCAGTTCCTTGGCCATCCGGTAGCGGCGTGTCACTGCTCTGTCCACCATTTTCGAGTGTCCCCTCAGTTGCAGCAATAAGGGTCGTATGATCAATGGCAGCTTCTTCTTCAGATGCTCCTTGTCCCCCTCCGTAAGATTGTCCACCAGATGCTGCATCCAAGACAGGTTTAGTCCACTTGGCAGGCACCCACAAAGGCCCTGTTGGTGAGGAAACACAAAGACATCCCCGATCCCAATATAGCACTTTTGCGGGCTTTTCCCATATCCCTGTGCTTGGGTTCTTATACTTCACCCAGACCTCTCTTTCCTTAATAGTTTCCTGACTTGTTCTCGGGTGATGTTCAACTGCAGGGGGGCATCGTCCTCCCCAAAAACACATGAATGATTGATCACATACAAAACCTTAGCCAGGCATGCTTGTGGGTCCTTTAAATCCTGGTGTTTGTTGATATATTGTTTGAGGGTACCATTTCTACTATCACCTGTCCTGTGGGGGAGTGCGGAATACCTGTCACATGCTTGACAGACCATTGGTCCAAAAATTTTCGGACTCTAGCACTTGTGTAAGCCAGACCATTATCCGTTTTGATACCTTTTGGGACTCCCATGACAGCAAAGCAGCTCAATAAGTGCCTGATCACATGTATCGCTTTCTCTCCTCCCTGAGCTGCAGCCCATATGTAGTGGCTATATCTATCTATAGTAACATGCACATACTTGAGCCTACCAAACCTAGCTACATGTGTGACATCCATTTGCCATTTCTCATTAATTTCTAAACCTCGAGGATTAACTCCGCAGCCCAGACCTATTCCCCCATTATGATAACTGCATATTGGACATGCCCTGACAATGGCCTTGGCTTCTGATAAGCCCAGATCAAAGTTCCTTGCCAACCCTTTCGCATTTTGATGATATCTACTATGGGCTTCTCTTGCTAAGGTATGCTTATCAACAGGACAAGAGTTATCCATGGGTAAGGTAACCAATTTATCTGCACGCTCATTCCCTTCCCCTTGACCTTCAGACCACTTATGACTCCTGATATGGATTACAGAGTACACTGCACTTCTATCCCGGAGAGCTTTCCTTAATTGAACCAGTAACTCATACAGTCGTTTATTATTCACTTCCTTAATTGCTGCTCCTTCTATACGTCTGGCTACTCCAGCGACATACATAGAGTCTGTGAACACATTCAAAGGCTCATGCAGGTTGGACACTGCCCATAATACTGATAACAATTCTAAGGTTTGTAGGCTGTCTGCAGGGTCTGCTGTAAGAAGTTGATGCTTCCATTTTCTTTTTTCTTGCCAGGTGACAGCAGCACGTCTCGATTTCTTCCCTGCATCTGTGAAGGCTATGGTGGCTCCTTCTATGGGGCGCTCTCTTCTCAGCGGCCGAGTGATCCAGTCCCATTCTGTCATCCATTGCAGGACCCTGGGCACTAACTAGCTTGTCTCCACTTTTGCAGATGATGTCAATAATGCTTCCTGTAAGTCCATTGATTTAACCAGGTACCAGTCCAGCGTTTCTTTTTCCATGGGTAGCCTAATGGTGGCAGGCTCTCAACCGTTCACTTCAGTAATTCTGAGACGGCCTTTTTTGATCAACGCAGCCAACTGTTTGATTTTGAGAATATTGTTCTTTTATGTTGTAGCGGTGGTGACAGCCATTTCAATACCCATATCTCCCCCGTTTTGTTCTCATATTGGGAGAGAGCGCCAAGCAGGTGACAAGGACTATTCCAAGCGGTGAGGTCAATAAGGCAATCTAGCTGTTGACAGGACACATATCCTTGTTGAACACAATTACTGATTTGCTGTAGGGCGGTATGCTGTTCCTTGGTGAGGCATACAGGGGTAGTGGGGTCAGTGCCCTTTAACAAGGGTCGTAGGGTCTCCAACAAGTGATTTGGTACTCCCACAATGGGTTTTAGCCACTGCAAGTCTCCTAGCAACTTTTGAGCATCATGTAAAGTCTTAATGTCCAAGTGCAATTCTAATTTTTGGGGTACCACTGTTTGGTCCATTAGAGTCCATCCCAAATACTTCCATGGTTTCATGGTCTGAATTTTCTCTGTGCCACTAACAAGTGAAGATGCTGCAAGAGTGTCTCTGATGCTGTCAACATGCAAGGGGGAAAATGGCTGTTGCTGCGCAAACAAAATATCATCCGTGTAATGATATATTATGGTAGCTGGCCACTGCTGACGCAATGGCTGTAATGCAGCGTCAACATAAAGATGGCACAACATGGGGGAATTGCGCATCCCCTGCGGCAATGACGTCCACTCAAATCTTTTGTCTGGTTCCCCACGATTTATTGCTGGTAGGGTAAAGGCAAACCTCTTCATGTCATCGGGATGCAGCCCAATAGTGAAAAAACAACCCTTTAAGTCAATGATTAGAAGTGGCCAATCTTGAGGGATCAGGGCTGGATTCGGAAGACCAGGCTGCAAGGCCCCCATCGGTTCCATCTGGTCATTCACAGCTCGTAGATCGTGTACCAGGCAGTATTTTCCTGATTTCTTCTTAATCACAAAAATGGGCGTGTTCCACGGACTCGCTGGTGATTGGTCAACGCCACACTCAGCTGTGTTAAAATGTCCCTGCCTATCAGGCAAGAGACTGTAGGAGGCAACTGAACAACTGAAAACACAACAGATACCTGTTGCCCATCAATGCGCACTGACACAGGCGGTGTTCTGCTTGCCAAGGTAAGTCCTCCTACTCCTGTGAGCATATTTGTTGATGGGAGCAGGGGCCAATGCTGTGGCCATGCTTCTGGAGATATAATGCTGGTGTCTGCTCCCGTATCCAATAGTCCATAAAGGGTTATACTCTGATGTCCATGGGTGATCTCAACTCTCTGTTTTGACCTCTCCTGTAGATCTACAGTCAGGACTGTAATGCCGGTGGAGCCAAAACCCTTTCCATCACGCTTCTGTACAGTAAGCAATGGAATACCCACTGGCATTTGCGGTAACGGTACAAATTGCGCAACGCGTTGACCTTATGTTATCTTTAGCAGGGGATAAGGGGTGTAAGCCATGATTTGTATTTCTCCTGTATAGTCTGCATCTATGACCCCAGGCAATACAAATAATCCCAGCATGGACGTCGAGGAGCGTCCTAGTAATGATGCTCCACATTTTTGTCCTTGTAGCGCGAGAGGACCGTTTACTCCAGTTGGTATCCTTTCAGGCCGGTTCGTCATTAACGTGACATCTACTGCTGCTGATATGTCCAAGCCGAGGCTCCCTGCTGTTGCTGGCTGCAGACAGAAGGTGGCGCTGATGTCACGGCGGCAACTTGTGTCTGGGCGCGGCCGGCAATCGCGCTCCGCCGCCCGTTTCCCAATCGGCGCCGGCAAGCCGTGGTGTTTTGGGAGCTGGATTGGCAGCTTTGGCACCACACGCCAGTCGCTCTGCATTCTCGGCGCATGTGTCCCCCATTGCCGCATCGGTAGCACATGAGGTGTGATCTCGAGCCTCCCTGTGTGACTGCCATTGAGCCGTTTCGGAGAGGAGCAAGAGCAGCTAACACTTGATTTTGAGTGGATTCTGCTTGCTTTTGCAGCCCTAATCCTAATTCCTTTCAGGCATCTACTAAAAATGCCTGTGAGGCTGTTGGCTGTAAGGCCATTCGCTCTAGTGCTTCCTCAATGGTCCAATTTGCTCCCAGAGTGGCTAGCACCCTTTGCGTGGCTGGATTGCTATTCTGTAAGGCACACTGCTTCAATAGCGCCCCTTTCATGTACTCTGCGACTCCCACCCAGTCTATGGCCGCAGCTGCTTTGTCAATAAAACTCCCAAATGATTCCTCTCTACCTTGTTTTATGCCCATGTATGTCGGCAGCCCTCCTGGCTCTTTAACCCTCTCTATGGCAGCACGTACCAACCGCATGGCTTCTCTAAGCTTATCTGCTCCTGCTATCATCTGTTCCTCTGTGCGCAAGTATGCCCCTAAGCCCATGAGCTCATCTATCGTCACTCCATGCAGCAGATCCCCCTGAGCTCGCTGTGTCGCAACCGACTCATTAACCAAGGCTTGCCAATGCGCATTAAACAACAATTGCTGATGCTGAGTAAATATTAACCGTACTATTTCCCTCAAATCATTTGGGCACAAAATCTGCATATTAAAGAGATAATCCAGCATCTGCCTAACAGGTTCGCTTTTTACACCGAACTGGCTAACTGTGGACTGCAACTGGGATAACAACTTCCAGTCTAAAGGGGTATATTCCGCCAGATGCTGTGTGTGGTTCCCCTGAGCATCCTACTGTGGCGTGTATGTAACCGGACAGGCAAGAGCAGAAGCGGCCTCCATTGCCTCACCATCCCCCACTTGCATTGCCTCTTTTGCCAGAGTAGCCCAAGCCTCTCTCCTCTGTTTAGCCATCTCCTCCCACAGGTCAATGAGTGCCCCTGGGATAGGATCTTACTCTCCAAGAGTTCTGCACTGTTGGCGCTTCTGCAGAGGCCATTCGGGTGGGGGAGGCAGCAGGCTCAGCTCGCCCTCTCTGTGGGGAGGTGGCGGGCTTAGCTCGCTCTCCCTGTGGGGAGGTGGCGGGCTTAGCTCGCTCTCTCTGCCGTCCTCCAACTCGTCCTTCTCCTCCGTGCAGATGGCCCCCTCGCGCCTGTAACAAGATCCTCCATACCACACTGTTGTGAACCCTTTGCAATTAACACCTTGTTTACTGAAGGCGCAAGAGGATGGTCCTCACAACCATACCCTATATTCCTCTTATGAGCTTCTGTCACCCTTTCTGATGCCTTGCGCTCAGAGACATGTTGAAGCAGTGTATTGTGCACCACCCACCATGGCTTGCCCAATTTCTTTGCTGTCTTATCATCTTCTAACACCGCTTCCCACAGTATATCCCCAAATTTTCTCCATTCCACGAGCTCATGGACCGTATGTGGGTTAAGGAAAACCCCCTTAGCATAGCTGTAGGCTAACAACCTTGGTAGCTCCTTTTTTAGATCTATCCCCTTTACTCCTCGCCTTTCTAAATACGTGGCGAAAAGATCATATGCTGCTTGCCTATCCATACCTATTTGTATACGTCAGCGCTGTTGCGGCTTTCACGGCTCCGGCAGACACGTATGGCCCGAGTCACCGATGTGAACTTCGAGGGTGCTTCCAAATTCCAGCACCGTTCCGGCTGCGATCAGGACCCAACTCCAACTTCCCTCGACCGTGGCATGTCCTCCCCTGTTTTCTTTTTCAGCAAGACATGGAGGCAGACATCGGGGTCACCATTTTTCGAAAGAAGGAGACCAGGACACCAGATGGTCATCAACAGGTCTAATTTATTGATTGATTTGGCAACCTAAATACAGTACATAATGAGCATCATGCATATTGCAAAAGCTGAGCTCAGGGTTGGCTATTCAGCTACATGTCAACCCCGCCTAATTTAGCCTTTAGCTACATTCCTGTGGTTAGCAAGAATAGCAACTTCTGCATTCCACACCCCGTTCTTGTATAACTTCAGCATCTTCTTTGTGAACAAGGACACCCTGCCCGCGAAAGGGCCTCTGCCCTAGTTAGGACATCTTTACCAAATTGATTCGGCTGTGTCCCCTCCCCTTGAGCCACTCTTTGACAAAACTCTCCACAGGATTCCACCTCCAAAATTCTGTATGTCCAAGGCTTGCTCCCAGGTAAATCTGTCAGTCTGGCTGGCCTTGGCCTCTGGTGAATGCCCCTGCAACACTGGGGTTGGGTTCCTTCCTTCCCATGGAGATCCCTGGGACACTGTGGGGACCTCATGGAACCAAGGGGATCATTGTGGCACCACTGGAGCCCATGGAACCAAGGAGATCATTGTGGCACCACTGGAGCCCATGGAACCAAGGGGATCCTTGTGGCACCACTGGAGCCCATGGAACCAAGGGGCCATGGTTACCCAGCGGGGCTTCATGGAACCCAGAGACCATTATGACTCTGTGGGGCCTGATGGAACCATGGAGACCATTGTGACCCTTCAGGGCCTCGTGTCACCAAGGGGGCATTATGACTCTTCAGGTCCTCGTGGAAGCAAGGGACCATTGGGACACTGTGGGGACCCATGGAACCGAGGGAACAGGGAGCAGATCTGGCTGCAAGTACTGAGCCCAGCTGGGGTCGCGAAACCATCTGCAGGCCCCAGGTGAGATATGAACTCTTTCAGTGCTTCCATCCTCCCTCGAGTGAGAGAAAAGGACAAAGTGCAGGCACACAGAGGAGCAACATGAAGACACTGAGGTCAGTGAAGAGGAAGTTGAGTCCCAGATGGGAAAGATGAGGAGATGTCTTGATCTTGGGGCTGAAATCCTCTTGTAAAGCCATGGAGAACGATTTAACTGATACATCAGACTCTCCTTTTCCCTGTATCGCGTTGAAAAGTATGGGGACATGACTTGTTCAGCAAAGGCCTCTATGCTAAAGTAGCAAATTTCCAAGTAGCTGTGATCCCATGAGAAGTTTGAACATGGAAAAAGGGAAGCGTGATGAGATCCTGTGCCTTCACAGGGAGAAGAAAAAGATGTCCTCAGAGATGAAGATGATTTCAGAAATAGATGAGGAGAACCTTTGCTCTTACACAGCTCATCTTTTAACTAATACCTGTCGACGGAAGGGAACCAGGACATCAATTTGATCATCACAGGCTCAATTTTATTGATCAGTACGGCGGGTTAAATACAGTTCATAATGAGCTTCATACATATTGCAAAAGTTGAGCTCAGGATTGGTCAGTTACATATCAGCACCTACGCCTACTTCTGCATTCCTATGGTTCTACTTTTGATACTTTCTACATATTCTCAGGATATATTCAGGAATAATATCTACTCCCTATCCTCATGTTGCAGCAAGGTCACTGCTGACTCTTCCTTTCAGCTTGCTGACTGCTGACTTTCCTCCTTCAGCTTAGCCAGCGGCATTATGTCAGTATGGCCTTTCTCAGCTAACCAATTACTAATAAATCTCTCCACAAATACCCCATAAGTTGACATGGCCCATAAACACAACTGTAAAAGAGCTTTGAAAAACTGGGAGGGATGTCACAATTGCAGTTTTTCTGGGCAGTTGCTATTCATGGAAATTAAGAGCCACAAGAGAAGTGTCTCTTCTGGAGAAGTTTCCATAGCATGAAAGAGAGACTCCTCTCCTTAAGTGAACTCCAGAAAGACTATTCTAGTTGGGGTAAACTGACTGATAATTCTAGGTTTGTCTCTTTATATTGTCAGTAAGAAAGAAAAGGTTGTAGGGAGAGGAGAAGTTTTCTGAAAGTTTTGTTCTTATTATTCTTTCTTTTAGTTGCTCTTAATGAACTTTTCCTTATACCCTCTTAAAGTTTTGAGCCTGCTTTGCCGTTCTCCTAATCTTATCACACAGGACGAAATGAGTAAGGATATTCTAGTGAGTGCACTGCTAATTAGCCAAAACTGCAGCCACCACAATAATTGCTGCATTCTCCAAGAAATCTCAAATTGGTGAACCAAAATCACTACAGAAATATTTCTGAGGAACTGCACTATAGCAGAGGGAAATCAAGTCAGAGCCATGGTTTGTCAGGACTTGCTTGATCCTAATAACCTCTATGGTGCATTTGGAGCTGAGCCGTGCAATCTCAGGGCCTGAGAGGAGATTGCACAAACCTTTCCAGGAGTCCAAGTCAGAAGAAAACCTCAAAGTGTCTCAAATCATGGATGCATCCGACTGAGGTCCATCTGCTATACAGGCTCCTCATGGACTCCTTGGAGGAGAGATCTGGAGGCCAGGATGGCACAAAAACTTCTCAGAGATTCAGTGTGGAAAGGAAAATCCAGAGTACCTTAAAAATCTTGAGTATCTCAAAGTATTATTGAGCCCCACTACATGTCAATACAAAGCTCTCAAGGGAAACATTAAAGCAGATAATTGGGGCCATGATTGCAGAAACCTCTCTTAGAGTCTGTATCAAAAGGGAAACACCAAGAATCTTAAAATAACTGAAGTACCTTGAATCATTAATGGGCCCACTGAATGCTGTTACTGACAAAGCCTCTCCAGGGACTCATTACAGCAGATAATTGGAGGCCATGATTGCACAAACCTCTCAGAGACTCAAAGGCAAAAGCCAAACGCAAAGTCCTTTGAAAAACTCTGTGAGCATTCAGGAGCCCCCAGGGCCATTCCTGGACAAGGCTCCCCAGGGACTCCTTCCAGCAGATCCTTGAGGCCACTGGGATGTGGGCTGGGGGGGATGCTGAGGGCAGGACAAGGGGCTGACAGTGCCCAGCCTGGCTGGGGCTGTTCCAGGAGGCCCCAGGGCCTCAGGACAAGGTGTCTCCTCACAGCCCTTGGTGGCACAGACCCTGCTGTGCCCCAGGGCACTAAGACTTGGCTTCTCTTTGTCCCCACCTGTCATTACTGCTTCCAGTTCTCTGCTCTGCCTGGGGCCTGGGGACACTTTCTGAGACATGTCCCTCAGTGGGACCCATTAAAAGTCCAAGAAATTTTGGAGTTGGATTCTGACTTGGAGTTCTGGAAAGATTTCTTCAGCTCCCTCTCAGAGACTGATGTTTAGGGCCTGAGCATAAAGCCCCAGAGGCTCATTAATGTCCTGGTGCTGTGTCTGTGCTGCTGAGCTGGGCTGGGCTCCTGGCACAAAGGCAGCTCCTGGTAACCAAGAGGAGCTTCAAAAGCACATTTCTCTTAATGAGCAGCTCTTCTGCCAGCCCAGCAGGGCTGGGGCACTGCCTGCAGCCACCCCGGGCACAGCACAGAGGCACAGAGAGCTTCAATCAGTCGGGGCTGGGAAGGTGCTGAGAAGTGCTGGGGCAGAATCACTGCCAGCCCTTGGCACAGGAACCTCTGGCTGCAGGACAATGCAGCTGCATCTCCTGGAGCCATCTCCTGCAGCTGGAACATCCCAATGCCTACAGACTCTGTGAGTACAACTCTGAGTATTTTTGGTGCAGGGGAGGTGAAATGCTCATCAAACTCTGATATGCTGAGAGGTTCTAATCAGTCATAGAATATTTCCAAATCAAGGATTTTAACAAAAATGAGAAAATTTCCTAAGACTTTGAAATAAGTTTCCTGCTTTTGGAGAATTGCAGGGAGGGGGGATAAATATTAAAGGTAGGTTATGAATTATTAATTATGAATTTTTGAAAAGTGTCTGAGGCCTCTGAAACTGTTACTTTTGGTGATTGTAGGGTCACAGGAGATCCCTAATGTGCTTTCAGTCTTTCTGTCCATGGACAGCATCAGCATCACCTTTGATGGAGCCATCAGGCTCAGTCTGAGCTGTCCTTTCTCCAAGCTGCAAACAGAACCTGCCCCAGCCAGTGCCCTGCTAACAGGCAGGCTTCTGTCAGACCAAGGAGAGTGCACAGAGATCTGGGGTCTGTGAGTGCTGACAGGGAGAGGTCAGGCACCGGGAAACACCTGCAGGAGAAAAATCTGCAGGAGGCAGAGAGACGATCAGGCAATGAGGGAGGCAAAAGAAAGCCCAGAGATGCTGTGGCAGGGAGAGTTTAGAGATGCCCACAGGATCCCCTCCAGTGCAGCCCCTCCCTCTGAACAAGCCCCCTCCCTCCTGTGCCCCAGCCAAGCCTCTGCCCTCAGGCCCGGGGCTCCAAGGCGTGCAGCCCCTCCTGTGCAGGCAGAGCTGCAGCAGAGCCGTGGGGCAGCTCTGCAGCCCCGGGCCCAGTTCCCTCTGCAGAGCACAGGGCTGGGAGCAGCTGCCCGGCACTGGGGGCTCTGGCAGTGGGCACAGCTGGCTCAGGGTGACGCTGTCCCCAGTGCCTGGCTCTGGGCAATGCTGTCAGTGCAGCCAGGGAAGGAGCTGCATCTCCCTTCATCCAATGCCAGCATAAGGACACTTGGGAGTCTCCCTGGGATTTCAGTCCAAGCTGGGAGATTCAATCCTGGGTGCAAACCTGTCCTAGAGCATCTCTGAGTTATAAGATTGATGGGGAAAGGCAGAGGTGCTCTGACAGTGAAAATGTTGCTGGGTTTGTGAAATGAGCAAAGTGAGTCTTTGGCTACAGATGTAGAGTTGGGCTGTGGTGGATCCATCTGCTCTCAGTACCTGGGGCTTTCTAAGGAAAACATGGGAGTATGAACATCCTACATCTGAGAAAAGAGAAAGCCCAGAGAAACTCCAAACCAAATGAAGGGACAAACCATCTCCCCTCAGTCTCCACTCATCATCTTGCCTCAGGGAACTCACTAAATTCTACCAGAGGGCAAGAAAAACTCTGTGGGTTTCTGATATCCAGCAGCAACAGTCGAGATTCGGGGGGACTTTATAAAGAAAACCTCAAAACCCAAAAAAACTGAAGACCCTGTACCATGTCTGTGTGTTACAGAGGAGGATGTATGGGAAATGTTTTTGGTTACAGGTCTAACACTTCACTGTCCTTTCCTCGATGAACAGGGCCCCATGCCCAGACGCAGCAAATGTCCAACAGCAGCTCCATCAGCCACTTCCTCCTGCTGGCATTGGCAGACACGCGGCAGCTGCAGCTCCTGCACTTCTGCCTCTTGCTGGGCATCTCCCTGGCTGCCCTCCTGGGCAACGGCCTCA
Source organism: Passerculus sandwichensis (assembly GCA_031885435.1). NCBI lineage: Eukaryota > Metazoa > Chordata > Aves > Passeriformes > Passerellidae > Passerculus > Passerculus sandwichensis. The sequence continues at coordinate 3,209,369 of CM063150.1, forward strand.
TCATCAGCGCTGTAGCCTGCGGCCACCACCTGCACACGCCCATGTTCTTCTTCCTGCTCAACCTGGCCCTCAGCGACCTGGGCTCCATTTGCACCACTGTCCCCAAAGCCATGCACAATTCCCTCTGGGACACCAGAACCATCTCCTACTCAGGATGTGCAGCACAAGTCTTTCTGATTTTCTTCTTTCTTACAACAGAGATTTATCTCCTGACCATCATGTGCTACGACCGCTACGTGTCCATCTGCAAACCCCTGCACTACGGGACCCTCCTGGGCAGCAGAGCTTGTGCCCACATGGCAGCAGCTGCCTGGGCCAGTGGCTTTCTCCATGCTCTCATGCACACGGCCAATACATTTTCTCTGCCCCTGTGCCATGGCAATGCCCTGGGCCAGTTCTTCTGTGAGGTGCCCCAGATCCTCAAGCTCTCCTGCTCACACTTAAACCTCAGGGAACTTGGGCTTATTGTTATTAGTGCCTTTTTAGCATTTGGCTGTTTTGTGTTCATTGTTTTCTCCTATGTGCAGATCTTCAGGGCTGTGCTGAGGATCCCCTCTGAGCAGGGACGGCACAAAGCCTTTTCCACCTGCCTCCCTCACCTGGCTGTGGTCTCTCTATTCCTCAGCACCTCATTTTTTACTTACCTGAAGCCCCCCTCCATGTCTTTCCCATCCCTGGATCTGGCCCTGTCACTTCTCTACTCGGTGGTGCCTCCAGCCCTGAACCCCCTCATCTACAGCCTGAGGAACCAGGAGCTCAAGGCTGCAGTTTGGAGACTGACAACTGGATGCTTTCAGGAACATTAAACTGATGGCCAGTTTCTGAAAATTTATTTTAATAAAAGTAATCTTTGTTACTTATTCCTGGTTTCATTAATGAGGTTTTATGCCTTTGTTTTACGTTGTTCATATTTTCCACAAAGAAATGTCATTGTTTGTGCCATTTCTCATTTTGTTTCTCTCTACCTTCCATGAGACCACAGACTGTGTCAATGAGTGGCTGCGCACTTGGTGGCTTTATAGGAACTAAAGGATCACCCAGCAGAGTTTTCTGCAGAGATGCCTTTGTGTTGCCTTCTCTGGAGCTGCAGCAGCAATGTCTGTGTGCAGAGCTGGGGGCAGATCAGTGCTGGCCCAGAAGCTGTGCCCAGCAGCAGCAGCAGCACTTGGTGTTGCCAGTGCTGCTGCCGTGGCCCTGCCCCGCTGCCCTGGTGGCCCTGGTGTTGCTGTAGGGCCTGAGTGCTCTCGGGGCCGGGCACAGCCCTGGGGGTGGCAGTGCCAGGGCTGCAGCAGGGACAGGCCATGGGCACTGCTGGGGCAGCGCTGACGCCTCAGGCCAGGCCCTGGGGGCTCCAGGCTCCTTGCCCAGGCTCTCTCAAAAACACGGCCAGGCCAATGCTCAGCACAGAAAAGCCCCGTGAGCAGCCCCAGGCTGGCCGTGGGCAGGGTGGGGGCAAACAGCATGGCTGGGGCTCTGCAAGGGCCCTGGGGCAGACGGGAAGGAGCAGCAGAGCAGGGGCTGATCCATCCCCAGTGCGCTGGACAGCCCAGGGCAGCGTCCCAGAGCGTCCTCATGCAGCAGCCAACAACATCCCCCCTCTGCAGCCCTGGCCTCTCCCCCAGCTCACACAGGTGCCCCATCCTTGCAGGCACAGACAGGGCAGCACTGGCTCAGCACCCCCTGGTTGCATTGCACAGAGCAGGGGCAGCACCCCCATGCTGTTGGTATGGGGACATGAACCTGAGGGAGCACAAATGCCATCAGCCCCTGGGGCCAACAAGGGCTGGGGGACTCCAGGGAAACCACTCAGCTTTGTCCTGGCCTCTGCAGTCAGCCAGAAAGTTTGTTCCCATCAGCTGGGAGTTTCCTGTGCCCCTGCAGACGCTGTTGCTCAGAGCCAGGGCAGCCTGGCAGCCACCCCCAAAATGCCCTGAGCATTTCCTTTGCTTCACCTTTGCTTTCTTTACTCTTCCTGATACAAATTTCTTCTAATTCCCCACCCCAGGGGACCCACAACTAGTCACAGCACTTGAGGTGCTGCCCAACCAGTGCCCAGCACAGGGGAAGAATCCCTGCCCTGCTGCTGCTGGCCACACCATTCCTGATCCAGGCCAGGAGCCATTGGCCTTCTTGCCCACCTGGGCACTCTGCTGGCTCATGTCCAGCCTGCTGTCCATCAGTCCCTGCAGGTCCCTTTCTGCCTGGCTGCTGTCCAGCCACTCTGTCCCCAGCCTGTACTGCTGCAGGGGTTGTTGTGGCCAAAGTGCAGGACCTGGCATTTGAACTTGTTAAACCTCACCTTGTTGGATTTGGGCCCTGGATCCAGCCTGTCCAGTGCCCTGTGCAGAGCCCTCCTACCTCCATCCTCCAGCAGATCCAAACTCGCACCCAATTTTGTGTCATCTGCAGATTTGCTGATGTTGGACACAATCCCCTCATCCAGACCATTCCATGCAAACACTGGAATCCACGCTGGCTGGCTCTGACCCCTCAGCCATCCTGTGGGTGCCCTGTGATGGCACTCAAGGTGATCTGTTCCATAACCTTGCCAGGCACCCAGGTCAGGCTGACAGGCCTGGAGTTCCCCAGCTCCTCCTTCCAGCCCTTCTTGGGGATGGGCTCACACCGGCACCTCCAGTCCCCTGGGCCCTCCCTGCTGAGCCAGCACTGATGGTAAATGATGGAGAGCAGCTTGGGGAGCTCATCCACCAGCTCCCACATCCCCCTAGGATGGATCCCATGTGATCCCACACACCTGTGAGCATCTGAGTGGCTCAGCAGGTCACCAACTGCTTCCTCCTGGATTACAGGGGCTGTTCTGCTCCCTGTGCTCATCTACCAGCTCAGCAGAGCACTTGTCCTGAGGACAGCCTGCCCTAATATCGAAAATTGAGAGAAACAAGATGTTAAGAAGGTCTGCCTTCTCCTTATCTTTAGTTTCTATATTCCCCACTGCATCCAATAAAAAGTAGAGGTTCTCCTTATCCCATGTTTTGCTATTAATTTAATTGTGGAAACATTGTCTATTTTTTTTTCACAGAAGTGGTCAGGTTAAACTCTAATTGAGCTTTCACCCCTCGACTTTTTTTTCTGCACGACTTCACAACATCTTTAAACATTTCCTAAGCTGCTTGACCTTCTGTCCAAAGTTGATGCACCTCTTGTTACCCTTGAGTTCCCACAAAATCACCATGCCCAGCAGGCCAGTCATTTTTCTCACTAGCTCATCTTTTGCCACACTGGGAAAGGCTGGCAATCGTAATCTCCTTACGATTACTTTCTTGAAATGTGTCCATCCTTCCTGGATTGCTTTGTTTTTAAGGGATGTTTTCCTTAAAAAAAAATCAGTGTCTGATTCATTACTCCCCAAATCTGCATCCTAAATAGGCCAAAGTCTGCCCTTCCTAATTCCAGTGTAGAAGTTTTGTTGCTGTCCCTCCTTCTTTCACAGAACATTAAACACTTGATTATTTCATGGTCACTGTGCCCCAGGCAGCCTCCGAGCCCCACATCTGCCACCAGCCCTTCTCTGTTTGTGAACAGCAGCAGACAGAGCTTTCCTTGCCAGTTGGAGTGTTACCAAAAATTTAGTAAAACAGAAAACTCCTTAACACCAATGTAGCATTAAGGAGCAGCATTCTTTATTCAGCTGGATGCATGGGAGAGAGCTCCTGCCAAAGCTGTGCATGCTGAGTACAGGAAAGTTTCTCTTTATTTTCTGTATTTTGCCCACATATTCATTGATTATCCCTGACTAAATATACATATGATATAATTTCCCTGAAATCATTAACATATTTCCCCTCCCATTTTGCATGCATTCTTTTGTCCTGGGGGTCTCTCTGGTGGTCCCTGGTGGTCGTGGATGCCAATGTTCCCGTGGGCCTGGCAGACCTGGCAGGACACGGAGGCTGCTGAACTTCCAGTTCCCCTTCTCACACAATGGGCATTGTGTGGCTTCCATAGGCCTGGAATTTTGGAGAACAAGCTCCAGGTGTCAGTTCACCTGGTGTAGATAATTTATCATCTGGTAGGATGAGGTCACAGAGTGGGCTATGACATCACAGAGTGCAGTATGTAAGGTTATTTAGCAGGTATGACATCATAGACATCATCACAGTGCAGACTGTGACACCACAGGGTAGAGATCTGACATCACAGAGCAGACTATGACATCACAGAGTTGGCTGTGATATCAGAGACCAGTTGTGTGACATTAGAGAATGGGCTGTGACATCACAGAGCAGGCTGTGACATCCCAGAGGGGCTGTGTGACATCCCAGCAGGGCTGTGTCAGGTCACTGGGTTGGTCACTCTGCCCCAGCTCCCCCTCACAGTTTCTCCCAACAAGTCCAATGCTGTTCATGCCCAGCAGGGTCCCCGTTCCCCGGGATCCCCCCAGTCCACCTGGAGCCACAGCCTCCACCAAAGGATGTTCTACAGGATCCACCCCAGAGCCTGACAGGGGACAAGGGGCCAGGGCTGTGTGACCAGGACATAAACGACAGGGATTATCCAGGTCACTGTGGCCTGGGTTGGGTTCCCCAGGGCAGAAAAGATGTCTGGCAGCTGGAGCAGGGTCTGGGAAGGATCTCCAAGGTGGGGCTGGAGCCCTTGGGCTGTGAGCAGAGGCTGAGGGAACTGGGCTGGTCCAGCCTGGAGCAGGGAAGGCTGAGGGGCTCCTCATCCCAGCCTGGCAGTGCCAGTGAGGAGGGGATGGAGAACACAGAGCCAGGCTCTTCACCAGGGGGCCTGGGGGGAGACAAAAGCCAATGGGTGGAAGGGGAAGGAGGGGAGATCAGCCAGGGCATGAGGAGATGAAATGAGTCAGGCTGCTTTCAGCATTTCCTCACCACCAAAAGCAGCCTGACTTCCTTTCTCCATCCACCACTGACAGCTTTGCAAATCAGGAGATGTTTGAGCTGTTTTTCCCCAACTCCAGGACAATCATCCTGATACAAAAACTTAATTGTGTTTATATTATCACAGAACCACATTTGTCTAAAATTACTTTTTAGTATGGAAATTACTTATGGATGATGGACTCATCAGATGATGCTGGGATGTTGCACATGGCTCAGGGAAGAGCGTGATTGTTCTTAAATTGTGTCCTGTACAACTATGGTCTGTTGGCCATGAAAAGAAACTTTCTGTGCCTCTGAGTCTCACAAGTTCCTGGTCCCTCAAAGGGCACAAAGCTGATGAGTTGTGGTTCCCACTGCAGGGGCTGCACTGGCACCTCCCTCCATAGCCAGAGCAGAGCTCCCTTGTCCCAGAAAGTCCCTGGCAAAGGAGGGATGAAGGAAACAGGACAGGCTGTGGGGATCAGGGGCAGGGCAGAGCCGGGGAGAAGAATGACTTTTGCATCTGATGGAGCCGTGCCTTCCCTTGGCTTTGTTGGCTGACAAGAAATGAACATCCCTCTGTGTCTTGGGCAGCTCCTTCTCCAAGGAAAGCAGGTGGGAGCTGGAGCCAAGGAGCTGAAAGCTGCAGGTGCAGCCTGGGCTGGAGGGAGCTCAGATTGGCACAAGGCTGCTCAGAGTGCCAGGGCTGGGATGGGGGAAATGGTGGGGTGGGGATAGGGACAGAGTCTGATTGATTGTCAGCCATGATGGATCTTGACTTTCATATCTATTCAAACTGCATGAGAGGGTACTTGGATTCAGTGTCAGTTGGTGATTGCACATATCAATAAATTAACAGGAAGAAGAAACCTAAATTGGACCTAGGAAATCTTTTCTCACTGTCTCTTTAAATAGAATCTATTCAACTTGAATACACTACTGCAATTCATCTAATTAACCACAAAAGATTTGAAAATTAAATCAAATTACCCCCAGAGGCTTGGCTTGTTCAGGTGTTCTGAAAGTTAATGAGCCCTGGGACACTGAATTCCTGCACTGAAGAGCTGAAGGCTGATCAAGCCTCTGGAGCAGGAAAATTCAGCAGCAGCCTCCAAGGTGCTGAGGGTGTCAGCAGCCCCCACTGAGGCCATCCCTGCCCAGAGACCGTGGGGGAATGGGCAGACAAGGAGAGCGTCCCTGGGGCTGGGGCAGCACAACTCAGAGGCAGCAGCGGCTCCAGCTGAGAAATGGAGTGTGGAATGTGGCTGGGAAAGCCCTGCCTGGGCTGGGCCAAGCAGGACACACAAGACCTGACTCCCATCCCCCAAACAATTCTCTCAAGGAAATATTTAAAAGGAATTACAGTTGTTTGTGTACTCTGAGTTGGACTCTCTGAAGAAATACCAATAAGAGATTCTCAGGAGCCCAAACCAACCAAACAGCCTTTACTGGCAGCTTTAGAAAATTAGAGAAACTTTGGCAAAGGGTTAATGATAACATGATAACATTGTAGTGGTTTTGGTTTGTTAATTTAATATTTTTCCCATCTTGAGATTTCTTAATTAATGGATTAATGAGTGTGGTTGGTTTTAGTGTCAGTTAATTATTTATGTGTTTATTTTGTTGTGAGATAGGATTACGAGAAAGGTAAAGTAGACTTAAAATTTGAAAAGGGTATAAAGAAAATTTTATTAAAAGCAAGTAAAAGAAAAAAGGTAGTAAGAATTAAAATAAATTCTTCAGAACACTTTTTTTTTTATTTACAATTTTTTTTTAACCTGACATTATAAAGAAATTAAAGTTTCTAGTGGTTTACTATTTCTAGAATTGTCCTTTTTTTAGTTTTAGGGTGATAAATTTTTCTTGTTAAGATCATGGTGGTTTTTTACAGGAGGAAATTTTTTTTTGTGGTACTTAATTTTGTCATGGATAACAGTTGTCTGGGGAACTTCGTTATTGTGAAGTTGTCTTTCTAGCTACAAGCTTTTTTACAGCTTGTTGATGGGCCATGTTGACTTGTGGGGTATTGTTTTAAGGATGAGTTATAATAAAGTTTTTATTATTTACTTTATAAATTATTTTTATCTCTGGGAATAGAGATCTTCTCTTGGGGATACTGAATTACTTTTTTTTTCCTGTTTAAACTTCTCATGAAATTGCAGGTTTTTTAACATTAGTTTATTTTAGCATGGAGGTTTTTGTTTGATACAAATTTGAATTTTTAAAATAGTTTTGTAAAGGAAAAGAGTTTTTTCTTTATAGTTTATAGGAGGATTTTAGTTTTAAGATTAAGGTATTTTTTTCTTTCTTTTAAATTAGGATTTCATTTCGTCTTTACTGACTTTGATGGTTTTATGTCATTTTTTTATATGCTTGCATTTTGTTTTTTCTTTAACTGGAGGGGGGATTGAAGTATTGAAAGGGTTAACATCTGACCGGCCAGTAACTTGTGGTCGAAGTCGTGGTTGTGTTGTGCTACAATTGGTTTTATGGTTGGTTTTTGGCTTTTTTTATGTTTAAGTTTTAGTTGTAAGGTTATTTTGTATGGGTTGTAGGTTGTAGGGTTTTTTTGTTTTAGTTGTGTTGGGGGGAGGGGACTTGGTAAGATTTCAATAGCTGTGCCTTGCTTTGTTCTGGTTGGGGTTTTGTAGCCTCTTGTTTTCCTGTTTGGGAGTTGTTGGGGTTTGGTTTGGTTTGGTTAGAATGGGGCCAATGTTGAGGGGGACAGCCTGGGGAGGGGAGCAGGGGCTCAGCCCATGGCAGGCTCGCTTGGTTTGATTTGGTTTGGTTTGGTTTGGTTTGGTTTGGTTTGGTTTGGTTTGGTTTGGTTTGGTTTGGTAGAGATGGGGGCCAGGGCCAGGGCCCACTGCTTCTTCATTGACTGGAAAAGAAAGAGGAGGTTCCTGGGCTTTTTCATCTTTAACATATGTGTTTCACAGAGACGTGTTCAGTATCTCAGTGGTTTAACAGATTGTCACTTACACGAAAAGTTTTACTTTTTAAAATTCTTCTCATCTCAAATTACAACAGACATTCAGTCAACATAAAACACGACTCAAAGAATAGACTTGAGCCATTCAACTTCACAAATTCTAAGCCTCTTCCATTTAATATTAATCAAAATTTGCAGGAGCACAGAAACAGAAGAAGACACAGAAAGAGAGAAAGACAAAAAAGATCCAGAGGAGCACACACACAGTTACCAACTCCTGGATTCCAGCACTGTTCAGGTGGAAATTCCAAGAGGAGGTAGGGTCAAGATGTGTCCTTGCCTTGTGGTCAGCCTTCAATACCCCTTGGTCTTGCTGGGCCCTTCCCCCAGGTGGGCCTTGGGCTCATTTGGTCCCTCAGGAGCTGGGCTGGGGCTGCAGAGGTGGCTGTGGAGCATTGCCTGTGCTGTGCCAGGGACTGGCAGCCACTGCTGGGCTGGGATAGAGGCTCTGGGGGGATTGGGGTTCCAGGGCAGGGCAAGGCTGGACCTGCCCCTTCCTCCCCCACACACGAAATGTTTAGAGTCAACAATCTCCTCCAGTCTGTCACAACAGGGAATGCTGGAAGTGAAATCCCAGTTGTGGCCATGGGCACCTGGCTGAGAAGGACAGTTTTGTTCCATAGGAAGGAAAGCACAGAGCCTCAGTGTTTGGAAGGCAGGTGAGAGTCTCACTAGACCAAGGCCAGCCAGACTTGTCAGGAATGGCAGATTTTTTTTGGGAGCAGTCTTTGGATTTAGGGAATTCTGGAGGTGGAAGACCAATCTCAGCCATGCATGCCTGGAGAAATAGGACAGTTCTTTCTCACAGGGAGGAAAGCTCGGAGCCTTCCCCAGTGTTTTGGGGACAGATGGGAGGTGACTCTCCTGAAACTATTGCCTGCCACACTTGTCCTGGCAATATTCCTATGGGAAAAATTTGGAGATGAAATCCCAGTTCTGGCCATGGGTAATTAGAAGAGATTGACAGTTCTTTTCCTAGCAAGGAAAGCACAGAGCCCCAGTGCTGCAGGAGCTGATGAGAGGCAGCCCTTGACATTCCAACATCAGCCAGAGCTGTCCAGTGGCCCCTGGGAGGCCAAGCCAGCCAGGCCTGTTCCATGTTCCCTCAGTTCCATGGGACCCAATGGTTCCTTGCTTCCATGTGTCCCTGAGGTGCCATAATGCTCCCTTGGTGTCACGAGGCCCTGAAGGGTCCCAATGGTCTCCATGGTTCCATCAGGCCCCACAGAGCCATAATGGTCTCTGAGTCCATGAAGCCCCGCTGTGTCACCAAGGCCCCTTGGTGCCATGGGCTCCAGTGGTGCCACAATGATCCCCTTGGTTCCATGAGGTTCCATAGTATCACCACGGTGTCCTTGGACCTGCTGGGACTCTCAGTGTGTTCCCAGACACCCCCAGCATGGTTACAGACACTCCCAGTATATCCCAGTTGCCCTCAGCACACTCACAGTCATTCCCAGTCACATCCACTTGGCCCAGTAAGATTCCACTTTCCACCAGTATGATCCCAGTCACTCCCAGTGAAGGGAACGGACCGGGATGGACTGGGACAGGCTGGGATGGACTGGGACACCGGGGTACACCAGGCAGGATACACTGGGATACACTGGGATACACCGGGACACACTGGGATACACTGGGACACACTGGGATATACTGGGATACACCGGGACATACCAAGACACACCAGGATACTCCAGGATACACCAGGACACTCTGGGATTCACCGTGCCCAGCACTGGGACCCACTGGGAGCAGGATCAGAGCACACTGGGACTCAGCAGGGCCAGAACTGGGGCAAAAGGGATCATAGTGGGACCAACTGGGATATACTGGGAGTGACTGTAACCGTACTGGGGGTGACTGGGAACACACTGAGAGCGACTGGGAAGAGTCACTGAGTCTACATTGGGGGCAACTGGGAAGACTGGGATCACAGTGGATTCCTACCAGGGTCATACTGGGAGTGACTGGGTCTGTGCTAGGGTGTCGTGGTTTTGGTTTGCTAATATAAGATCTCTTTAATTTTGAGATTTTTTTTGGCTAATGCACTAAAGAATGTGGTGGGTTTGGTGTTGGTTAATTACTAATACACTTATTTTTGGTTGTGAGATAGGATTAGGAGAAAGGTAAAGCAGGCTCAAAACTTTAAAAGGGTAGAAAGAAAAATTTTAATAATAGTAAGTAAAAAGAAAAAAAAGGTAGTAAGAATCAAAGCAAACTTTTTAGAATACTTCTCCCCACAACTTTTTCTTTCTCACTGACAATGTAAAGAAACTAAACTTAAGATTTCTAGTCAGTTTACTACCTCTCAAAGAGTCTTTTTTTAGTTCACTTAGGGAGAGAAGTCCCTCTTATTAAAGTTATGGAGACTTTTCTACAAAAGGAAAAAACCAGTTTTCCCATGGTTCTCAATTTTGTCATGAATAACAACTGCCAGGGGAACCTTGCTGTCATAAAATCTTTCTTATTTCTACAAACCTTCCCACAGCTTGGAGATGGGCTATGTTGATTGATGGGGTATTGTTTTAAAGATGAGCTGTTCAAAGGCAAAAGTTCTCATTATCTATCTCTAAAATCATCTTCATCTCTGGGAGCACAGATCTTCATTTTTAGAAGCACAAGACTGTGCTCTTTCTTTGTGCAAACTTCTCATGAGATTACAGCTATTTCAACATCTGCTTACTTTAACATAGAAGCCTTTACCTAATACCAATTCAAACACTTTCATTTCCTTATAGTTTTATGTGTTATAAGGGAAAAGAGTCTTTTCTTTATAGCTTACAAGAGGATTTCAGCTCTAAAACCAAAGCATCTTCTCACCCCTCCCATCTGGGACTTACTTACCTTCTTCTTTATTATCTTTAATATCTTCATCTTGTTTTTAATATACTTGCATGTTGTTCTTTTCTCTCACTCAGAAGAAGACTGAAGCACTGAAAAAGTTAACATCACGCCTGAAGCCTACCTAACCCACCAATAACTACTAACAGAAAGCTGTGGCTCAGTTGTGTTCAGATTAGCTTTGTAGTTAGTGTTTAGTTTTCTACAGCAGCTACAGAAGTCTCTGGTCTCAGCCATGCTCAGAAGAAGAAGCAGCAGCCTGACAGCAAGATCTTCACAGCCACAGCCAGCCCTGCTCTGGCTAAAGCTCCGCAGCCTCCCCTGTCTCCTTGCCCGGCAGCTGCTGAAGCCCAGCCCGGCCAAACCAGAGCCCATGGAGAGAGAAGCCAGCAAGCAGCCCAGAAAACAGAAAAGAAGCCCAGCCTACAGCAAGACGGCCCAGCCCAGCCCAGACACAGAGCTGAAGCCCAAACTGAAACCCAGCACCTCCCTGCCAACCAACAAAGAAAAGTTTCTGAATTTTTTCATCTTTACCATGTGTGTTTCACAAAGTGTGTCTAGCTTTTCAGCAGCTCAACAGACTGTCAGATACACAAAAAACTTTGCATCACTTCCCTACATTTCCTCCCATTCCCAAACATAACACAGGGGCCACTGGGAACAACTGGGATCAGACTGGGAGCAACTGGGAGCAGCTAGGACCAAGCTGGGAGCAACTGGGATCATCATGGCATCAGAGCAGGATCATACTGGAAGGGACTGGGTCTGTGCTAGAGGCAACTGGGATCACACTGGGAGGAAATGGGGACATGCTGGGGACAAATGGGATCATACTGGGAGCAACTGGCATCACACTGAGGGTGACTGGGATCCTTCTGGAATCATACTGGAAGTGACTAGGGGCAGGCTGAGGGCAATTGGGACCATTTTGGGGCAACTGGGATATACAGGAAGTGACAGGAATCATGCTGGAGGTGACTGGGAGTGGCTGTGAGCAAATGGAATCATACTGGAAGCTACTGGGAGCAACTGGGAGTGAGTGGAAACACATTAGGGACAACTGGGATGTACTGGGAGAGACCAGGAGTGACTGGAATCACAAAAGAACCACAAAGGAAGTCACTGGAATAATACTGGGAGTATCTGGGATTGACTGGAATCCTGCTGGGTGTGACTGGAATCCTACTGGGTGACTTGGAGTGACTGGGACCATACTGGTGGCAAACAGCACCGTACTGAGAGTGACTGGGTTCATCCTGGAATCATACTGGGAAGGACTGGAACCATACTGGGAGTGCCTGGAACTATAGTAGGGGTGAATGGGAACACCTGGGATCATACTGGGATCATACTGGGAGTGACTGGGATGATACTGGGAACACCCTGAGTGTAACTGGAAGTGACTGGGACCATCCTGGGGGTGACTGGGAGCCACAGGGCCCATGCTGGGAGTGACCTGGGGGGAACTGGGGGAACTGGCCCGGCTGGGGCTCAGGGTTGTTCTCCCCCAGGGCTGCCCTGGCTCCTGCTGCCACCCTGGGCCCCACAGAACCAAGGGACAGGGGACAGGGACAGGGGACAGCTGAGGGGCAGGGGACAGGGGCAGGGATGTGGAGAGGTAAAAGGGAGTTCCAGGGGGTCCTTGAGCCCAGGAAAGGGGAGTCCAGGGTTTCCCAAAAAGGGGGGACAAAGGTGGGGACACCGGGGATGTTCGAGAATGAGGAGTTCAGGGGGTCTCTGGTTTTGCACACAGCTGGGGCTGGGGGCTGGGAAAGGCAGGAATGGGGGACCAAGGCATTCCAGGGCGTCCCAGGGTCAAGCCAATGGCCAGTCTGGAGGCTGGGAGCCATGGGATGGCCGGGAAAAGGGGAGCAGAGAGCCCTGATGTCCAGGAATGGGGTGTGACAAATGCATGTATTTTATGATTGGCTTTTCACAAATATTAAAATGAATATTATATGTGTTGTATTAGAAAGCAATGCTGTATTAATTTTCTTAAGTACTGTGTTAAATATAGTTTTAGGTTATAAAAATTGTTAAAATAGAACTATGCTATGTAAGATGCTTTGTTTAAAAGAAAGGGTTTGCAGCGAGATAACTTGCAGCCACAGGACACCTAGATCTTTCAGAGAAAAAGAATTTATGGCCTTCTTATCAGAAGAAACAAACTTCTTCCCACCTTGGAGGTGCTATTAGGATTAGAGGGAAGAAGCTGACACTGACCAGACAGAATCCTGTGTTTGAATGGAATTTATGCATCATGTATGAAGTGTATGAATATGCAACGGGCTATTGTTTTTAAGGGTTAATCCTTTGTTACCAGGGGTCCTTTTTTGGGCCTGTGATGCCCAGAAAAAGGTACCTGGACGTCCATAACTCTTTGTTTTTATTGTCTTATATTGTCTTAATTCAATTTGTCCAAATTGTTATTACTCTAATTGTGTTACTATATAACCATCTTATTACTATTAAACTTTAAAAATTTTAAAAACAAGTGATTGGCGTTTTTCACAATTTGGTAGCAGAGGATGGTTACTAACTCCTCGCTGCCGGTGCTTTGGGAGAGTCAGAGTGGGGAAGGCGCGCCCTGCCCTCTTTGGCAGCCTCGCTCTGCTTCCCCTGAAGTGACCGACAGACGCAGGTTACGATCTGTGGACAAAAAGGGACAATAAAACAAAGAGAATGGGAAAAGGCTCCCTACAACTGCTGTAATTTGCCCCCTAAGAGTAGTAGTGCGCACGAAGAACCCGGGAAGGAAAAAGGATTGGTAAGTATTTCTCGGGGGGCAGGTACGGGGGGATGAATGCGTGTGAATGAGAGGCGGGCTGGTTGTTGTCCCAGACCTGCCAAGTGAGTGCGGAGTCTCCCACGCTGCGTTTCCGACTTTTCGCTGGAAAAGCGGCCAGTAAAGAGACAAAGCGACTCATAAGAGAGTGAAAGAATCCCCCAGGGTAACTGGGACTGGGTCTCAGGGAGGGGTTGGACCCCTCGGAGGTAGGGAGCAAGGTTTCCTAGCCCAATCCACTAGGAAACGGGACAGGAGGGGCTCCTAAAACCTGCTGGGTTGAGGGATTTATATTCCAAGAGCATCCAAGAGCAGGGTTGAGCAGAATTCTGTCCGAGTGAGGATATGCCCAAGAACACTCAGGGTGGGACAACACAGCTAGATTGGGGGATAAAAAAATGCCCAAGAACATCCAGGGTTGGACAACAAAGCAGAACAAATTAAATGCCAAAGAGCATCTGTAGTTGTACCACACCGCTGGGTTGAGGGACAGAAAATGCCCAAGAGCATCTGGGGTTGAACAACACAGCTGGATTGAAGGAAAATTACCCGAGAGCATCTGGGGTTGGACAACACGACAGGATTGAGGGAAAAATTGCCCAAGAGCATTTGGGGTTGGATAACACAGCTGGGTTGAGGGATATCCAATAGCACCGGGACTGGCCAGTAACACCTAAACTTGTAATAGGTGATGTGAAAGTAAAAGGTACCTTATTGCTGTTTTGTGGTGTGTGAGAGTGACACACACACAGAGCCAGCCTCAACCTCCCGGGCAGGTGGGAAGGGGGAGGTGTGGAAAGAGCGAGTGACCTGCACACCAGGCTGCAGCTCCCGGGTGGCTGGGGTCTTCTGGGCCGAAGGGGAGTGAGTGACCTGCGAACCAAGCTAGCCTTCCCTGGGTGTGTGAGGGGCCGTAGCTGAAGAGTGTTAAAGACACGCAGACAGCCTCACAGGGGAACGGACACCAGAGGCAGCCAGAGTCAGGGCCCTTCTAGGGGGCCTGGAGACACTGAGACCTGGAGGTAAACCCCAAAGCGAAAGAAGGGGCCACAAAGACCTGTGATTTTCTAGCAATAAGGATCCACTTTGTGTCTTGAGAGTGTGAAGGAATGTGTCAAAGTGAATGAGAAATAAAAGTGAGTGAATGTAGACGAATGAAAGTATAGGTAATGTCGATTGTGCATTTTAAGCCTTACCATATCTCCTTGGAGGGAGGTGCATTGTATTGAAAAGCAGTGTGAGAAAAAGGGGATTTTTTGGGTGTAAGTAGTTGAAAGAAAAGTGGTATTTAAGTTGTTAGTAAAAAGTGAAAAACAGAAGCAGGGGACAAATAGATAGAAAACTGAAAAATGAGACAGAAATTCAGTAAGGTGGATACAGGAAAAGAAAAGCAGAAAAAAATTACCAACAGAAATACCCCAAGACAGCACTTTGGGAGTTATGTGAACAAACAGAAATACAACTCATTGCAAAATACAGGGTATGCAGAAGTTGATGAGAAAAAACATGCAAACTTGTGAATTATATACTTAAAAACAGCATTAGAAAATTTAACACAAAAGAGTTATATACTGATTCAAGATATGCCTTTAGAGTAGCACATACCTTAAGAAAAATTTTAAAAGGGAGATTGCTTAATTAAAGAAGAAAAAGATTAGTACATGAGAAACCTATTTTCGAGGTTTTAGAGGCATTACAATTACCTAAGAGAGATAGCAATAGTACATATTAAAGGACACCAAAAGGTAAAGACCTAGAAATAAGAAGAAATAAAATAAATAATTGGCAGATCAAGAAGCTAAAGATGCAGAAGAAAATAGAGCTGAAAGAGTTAATATTAACTCCAAATGAAGAAAAAAAAAGGGGGGGGGAATTAAAACAAGATTGTGGCTAACAAGATAAATCGGGGAAATAGAAACATCTTGATATGGAAGACAATTAGATAATAAAACGCTTACGAGGGAATAGCAGAGGACGTGTATCAAAAAGCCCGGTGGGATACACAGGCTAGGTGTGATCATTTTTTAAAAGAACTATGGGTGCATTGAGACTTTTAGAGTAAAAAAACAAGTACCTGAAACATGTATAATTTGCCAAAAGATAAATAAAAGGGTGATGAGAAAACAATATGAGAAGGTCGTCAGTTAGCTCGTCGACCATTTCAAAGCATCCAAAAAGCAAAACGGGGAAGGTATAGAGCTGAGAACAAATTACCTCATCCATTCCCGTTCGCTCCCCCACTCGTTCGCACCAGCCCTCCCAGCCCCTGTGCCGGCTCCGGCACAGTCCGTCTGTCCCGGTCCGTCTGTCCCGGTCCGTCTGTCCCAGTCCGGCCGCCTGGCCCGCGTTCTTGCCGGGGCTGGGGGTCTGTCCTGCCCTGTGCACCGTGGTTACCGCGCTGATCGCACCGAGGGCAGTCCCGTGTGTCCCATCCCCGGCTGCCCTGACTCTGTCGGCTCCCGCCGCTGCAGCCGGGGTCAGTCCCGGCTTTGTCTCTGCCGGATCAGCCACCGTGAGCCGAGTGAGGGCGATCCCCGCTCCAGCTCGGCCTGCACCGGAACAGCCCCTCGGGCGATCCCAACCACAGACCCCGCCTTTGGAGCCCCCAGACCCTGAGCTGTGCCGATCCCCTCGGGCGATCCCGGCTGCAGACCCCGCCTTTGGAGCCCCCAGACCCTGAGCTGGGCCCATCCCCTCGGGCCATCCTGGCTGCAGACCCCGCCTTTGGAGCCCCCAGACCCTGAGCTGGGCTGATCCCCTCGGGCCATCCCGGCTGCAGACCCCGCCTTTGGAGCCCCCAGACCCTGAGCTGTGCCGATCCCCTCGGGCCATCCCGGCTGCAGACCCCGCCTTTGGAGCCCCCACACCCTGAGCTGTGCCGATCCCCTCAGGCCATCCCAACCACAGACCCCGCCTTTGGAGCCCCCAGACCCTGAGCTGGGCTGATCCCCTCGGGCCATCCCGGCTGCAGACCCCGCCTTTGGAGCACCCACACCCTGAGCTGGGCCGATCCCCTCGGGCCATCCCGGCTGCAGACCCCGCCTTTGGAGCCCCCAGACCCTGAGCTGTGCCGAGCCTCCCCGTCCTGCCCTGAGCTCCATTCCCTTGGTAACCACAGCTCCGGCTGCTTAAGGAAACTCTCTAAAGGAATCACTTTATTGAAACACTAAAAATTCAGTTAGAAGAAAGCCCTCTCCTGATTCTTCCTAACAATACGTGAGAAAGGCTGTAGAAGAAAAAAATCCAAAAAGAATGGGTGTGGAGAGTATTATTAATAATTGGTTAGCTGAGAAAGGCCACACTGATATAATGCCACTGGTTAAGCTGAAGGAGAAAAGTCAGCAGTCAGCAAGCTGAAAGGAAGAGTCAGCAGCGACCTTGCTGCAACATGAGGATAGGGAGTTGAGATTAGTCCTGAATATATCCTAAGAATATGTAGAAAGTATCAAAAGTAGAACCATAGGAATGTAGAAGTAGGCGTAGGTGCTGATATGTAAGCTGACCAATCCTGAGCTCAACTTTTGCAATATGTATGAAGCTCATTATTAACTGTATTTAACCCGCCGTACTGATCAATAAAATTGGGCCTGTGATGATCAAAATGATGTCCGGGTCTCCTTCCGTCGACAGGTTGTTTTCAGACAAAAGCTGTAAGGAAAGACAGGTCTGGCTGGCCTTGGCCTCTGGTGACTGCCTCTGATCTGTCTTCAAAACCCTGGGGCTCTGTGTTTTTCTTCCTGTAGAAAAGAACTGTGCCTCTTGTCCAGGTGCCCATGGCCTCTAGCACATGAGTACTGTATAGGGCTAAAGGAGGTCTGTTCTCAGTGGGGTGGAAACTGAGGACAGCAGAGGAGAGCCCTGGGAGGGACTGAAGGGTGCTTTCAGAGTTGGTGAATAATTCTGACAAAGTAGAGAAAAGCCTGAATAGAAAAAATCAATGCCAAGGGTGGCTGGGGAGGCCCAGATTGGGAACAAGGAGAAAGGAATTTCCCTCCCAGGGCAGGGCTGTGGTGCAGCACATCCCCCAGAAGGAGCCTGGAGCAGCCCAAGGCTCTGTGTGGGCAGGCAGAGGCAGGCAGGAGGCAGAGCTGTCAGCAAAGGAAGGGCCCAGCCAGGTGGGGCAGCCGGGGGATGCCGACAGCCTGCAGGGACAGAGGCGCAGGGCAGGGACACCGTGGGACAGCCTGGGCTGCACAGGGCACAGGGATGGGCAGCAGCTGCAAGACAGCCCTGCCAGAGCCAACTTGGGCAGCACTTTGGCCATGGCTGCTGGCCCTGGGCCTGAGGCAGGAGCAGGAGACAAGTGACCCTTGCAGGGCTGGGGCCTCATTGCCTCCTTGTCCCTGCTCAGCAGCCTGGCAGGGGCCGCCCCATGCTCTGGCCCTTGCCATTGCACATCCCCACATGCCAGTGCCCATCCTGGGACGAGCCCTGAGCAAGGAGGGAGGGACAGGATCTGCCTGTCCAGAGGCTGGGGCTCAGGCTTGGCCCTTTGCATCCCTTAAACACATCCAGGTGTGCTCAGCACCAGAGACACCTTTGCCTTCTTTGTCCCCAGCTGTGATCACTGCCTCCAGTGTTCTGCACTAATTGGAACTTGGGGACACTTTCTCAGTCGTGTTCCTCAGTGGGAACCATTAAATCTTCAAGAAGTTTCAGAGTTTCAATTTAATTTTGAGTTCTTGTAAAGTTTTTGAGCACTCTCTCAGGGACTGAGTCTGATGTAAACAACACCAAAGTCCCAAGAGGTTCAATAAAGTTCTTGTGCTGTGTCTGTGCTGCTGAGCTTTAAAGGAACAGCTCTTCCCAGGGCCAGCTCCTCTCCCAGCCCAGCAGGGCTGAGGGCTCTGCCTGCAGGCACTGAGGGGACAGGAGCCAGGCAGAGACAGGCTGAAGGCAATCAGGATTGGGAAGACATTAAGCTGAGACTTCACCTGGGGAAACATTTTCACAGCCCTGTGCATGGTGAGTGTGTGGGTGCAGGGCAATGTCCCCTGTGCTCCTGGAGGGATCTCCTGAAGCCAGCACACCCCACAGCCTGGGGGAATTGTCAGGAGGACTCTTCCCGTTTCTCTGTGGCACAGGAGCAGGAGGAGGAGGATGTGCTGCAGAGCTGGGCTGCCCTGGGCACCGTCAGAGGGACAGGGCAGGACGGCTCCTGCTGCCAGGGATGGCTTCAGGGGGAGGAGCTGGGGCTGCAGCCAGGGCTGCCCAGGGCTATCCTGCAGAGCAGCTCCTGCAGCCCTCAGGGCTCTTGGCCAGCCCAGGGCATGTGCCACTTTCCAGGGACAGCTCTCAGCCTGCCTGGCAGCTCCCCATGGACACTGCAGGGGAGAAGTTGGAGGTGGAAGGAGCCACCCCTATCAGGGCAGATTCCTCCTGCTCTGGAGATGGTGCTGCATGGCCAGGGCTGCTCTCAGCTTTCTCCTAAAGGGAAGGGAAAGGCGCTGTCAGCTTTGGCTGTGTCACTGAGACTCCTGCACTGTCACCCTGGGCATCAGCAGATGGGCCTCACATCTCCCTCAGAAACGGCCTCCTCAGCCTCCTTTCCCTACAGACAGCAGCAGCAGCCCCTTGGCTTGCAGCATCTCTGTCTGGCCTGCCCTTAAGGCCCTGCTGCCAGGGAGATGCCCCTGGGCAGTGCTCTGTGCTGGGAGGGATCTGCAGGGTTGAGCTGAGCTCCCAGGGCTGGGCTGGGCTCTGGCAGCACTGGCAGGGACAAGGCTTGGGTATGGAGAAACTGCTCCCAGTAGGCACAACTTCAGGAAGCAGAGAGCCAGACCAACGCTTGGTATCCCTTCCATTGAGGTGGACAGGGAAAAAGAGAAGGATTTGGAGAAAATTATTTTTAAACTGGAGCATTCAAAAGTTCCACTTTTTTGTTCAATCAAGTTGCAAGTGCAATCAGCGTGAAATAGTGAGAGGTAAAATGAGAAAAGCGCACCTGTGTGGGACGAGTGGGTCTGATTGTGCAGGGGCACAGGGAGCCCTGTTTTCCCTCTGGGCTCCCCGGTGCTCTGGCACAGAGCAATGCGGAAGACAAGGCAGCAGCACAAACCTGAGCTCAGAGATAAAAAGGTTCAGCAAATTCCCCAAAAAAGGAAGTATATTTGAGGGGATTTGTAATAAAAAAGGATAAGTATAAACAATTAATTCTTTCCCAGCTTATCAGCGTCTTCTTTAAACAGCCCACGATGCCAAAATGAACAAATGTCCAACAGCAGCTCCATCAGCCACTTCCTCCTGCTGGCATTGGCAGACACGCGGCAGCTGCAGCTCCTGCACTTCTGCCTCTTGCTGGGCATCTCCCTGGCTGCCCTCCTGGGCAACGGCCTCATCATCAGTGCCGTAGCCTGCGGCCACCACCTGCACACGCCCATGTTCTTCTTCCTGCTCAACCTGGCCCTCAGCGACCTGGGCTCCATCTGCACCACTGTCCCCAAAGCCATGCACAATTCCCTCTGGGACACCAGGGACATCTCCTACACAGGATGTGCTGCCCAAGTCTTTCTGATTTTTTTTTTTCTTGCAACAGAGATTTGCCTCCTGACCATCATGTGCTATGACCGCTACGTGTCCATCTGCAAACCCCTGCACTACGGGACCCTCCTGGGCAGCAGAGCTTGTGCCCACATGGCAGCAGCTGCCTGGGCCAGTGGCTTTCTCAATGCTCTGGTGCACACAGTCATTACATTTTCCCTGCCCCTGTGCCATGGCAATGCCCTGGGCCAGTTCTTCTGTGAAATCCCACAGATCCTCAAACTCTCCTGCTCCAAATCCTACCTTAGGGAAATTGGGCTGCTTGCTGTTAGTGCCTGTTTATCATTTGGTTGTTTTGTGTTCGTTGTTTTCTCCTATGTGCAGATCTTCAGGGCTGTGCTGAGGATCCCCTCTGAGCAGGGACGGCACAAAGCCTTTTCCACCTGCCTCCCTCACCTGGCCGTGGTCTCTCTTTTCTATAGCACTGGCACATTTGCCTACCTGAAGCCCCCCTCCATCTCCTCCCCATCTCTGGATCTGGCCCTGTCAGTTCTGTACTCGGTGGTGCCTCCAGCCCTGAACCCCCTCATCTACAGCCTGAGAAACCAGGAGCTCAAGGCTGCAGTGTGGAGACTGAGGACTGGATGGTTTCAGGAACATTAAACTGCTGCCCAGTATTTGCAAATCACTTGTAATAAAAGTAACCTTTAATACTTCTTGTTAGTTTCATTTTGGAGGTTCTTTGTCCTTGTTTAAAATTTTAAATATTTTCTACAAAGTGATGTCATTGTTTGTGCCAACTTGGTGTTGCCAGTGCTGCTGCCGTGGCCCTGCCCTGCTGCCCTGGTGGCCCTGGTGTTGCTGCAGGGCCTGAGTGCTCTCGGGGCTGGGCACAGCCCTGGGGGTGGCAGTGCCGGGGCTGCAGCAGGGACAGGCCATGGGCACTGCTGGGGCAGCGCTGACACCTCAGCCCAGGGCCTGGGGGCTCCAGGCTCCTTGCCCAGGCTCTCTCAAGAACACGTCCAGGCCAATGCTCAGCATAGAAAAGCCCCGTGAGCAGCCCCAGGCTGGCCGTGGGCAGGCTGGGGGCAAACAGCATGGCTGGGGCTCTGCAAGGGCCCTGGGGCAGACAGGAAGGAGCAGCAGAGCAGGGGCTGATCCAACCCCAGTGTGCTGGAAAGCCCAGGGCAGCGTCCCAGAGCGTCCTGATGGAGCTGCCAACAACATCCCCCCTCTGCAGCCCCGGCCTCTCCCCCAGCTCACACAGGTGCCCCATCCTTGCAGGCACAGACACGGCAGCACTGGCTCAGCAGCCCCTGTTTGCATTGCACACAGCAGGGGGAGCACCCCCATGCTGTTGCTGTGGGGACATGAACCTGAGGGAGCACAAATGCCATCAGCCCCTGGGGCCAGCAAGGGCTGGGGGACAGCAGGGAAACCACTCAGCTTTGTCCGGGCCTCTGCAGTCAGCCAGAAAGTTTGTTCCCATCAGCTGGGAGGTTCCTGTGCCACTGCAGACGCTGTTGCTCAGAGCCAGGGCTGCCTGGCAGCCACCCCCAAACTGCCCTGAGCATTTCCTCTGCTTCACATTTGCTTGCTTTATACCCCCTGCTTCACATTTCTTGTAATTGCCCACCCCAGGGGGCCCACAACTTGACACAGCACTCGAGGTGCTGCCCAACCAGTTCCCAGCACAGGGGAAGAATCCCTGCCCTGCTCCTGCTGGCCACACCATTCCTGATCCAGGCCAGGAGCCATTGGCCTTCTTGCCCACCTGGGCACACTGCTGGCTCATGCCCAGCCTGCTGTCCATCAGTCCCTGCTGGTCCCTTTCTGCCTGGCTGCTCTCCAGCTACTCTGTCCCCAGCCTGTAGCACTGCAGGGGTTGTTGTGGCCAAAATGCAGGACCTGACACTTGGTCTTGTTCAACCTCACCTTGTTGGATTTGGGGCCTGGATCCAGCCTTTCCAGGGCCCTGTGCAGAGCTCTCCCACCCTCCAGCAGATCCACACTCACACTCAGTTTGGTGTCATCTGCAAAGATGTCCTTGGTTCCATGGGGCCCCTCATTGTCACAATGGCCTCTTGGTTACCCCAGGCCCTGACCTGTCACACTGGTCTCCTTGGATCCATGAGACCATGCAGAGAAAAAATGGTCTCCTTGGTTCCATGGTGGTCCAAAATGTGACAATGGACTCCTTGGTTCCATGGGGCTTCACAGTGTCACAATGTTCTCATTGGTGTTGCAATTTCACAGTGGCCCCTTGGTTCCATGAGGCCCCAGATTGTCACAACGCCCCTATGGTCACATGAGGTCCCACACTGTCACCATGGTCTCTGTGGTTCTACAACTCTCCTCAGTGTCACAATGGACTCCTTGTTTCCACGAGGCCACACAGTGTCACAACGTTCTTGCAGATTCCTTGAGGCTCCATCGTGTCACAGTGACCCCTTGGTTCCATGAGGCCCTGCAGTGTCACAATGTCCCCTTGGTTCTGCTGGGCTTTGGAGTCCACCAATGCTCTCTTTGGTTTTGCAGTGTCAAAATGGTGAAACTCCTTGGCTACACAAGGCCCTGCAGTGTCACAATGGCCTCTGTGGTTCCATGAGGACCCAGAGTGTCACGATGCACTCCCTGGTTCCATTTGGCCCTACAGCACCACAGTGGACCCCTGGTTCTGTGGGGCTGCACGGTGTCACCATGGTCCTATTAGTTCCACAAGGCCCTGCAGTGTCACAATGGCCCCAGTGTCCCCCAGTCATCACAGAATGACAAAATCAAATAGCCTGGAAAAACCTTTGGGATCATTCAATCCCACCAATGCCATAATACTGCCTTGTCACCCAGACCATGCCACTAAGTGCCACTGGAGAGGGACAGTGACTCTGCCACCTCTCCCCTGGCCAGCCCATTCCAATGCCCACTCACCCTTTCTGTGAAGAACTTCTTCCTATTGTCCACCCTGAACCTCGCCTGGTACAGCTTAAGGCTGTGTCTTCTTTACCTGCCCTCCAGCAGATCCACACTCACACCCAGCTTGGTGCCATCTGCAATTTCTGAATGGTGGACTCGATCCCCTCAGCCAGATCATCAGTGAAGATATTTAACAGGACTGGGCCCAGCACAGATCCCTGGGGGCCACCACCAGTGCCTGGACACCAGCTGGGTGCAGCACCATCCCCACCACTCTCTGGGCCCAGCCTCCAGTCAGCTCTTGACCCTGGGAAGGGTGAACATGTCCAAGCCATGGGCTGCAGCTTTTCCAGGGAATTCTGTGCCTCATGGTTTTAAAGGCTTTGAAGTCCAGGCACACAACACCCACAGCATTTCCTGCATCCATAGGTGGGTCACCTGGTCATAAAAGGAGATCAGGTTGGTCAGGCAGGACCTGCCACCCCTAAATTCATGCTGGCTGGCTCTGATCCCTCGACCATCCTGTGGGCACCCTGTGATGGCACTCAAGGTGATCTGTTCCATATCCTTGCCAGGCATCCAGGTCAGGCTGACAGGCCTGGAGTTCCCCAGCTCCTCCTTCCAGCCCTGCTTGGGGATGGTCTCACATTGGCACCTCCAGTCCTCTGGGACCTCCCTGCTGAGCCAGCACTGATGGTAAATGATGGAGAGCAGCTTGGGGAGCTCATCCACCAGCTCCCTCATCCCCCTAGGATGGATCCCATCTGATCCCACACACCTGTGAGCATCTGAGTGGCTCAGCAGGTCAGCAGCTGCTTCTTCCTGGATTACAGGGGCTGTTCTGCTCCCTGTGCCCATCCATCAGCTCAGGAGAGAGCACTTGTCCTGAGGACAGCCTGTCCTAATATTGAAAATTGACACAAGATATTAAATAGCTTAGTCTTTTACTTATCTTCAGTTACTCTCTTCTCAACTGCAATCAATAAAGTGTTGTGGTTCTCCTTCTCCCTCCTTTTGCTATAAACTTTTTATAAAAACATTTTTTATTCTTCTTATAGAAACCGCCAGGTTAAGTTCTAATTGAGCTTTCACCTCCCAACTTTTCTTCCTGCATAACCTAAAAACATCCTTAAACACTTCCTGAGTTGCTGGTTCTTTTTCCCTGAGTTCCTACAAAAACTCCATGCCCTTCCAGGCCAGTCATTTTCCTCACTAGCTCATCTTTTGCCACACTGGGACAGGCTGCTCCTTCCCCCTTAAGATGATTTTCTTGAAATGTGTCCATCCTTCCTGGACCCCTTGGTTTTTAAGGCCCGTGTCCCCTAAAAAATATCAGTACCAGATTTAGTACTCCACACATCAACATCCTAAATAGATCAAAGTCTGCCCTTCCTAATTCCAATGCAGAAGTTTGGTTGCTGCCCCTCCTTCTTTCACAGAACATTGAACACTTGATTATTTCATGGTCACTGAGCCCCAGGCTGCCTCCGAGCCCCACATCTGCCACCAGCCCTTCTCTGTTTGTGAACAGTAGGAGACAGAGCTTTCCTTGGCAGTGGGAGTGTTACCAAAAATTCAGTAAAACAGAAAACTCCTTAACCCCAATGTAGCATTAAGAAGCAGCATTCTTTATTCAGCTGGATGCACGGGGGAGAGCTCCTCCCAAAGCTGTGCATGCTAAATGCAGAAAAGTTTCTGTTTATATTCTGTATTTTGCACACATATTCATTGATTGTCCTGGACTAAACATACATATGAATATCATTTCCCCAAAATCATTAACATATTTCCCCTCACCCTTTACCCATGCGTCCTTCCAGACCCTGGGGGTCTCTCTCTTGGTCCATGGTGGTCGTGTACCCCAATGTTCCAGTGGGGCTGAGCTGGGAGGACACTGAGGCTGGTGAGCTTCCAGTTCCCCTTCTCACACAATGGGCATTGTGTGGTTTCCACAGGCCTGGGGTTGTGGAGAACAAGCTCCAGGTGTCAGCTCACCTGGTGGAGACAATTTATGATCTTGTAACATGAGGTGACAGAGTGGGCTATGATATCACAGAGTGGGTTATGTGAGATTATCGAGAACTATGACATGATAAACTGCCTCTGTGACATCACAGAGCAGGCTGTGATATCACAGGGCAGAGATCTGACATCACAGAGCAGAATATTACATCACAGAGTTGGCTGTGACATCAGAGACCAGCTGAGTGACATTAGACAATGGGCTGTGACATCACAGAGCAGGCTGTGACATCCCAGAGGGGCTGTGTGACATCCCAGCAGGGCTGTGTCAGGTCACTGGGTTGGTCACTCTGCCCCAGCTCCCCCTCACAGTTTCTCCCAACAAGTCCAATGCTGTTCATGCCCAGCAGGGTCCCTGTCCCCCGGGATCCCCCTGGCCCACCTGGAGCCACAGCCTCCACCAAAGGATGTTCCACAGGATCCACCCCAGAGCCTGACATGGGGACAAGGGGCCAGGGCTGTGTGACCAGGACATCAAGGACGGGGATTATCCAGGTCACTGTGGCCTGGGTTGGGTTCCCCAGGGCAGGAAAGATGTCTGGCAGCTGGAGCAGGGTCTGGGAAGGGCCTCCAAGGTGGGGCTGGAGCAGAGGCTGAGGGAGCTGGGCTTGTCCAGCCCGGAGCAGGGAAGGCTGAGGGGCTCCTCATCCCAGCCTGGCAGTGCCAGCGAGGAGGGGATGGAGAACACAGAGCCAGGCTCTTCACAGGGGGGCCTGGGGGGCAGACAAAACCAATGGGTGGAAGGAGAAAGAGGGGAGATCAGCCAGGACATGAGGAGGTGAAATGAGTCAGGCTGGTTTCAGCATTTCCTCAACACCAAGAGCAGCCTGACTTCCCTTCTCCATCCACCACTGACAGCTTTGCAAATCAGGAATTGTTTGAGCTATTTTGTCCCCACTACAGAATGAGCATCCTGATACAAGAACTTAATTGTGCTTATATCTATCACAGAACCACGTTTCTATAAAATTTATTTTAGTATGGAAATAACGTGTGAATGGTTGACTCAGCAGACGCTGCTGGGACGTTGCACGTAGCTCAGGGAAGAGCGTGATTGTTATTAAATTGTTTCCTGTTCAACTGTGGTTTTTTGGCCATGAAGAGAAACTTTCTGTGCCTCTGAGTTTCAGCAGTTCCTGACTCCCAAAGGACACAAACCTGATGACTTGTGGCTCCCACCCAAGTGGTGGCACTTGGACATCCCTCCATCCCCAGAGCAGAGCTCCCTTGTCCCAGAAAGTCCCTGGCAAAGCAGGGATTAAGGAAACAGGACAGGCTGCGGGGATCAGGGGCAGGGCAGAGCCAGGGAGAAGAACGACTTTTGCATTTGATGGAGCTGTGCCTTCCCTTGGCTTTGTTGGCTGACAATAAATGAACATCCCTCTGTGTCTCAGGCCGCTCCTTCTCCAAGGAAAGGAGGTGGGAGTTGAAGCCAAGGAGCTGAAAGCTGCAGGTGCAGCCTGGGCTGGAGGGAGCTCAGATTTGCACAAGACTGCTCTGAGTGCCAGGGCTGGGATGGGGGAAATGGTGGGGTGGGGGCAGGGACAGAGTCTGATTGATTGTCAGCCATGAATGGTATTGATTTTTATATCTTCAAACTGCATGAGGAGGTACTTGGTTTCAATGTCAAGTGGAGATTGCTATTAACAGGGAAAAAAATAAAAAAACTAAACAGGTCCAAAAAAATGTTTTCTCACAGTATTTTTAAATAGAACATATTCAGTTGAACACACTTCTGAAATCTCTCTTTTTAACCACACAAGATTTGGAAACTGAAAACAAATTATTCCCAGAGGCTTTGGTTGTTAAGGTGTTCTGAATGTCAATGAGCCCTGGGACACTGAATTCCTGCACTCAAGAGCTGAAGGCTGAACAAGCCTCTGGAGCAGGAAAATTCAGCAGCAGCCTCCAAGGTGCTGAGGATGTCAGCAGCCCCCACTGAGGCCATCCCTGCCCAGAGACCGTGGGGGAATGGGCAGACAAGGAGAGCGTCCCTGGGGCTGGGGCAGAACAACTCAGAGGCAGCAGCAGCTCCAGCTGGGAAATGGAGTGTGGAATGTGGCTGGGAAAGCCCTGCCTGGGCTGTACCAAGCAGGACACACAAGCCCTGACCCCCATCCACTAAACGACTCTCTCAAGGAGCAATTTAAAATTAATTACAATTCTTTGCGTACTCCGAGTTGGACTCGCTGGAGAAATATCAACAAAAGATTCTTAAGAGCTCAAAACAACAAAACAGCTTTTACTGGAAACTTAGAAAATCAGAGAAACTTTGGCAAAATGTTTTAATATGGCATTCAATCAACCCAAAACACTTCTCAAAGCATTAACTTGGCCCCTTCACCTTCAGAAACTGTAAGCGTGTTCAATTTTAAGTTGCTCCAAATTGGCAAGAAGAGGGAATTAGAAGAAGGAAAAGAAAGCACAGAAAGAGAGAAAGTAATAAAAGAAAATACAGAGGAGCACACACACAGCTACCAACTCCTGGATTCCAGCAGTGTTCAGATGGAAATTCCAAGAGGAGGTAGGGTCAAGATGTGTGCATGTCTTGTGATCAGCCTCAAATACCCCTTGGTCTTCCTGGGCCCTTCCCCCAGGTGGGACTTCGGGTCATTTGGTCCCTCAGGAGCTGGGCTGGGGCTGCAGAGGTGGCTGTGGAGCATTGCCTGTGCTGTGCCAGGGACTGGCAGCCACTGCTGGGCTGGGACAGAGGCGCAATTTTACTCAGCACCAGAGAAACCTTTCCCTTGCTTGTCCCCATCTGTCATCCCTGCCACCAGTGTTCTGCTGTACCTGGAACCTGGGGACACTTTCCCAGGCCTGTCCCTCAGATGGATCTATTTAAAGTATGAGAAACTTAAGTTTCACTCCCTTTTGAGTCCCTGAGATTTTTTTGGCACACTATGTGGGACTGAGTCTGATGTAAAGAGCACCAAATCCCCAGAGGGTCATTAAAGTCCCTGTGCTGTGTCTGTGCTGCTGAGCTGGGCTGGGCTCCTGGCCCAGAGGCAGCTCCTGGCAAGGGCAGCGCTGCAGAGAGACAGCTCTGGCCAGGAGCAGCTCCTGTGCACAGCCCAGCAGGGCTGGGGCACTGCCAGGGCCCCTCAGGGACACCAGCAGGGCACAGACAGAGCTCACAGGGGCTCAGCACTGGCAGGGGCAGTGGGATGGCCAAGAGGGGGCTGTGTCACAGCAGCACCTCTTTGGCTGTGTCATAGAGGCACAGAGCAGCTGGGATGTCAGCAAGGGGCTGTGTGACAGCACAGAGTGGGCTGTGTGAGGTCACAGATTGGGCTATGACATCACAGAGTTTGTTGTGTGAGGTCATTGAGCAGCTATGACATCATAGAGGGAACTGTGTGACAGCACAGAGGAGGCTGTGAGGTCAGAGTGTGTGCTGTGACATTACAGAGTGGCAGTATCACATCACAGACAGGGTTTGTGACA
The DNA here is from genome assembly GCA_031885435.1 of Passerculus sandwichensis. NCBI lineage: Eukaryota > Metazoa > Chordata > Aves > Passeriformes > Passerellidae > Passerculus > Passerculus sandwichensis. Next base: position 3,237,696 of record CM063150.1, read on the forward strand.
TCACTGAGGGGATTGTGACAGCACAGAGCTGCCTGTGATGTCATAGAGTAGGGTATGAGGCCATAGAGAAAATTCTGCCATCATAGAGTGTGGAACTGGGGCATCAGAGAGTGGGTTGTGACATCCCTGGGTGACTGAGTAACATCATAGAGCAGGTGGTAAAATCACAGTACAGATTGTGAAATCATGAGGTGACTTTGTGACATCACAGAGACTTCTGTGACATCACAGAGCAGCTGTATCACATCAGAGGGTGGCATCTCAGAGTTGGCTCTGTGACATCACAGGGGCTGTGTGACATCACAGGATGCTCTCTGATATCACAGGGGCAGTGCGACATCACAGGTGGCAGTGGGACATCACAGGGGCTGTGTGACATCACAGGATGCTGTGTGACATCACAGGGGCAGTGTGAGGTCACTGGGGAGGTCACTCTGCTGTGGCCCCCCTCACAGTTCCCCCCAGAGCAGTCCAACCCTGCTCGTGCACAGCGGGGTCCCCTGTCCCCCCGGGTCCCCCCGCCCCCAGCCCCGCAGCCTCCCCCAGAGGATGTTCCACGAGATCCACCCCAGAGCCTGACACGGGGACGGGGGGCCAGGACCTGGTGGTGGGACAGGGGACAGGGAGCCCCCGGCAGAGTCCCCGTGTCCCCCAGGGCCAGAGCCTGGGCCAGGGCTCCTTCACCCTGTTACGAATGAGGGCTTGAGAGCACTGAAAAAATCCCCAGCAAGGGATCAGCAAAAACCAGATTTAATAATAAGGGAGAGCAGCACAAAGTTCCTTGGCAAGAGTCACTCTGCTCCTGACTGGACACTTCAGGCACAGCAGGGAAACAAAGCAACAACAAAACCAAAGTAAATCCAGGCAATCAAACCAGAAATGAGCTGAGAACTGTCCCTGTAGGTGTGTCTATGACACAAGCACAGTGAAGGCAAGGATAAAAGGAATACAGCCTAAAAGCTTAATAGAGCTCAAACCTAACAGAATTTAACTTACACCTTAAAGTTAAGTGATACCTTCAACTTCACAATTTGGCAGAAGAATGCTACTTAACAGTATTTAACCTAACTTATAACTTACGACTTAACAATTTAAAACAGGAATACCACTTAAAAAAATTAGGTAATAACTTAAAATAAACTTTATATCTTAGCAAAAGAACAGCTCTTAGCAGCATTTAACTTAGCTTAGAGCTTGTGACAAAACCTTACATACTGATACCTGGATATCTGACTTACTCAGCTATGCAAAGCACTCAAACCCTTCAGAGAGCAGCATTTCTGCCACATTTCCCCAGCACAGGCACTCCTGTGTGCACACAGACACCAAGAGTCGGTGCAAGGCACCTGTGAGCAATTCCCCTGAGGGAAGGGAATGCTCATTGTGGATCCTTTGGCATCTCCCCAGGGGGTGAAGGGCTGAGCTTGGAGGAGTGGGGGGATCGGCCCAGGCTTCATCATTGCTCAGGATCCCCGAGTGCAGCAAATGGGAGAGTTCCCGGCTGGGAGAGGCCCCACTCAGAGGGAGTCGCTGGCCCAGGAGAGCTCCAAGGGCTCCTTTTGGAGCGCTGAGTGCAGGGCCCCAAGAGAGGGGCTGCAGTCCCAGCAATGGTTCATCCTGGCCTCACTTGGCACCAACAGCTTTCTTTGGCAGGGTGAGAACAGGGTGTGTTGTGCCACTGAGACAACAAAAACAGTTCCCAGGGCTGCTGCTAAAGGAACCAGGAGCTGGTTGGGCAGCAGCAGTGCCTGGAGCAGACAGTGTTTGTGATGAGCTGCAGAGGAGCTGAGCCCAGGGACTGCTGGCCAAGGCCGAGGCCCAAGGAGCATTTCTCAGCTGGCAGGGCAGCCTGAGAAGGGCAGGGGGGAATGCAGCAGTGCAGGGCCCATGGAACCAAGGGATCATTGTGACACTGTGGGGCCCTGTGAGACCAAGGGACCATTTTGACACTGTGGGGCCCTGTGAGACCACGGGACCGCTGTGACACTGTGGGACCTCATGGAATCATGGAGAACACTGTGACATTGTGGAGCCTCATGGAACCAAGGGGACTGTGCTGACACTGTGTGGCTCCATGAAATGTAGGGTTCATTGTGACATTGAGAAGCGCCATCAAACCAAGGATCCATTGTGGCACTGCAGGGAGTCCTCAAACTGTGGAGACCATTATGACACTTTGGGGTGTCATGGAACCAAGGGACCATTGTGACACTGCAAGACTCCATGGAGCCAAGGGTCCAAACTGTGACATTGCAGGGCCTCATGGAACTGTGGAGATACCATTAGGACACTTCACAGCCTCATGGAATGAAGGAGACCATTGTGACACTGAGGGGCACCATGGAATCATGGAGACCATTGTGACACTTTGAGGCCCCATGGACTAACCAAAGCATTGTGTCACTGTGAGGCCTCATGGAACCAGTGAGGCCATTGTGACCCTGGAGGTCGCCACAGACCGAAGAGGACCATTGTGATACTGTGGGGCCTCATGAAACCAAGAGGCCTTTGTGACACTGCACGGCTGCCTGGAACCAAAGGTCCAGTGCGACATTGCAGGCCCTCATGTCATCAATGGTCCATTGTGACACTGTGAAGCCAAAGGAGACCATTGTGACACAGCAAACCCTCGGGGTCCTAAGGTCCATTGTGACATTGCAGGCCTCGTGGAACAGAGGAGTCACGCGACATTGTGGGGCCTGGGGAACCATGGAGACCACTGTGACACTGCAAGTCCTCATGGAATCAGTGGGACCATTGTGAGACTTCAGGGCCTTGTGGAGCCGAGGGGACATTGTGACACTGCTGGACCCCATGGAAACAAGACACCAATATGTCACTGACATTTTTTCATAAAAATCCTTTCTTTGGGATTTTTCCTCTTCTGGGAAGCTGAGGACCCAGAAGAAGAATGGAAACAATTGTTATCTGCTGCTGTGGAATGTAGCAGGTGCACCTATGATTGGCCCATGTTCCATGTTTAGAATTAAGGGCCAATCAGGACCAAGGTCTCTGGGACAGATTCACAGAGAGCTCTCTTGTTTATTGCTATTGCTATTCCTATTCTTTTCTTAGCTTAGCAGCTTCTGAACTTTTCTCTCTATTCCTTTTAGTATAGTCATAATGTATTATATATAATGAATTAATAAATCCAGCCTTCTGATCATGAAGCCAAGATTCTCGTCTATCTCTTCACCCCTGAGGAGCCCTTGCAAAGCCATGTAACACCATTATGGCACTGTGGGGCCTCATGGATCCAAGGCACCATTGTCACACTATGGGGCCCCACAAAACCAAGGGAAGATGGAACAGGTCTTGCTGGTTTGGCCTCCCAGGGGCCGCCTGGCTGGTCCAGCTGACCTTGGAACATTAAGACTCTCTTGTCATCTGCTTCTGAAACACTGGTACTCCGTGCTTTCCTTCCCAATGGAAAAGAACTGTTCTTTTCCACCAGGCACCCATGGCCAGAATTGGGATTTCACCTCCAAATTTCCCTATATCCAGAGATTGTTCCAATAGGAATATTGCCAGGACAAGTCTAGCTGCCAGTGGTTTCATGAGGGTCACTTCCCATCTGTCCCCAAAATACTGGGGAAGGCTCCATGCTTTCCTTCCTGTGGAAACAACTGTCCTGCTTCTCCAGGTGCCCATGGCCAAGACTGGCCTTCCACCTCCAAAATTCCTTCAATTCAAAGAGTGCTCCCAGACAAAATCTGCCCTTATTGACAAGTCTGCCAGGCCTTGGTCTTGTGAGGCTCTCAGCTGCCTTCCAAACACTGGAGCCCTGTGTTTTCCTTCCTGTGGAATAGAACTGTCCTTCTCCTCCAGGCACCCAAGGACAGAATTGGGATTTCACCTCCAATATTCCCTGTTGTGAGAGACTGGAGGAGATTGTTGGCTCAAAACATTTTTGTACCGGGGAGGAAGGGGCAGGTCCAGCCTTGCCCTGCCCTGGAACTCCAATGCTGCTGTGCCCTGGAACCCCAATCGCCCCAGAGCCTCTCTCCCAGCCCAGCAGTGTCTGCCAGTCCCTGGCACAGCACAGGCAATGCTCCACAGCCACCTCTGCAGCCCCAGCCCAGCTCCTGAGAGACCAAATGAGCCCAAGGCCCACCTGGGGGAAGGGCGCAGGGAAACCAAGGGGTATTGAAGGCTGACCACAAGGCAAGCACACATCTTGACCCTACCTCTTCTTGGAATTTCCATCTGAACACTCCTGGAATCCAGGACTTGGTAGCAGTGTGGGTGCTTCTGTATATGTTTTTTGTTTTTCTCTTTCTGTGTATATTTCTTCTATTTCTGGTCTCTTGCAAGTCTTGAGTAACTTAAAACTGCACAGGCATAGAGTTTGGAAAGGTGAATGGTCCAATTTAAAGCTTTGATAAGTGTTTTGTTTTTTTTTTCATTGAATGTCATATTAAACCATTTGCCAAGTTTCCATAATTTTCTAATATAACTAGTAAAAGCCATCTTGTTCTTTTGAGCTCCTGATGATCTCTTGTCAGAATTTCTGCACTGCATCCAACTCAGAGGAAACAAACAATTGCAATTCCTTTTAAATCTCTCATTGAGAAAGTTTTTTAGTGGATGGGAGTCAGGGCTTGTGCGTCCTACTTGGCCCAGCCCAGGCAGGGCTTTCCCAGCCCCATTCCACACTCCATTTCCCAGCTGGAGCCGCTGCTGCCTCTGAGTTGTGCTGCCCCAGCCCCAGGGACGCTCTCCTTGTCTGCCCATTCCCCCACGGTCTCTGGGCAGGGATGGCCTCAGTGGGGGCTGCTGACATCCTCAGCACCTTGGAGGCTGCTGCTGAATTTTCCTGCTCCAGAGGCTTGTTCAGCCTTCAGCTCTTGAGTGCAGGAATTCAGTGTCCCAGGGCTCATTGACATTCAGAACACCTTAACAACCAAAGCCTCTGGGAATAATTTGTTTTCAGTTTCCAAATCTTGTGTGGTTAAAAAGAGAGATTTCAGAAGTGTGTTCAACTGAATATGTTCTATTTAAAAAGACAGTGAGAAAACATTTTTTAGGACCTGTTTATTTCTTTTTCCCTGTTAATAGCAATCTCCACTTGACATTGAAACCAAGTACCTCCTCATGCAGTTTGAAGATATAAAAATCAACACCATTCATGGCTGACAATCAATCAGACTCTGTCCCTACCCCCACCCCACCATTTCCCCCATCCCAGCCCTGGCACTCAGAGCAGTCTTGTGCAAATCTGAGCTCCCTCCAGCCCAGGCTGCACCTGCAGCTTTCAGCTCCTTGGCTCCAACTCCCACCTGCTTTCCTTGGAGAAGGAGCTGCCCGAGACACAGAGGGATGTTCATTTCTTGTCAGCCAACAAAGCCAAGGGAAGGCACAGCTCCATCAAATGCAAAAGTCATTCTTCTCCCTGGCTCTGCCCTGCCCCTGATCCCCACAGCCTCTCCTGTTTCCTTCATCCCTCCTTTGCCAGAGACTTTCTGGGACAAGGGAGCTCTGCTCTGGCTATGGAGGGAGGTCCAGGTGCCACCACTGGAGTGGGAATCACAAGTCATCATGTTTGTGTCTTTTTGGGGGTCAGGAACTGCTGAAACTCAGAGGCACAGAAAGTTTCTCTTCATGACCATCAGACCATAGTGGAACAGGACACAATTTAATATCAATCACACTCTTCCCTGACCTATGTACAACACCCCAGAAGTATCTGATGAGTCCACCATCCACAAGTGATTTCTGTACCAGAATTATGTAGACAAACATGGTTCTATGATCAATGTAAACACAACTGAGTTCTTGTATCAGGATGCTCATCCTGGAGTGGGTGCAGAGCAGCTCGAACACTTCCTGATTTGCAAAGCTGTCAGTGGGGGATGGAGAAAGGAGGTCAGGCTGCTCTTGGTGTTGAGGAAATGCTGAAAGCAGCCTGACTCATTTCATCTCCTCCTGTCCTGGCTGATCTCTCCTCTTTCCCCTTCCACCCATTGGCTTTTGTCTCCCCCCAGCCCCTGGTGAAGAGCCTGGCTCTGTGTTCTCCATCCCCTCCTCGCTGGCACTGCCAGGCTGGCATGAAGAGCCCCTCAGCCTTCCCTGCTCCGGGCTGGACCAGCCCAGCTCCTTCAGCCTCTGCTCACAGCCCAAGGGCTCCAGCCCCACTTTGGAGGCCCTTCCCAGACCCTGCTCCAGCTGCCAGACATCTTTCCTGCCCTGGCCAACCCAATCCAGGCCACAGTGACCTGGATAACCCACATCCTTGATGTCCTGGTCACACAGCCCTGGCCCCTTGTCCCCATGTCAGGCTCTGGGGTGGATCCTGTGGAACATCCTTTGGTGGAGGGTGTGGATCCAGGTGGGCCGGGGGGATCCCGGGGGACAGGGACCCTGCTGGGCATGAACAGCATTGGACTTGTTGGGAGAAACTGTGAGGGGGAGCTGGGGCAGAGTGACCAACCCAGCAACCTGACACAGCCCTGCTGGGATGTCACACAGCCCCTCTGGGATGTCACAGCCTGCTCTGTGATGTCACAGCCCATTCTCTAATGTCACACAGCTGGTCTCTGATGTCACAGCCAACTCGGTGATGTCCTAGTTGCTCTGTGATGTCAGACTGCTGCCCTGTGCTGTCACAGCTTGCTCTGTGATGTCATAAATGCAATCTATGATGCTGTAGCTTCTCCATGACCTCCCATTCTCCACTCTGTGATATCATAGCTCACTCTGTCACCTCATGTTACCAGATGATCAATTGTCTCCACCAGCTAAGCTGACACCTGGAGCTTGTTCTCCACAACCCCAGGCCTCTGGAAACTACACAATGCCCATTGTGTGAGAAAGGGGAACTGGAAGTTCAGCAGCCTCAGTGTCCTCCCAGCTCAGCCAGGCCCACTGGAACACTGGGGTCCATGACCACCAGGGAACACCAGAGAGACCCCAAGACAGAACAACACATGGGTGAAGGGGAGGGGAAATATGTGAATGATTTTGGGGAAACCATTATCATATTTATGTTTAGTCTGGGAAAATCAATGAATATGTGTGCAATATATAGAATATAAACAGAAACTTTCCTTTACTCAGCCTGCAGGGCTTTGGGAGGAGCTTTCCCCCGTGCATCCCCCTGAATAAATAATGCTGCTTTTTAATGCTGCATTGGTGTTAAGGAGTTTTCTATTTTACTGAATTTTTGGTAACACTCCCACTGCCAAGGAAAGCTCTGTCTGCTGCTGTTCACAAACAGAGAAGGGCTGGTGGCAGATGTTGGGCTCAGAGGTTGCCTGGGGCACAGTGACCATGAAATAATGAAGTTTTCAATGTTCTGGGAAGGAAGGAGGGGCAGCAACAAAACTTCTACACTGGAATTAGGAAGGGCAGACTTTGACCTGTTTAGGATTCTGATTTTGGGAGTACCAAATTAGGTCCTGATTTTTTGAAGGAAAACATCCCTTAAAAACAAAGGGGTCCAGGAAGGATGGACATATTTCAAGGAAGTAATCTTAAGGGGAAGGAGCAGCCTGTCCCAGTGTGGCAAAAAATGAGCTAGTGAGGAAAATGACTGACCTGGCTGGCCATGGAGATTTTGTGGGAATTCAAGGGTAACAAGAGGTGCATCAACTTTGGACAGAAGGTCAAGCAGCTTAGGAAATGTTTAAGGATGTTGTGAAGTCGTGCAGAAAAAAAGTCAAGAGGTGAAAGCTCAATTAGAGTTTAACCTGACCACTTCTGTGAAAAAAAAATAGACAATGTTTCCACAATTAAACTAAAAGCAAAACATGGGGTAAGGAAAACCTCTACTCTTTATTGGATGCAGTGGGGAATATACTAACTACAGATAAGGAGAAGGCAGACCTACTTAAAATCTTGTTACTCTCAATTTTCGATATTAGGGCAGGCTGTCCTCAGGACAAGTGCTCTGCTGAGCTGGTAGATGGGCACAGGGACCAGAACAGCCCCTGGAATCCAGGAGGAAGTAGTTGGTGACCTGCTGAGCCACTCAGATGCTCACAGGTGTGTGGGATCGGATGGGATCCATCCAAGGAGGATGAGGGAGCTGTGGATGAGCTCCCCAAGCTGCTCTCCATCATTTACCATCAGCGCTGGCTCAGCAGGGAGGGCCCAGAGGACTGGAGGTTGTGAGTGTGAGCCCATCGCCAAGAAGGGCTGGAAGGAGGAGCTGGGGAACTCCAGGCCTGTCAGCCTGACCTGGGTGCCCAGCAAGGTTATGGAACAGATCATCTTGAGTGCCATCACAGGGCACCCACAGGATGGCCGAGGGGTCAGAGCCAGCCAGAGTGGATTCCAATGTCTGCATGGAATGGTCTGGATGAGGGGATTGTGTCCAAGATCAGCAAATTTGCAGATGACACCAAACTGGGTGTGAGTTTGGATCTGATAGAGGATGGAGGTAGGAGGGCTCTGCACAGGGCCCTGGACAGGCTGGATCCAGGGCCCAAATCCAACAAGGTGAGGTTTACAAGTCCAAGTGCTGGGTCCTGCAATTTGGCCACAACAACCCCTGCAGCGCTACAGGCTGGGGACAGAGTGGCTGGAGAGCAGCCAGGCAGAAAGGGACCTGCAGGGACTGATGGACAGCAGGCTGGAAATGAGGCAGCAGTGTGCCCAGGTGGGCAAGAAGGCCAATGGCTCCTGGCCTGGATCAGGAATGGTGTGGCCAGCAGGAGCAGAGCAGGGATTCTTTCCCTGTGCTGGGCACTGGTTGGGCAGCACCTCGAGTGCTGTGTCTAGTTCTGGGTCCCCTGGGGTGGGGAGTTAGAAGAAATTTGTATCAGGAAGAGTAAAGAAAGCCAAGGTGAGGCAAGGGAAATGCTCAGGGCATTTTGGGAGTGGCTGCCAGGCTGCCCTGGCTCTGAGCAACAGCATCTGCAGTGGGACAGGAAACTCCCAGCTGATGGGAACAAACTTTCTGTCTGACTGCAGAAGCCAGGACAAAGCTGAGTGGTTTCCCTGGTGTCCCCAAGCCCTTGCTGACCCCAGGGGCTGATGGCATTTGTGCTCCCTCAGGTTCATGTCCCCACACCAACAGCATGGGGGTGCTCCCCCTGCTCTGTGCAATGCAAACAGGGGCTGCTGAGCCAGTGCTGCCGTGTCTGTGCCTGCAAGGATGGGGCACCTGTGTGAGCTGGGGGAGAGGCCAGGGCTGCAGAGGGGGGATGTTGTTGGCAGCTCCATGAGGACGCTCTGGGACGCTGCCCTGGGCTGTGCAGCGCACTGGGGATGGATCAGCCCCTGCTCTGCTGCTCCTTCCCGTCTGCCCCAGGGCCCTTGCAGAGCCCCAGCTGTTGCTGTCCTCACCTGCCATGGCAACCCTCAGGACAAAGCAGTACCAGGGCTGTTCCAGGTACAATTCCAGTGACACTCGTTGGTGCCACCAGGTGCCATGGTAACATCCACGGGGACCCATTCCTTGGTTTGGTGCCATGGCAACCAATGCCCGGTCCCATTCTGATGGTTGGTGGCCATGGGAAGCTGCCCTGGGCCCTTGCTCAGGGCTGGTGTCAGTGCCCAGAGCCAGAGGGGATCCCTTGCTGGGGGCTGTGCCATGGCCACCTGCCCTGTGCCGCGCTGGCCGCTCTGGCACCAGGAACCAGCAGCCACCGGCACTGCCAGGGCCAAAGGCCAGGTCAGCCAGACAGAAAGGGGCGGGGCTGGGCACTGTTTCCATGGCAACCGGCACTGGGGGGACACCTGGGTCACCTGGCCTGGCAGTTGCCATGGAAACCCCTGGCAGGGACTGAGGGCACAGCCCCTGGCACTGAGACACTGCTGGGCCGGGTGCTGAGCACAGCGCTGGGCACGCAGAGATGGTTTTGTTCTTGCTGAGCTGCAGCACAGCCAAGGCCTGTCCTGCCCCTCGTCAGCCACGCTGGGGAGGGGCTGGGGCTGTGGGGGAGCTGGGCAGGGGACACAGCCAGGACAGGGGACCCCAACTGACCCCGGGCATAGCCCAGACCAGAGCACATCATGCTCAGGGTGGGAAGGGGGAAAAAGGGAGGAAGGGGGGAATTTTGGAGAGAGGGCTTTTGCCTTCCCAGGTAACACTTAGGCAAGAGGGGGCCCTGTTTCACCAGTGGACAGGGTCACTAGCAAAGACACAGACACCAACTGAAGGAATTGTGTCATTTATATCATGCACAGCTGCAGAGATTTACAAAAGGATAAGCTCAGCAAAGCACATCATCATTAGCAAAGAATTACAAAAGAAACTCAGCAATCCATCATAACCCATCATTACATTTTGATGACCAATCCCTTGGTGAAACACTAGAGGTGTTTGTGGCAGACAAAGATTCTGGCTGACTATCTAGGTACACCTTACAGACATCAGTAGTACTTTCGTGACACTGTTCTTCATTCTTTTTTTTCAATCTCATTCGAGTTAGGAACAAGAATTCTGTTGTCCATGGAGCTGGCACCTTTTTAATTCCAGAATAATGCCCCCAGGCCCTTTGCTGTTCAGCTTTACCATGCTGTCTGTGACTAACAAGGCTTGAGGGGCCCTTTCCCTTCTGGCTGGAAGGGGCTGGGTCCCAGTCCCTGAGGGGCACCCAGGCTCCTGGATGGAATTCCTGTGCAAGAACCTCAGTGTCACAGCAGCCTTCGCATGGAGCCCCGTGGATCAGAGCATGTTCCAAAGGGGCCCTTGGGGCAAACAGGGAGATCTGGTCTGGCAGGATGTGTAAAACAATCTCCTGTCAGATCTACTTGTTCTCACACAGAATCCTTGGCTGCAGGGACACATTCCCATTGTTCCTGCCCAGGGTTCAGGACTCAGAGTTGTCTTTCCCAGGAGCTGCTCCTTCAGCTGCCTCGGGAGGGCCTTTTGGCTTTCAGACCCACACTCTGGCTCCATTATTAGAGCTGCTGGATCCAAAACCTTTTTCTTGAACAAAGGTGGTGACTGGAGCTGGATCTCCTTTTTTTATCAATTGCTCTTAAAGTTGCAATATCAATAATTGTGCTACCCTGTCATGGGGTTGAATAATCCAATCCTGGTCACTATTGTTTACCAGAATTACTGTAATTTCTCTCTGACATTCTACATCAATTCCTCCTGCCATGACATGAACACTTTGCAAGGCCAAGCTCCAAGGGAGCAGTTACAAAAGCAAAGTGTCCTGGAGGAATCTGAATTCCTGTTTCAGAATTGACAGCTCTCATTTGCTTTGAATTTATCCTAATGAATTCCAATGCATGAAGGCCGAGCCCTGCAGCCTCTGGGCCGGCCCTGCCAGGGGCCATCACAGCCAGAACAATTTCCCAGGCAGCCCAAGTCTCACTGCCCACGGCTGGATTTGCAAACTGGGGGCAGCCGTGCACAGCCTGAGGGTTTCCATTTCCCCAGTGGGCCATTGTGAAGGGCATGGAGCACATCTGGGAGATGGGTTCTCCATGGACAAAGGTTCCCATCACCTCATTTTTCCAACTGCTCTTTTAACAATCCCTTCACCCATACAACCAATCCTGCAGCTTGTGCATATTCTGGTACATGAAAAACCCTGCAGGCAAAATCACTGTATTTCTCACAGGAACAGACAAAGCATTCTGCATCACAGTATCAGCAAACCCTGCAAAAATAGCCAATTTCCTCCCTTTCTCCCTTTTTCATTGTATACAATCTCAAAAAGTTGACCACTGACATGAGGGTCCTGGCCAATCCTGTTCTGTAGGGTATTTAGTGTTACATCCCTGAGCAGCCAAAGCTACCAAATTAGTATTGTCAGCACTATTTCACATTATTATTATTTTAAATATAGATACACATATTGATATACATATAGACAGATAGATACAAACATATATATATAAATATATATATAAAGACATATATATTAATGCCTTCTTATTCTATAAATATATATATTGTTATTTATTATATTGATATTTCACTTGTACAAATGCATCTGAGCTCAAGATTAAAACCTTCTTCTCTTGCTCCATGTGGGAGCATTCCAACCATAATTGTTTCTTCTGATGGTGCTGTTTCCTATGTACTCTTAACAAATTCATCTTTGTCTGCCCAAACCCACAAGGTCTTTCCCTTTTCCATGTGCAATTTTTGGATGCATTTGAAGCCATCCAGGGGTGCAGCTTCTTTTACCCGACTGCCCCACTGCCCACACAGGGATCCAACCTCAGCCCACTCCAGAGCCAGGGAACTCCAGGGAAGGGCTTCCCAGCTGGGAATTTCTGATGGGACTGATTCCTCACACTGACACTGAACAAGTGACATTTTGTTGGGATCTGGCCAGACTGTGCCAGTTTTGTTTTACCAGTGGGCAGGGTCAGCACCAAAGACACAGACTCCAACTGAAGGAATCAGTGTCATTTCCTGCAGCTCAGAGCAGCAAAGAATCACAAAAGGAGCAGCTCAGCAATGCACCCAAGCATCCCCACCAAAGATTGCAGCAGTGATTAAGAAAGATCCAGCAGCATCTACCCTCAGCCTTTACCATCCCCCAGACCCACACAGCAGCTGGGGAAGCTGTCACAGCCAAGGGCTGCAGAGCCACTCCTGGGCAATGGGAATTCCTGCAGGTGCCTCCAGCCCCAGGTGAGGCTCCAACCCCGCTGGGAGAGGGCCCAGCTCTGACAGTGCTGAATGAACAAACTGACAGCACTGCTAGTGTGGCAACATCTGCTTTCATGCTCCTCTTGGGTCCCTCCCAAAGCCTGGCCAGGGCTCAAGGAGGAACCAAGGGAGCTGACTTTGACCATACAGCCCCAAACAAGGCCAGATGTCAGATTTCATGGCCTTGCCTAGCTTCTAAATACACAAAGGTCAAGACATGTTTCACTAATGAGTGGCTACATCTATCTCAGTGCTAAAAACCATGCCCATTTCATTAGGGAGCAGATACAAAGATAACCTTTGCTTGGAAGGTTCATCCAGAGGCCACCTTTGGCTCAGAGCCTGCTGTCCAGGCCTCACTCAGGGCTGGTGTCCAGGCCTTGGCACTTCAGGGACGTGGTTTAGTGCTGGGCTTGGCACTGCTGGGTGCCCGGCTGCACTGGCTGAGCTCAGAGGGCTTTTCCAACAGAAAGGATTCTGTGATTCCATGATTCTATCCACAGCATTCAGCTGGGGCTATTTTAGCAGCATTCCTTTGCTCCAAAAGTTCCCTCTTGCCCAGCTCCTGTGGCCTGAGGCTTCAGCTCCTGGTTCTGAGCTGCTCATGCTGAACGAGACGGCTCGGAGAGAAGAACACAGTCCATGCAATTCCTTCTGGGACATGGAGAGGGGAGGCTGTGCAAACAGGAGCATTGTTTGCTGTGGCCTGCTCTCTGCCCTTCACGCCTTTCACTGCTTTGAACCAGCCAAGAGCTTTCTCCAAGAGTGCAATGGAGCAGCTGTTCCTGCTCCCAGGCCTGGCTCTCTCCAGTCTCTGCCCTTGCCTGGTTCTGTCCCTCGTGCTGTGCCCTCTGTTCCCCCAGGGCTCGCTGGCTGCTGCCCAGGACTGTGGCACTGGCACAGATCCAGTGCTCCAGAGCCTCCTTTCTGTGCCCTTGCAGCTGCCTGGGCACAGCAGCCTTTTCCATCTGGAAGCTCCCCATGCACAGGGAGTGCCCAGCTCCGTTCCTTGCACAGTCTCCAGGAGCCCAGGGCTGCCATCTCCAGTCCCTGCTGCCACTGGGGGCTCCCAGGTGCCTCAGGCTGCTGTGACACCGCTGCACACGGGAGGGAAGAGGGGCAGGGGCTGTGCTCAAAGTCAGCTCCATCTGCTGCTGCTGCTGCTGCTGCTGCTGCTGCTGTGGGGTCATTTGTGCAGCCCTGGCCCAGAGTCAGGGATCAGATCCTGCCAGTCTCTTCCAGCCCTGGCTGCTCAGAGTTTGGGCCTTGGAGCCTCAGGTGGCCAAAGGCAGCTGCTGCTGGTCCCTCTGTGTGCCCGAGTTCAGCAGTGCTGCTCCATCAGTCTGTGCCCAGCAACGGGGAAAAGCCTCAGCCCTGCAGGGCCAGGAGCTGCCGGGCTGTGCCTGAGCAGCTCAGCCAGCAGGAAGGGAGCTGCTCCACACGGGAACCAAGAGCAAAGGACATTCCTTTGATAGGACATGTTTTCTATTGAAAGGAGAAAAAAGGAAAACGGGAAAAATTAGGTAAATTGTAAAAGATAGGAATAAAATCCAGGTGTTAGTGAAAAAAATATAATGTTAGTGAAAAAACAAAACATAAAGGCAAAGTTAAATTCTTTGCATTAAGAGGTAAATGATCTTTTTAAAAAGAGAACTCAGTTCTTTACATTGTAAATGTGCTGATGGCATGGATCCATCTTACTGACCCCAGCAGCCTCTTAAAAGATTAAGGGCTTTGCTCCCAACACTGGTATTTGAAATTGTGCTCGAAGCAAGAGGAAATTGCTTTGTGCCCTTCCAGCTCCAAGCAGGACTGGGAATGGAAACTCTGTCAAAGCCCAAATCCTTTAGAAGATGACCTTTCTTCTCAGCCTGGGAATGAGCTGCACATTCCCTTTGAAACTGCCAGGAGTTTCTTAGAGTCACAAAGTCCCACTTAGGCTTTTTGCTCTGGTTTGGAAGTGCAGAAGGGCAATTCTCCATCCACCAGCTCCAGACTGCACTGCCTCAGGAACACGGCCCACTCACCAGCCTTTGGCCCACTCGTGGCACTGCTAGAGGAGGAACAAAGTGCAATTGCATAATTCCAGCCAGTCAAGAAGGAAGAATGGGACAGACAAAACACCCTGTGCAGATCCAGGCGTTCAGCTGGGACTGTGGAGAGTTTGGGTCCTTGCCAATTGGATGTGTGTCCCCAGCTGCAATCTCTGGGCCTGCAGCAGAGTCTCACTCACCTGCCAAAGCAGAAAGCTCAGGCGCTGTGCTCACAACGGGCTTGTCTGATGCAGAGCTGTCAGAGCAATGTGAGGGCAGAGCCAGCCCAGCTGGGCCCAGGGCTGAGCCCAGCAGAGCCCTGGCAGAGCCCAGAGCAGCCTCAGCACCCGCAGAGCCCGGCTGCAAGGAGAGAAAGCAGAAACCGCCCGTCAGCTGAGGGCTCCTGTGCCCTTGTGCCAAGGCCTGCGGTGCCCAGGCCATGCTGGCTGTGCCCAGAGCTGTGCCCAGAGCTGCCCATCCCTGCTGCCTTTGGCACAGAGCAGGAGGGCAGGACGTGTGCCCAGCCTGCAGCCAGCCACGGCACATCCAGCCCTCAGCAGCTGCCCAGAGCAGGATGCTCCTGTGCTCGCTGCCAGCTCCCAAAAGCTCTGATCCCACTCTGCCAAGCACACAGGGACCCACCTCACACCAGCCACAGCTGCAAGAAAAGCTGCTCCCAAACCATGGCCTCAGCCTTCTCCAAGGGCACGGCCCATCCACGCCACAGCTGCTCCCAAGCACTTCCCCATCCACACTGGACCACCTCCAATGCTTCCTCTGGAATAACAAACAACACATTATTAAAAAGAGTTTAGAGACAAAAAGGCAAAACAAGAAAAATGGTAAAAACTCTTATCTCTGTCAGGGCCTTGAGGAAGGCCCAACCCCCACATGGTAGGGAAAAACCCAGCCATAGCTGTGAGAAACCCACACTTTGTCTCTTCCCCCCTGCACTGCCCCCCAAAATCACAGTGACCCCAAAGCAAACAAGGGCAATGGAGCAGCCCAGCCCTTCCTTGCCTGCACAGCAAAGCAGTTGTGCACAGGTTCTGGAGCCCCACCTCTGCTCCCACCATGGGGCTTTGTTTGTGTCGGGCTGGCTGCCCCAGCCCCAGCCCCAGCCCGGGGCACGGTGGGTGCTGGGGGCTGTTGGCAGAGCCAGGAGCCCACTCCCATTTCGTGCCCACCCCAGCCCCTCCTCCCAGCCCTGCCAAAAGCAGCTGGGTAGCGACTGAAGAATGAGCTGCATCTGCCCCAGCAAAGGGGGAGCCTTTGGTTCCCCGCCAGGTTGGGTCATGCCCACATCTGGCAGAATTTCCCTGGGTGGGGACTCATCTGCAAATTCCCTGTTGAATTTGGCTTTGAAGAAGGTGCCAGAATCAAAGTGCATCACCTTCAGCCTCCCGTGGCCAGGCTGAGGAAGAGCTTGTCATCCTTGATGTCACCCTCGCTGTCTCCAGCAGCAGCAGCAGCAGCAGCAGCATCCCCACCCGGTGCAGCTTCTCCAGGGGCTCCTTTTCCTTCCCTGGGGGCAGACCAGGCTCTCAGGGCTCTGCCCAAGGCCCCAGCTGTCAGGGAACCAGGACAAGCAAAACCAGCTGGGATGGCGGCCACCAGTGCTGGGCAGAGCAGCTCAGCTCCAGCACAAGGGCTGTGTGTTCCCATCCCATGACCCCGGTGCAGTGACACTGGCAGCACAAAAAGCTCTGGGTTCCTTTGCTTCTCATTGCCAAGGCATATGTGGAGCTGGAATTTACCAGGGCTCTGGATCAAAGTGTGCCTGTGGCTCTCTCCCTTCTTCTATGGCAGAGGAATATCCCACATCCAAGGATCACAGAACAGGTCTTCCAGTGCGGGTCTGTCCAAGGAGTTCACGGATAAACACCACCTGATCAGGTCTTTGCACTCTGGGGAGAGAAAGCAGAAAGTGACGGTCAGCCAGAGAAGGCTCCTATCTGCTTTACCCCACTATTCCCGTGCCCAGGCCATGCTGGATGTGCTCAGAGCTGGGCCTAAACTTTCCCATCAATTCCCTGTTTTGGAGGAGAGCAGCATATGTCCCACCTCCTCAGCAGCTGCCAGAGCGGGATGCCCACGACCCCGCTGCTGGCTCCCAGCACTGGCATTCCCCCCGTGCCCAGAGAAGAGGATCCACCTTGAGAGAGCCTTTGTGGCAGCGGGAGCTGGCCCCAGCTGAGGTTCTGGCCCCTCCTGAAAGGGTGCTCCCCGCAGACCATCTGGTGCAGCAGGATGCCCAGGGACCAGACCGTTGCTGGCTCGCCATGGTACCAGCCAAAGTCGTTCCATTCCGGGGGGCTGTAGGACAGTGTTCCTATGGAATACAGATGGAGTTCATCAGGGGGATGCTGCTGCTCCCAGAGCCTGGCCCCAGCATCCCTGCGCCTGCGGGGGCTGCATCAGGGGCACACAGGGTGACCACTGCCCTCTCGCCAGCACCTGGGACTTGTGCACAAAGTTAGGGTTGGAAAAGAAGCCTCTGGTGCTGGAAGAGGGCAGCCCTGGCTAGGCCCGACCATGACATGCAAAGGAAAAACCCACTCCATGCTGGGGAAAAAACCTGCCCATATCCTCCCTGCCTGCATTGCCCCAAAAATATAATGAAGCCAAGGCAAACAGGGCGAGTGGAGCAGTCCAAGCCCTTCCTCTCATCTGCACACCAAAGTGGCTGGGGCACAGGTTCCGCCCTCCCTCTCTGCTACCCCCACCCACGGGGGTTTTGGTCGGGCTGGCAGCCCCAGCCCAGCCCCAGTCCTGGGCAGAGTGGCTGGCAAAGGCTGCTAGCAGGGCTGGAAGATGGCTGCACACCCAACCCTGCTCTAAAGCAACTCAGCTGAAGATTCAGTGCCCTGAATGGCAGCAAAAGGGAGAATCCCCGCTGCCACAGCCAGCTTGGGCTGGGAGATGTTGGGCCATGAGATGTCAGCAGCGGGAGCACAGCCCTGTGTAGGCTCACCTGCAAAGTGAGTGTAGACTGTGTCCTGCAGGTAGGTGCCACAGCCAAAGTCAATCAGTTTGGCCTGCCCGGTGTCCAGGTCAACCAGGATGTTCTCTGGCTTGATGTCCCTGTGCAGGACCCCGCAGCTGGTGCAGTGGCGCACGGCCTCCAGCACCTGGCGGAACAGCTCCCGCGCCTCCTCCTCGGGCAGGAACCGCCGTGCCCGAATGAAACGCTGCAGGTCCTGACACTGCTCTGGCCGCTCCAGCACCAACACGATGCAGTTGGGGAGCTCGAGCCACTCCAGCAGCTGGACCACACCGGGGAAGCCAGTGGACACCTTGGCCAGCAGCACAATCTCCAGGGGTGCGCTGGTGCCGTCGGGCTGCGGGAGGAGCACGATGCCGTCAGTGGGGCCGATGCCGTACCAGGCCTGGGGAAGCCCTCAGCCAGGCCGGGGTGCTCTGAGCCCTGCGCTGGCCCCACACCCGCTCTCCCTCGGGGCGTCCTGGCGTCTCCCACCGTGCCGGGCCCCGGCTCATCCCCGGCCGGCAGCCCCGGCTGCTGGCCCCGCTCACTCACCAGCTCGCCCCAGTGCCGGACGCGGTTCCGTGGCACCCTTTTGATGGCCACCTGCAAGCCAAGGGCAGCAGCGGGGTGAGCTCACCGCCCGCACTGCGAGCCCCATCCTCCGCCCTCCGCCCTCCTCCTCCTCCATCCCCTCCTCCTGCGCCCGCCGCCGGCCCCGCCGCTTACCGGGGCGCCGTCCGAGATCCTCGTGGCCGCGAAGACTCTGCCGAAGCCGCCGCGCCCCAGCAGCGATCCCAGCCGGTACCGCTCCTGCAGGGCCTCCTGCGCCGTCCCTGCGGGCGGGACGCGGCGGTCAGCGCTCGGCCCGGGGCCAGCAACGGCCCCCGAGCGCCCCTCACCCGCCCCGGGCCGGCCATGCCCAGGCGTTCGCTCCCGGGAACGCGGCACGGGAGGCTCGGGGCCGGCGGCCGCGCTGCCGAGCGGCGGAGCTCGGGCCGGGGAAGCCGCAGCGGAGGCGGCGGGAGCGGCCGCGCCGCCTGTGTGCTCCGCGGGCCCCGGGAGGAGCCGGGGCCGGGGCCGGGGCCGGGACCGGGGGCGGGGCCGGGGTCGGGTCTGGGGCCGGACTCGGGCCAGGCGGAGGCAAAGGGCGGCGATGCCGCCCCCGCCCCCGGCACTGATGCCCGCCCAGCAGCGCCACCGCCAGTACAGCCAGAGCCGGGCGGAGGCGAGACCGCGGCGGGACGGCCGGGGCCGGGCACGGGGCAGCCCCGCCCGGGGCCGGGGGCGGGCCGGGGGCATGGCCCGGCCCTGCAGGGGAGAGGGAGGCGGGGAGAGGAGAGGGACGCCGGGCAAGGGACCCCGAGAGAAGGGTGCCCGACAGCGGGAAAGGGAGAGAGAGAGAAAGAAAGAGAGAAGAGAAAGAAAGAGAGTATTCAAAATATCTCTTTTTGCTGCCGCCGCTACTGCTGCCGCCGCTGCTGCTGCCGCCACTGCCGCCGCTGCAACTGAAGCACCGGGGCCGTTCATCCCCGTGTCCGTTCCCCGCTCGCCCCACGAGCCCCACGTTCGAGCCCTGCGCGCCCCGGGGACAGCCCCTCCGTCTGCCCAAACACGGGAACTTTGCAGCCTTGAGCCCGGATGCAGAGCCCTGACTCCTGCACACTGGCACAGCGATCCCCTCGCTTGCTGCTGTGCATTGTCCTTGCTGAGCGTCAAACACTGTCGGGGCACCAACCCTTGGGGTAGGATTCCTACCTGAGCCCAGCACTGCACTGAAACTTCCAGTGTTGCTTTCCAGTAAAAACAGGGGAAGGAAAACTGTGTGTGGCTCATGGTATTTTAGTGTCTAAAAATCACTAAGTCATCGATCTTAGAGATGAGGTGCATCTGGAATTACTGGGATGCAACATAGAAAAGGGGAGCATAGAAATAAATAGAGGAAAGCATCTTGGATTGTTTCTTTCATTTTCATTTCACTTCTGGAAAGCTGTTTCAGTTTTCCAGGAATCTTCTCCTCTCTGCTCTTCCCAAGAATCTCTCATGGAGAACAAGATCAAGCTTCTGTCACAAGATTTGCCACCAGGAAATTACGCCACTGGTGAAATTTTCATGATGACTGTTTGTGCTGGCTTAGGGCAAATTTTGGGAGGAAATCTCCAAAAGGGGTCCTTCTAGAAAGCAAGTTCAAATGGCCCCTCCCCCTACTAGTTCAGGAAAAGACTTCCCTCGAGAAAAGTGAAAAAAAACCCAGTTTATTTAACAAGTGAAGTATTCGCAAGCATGAAAAATGAATAATATTAAATAAAACCTCTGACAGTGGTGAAGAGATGGCAAATTCAGAAAGTCCTTTTTGTGGGTTGTAGTTGGCTCACTCGGTCTCTTCTAAGTCCCTCTGGCGCTGGAATGCAGCGTCCCAGACCTCGGTGGGCCACAGGTGTTTAGCTGCTGCCGGTGTTTGTCTGGGTTTTCAGTCCAGAGCAGGTTTAAATAGTTCCAAGAAAAAGGAAAGCCACAGTCCATGGAACTTCGCTTCCTAAGCTACCTAAAACCAAATTGCTAGACCTGGGCTGTGAAGGCATCGGGAAATTTCCAATCTGGGCACTGGCGGTCCCAGCAAACACCAGAGTTGGATGGTGCTGGTGCCTGAACCTGCAGATTTCCAAATTTTGAGTTTCTGTGCCAGCAAATCACTGGACTTGGGCTGTGCCAGCACCAGGAAGTTTTCAGATCTGGGCGCTGGCACTGCCAGCAAACACCAGATCTGGGTGGTGTTGTTGGCAGAGACAGAAATCTGCCAGATTTGGGCTCTGCTGGCACTGAGAAATTTCCAAATCTGGGTTCTGGTTACATGAAACGCAAGATGTGGGGGTGATGCCAGACCCAGTAGCAGGAAGCTGCCACAGGTTTGGATTTCTGTGCCAGCAAATTGCTGCACTTGGGCTGTGCCAGAATAGGGAAATGTCCAGATCTGAGCACTGGCAGTGCCAGCAAACAGCCCATTTCAGGCTCCAGGCTCCAGGAAGGACTGGGTCTGGACTCCTTCCTCTTTTCCTTCCTTCTTTCTTTCCTTCCTTCCTGGGGTCCTGCTGCCAGCAAACACCAGATTGGGCGGTGCTGGCAAGGGGAAACTGCCAGGTTTTTGCTTTCTTTGCCAGCAAATTGCTGGACATGGGTGGTGCCGGAAATGGGAAATTTCCAGATCTGGGCACTGGCAGTGCCAACAAACACCAGTGAAACCTTCTGGTCCTCGTCCGCACCGTTGACCAGTGGTTTCCCTGAGAACCAGCTCTGGCCACTTTACAGACAGAGACTGCTTTCATCTGGTGCTATGGAAACAGAACTTTAAAGAAGGCAAACATAACAAACAGGACAACGTGCGCAGTACGGAGAGTGAAGCAGAAAAAAGTCTGGGTCCAGGGTCTAGCAGGGATATTTATACATTTATTTATGGGGAGGGGTTAAGGTGGGATCTGAGAGAAGGACCCAAGAGGAAGGAACGATTAAGAATATTACACTTTTTGCAGTAAAAGTAACCAATGGTAGCAAAGAGAACTCAGAACTTTCTAGCAACAATCTGCGTAACTGAACAAGAGGATTATGGGTGGGGAGGTCCTGCTGACCCCAACTAATAAGGGTTTTCCCACAGCCTTAAGCTGAGGTCTCCCCGCAACACACCAGATTCTGGGTGATGCCGGTATCAGCACCAGGAAGCTGCTGGGCTTTGGCTTTCTTTGCCAGAAAATTGCTGCTTTTGGGTTGTGCTGGCACCAGGAAATTGCCAGATCTGGGCACTGGCAGTGCCAGCACACACCAAATCTGGGTGGGGAATGTGCCAGCACCGGAAAATTGCCAAATGTGAACTTTCTGTGCCAGCAAATTGCTAGAATCATGCTGTGCAGGCATCTGAAAAATTCTGGATCTGGGCACTGGCAGCGTCAGCAAACATGAGATTGGGTTGCTTTAAGTACCAGATATTTGCTTGATTTTGGCTTTCTTTGCCAGCAAATTGCTGGAATTGGGCTGTGCCAGCACCAGGAAATTGCCATGTTTGGACACTGGCAGTGCTGGAAAACACCAGATCTGGGTGGTGCCGGCCCCAGGTATTTGCCAGGTTTTGGATTTCTGTGCCAGCAAATTGCTGCACCTGGGCTTTGCCAGCACTGGGAAATTTCTGCCTCGGGGCAATGGCAGTGCTGGGAAACTCCAGGCCTGGGCAGCAACAGAGCCAGCAGTGGAAAATTGCCAGATTTTGGGGTTTTTTGCCTGCAAATTGCTGCACTTGGGCTGCACCAGCACCAGGAAATTTCTGGATCTGGGCACTGGCAGTTCCGGGCAACACCAGTTTGTGAGAGCTGAAATGAGGGATGTGGGACTCCAGGCAGCTCTTCAAAATGCAGTTTATTGTTTCCAAGGTGATACAGCAGTCCAGAGTCATGGGTGACAGTGCCTGTGCCTACAGCCGTCAGCTCCATCTGCAGGCCTGGAGACCCTTAGTTTAGGTTACAAATGCATTATATACTTTTCTTTGCTGAGCATCTTCACACAATAGAACCAATCTATACCTTAACTTTTATCTATAGCCAATCATAACTACTATCATTACCATATTCATGTTACTATTCTCCAATCACTAAAAGTTAGTACATTACAGTTTAAGCTAAAAGTTGTTTTCCAGTTTTCTTGCAGTGGAAAATTCTGAGACCTTTTTTCTACTTGCAAAATTTGCTGACTTGTTTGCCTGTGCTATCTTTCTGCTTGGTAAAATCTTCTTGTTTGAGGTGGGCTTATCCTTTGCTCTAAGTCATAAAAACCCCTTCTAACTAACATACACTTTGCCTTCTTAGCTATCCAAAAAGACTGGCTCATCAATTCTGTTCTTTTATATCAAAACTTGCTTTCATTTATATTCGTCTTCAGACATTACATTCAAAAATCTTTCAGCCAAGCATACATATCTGTGAGACTTTCTTGTCAAACTGCATCCCTGTATAGTGGTCAAGTGCTTGAGACCAGGAGCACCTGGACAATGGGGACAGTTCTTTCCTAAAGGAAGGAAACCACGGAACCCCAGGGTTTTGAAGGCAGATGAGAAGCAGTCACCAGAGGCCAAGGCAAGCCAGACCTGTCTGTCCTTGCAGCTTTTGTCTGAAAGCAGCCCTTGGATACATGGGGAGTTTTGGGGTGGAATTCCATTTCAGCCATGGGTTCCTGGACAGGAATGACAGTTCTCCATAGAGGGGCAAGGGCCCCTCACAGCTGCTCATGGTCCCTCACAGCCCCACATGGCCCCTCACAGCCCCTCACGGCCCCTCGCAACCCCTTGTGAGATGCAAAGCTGTGTTTTGTGTCAGGTACAAACAGGCGACGTGTGTACTTGTGAATGAGACGTGTGGATACCAACAATGGGATAGTTGTGAATTCTAGTAATAACTGAGGAAAATAAAGCATGGAAAAATACCTTAGAACCTATCTTTTGTTTGCAATTAATCCTGGTTGATTTAGGAGCATTGGAATGAAGGTGTTAAGATGTTGCTTTTTGCTTGCATTTAATCCATAAAAAGATCTGCAATAATAACCTTTTGAAGTATAATTTTAGAATATTACTTGTATCCTTGAAACTGTAGCTTTGGAATATGTATAAAGGAAATATGCTTATCTCACACCTTATTGAAGCAGAGAAAAACAGCTTGAAAAAGGAAGAAGAACATCACCTCAAGGGTTTATGTTTTCGACCAAAGGGAAGCTGGACATCACTGTTATGAGATTAAATGCAATTAAAAGGTGGACCCATATCTGGGGAGCTGGACTCCACCAGATGGAATTAGTCTTTCTTCTTTTGGAAACTGGACCGTCACCATCTGGGAATACTCCTTTGAGATATATCCTGAGAAATTAAAATCACAATAGTTTATAGAGTTGTGATGTAATAATTTGGAATAAAAATTGCTGATGAGTAAAAGATTGGAAATAGAAACTGCTGAAAAAAACTGATGGGTACCCCTGTAAATACCTGTAACCATCAATTATTGGTATGCAGTTGGAGGGAAAACTTCCCCCACTGTACCCAGCGCTGTATTGCTCATACTTTACTGTATTAAATAATAAATTGATTGCTGCTTGAATATTGGACTAGTCAAGCTTCTGATTCATAACACCCTCACCGCCCCTCACAGCCCCAGGCCTGGGGCTCCTCCCAGAGGAGGGGTCGGGCACTGCTTGTTCCCCTTTCATTTCAGTCCCTTCACAGCCACGAATGAGAAAGGCTGAAATGGAGCCTTTCCCCAGCGTTTCCCTCGGGGTTAACTGCGGGCTGAAGCTCTGTGCTGGCGCTGGCCCCAGCGCCACCATCCCTGCAGCCGCCAGGCCTTTGCTGTCCCCCCGTGTCCGTTCCCTGTCCCCGAGTCCCGCCCGGCTCTGGCAGCAGCAGCAGCCGCAGCGCAGGGGGCGCCGGCCCGGCCCAGCCGGGGCTCCCGGCCAGGAGCAGCAGCAGCGCCGGCCCCTTCCCGCCTGCTCCTGCCTCGGCTCCCAAGGGCTTTTTCCAGCTCAGTTCTGGAGCAGAGCAACCAGCACCCACACAGAGCCCTGACTGCTCAGGGCCCGCCTGTGCTGCCATGAGCCAGCCCTCAGAGGAAGACAGAATCGGGTTCCAGCGCTGTTTTCAGCTCTGTTTGACTCACCCTGAGCTGACAGCAGGAGGCTGCTGCTGCCTTTGCCTTAGGAATTGGGGATCATGGTTGCTCTTGGCCCTCTTGTGCTTGCCACTTGAATTTTATCCATAAACTGCAAATGCCTCTTTCAGTTGGTGCTATCCATGGTGCTTTCAGGACAGTGAAGTCAGTATTATTGTAGCAGTCATAAAGATCAGCAGATACTGGAATGCCCACCAGCCCCTGAGCACTAAGGCGAGGGGAATTAAAGCCACACAGGCCATTTGCAGAGTTCAAACAAAGCCCTGTTGCTGAAGCTGTTGAAATAGAAAAAACTGACAGAGGCCACCACAGAAATTGCCTCCGCAGTGTGGAATTAAATTAAAAAATCCACCAGGAGAAACAGAAACCAGAACTTCTTGACTCGTTTCATTGCTCTTTCCCAGCAGCAGGAAACATAGATGCCCAGAGGCGTTTTGCACTGCTGCTGCCCCCAGTTTGAGCCCAGGCTCTGCCCAGTCCCAGCGGGAACCTGAGCCCAGCCCAGGGAGCTCAGTGCACGCGGGGCCAGGCCCAGAGCCCCGGGCACGGCCGGAATGTCCTGTGACCCAAACCTCTTGCTCCTGCCACACAGCGCCAGCCTTCTCCCCCTCCTCCTCCTCTCCCAGCACGGCACAAATTCCAGCTCAGAGGAGGCTTCCCCAGACAGGGCTCGGGCTCCTGTTCCAGCCTGAGTGTCCCTGCAGAGGAACAGGGCATCTTTCAGGCACTTCCACAAGCTCAGGCTTCACACTTCATGGAGAATCTGGGATGCAAATGGCCTTGTTAAGGAAGACAAAGACGAGGGACTGGATTAGTAGTTATTAGATAAAGATCACTTTTCTTCCAGGCAAGGTTCACCAAGTCATTCTCTGCATTTTTCCTTTTCAGATTCTTTCAGTTGGCTGCTCTGGGAGGTTCAGCCTGTTCTGGTGCTTCTCATGAACTGATTGTGCTCTTGATTTATGCACCAAGCACCAGATGTGGAATCATCTACACTGAACTCAGAAACAAACTCCCTCTGTTAGAGCATTTTCACATTCCAGATAATTTTCAAGATTTCTGCTGACAGGTTGGAATGATCATCACACAACTCTCCACTTGTGGCTGCAGGCTCTGGAGATTCTTTCTCTGCATTCAGCCAGGTCTGTATTCCCTAACGCTTCCTGGTACCACCTCCTGTTTTCTTAGCCTGGAACAGTAACAATGAAAACCTTACCCACAGCACAACTCCCCAGTCCACCAGGAAAAGAAAGGACAAGATGTCAAGTTCTCCAAACCTTTGTCCTGCTTTGCTGCAAGAGTCCTGCTGCATGCACAGTGCGGAACGCCAAGAGAAGCTGCAGGTGGTGGCACATCTTGTGACAGGAGCTCGACCTCATACTCCAGGAAAGGTTTTTGAAAAGAACAGACGGGATTACGGAGAAGATTACAGAAAAACTGAACCAGCGTTCCAGAAATGAAATGAAAATGGAAAGAAACCATCTGAAATGTTTCCCTCAATTTATTTCTATGTTCCCCTTTTCCATCTTGCACTACTTGTCCGTGTCGTTCATTCCAAATGGATCTCACCTTTAAGGTTTAATGACTCAGCGAGTTTTAGACACTGTAAAATACCATGAACTGCACACAGTTTGCCTTCCCCTGTTTTTGTTGGAAAACAGTGCTGGAGCCATCAGTGCAGTACTTGGGTCAGGCACGAATCCTGCAGCCGTGACCGTGGTCACAGGGGTTTTCAGGATGAGAGAGAGAAGAGAATGTTGACTCCATGATCAGAAGGCTTGATTCATTATTTTATGATATATATATATTACATTATACTAAAAAGAAAAGAAAAGGAAAAGTTTCCTCAGAAGCTCCTAAGCAAAGAATAGAAAAGAATGATAACAAAGATCCATGTCTCGGCAGAGAGCAAGAGCCAGCTCTGCTGTGAGTGTTCAGTACGTCCAAACATCCACAGGAGACCAATCATGGATCCACTTGTTGCATTCCACAGCAGCAGATAACCATTGTTTACATTTGTTGCTGAAACTTCTCAGCTTCAGCAGGAAAAATCCTAATGAAAGGATTTTAATGAAAAGATGTCTGCGACATGCAGGCAGGCAATGTGCCCCGGCAGTGTGTGAGCCTCAGCAGGGACAATGCTCAGCAATCCTGCAGGCAGGGAATGTGCCCCGGCAGTGTGTGACCCTCAGCAGGGACAATGCTCAGCAATCCTGCAGGCAGGGAATGTGCCCCGGCAGTGTGTGACCCTCAGCAGGGACAATGCTCAGCAGCATTGCTGTGCTCGGTCTCCATGGAACCATGCCAGGAGCAGCTGCTGAGCTCAGCAGCCATCGCAGCCCCCGCCCTGCTCCAGAGCCCCTTGGCAGGGTGGGCTCCTGCCCTTGCTCTGTGTGCCAGGAGCCGGCAGCACTGGGTGCAGGGAGCCCAAGGAGGGCACAGAAACGCTGGGTGAGAAATGCTGGGGCACAGCGAGATGGGCGAGTGCAGCCCGCCAGGGCAGAGGAGCAGCACGCACAGGGGGCACAGCCTGCAGGACAGATGGCCAAGGGGAGAAAACAACAAACTGCTCAGGAAGGTTGAAGAACAAACTTTTAGTGGCAAATTACAGAGAATGAGGTACTTGGGAAATCTTAAAGAGCATTGAATTATAGTAAAGCACTTCATATAGCACTGACTTAGCAAACTCTAACCTGTCCAATTGCAAGTTAACCAGATTTTGAGAAGAGGAAGTCAGGAGAAGAGAGAGAGGGAGAGAGATCCATAGTCAGCCTTGGATCTCAGCTGCTGTGAGCTCTGGGGCCGTGGGACGTGTCAGTGTCACACCCGTGTCACAGCCTGACCTGCTCTGGTCCCTCTCCCAGGTGGGGTTTGTGGGGTGCCAGGGGCTTGGCAGCCACTTTGGGGCTGGGCCAGAGACTGCAGTGGCTGGAGTGGGGCAGTGACCACCCCATCTTTGCAGAACTCTCCCTGCCCCCAAAAACACATTGGAGATGTCTGGGGCTGTTCATCATTTCTCTGCTCTCCAGCACTGAGGCAACGGACTCTGGCTACAGCTCTGAGCTTGTGCCCAAGACAACCACCCCTGGCAATGGGGCTTTATGGAGCTGCTCTCAGGAAAGACCCCCAAGAGCTGGGGAGTGCCCCAAAACTGCCTCAGAAACATGAGAGACCTCAAAATCTCTTCAGGAATGTGGATTATTAAAAAACTCACTCAGTAATGGGCTCCCCATCCCTTCATCATACCCAAACTTTGGCTGTCTCATTTCAGACCCCAATCCACCTCCCCAGTCCCAACCCCAACTCATCCCACCACTCCTGGACATAAACACCCCCTTCACAAGCCATATTTCCCCCATTTTCCACCTCCCAAACTCCATCCCACCCATCCTGCCCCACCCAATGCCCATCTCAACCCTCCTGATTTGAAGCCATCTTTGCTCAATCCCCTTCCAACCCCATTCCACACCAAAGAGCAGTGGAATCAAGGAATTTTGGGGTGGGATTGAGTAGTTTTCAGTGGCATTGAGGTGACAGATTGAACCCTTGTCGAAGGAAGGGGACCCGGACACCAGGTGGTTCATCACAGGTCCCGTTTATTGAAGAAAGCATCAAACATTTATACAGCAAATAATAAACTTATGAATATTCTGCAAGCCAAGCAATCTATTGGTTAAACTATACCATGAACTCTTCCTCATTCCTTAGGGGTTACATCTGTCTTTTCTCATGTCTCTTTCACTATTTGTTATCCTACTACAGCTAGGCCCAAGGACACACTATCTCACAGGTGCAGGTCTTGGAATGAACCACAGCTTTGTACTTTTCCAGTTTCTAGCAGCTAAATTCCCAACATCCCCTCTTGTCTCTTTGAGTGCCAAAAAAAGGGAAACGAGTACACCAAATACCCCCCAAAACCCCAAATTCTCCCAATTATTTCCCTGAATCTCAGATTCCCCTGAAACAGAAGTAAATAGTGAGGCTTTAGATGCCTTTGATGAATTTATTGATTTTTACACCAATTTCCTCTGGTTTAAAGGGATGAAGATGAATCCAAAGAAAATTAGGGCCAAAATAAAAGAATAACCAGCCCAGTGTCTTCCCAACATGGATCACAGGGAATGTGGATCACCAGGGCTCTGACCAATGTGGGTCCTCCCATGGGGGATGCAGCTGGAGCAGTGCATGAAGCTCCTCCTGCAGTTGGGGCACTCACAGGGCTGCCCTTACTGGTGACTCTGTTGGTGTCGGGTAAAGAACGAGCGGTCTGAGAAGCTTTTCCCACACTGGGGACACTCGTAGGGCCTCTCCCTGTTGTGGATGCGCCGGTGCCTGATGAGGGTAAAGTTGTGCTTGAAGCCCTTCCTGCAGTCAGGGCAGTGGAAAGGCCTCTCCTCTGTGTGAATGCGCTGGTGCAGGAGGAGATTGGAGCTGGTCTGAAACTTCTTCCCACATTGGGGACACTCGTAGGGCCTTTGCCCAGTGTGGATGTGCTGGTGCCTAACAAGGTGGGAGCTGCACTTGAAGCCCTTCCCGCATTCAGGGCAGGTGAAGGGCATCTCCTCGGTGTGAATCTGCTGGTGGCAGAGGAGATCGGAGCCGGTTTGAAACCTCTTCTGACACTGGGGACACTCATAGGGCCTCTCTCCAGTGTGGGTGTGTTGGTGGGTGACGAGGACGGAGCTGCAGCTGAAGCCCTTCCCACACTCCCCACACTCGTAGGGCCATTCCCCGGTGTGGATCATGTGGTGGCTGATGAGGTGGTTGCTCTGCATGAAGCTCTTCCCACACTCCAAGCACTTGTAGGGCTTTTCCCCATTGTGAATGTGATCATGGGCCACCAGCTCTGAGCTCTGGCTGAAGCTGTGTCCACCTTCCTGGCTCAGGGTGGGTCTTTCCTTCTCAGAGAACCCTGGGCTGGGTTTGGAGCCCATCCTCCTGTGGGATCTCTGGAACTTTTCCTCCCCATTGGAATTCTGCACTGTGGCACTGCTCAAAATAGCCTCTTCCACGAGGTTCTGGTGCAGGGATTTGTCCTCCCTGGTCTCCATCCTCAGCTCCTTCTCTGGGGTAGGAAGGACAAGGAGAGGAATGGATTTGCCTCCATGCCACAGGCAAGGGGAAGGAGATCCCCCCAGTGCATCCCCAGCTGGACGGCGTTGGCAGCAGGGTTGTCCTGCAGCCGGGGGCTATGTTGGGCTGGGAGACGGAGCAGGAGAGAGGGGGAAAGGGGCACTGACTTCCTCCTCACCTGCCTGGCTGTCCCAGGGCATCTTCCTCTTCCTTGTAGCCTTTTCCTCCTCCATTCAGCCAAGGTTTGGAAATGGGATATCCTGGTTTGGGAAAAACACGGTGTGAATCCCTTGGATTGGGAATTCCTCCCAACCAAATCCATCATCTGGTGTCCATAAAAACTTCCAAAAATCAAGAAAAAAAAAAAGCCACCAGGAGTGTCCCATTTCCAGTCTCATCCCTCTGGGTTTCTGGTGGTTCCCCTCCTCAGGGATGCTGGGAATCCCATGGGTCCTGGGGATCCCTCTCTCCAGGGTCCTGCTTAGGGATGCTGGGGGAATTTCAGGGTCCCTCTCTCCAGCGTCCCCCCACTCCAGCCACTTGGGGGTCCTCTGTCTTCCCACCACCCTGTCCTGGATTTGGGCAAATTTGGGAGAAAAACTCGAAAAGGGTTTTCTCTAAAAAGCAAATTCAAGCAGCCACTCCCCCAACCAGATCAGGAAAAGATTTCCTCAGAGAAAATGGGAAAAAAACCTGTTTATTTAACAGGCAAAGTATTCATCAGCACAAAAAATGAACAATATTAAACAATAAAACCTCTTGCTGCTACAAAAGAGATGACAAACTCAGAAAGTCCCTCTGTGGGCAGTAGCTCAGCTCAGTCTCTTATCAGTCCCTCTGGCACTGGAAATGCCACAGCCCAGGCTCAGCCTAGTGGGCCGCAGGTGCAAGCTGCTGGTGCGGTCGGGGTGTTCAGTGCAGAGCAGGTTTAAACAACTCCAAAGAAAAAGAAAAACCACAGTCCAGGGAACAACTTTGCCTCAAGTGATCTAAAAACTAACTAAAAGCAAAGGAGAGCTCTTTCCTGCTGTCTGTCTATCAGCAGACAATTGATACCTTAGGTTTTAAGTTTTTCTATTGTGTTTTGGTGTGCAGCTTTTAGCTGTATATTAAGTGCTACTGAGATCTTTTCACAGAGTGGTGAAGACAAAACAATCCTGTTCTAGCTGGAGACTCAAGGACAAGCTCTTCAAACTTCAGGCCCAAAGCATAAACAACATGAAAAGAGGAGGGCAGGCAAGCAAGCAAGGAAGACGAAACTTCATAATTTGAAGCTATTGAAGCTATTAATTGGGCAGTTAACTCCTATATATAAATGTACTAACATTTACAAAAATGTGAGATCTCGTGACCAAGCCCTCTTTTGCTCCCATCTCAGAGCCATCCAGGCAGAGCCACATCTGTGGCTCCAGTACTCCCAGGGTGCGACCTTTGAAGGCACTACAATAAATATCTAATTTACACCACTTAACTCCGTCTGGCCTCTATTCCATCTCCTTAAGGCATCACAACACTCCAGGAGCCGGAATGTAGAGGAGTGAGTGCAGTGTATGAAAACAAACTTCAGCTTCTTCCTCCTGCCCTCCACTCTCAGAGCCAGCCTTCAAGGTGCAGAACTCATTTCTGGGCTAAACGGACCGATGTGGTACGAGCACCATGAAGTCACCCCAGGACACGCCCCTGTCAGGGTCAGGGGGTTCCGTCCCCGCCTCATCTCCGGGCTGCCGGGGGTCCCCCAGCTCCGGTATCGCCCCTTCCCCTCTCCCCGCCCCAGGGGTCCCCCTGTTTCTCAGCCTTGGCTCTCAAGGGGATCCCCAAAACCAATGTCCTGCCCCGTTTGTACCGGGCCATCCCCACATGGACCGCCCGGGACCACCCTGAGGGGTGTTCACGGCTCCTCTTGCCCCAAAAAAGCTCCTCTTAGGGAGCCTGGAGATATCTGGGGCTCGAGTCCGGGTTCTGCTGGCTCCGAACACTCACCAAAAAAATCCTCCTGGAGACCCCTGGCTGGAGTTATTTGGGAATTTAGCTACTTGAGCTGGGCTTCTTCTGGGACTTTCAGCAGCCTTCTGTTCCTCAGCTTGGAGTGAATGAACCTTGTCAGTCTTGCTGGTATCATTTGCTCCCTTTCCTCCAGTGATTTTAACAAACTTTTCAAGGAAGGACAAGAAAATATTTTCTTTTTCACTGGCCATCCACAGCAGCCATTTTCCTCATCAGTTCTCCCATAAGCTCCCCAGGAGGAAGGAGGGACTGTGTCCAAGTTTCCAAGAGTTCTTCCAGAAAGAACCACAATCTCCTCAGAGGAAGGAACCATGCTGTTGTCAAAGGCACTTGGGGTCAAAGAACAGTGCCTGAACTCACTGTGCCAAAATATTGTTGCAATATGGTTAAGAATACTGGTAGAGAGATGCCTCTGCTCCAATTAAGGTGCTAACGAGACCAAATGCAAAGTAGATTTTATTGAACAGTAAATGTGAGGTAGAGAGAGAGATCAAAAAAAGGGAAAAGGAGGGGAGAGCAATGGAGTGACAGGGACAGAGACCTCCCCTGGAGCAGGGCAAGTGTGACATTGTCCCCTGTGTGTGTGTTGCCATCCCACGGTGGGGGTTTTACAGCTGAGCCAGTTTGGGTAAGGGGGGTGGTGTTCACCCCCTGAGCAGGGATTACCCCACTGTTTCAGGGTGCAATGTAAGATGTAACCAAATGCATGTTTTCAATCCCCATCTTCATCAACTGCCATAAACAGGTGGGGCAGTGTTCTTTATCTCTTCCATGACTCAGCCCTGGTAACGCCCTCCAGGGGAGATATCTTCTGTGAATGGGCCATTGAGTTTCACTGCAGGACTGATAAAATTCCATCATCCCATTGTGGGATGCTCTGCCCAGGGGGAGGATCCAAGCATTCCTACCTGGATATAAGCTGAGCCTTGCAACACCAGGAGCGCCTTGCCTACTGGATTCCCAGAGGACAAGAGCTCCATTACCACCACTGGACCTTCAGAGGAAGACCAGACCCTTCTGCAGGACCACTGCTTTGACAAAATCACGTTCATCACTCCAACAGAACTGCACCCACCATTTAATGGGACTGCTACCACCACCTTGACCAACAGGGTGTCAGGTTATATCCTGACTCTGTCAGTTTAAGGCAGTGTTTCTGTATCATTGCCTTGGTCCTAATTTTCTTATTAATTGTAATTCTGACTTGGACTTTCCCTCATGTTTGCCGTCAAACCAGTACAAAACTCAATGTGCTCATCCCTTGTTTTCCTCCCAAAACAAAATTTCCCATTCCCAAACCTTCACCTGATGGAGGAGAAAGCTGCGAGGAAGAGGAAGATGCCCTGGGACACCCAGGCAGGTGAGGAGGAAGTCAGTGCCCCTTTCCCCCTCTCTCCTGCTCCATCTTCCAGCCCAACATAGCCCCCGGCTGCAGGACACCCCTGGTGCCAATGCCATCCTGCCAGTGATGCACTGGGGGGATCTCCTTCCCCTTCCCTCTGGCACGGAGGCAAATCCCATCCTCTCTTTCTCCTTCCTTCCCCAGGTAAGGAGCTGAGGATGGAGACCAGGGAGGAAAAATCTCCACATCAGAACCTTGTGAAAGAGGCCGTTTTGAGCGACTCTAGTGCAGAGGAATCCAACATGGAGGAAATGCCACAGAGATCCCACAGGAGGAGGGGCTCCAAAGCCAGCCCAGGATTCTCTGAGGAAGAAAGAACCACCCAGAGCCAGGAAGGGGGACAGAGCTTTAGGCAGAGCTCAGAGATGGTGGTTCATGAGCAGCTTTGTGATAGGGAGAAGCCCCACAAGTGCTTGCAGTGTGGGAAGAGCTTCAAACAGAGCAAGCACCTGGTCAGCCACCACATGATCCACACCGGGGAATGGGCCTACGAGTGTGGGGAATGTGGGAAGGGCTTCAGCTACAGATCCACCCTTGTGACCCACCAAGGCATCCACACTGGGGAGAGGCCCTATGAGTGTCCCCAGTGTCAGAAGAGGTTTCACACCAGCTCCAGGCTCCTCCAGCACCCACAGATTCACTCGGAGGAGAGGCCCTTCTGCTGCCCTGACTGTGGGAAGGGCTTCAACCACAGCTCCCACCTTATCAGGCACCAGCGCATCCACACTGGGGAGGGGCCCTACCCGTGCGCCACATGTGGGAAGAGGTTTCACACCAGCTCCCATCTCCTCCTGCATGAGCGGATTCACACTGATGAGAGGCCATTTGGCTGTCCCGCCTTTGGGA
Source organism: Passerculus sandwichensis (assembly GCA_031885435.1). Lineage (NCBI taxonomy): Eukaryota > Metazoa > Chordata > Aves > Passeriformes > Passerellidae > Passerculus > Passerculus sandwichensis. The sequence continues at coordinate 3,271,294 of CM063150.1, forward strand.
AGGGCTTCAAGCACAACTTCACCCTCATCAGGCACCGGCGCATCCACACTGGGGAGAGGCCCTTCGAGTGTCCCCAGTGTGGGAAGAGCTTCACCCAGAGCTCTCACTTGACAAGACACCAACAGAGCCACCAGTAAGGGAGGCCCTGCAAATGCCCCAGCTGCAGGAACAGCTTCATGCACTGCTCTATCTTCATCACCCATGGGAGAACCCACATTGAGAAGAGCCCTTGTGATCCGTTTTCCCTGAGATCCATGCTGGGAAGACACCTACCTGTCATCCTGCCCCTGCCCTTGACATGATGTGGGATTGAAGAACATGAGGGTCTGGCCATGGCCCTGTCACTACCTTCACTCCCACCTCAGGTTATTGCCAGTGGCAGGAAAGGAACTCTCTATGTCTCTTTCCCTGAGGAGAGGAGTTCCCTTTCCAGGCAGGGGGAAATTGTGGCCAGGGAGACCCAGTAAGTTGTGTTTTAGTTTTCCATGTAAAGTTTTATTTATCCCTTCTCTTATCAATATTGTTTCTGTTCTGTATGTTTCTTATCTCGTTGCTGTTCCCAATGAATTGTTCTTATCCCAGCCCAGGATCTTTGCCTTTTGTGCTTTCCATGGGAGGCGGGAGGGCAGTGAGGGCAGAGCAGTTTTAGCAGGAGCAGGAAATTGGGGAATCCCATTCCTGAACCCCGGCCCATGGAAACCGAGCATCCCAGCTGGTCCCAGCCCTGGTGGCCATGCCAACAGCCTTGGGAGCGGGTCCCTGGCTGGGGCTGTGGGAACCTCTTCCCTCTGGTGCCCAGGGACAGGAGTGGAGGGAACGGCTGCAGCTGAGTCGGGGCAGGCTCAGGTTGGATGTCAGGAAAAGGTTTTTGCCCAGAGGCTGCTGGGGCCCTGCCAAGGCTCCCCAGGGAAGGGTCCCAGCTCCAGGGCTCTCTGAGCTCCAGCAGCGTTTGGACAGCGCTGCCAGGCCCAGGCTGGCATTGTTGGGGTGTCCTGTGCAGGGCCAGCAGTTGGACTGGAGGATCCTGATGGGTCCCTCCCAGCTCAGCCCATTCTGTGGTTCTGGGATCCCATGAGCCTGGGGATGGGGCTGCCAATGGTTGCCATGGCAACAGGCTCTGGCTGCAGGCCTTAACTGGTGTCCATGGCAACCACCCCTGGCATGGGGTCTCCATGGAGCTGCCAAGGGACTGACCATAGCAACAGGGCCCTGGTAATGGTTGCCATGGATGCTGACCATAGCAACAGGGTCCTGGCGATGAGTGCCTGCTAAGGATCAAATTTGTCACAGGCCCTCAGAGGGGTTCCATGGGGACTTTCTAAGAGTCTCCAGGCTGTTCCACAGCTGGAATGTCACAAGCACAGACAGGGGCTCCATGGAGACCTCCCAGGGCTTTCTGGGGATGGTAAAGAGCCCTGTGGTCAGAGGCAGTCACAGCCATTCCATGGTGACATCCCAGGGCACCTTGGGCTGCAAAGGCACCGATCTGTCACAGGCACTCACAGGGGCTCTACGGTGACATCCCAGGAATTCCCAGGCTGCCAAAGAGCCAGGATGTCCCAGACACTCACAGGATTCCTGTCATGGGCACAGTGAGACCTTCAGGCAAAATCTATTAGGGAAACTCCTGTTGGGTCACAACGTGCAGAAAGGATTCCCAATAGCCCCCATAGATGCCCAAACGTCACCATTGAATCAGAGATGACACAGACTCAGATCAGAAGGCTAAAAGCCACCTGTTTTTTCAATCCTCTTCTTTTATACCTTGCTTTGCTACAGGTGGACCTCACTGATCCTTTAATCAACACATTTCACATGATTGGCCAATTAAGACAACATCATTCAGTAAACAATTTTATAGAAAAAAGCCAACTTATTCTAAACATTGTCAGCCAAGTGTTTCCTCAAAAATCCACTCAGATAACACCATTTATTGATGTTTGTTTTATGTTGGGCCTTTCTTGGGGGTCCCTGGATGGGGAAAACCCTCCTGTAGCAGTTCTATGCCAGGTAAAAAGAGATGCATGGGACTTTTTCAGTCTTCAGCTTCTTGTTTATTGTTATCTTATCTAAAGTTTTACATTGCTGTCCACACCAGGCCCAGTGCACTGGAAAAGCACTGCAAAATGACCCCAAAATGTACAGTTTAAAGCTCTTTTAACATTGTCTCATCCAATAAACACTTGAAAGGTGCATTATTTCAAGTTATCTACCAATAACTCATCCCTTGACTGTCCACATAACCTCTGCACTGTGCTTTCCATGACCAATCACCCTGTGCTACCAACAGTGCAGAAAATAGAGCAGATGAAGAAGACAGGGACTACACCCCAATTCCTCCATCTTGCTTCCTATCTACACCATACTAACAACCCCAAAAACCTAAATTTCTCACCCAAGGAACATACTATAGTACTCTCTATTACCTATTTCACACTTTGGTAAATTCTAATCTATCTCAAAGTCTTGGAAGTTTTCTCCATGGGGGAAGTTGAAAGGCAGAGTTTCTCTGGGGGTCAGGACCCCTCAGAGCAGACAGAGAAATATTCCCTGTGCCTTGGATTCCCACACATTTAACCTAAAATCCTTTAACCCTTAATATGTGAAGTTGCCCAAAAATGTTCCAGGTAAGCAGGATTAGAAGGAGGAGAAAGAGAGAACAACAGAAAGACAGAAGATCCATAGAACAACACACACATAGGTACCAACTGCTGGGGTTCCAGCATCGCGAAGAGAGGAAGCACAGGAGAAGGCAGGATCCAGACCCTGGACTGCCCTCAAGCCCCAGCTTTTAACCCCCTGCTCCTTCATGGGCCTGCCCCTGGGGTGAGACTGCCAGTTGCATGTCCAATCAGAGCCATGGTAGGGACCAGCGGCTGGTGTGTGATTGATTGACAGCTCAGCCAATCAGAACTATGTTAGCACTGCCCGTACTGTGTGACTGACAGCTCTGCCAGGCCAGGGCTGGGGGCGGGGCTCTGTCCCACCACAAACCAAGGCCTGACCCGGCCCGGGCCCCACATGGGCATTCTGAGCATCCCAAGGTGTCTCGGGACATCGATCTCATCCAGCCTCTGACAGCAACCACAATGACAGTACAGAACCTCATGGAATCAAGGGTCAGTTGTGACCTCATGGTGCCTCATGGAACCAAGGAGACCATTGTGCAACTCAGGGGCAGTATGGATGCAAGGGTCAAAAATCAAACACTGGGGCCCATAGAAGCAAGGAACCATTGTGACACAGCGAGGCCGCATGGAGCCAAGGGAAACCTGTGACTCTGTTGGGGCTCATGAAACCAAGAAGCCATTGTGACCCTGCAAGACTTCATGGAATCAAGGAGAATACTGTGACAGTGTGGGGACCCATGAAATCAAGGAACACTTGAACAGGTCTGCCTGCTTTGACCTCCTAGGGGCTGTTTGACAGGTCCCATTGAATTTGACATGTCAAGGGACACTTCTCATCTGACTGTGAAGCACTGGGGCTCTGGGCTTTCCTTCCTATGGAAAAGAGCTCTCTTTCTTGTCTAGGCTTCTATGCCTGAAATTAGGATTCCACCTCTTAAATTCCCTATTTGCAAGGGTTTCTCCCAAACAAAATCTGCCAATACAGTCAAGTGTGGCGAGACTCGGCCTCTGGTGACTGCCTCTCATCTGCCCCGGTGCTCAGTTGTTTCCTTCCTATGGAGACCATTGTGACAAAGTGGGGGGTTGTGGAGCCAAAGGGCATTGTTACACTGTAGGAACTTGTGGAACCAAGGGAATCATTGTGGCACTGTGAGTACCATGGATCCAAGGGGCCATTATGACACTGTGGAGTCTTGAGGAACTATGGGGGCCATTGTGACACTTTGGGGTCTTCCGAAATGCAGGGAACATTGTGACACTGCAGAGTACTACGGATCCAAGGGACCATTGAGACACTGTGGAGCCTCATGGAACCAAGGACATCACTGTGGTTCTGTTGGGCTGCATGGTCCCAAGGGGTCAATGTGAAGCCATGGGGCTTTGTGGAACCAAGAGACAATTGTAGCATTTCAGGCCCTCATGGAGCCAAAGGGTCATTGTGATCCGGCAGGGCACCATGGATCCGTGGAGAAAATTGTGGCATTGCAAGGCCCCATGGGATCATGGAGACCATTGTGACATTGCAGGGCCTCATGGAGGGAAGGGGCCATTGTGACACTATGGGAACTTGTGGAGCCAAGGGGATCATTGTGGTACCACTGGAGCCCATGGAACCAAGGGTCCATGGTGACACAGAGGGGCTTCATGGAACCAATAGATAATTATGATAGCCTGGGCTTTTGGAACCAATAGACCATTTAGATCCTTAAAGGCTTGTGTAACCAAGGGGCCATTATGACACCAGAGGGCATCATGGAAGCAAGAGAACCATTGTGACACTGCAGGGCCATGTGGAACCAAGGGAACATGAAATAGGTGAGGCTGCCTTGGACTCCCAGGGTTCACCTGACAGGTCTGGCCGACCTTGGAATGTGGAAGGCCACTCCCATCTGCCCCTGAAACACTGGGGCTCTGGGCTTTCCTTTGTATAGAAAAGAACTGTCCATCTTTTCCAGGTATCCATGGCCAAAACTTGGATTCTACCTCAAAATTTCTGTGTATCCAAGGAATACTGCCAGACAAAAGTTGCCAGGACAGAGAGGTCTGGCTGGTCTTTGATTCCTGAGTGCCAGCACTTACCTGTTTTTCAAACACTGGAAAGGGCTCTGTGCTTTTCTTTTTATGGAAGAAAAACATTCGTCTTCTCCAGGCACAAATGTCTGAAATTAGGATTCCACATCCATAATTTCAAATATCCAAGGGTTGGTCCAAGCAAACACGCCAGGACAGACAGGTCAGGCTTGCCTTGGCCTCTGGTGGTTGCCATGCATCAGCTTCTGAAACATGGGGGCTCCGTGGCTTTCTTCCTATGGAGACCAATGTGACATTTGGGAGCCCTGTGAAATGAAGGGGCCATTGTGACACTGCAGAGCACCATGGATCCAAGGGACCATTGTGACACTGTGGAGCCTCGTGGAACCAAGGTCATCATTGTGGCTCTGTTGGGCTGCATGGTCCCAAGGGACCATTGCAAATCAGCAATGTGAGAATTAGCCCAGCTGTAACTCAGAGTCAGCCAGATTTTACCCCGGAAGAACTGGGCGTGAGTTTCAAGTCCTAGGAGTCATTCAAAGAACAAATTAAAATCAATCATGAGGTGGATCATTAACAATTTTCCAGATGCCTCTGCTGATGAAATCCATAACACTGTGTGGAGAGTATTATTAATAATTGGTTAGCTGAGAAAGGCCACACTGATATAATGCCGCTGGTTAAGCTGAAGGAGAAAAGTCAGCAGTCAGCAAGCTGAAAGGAAGAGTCAGCAGTGGCCTTGCTGCAACATGAGGATAGGGAGTTGAGATTAGTCCTGGAATATCCTAAGAATATGTAGAAAGTATCAAAAGTAGAACCATAGGAATGTAGAAGTAGGCGTAGATGCTGATATGTAAACTGACCAATCCTGAGCTCAACTTTTGCAATATGTATGAAGCTCATTATTAACTGTATTTAACCCGCCGTACTGATCAATAAAATTGGGCCTGTGATGATCAAATTGATGTCTGGGTCTCCTTCTCTCGACAAATGGTGGAGAATGCGGGCATAACCGAATCTCTGCCCTTTTTCTCGGATTAAAAGAAAAAGGGATTACGCCACGGTCGAAGAAGTTGGGTCTGAGTCCCCAGCAGCAGGGAAGGTGCCGGAATTTGAAGCACCCTTCGTGTTCACAACGGTGAAGCCAAGCCCAGTACGTGTCGCAGGAGCCTGGAGAGCTGCAACAGCGCGCGCTGATTAATAGGTATGGATAGGCAAGCGGCATATGATTTATTTACCGCCTATTTAGAGCGGCGTGGGATAAAAGGGATAGATTTAAAAAGGGAGTTACCAGGGTTATTAGCTTATGGCCATGCTAAGGGTATCTTTTCTAATCCTCATACAGTTCATGAGTTGTCAGAGTGGAGAAAGTTTGGGGAAATATTGTGGGATACAGTGCTAGATGATGATAAGTCAGCAAAGAAATTCGGGAAGTTATGGCGGGTGGTGTATAACACGTTACTTCAGCAAGTCTCTGAGAGAAAGGCAGCAGAAAGGGCAACAGAAGCTCATAAGAGGAATATAGGGTATGGTCGTGAAGATGATCCCCTGGCACCTTCTGTAACTAAGGTACTTATGCCTAAGAGTCCCCAGCAAAGTGGTGTGGAGGATTTTTCTATAAGCGCAGTGGAACCGTCTGCACCTTTCCTGTCAGAGGGGGAGGGCGAGTCGGATGGTGGGGGTGGGAGCAAACCAGCTTTGCCTCCGCCACCAGCTTCAGGCGGGTCGGATGGTGGGGTTGGGAGCAAACCAGCTTTGCCTCTGCCACCGGCTTCAGGTGGGTTGGATGGTGGAGGTGGGAGCAAGCCAGCTTTGCCTCCGCCGCCAGCTTTGCCTCCGCCGCTTCCCCTCAATGAGCCGGCTCCGGTTACAGCTTCGGCGGGGGGGCGGGCTCCCCCCCGCAGGCCGGCTCAGCTTGAGTCGGCTCCGGTTTCACTGTCAGCTCCAGCGGGGGAGGGGGGGCAGCTTCCCCTGCTTCCCCCGCGCGGGCCAGCCTCTGCTCCACTGCCCCCCCCGCGCGAAAGCTCGGTGTCTGCACCGAAGCGCCAGCAGCATAGCACCCTTAAAGGGCCAGATCCCATCCCAGGGGCACACCGTGATCCATGGGGGGAGATGGCTAAACAGAGGAGGGAAGCTTGGGCTGCTTTGGCGAGGGAAGTGATGCAAACAGGGGATGGCGAGGCAGTGGAAATAGCTTCTAGTCTTGCATGTCCAGTTACATACACACCACAATATGACGCACAGGGGAATCTTATACATAATATAGCAGAATATACTCCCTTAGATTGGAAGCTGTTAACTCAGCTACGTTCTACGGTTAGTCAGTTTGGAGTAAAAAGTGAACCTGTTAAGCAAATGTTAGATTATCTTTTTAATACTCAGGTTTTATGTCCTAATGATTTAAGAGGAATAGTTCGGTTGATATTCACTCAGCATCAGCAGTTATTGTTTAACGCCCATTGGCACGCGTTGGTAAATGAATCGGTTGCTGTACAACGAGCCCAGGGAGACCCATTACATGGGGTGACAGTAGATGAGCTGATGGGCTTAGGGGCATATTTGCGTACAGAGGCACAGATGATATCGGGAGCAGATAAACTTAGAGAGGCTATGAGGTTAGTGCGTGCTGCAATAGACATGGTTAAAGAGCCAGGAGGGTTACCGGCTTATATGGGTATTAAGCAAGGAAGGGAAGAATCATTTGGGAATTTTATTGATAGAGCAGCTACTGCTATAGATCGGGCTGGCGTGGCAGACTACCTTAAGGGGGCTCTATTGAAGCAGTGTGCCTTGCAAAATAGCAATCCAGCAACCCAGAGAGTGTTAGCTACTTTAGGGGCAAATTGGACTATTGAGGAAGCATTAGAGCGAATGGCATTAATGCCAACAGCTTCACAGGCATTTATAGTAGAAGCCTTAAAGGAATTAGGATTGGGGTTGCAAAAGCAAGCAGAGTCCACTCAAAATCAGGTGTTAGCTGCTCTTGCTCCTCTCCAAAACGGCTCACTGGCAGTCACGCAAGGAGGCTCGAGACCCTTCATCAAGTGTTACCGATGCAGCAATGAGGGACAGACACAAGTTGCTGCTGTGACATCGGACACACCAGCTACTGCCGTAACATCGCTGCTACCTCCTGTCTGCAACCTGCAACAACAGGGAGCCTCGGCTTGGACTTATCAGCAGCAGTAGACGTCACACTAAGGACTAACCGGCCTGAGAGGATACCCACTGGAGTAAAGGGCCCTCTTATATTAAATGGACAAACATGTGGAGCATTATTGCTGGGACGTTCCTCTATAACTATGTTGGGATTATTTGTTTTGCCTGGTGTTATCGATGCGGATTTTACAGGGGAAATACAAATTATGGCTTACACCCTTTACCCTCCGATTAAAATTACAAAAGGACAACGCATTGCACAATTGATACCACTGTCACAAATGACATCAGGAATACAATCATTTACTGGACAAACACGGGATGAAAAAGGTTTTGGCTCTACTGGTGTTACACTTTTAACTGTGGATTTACAAAATAGACCAAAGCAAAAGGTTGAAATTACCTATGGGCATCAAAGCATAACCCTTTATGGATTATTGGATACAGGAGCAGATACTAGCATCATTTCTCCAGAAGCATGGCCACAACATTGGCCTCTATTTCCTTCCTCAAACATGCTCACAGGAGTGGGAGGATTTACATTGGCAAGCAGGTCGCCGTCTTTGTCTGTGTGCATTGAGAATCAACAAATATCTGCTGTGTTTTCAATTGTTCAATTGCCTCCTACAGTTTCCTGCTTAATTGGAAGGGACATTTTAACACAATTGGGAGTGGTGTTAACTAATCAGCACCCTTTGGGGTAATTGCCATTGCTTGGACTTTCCCCATTCCACTCACCTGGAAAACGGATACACCGGTGATGGTTAAGCAATGGCCATTAAAAGGGGAGAGTCTTATGCATGCCCATGAATTGGTACAGGAACAATATACAAAAGGGCACCTAAGACTGTCTACAAGCCCTTGGAATACACCTATTTTTGTAATCAAAAAGAAATCAGGGAAATATCGTTTGATACATGATTTGAGGGCTGTAAATGACCAAATGGAACCGATGGGGGCCTTACAGCCTGGTCTTCCAAATCCAGCTATGATTCCAGAACACTGGCCACTTTTAATTATTGACCTAAAGGATTGTTTTTTCACTATTGGCCTGCATCCTGATGACATGAAAAGATTTGCTTTTACTTTACCAGCAATAAATCGTGGGGAACCAGATAAAAGATTTGAATGGACGTCTCTTCCGCAGGGCATGCGTAACTCGCCTACTTTATGTCAGCTTTATGTTGATGCTGCACTACAGCCTCTGCGTCGTAAATGGCCAGCAACTATAATATATCATTACATGGACGATATTTTGTTTGCGCAGCAACAGCCATTCTCCTCTTCACAGATTAACACCATTATAAATACTCTTGCTGCATATTCACTTGTTATTGCTGCAGAGAAAATTCAGACTACAAAGCCCTGGAAATATTTGGGATGGACTTTGACGGATCAAAAAGTGATACCACAAAAATTGGAATTACAATTGGACATTAAAACTCTGCATGATGCACAGAAGTTGCTGGGAGACTTACAGTGGCTGAAGCCTGTTGTGGGAATACCAAATCATTTATTAGAAGCCCTACGGCCTTTGTTAAAAGGCGTGGACCCTACTACTCCTGTGCACCTGACAAAGGAGCATCATCTTGCCTTGCAGCAAATTAGTAACTGTGTACAGCAAGGGTATGTGTCTCGTCGACAACTCGAGCACCCCATTGACCTTACTATTTGGAATAGCCCTTGCCACTTGCTTGGTGCTCTCTCTCAGTTGCAAAAGAAAACGGGGGAGATACGGGTGTTGGAATGGTTATCACCACCACTACAGCACAAGAAAACAATATCTTCAAAAATTGAACAATTGGCAGCATTAATCAAAAAGGGACGTCTCAGAATTCTTGAAGTGGATGGTAGAGAACCTGCTACTATTAGATTGCCTATGGAAAAAGAAACCTTGGACTGGTACTTGATAAATTCAAAGAATTTACAAGAAGCATTATTGATGTCACCTGCTAAAGTAGAGACTAGTAAATTAGTGCCTAGAGTTTTGCAATGGATGACAGAATGGAACTGGATTACTCGACCTTTGAGAGAAGAAAACCCCATAGAAAGAGCTATTACAGTTTTCACAGATGCAGGAAAGAAATCAAGGCGTGCTGCTGTTACCTGGCAAGAAAAAGGACAATGGAAGCATCAACTCCTCACAGCAGACCCTGCAGATAGCTTACAAACTTTGGAATTGTTAGCAGTAGTATGGGCGGTGTCCAACTTACAGGAGCCTTTAAATGTGGTCACAGACTCTATGTATGTTGCAGGAGTAGTCAAACGAATAGAGGAAGCAGCATTCAAGGAAGTGAATAATAAACGATTGTATGAGTTACTGATACAGTTAAGGAAAGCTTTACGGGAGAGAAATGCAGCATATTCTGTGATTCATATTAGGAGCCATAAATGGTCTGAAGGTTTAGGAGAAGGGAATGAACGTGCAGATAAATTGGTTACCCTACTCATTGATAATTCTTGTCCTATTGACAAGCACACATTGGCCAGAGAAGCACATAGTAGATATCATCAAAATGCAAGAGGTTTAGCAAAACACTTTGAGCTGAGTTTGTCACAAGCCAAGGCCATTGTCAGAGCATGTCCAACATGTAGTTATCATAATGGTGGGATAGGTTTAGGCATCGGGGTTAATCCTCGAGGTTTAAAAATAAATGAGAAATGGCAAATGGATGTTACACACATAGCTAGATTCGGTAAAGTCAAGCATGTGCATGTCACCATAGATACATATAGTCATTACATATGGGCTACGGCTCAGGCAGGACAGAAAGCTATACAGGTTATCAGACACCTGTTAAGTTGTTTCGCTGTTATGGGAGTTCCAAAGAGTATCAAAACCGATAATGGTCGAGGTTATATAAGTGCTAGAGTCCGGAAATTTTTGAACCAGTGGTCTGTTAAGCATGTGACAGGTATTCCACACTCTTCTACTGGACAGGCAATAGTGGAAAGAGCAAACGGTACCCTTAAGCAGTATATTGAAAAACATCAAGATTTGACAGATCCACAAGCATGTTTGGCTAAGGTTTTGTATGTGATTAACCATTTATGCATTTTTGGGGAAGATGATACCCCCCCTGCAATGAAACATCATCCGAGGTCAGGTCAGGAAAATACTAAGGAAACAGAGGTCTGGGTTAGGTATAAGAACCCGAGTACAGGATTATGGGAAAAACCTGCAAAAGTATTATATTGGGGTCGGGGGTATCTTTGTGTTTCCTCACCTACAGGGCCTTTGTGGGTGCCTGCTAAGTGGACTAAACCTGTTTTTGATGCAGCGTCTGGTGGATCACCTTACGGAGGAGGACAGGGAGCGACTGGGGAAGAAACTGCTTCTAGTCCTACAACCACTACTGTTACAATTGAAGGGGTACTCGGAAGCGGTGGACAGAGCACTGACACGTCACTACCGGACGGCCCAGGAGTTGATTGGTTTTATTGACTCATTATCAACTTTTCACTTAACAAATCCAGCGAAACTACATTGCCTTGACTGTCACAATCCACATTGTGCTGCCTGGATAGCTCTACGTTGTGGGGGTTGTGAAAGAACTTTTTGGTTAGAACAATCATTATTGTGGGACTTGTGGTGTCATACTTGTGAACACGAGCATACGTGGGGAAAAAGCTGGCAAGATGAATTAAGGAGACAAACGGGGCAAAACGCATATATAGCTTTAAATCTTTATGAGTCTCCTGAACAGAAAATTCTTGCTTATTATCGATGGGAAATACAATGTATTGTAAATAGAGTTAAGGTTCAAAGTAAATCACGTATAGTTTCTATAAGGTGTAGGAAATTAGTGCCTTTAACACAGCGTTCAGTTGTAGGACCCTTCCAAGGGGATCCTGATAGAGCATTCGATTGCTGCATTGATAAGTTGCAAAAGTTAGGTTTGCAAGTGGCAGGACCAGTGAAATTAGGAGCAGCAAGATTGAAGACAGATAAGAAAAAGACAGCGAAAAAAGAAGAAGCAAAGTAAGCAGAAAGAAAAATGAGGTTTGTTTTTGTTATACTGCTCAATGCTGTAGCAAGTGAAGCAGTAGGAGTAACACACTTTAATCAACCAAGGGAAAATTTATGGGTAACACTTGCTAATCAAACTAACCAATCATCACTTTGTCTTAGTCTTGGAGGAGTCACTAACCCATTTCGAACATGCCTAGTGGGACTTCCGGTGTGGTCTCCTAGAGAATTTTGCAGTTTGATAAACAATCAAACCTTATGTATGTCTAACATGTCAAACATCACATTGCCGGTGCAACAAGGGTATACTGCAGGTCAGAGTGATGGCTATCGTCAATGCTTTCTAATCCAATCACTTAACACCTCTTTGCATTCTCCTCCTGAAGAGTTGGATCTTTTTGGAAGTACAAATGCCAGCATATCTAACTCTGCAGCTGGTGGATGGTTTAGCTTCAAACTTTCGGGTGCTCAGAATTTAAACCAACCTAAAGAAACATGGGCCACCCTAGATTCACCCCTGAATGTGAGTGAATTCTCTCCACAGCATTACAGTCAATGTAACAGCACAAATATCACAGCACCAATGAAATTACCCACAGGAATATTTTTGATTTGTGGAGACAGGGCATGGAATGGTATACCAGCTAAACCACAGGGTGGACCCTGTTTTTTGGGAAAATTGTCACTGTTTCATCCTAATGTGTCCTTGCTAATGCAGCTGAGTCAAAATTCAAACAGGAGAAAACGTAGCATACATGACTTAGACTGTAGCAAGATAGGAGACCCACGATTTTGGAGCACATTCAGACAGGTGGTGGTTTCAACTATCTTACCAGAAGGATCTGCCAATAAAGCCATGAATTTAGCAAAACAATTAGGATGCTGGGCAAGGGATGAGCTGGACAAGACATCACAAATTCTAGACATGTTAACTGCAGATGTGCAAAGTGTTAACCATGCTGTTTTGCAGAATAGAGCTGCTGTAGATTTTTTTGCTCTTGGCACAAGGGCATGGATGTGAAGAGTTTGAGGGAATGTGTTGCATGAATCTGTCTGATCATTCGGTGTCCATTCACACTAAGATAAAAGAATTGCAACAGGGACTTCACAAACTCAAGGAAGAAGAAGGTTTAGGAATTGACGAATGGCTTAAAGGCTTAGGACTCGGACCGTGGCTGAGGAACCTTGTGATCTATGCTATAGGACTGCTGGGTGTAATTTTACTGTTTTTGCTTATTTTGCCTTGTATCTTTAACTGTATTCAAAGCATGGTCAGCCATACAATAGCAAAAACATGGAAAACTAATCTCCTTGCACAAGAAGAAAACGGGGGAAATGTGGAGAGTATTATTAATAATTGGTTAGCGGAGAAAGGCCACACTGATATAATGCCGCTGGTTAAGCTGAAGGAGAAAAGTCAGCAGTCAGCAAGCTGAAAGGAAAAGTCAGCAGTGGCCTTGCTGCAACATGAGGATAGGGAGTTGAGATTAGTCCTGGAATATCCTAAGAATATGTAGAAAGTATCAAAAGTAGAACCATAGGAATGTAGAAGTAGGCGTAGATGCTGATATGTAAACTGACCAATCCTGAGCTCAACTTTTGCAATATGTATGAAGCTCATTATTAACTGTGTTTAACCCGCCGTACTGATCAATAAAATTGGGCCTGTGATGATCAAATGGATGTCCGGGTCTCCTTCTCTCGACAGGGAGCTATCCTTGCATATATGAAATTTAAGGCCAGATCTCAAATTTGGCCACGGCCCCTGGATGAGGAGACTGTTCTGTTTCCATCACAAGGAAGGCAGAGAGCCCCAGTGTTTCAGGGGTAGATGACAGGTGGCCATCAGAGCCCACAACACCAGGGAGAGCTGGCAGGTTTTGTCTGGGAGAAACCCTTCATGTAGTTAATATTTTGGGGGGAGCAGCAATTTGGTCATGGAGGAATAAGAAGATTCTTTTCCATAGGAAGGAAAGCACAGAACCCCAGTGCTTCAGGGGCTGATGAACTGCAGGCACCAGAGACCAAGGCCATCCAGACCTGTCTGTAATGGCAGCTTTTGTGTAGGAGCAATAATTGGATATAGGACTTTTGGTGGTGGAATCCCAATATCAGCCATGGGCACCTGGAGAGGAAGGATGGTTCTTTTCCCTTAGGAAGGAAAGGGCAGAGCCCCAGTGTTTCAGGGCAGAATTCAGGCAACCACCAGAAGCCAAGGTGAGCCAGACCTGTCTGTACTCGGAGATCTTGTCTGGGAGAAAAAACCATTGAATGTAGGAATTTTGGAGGACAAGTACCAGTTTTGGCCATGGGTACTTGTGCAGGAGGGACAGCTCTTTTCCATAGGAAGGAAAGCACTGAGCCTTACAGTGTTTGAAGGCAGGTGAGACCCAGCCCTCAGGAAGACAAGGCCAGCCAGACTTCTGGCTGCCTAATGGCAGCTATTTTCTGGGAGCAAACCCTGAATATTAGGAATTTTGGAGGGGAAATCCCCTTTTGGCCATGGATGCTTGAATGAGAAGAGCAGTTCTTTTCCATTTGAAGGAAAGCCCAGAGCCCCAGGGTTTCAGACGTACATGAGAAGAGACCCTCGACATGCCAAGGGCAGTTGGACCAGTCAGGCCAAGCCAACCAGAGCTGTTCCCTGTTCTCTTAGATTCATGGGGCCCTGCAGTGTCACACTGGTGGTGTCACATCGGATCCTTGGTTCCATCAGGCCCCAGGTGTGTCACACTGGCCTCTTGTTTCCATGGGGCTCCACAGTGTCACAATGGTCCCTGGCTTCCATGAGGCCTGGCAGTGTCACAGGGGTCTCCTTGGTGCTGCAGTGTCACAATGGACCCTTGGTTCCATGGGGACTCACAGTGTCAGAAGGGTCTCCCTGATGCCATGAGGCCCTGCAGGGCCTCCTAAACCAAACGAGGCCTCCAAGTGTCATCACAACCTCCAGGATTCCATGAGGCCCCACAATGTCACAATGGACCATTGGTTCCATGGGGTCCTGAACTGTTCCATGGATCCTTAGTTCCATGGGGCCCTGGAGTGTCACAATGGACTCCTTGATTCAATGGTGCCAACTGTGTGACAACTGCCCCTTGGCCTGTCAAGACTCCATAGTGTCACAATGGTTCCTTGCTTCCATGAGGCCTTGTAGTGTCACAATGGTCTCCATGACCCCATAAGGCCTTGCAGTGTCACAGCAGACCATTGGTTTCACTGAGCCCCACAGTGTTACTGTGGTCCCCTTGGTTCCACAAGGCTCTGAAATGCCACAATGGCCCTTTGGTTCTGCAAGGCCTCCAAGTGTAAAAATGGCCTCCATGGTTCCATGAGGCCCTGCTGTGTCAAGATAGACCTTTGGTTCCATGATGCCCCAGAGTGTCACAATGGTATCCGTGGGAACTCAGCACATCATTCCTGATGTTCAGAGTTGCCGAGGTAACCCCTGGGGGGCTCGGAAGTCCTGGAACTTTGCCAGAAGTGTTTGGTGGCTAGACTATGATCCTGCACGGGATGCAACACCTGTATGAGGATGAGAGGATCACACAGGGATAAGTAGTGAATGGATAAATTAATTATAGAGTGAAAACACAGGTTTTAGAATCTCGGTACAGGGGGCTTCTAGGAGACAAGATGGAGGAATTAGGACGTGTCCTGTCCTTCTTCTTCTTCTTCTTGTCATCCATCTTTGGTGGTGATGGTGGCACTTTGAGATTGGTTCTTACTGAATGTGCACTTGTCAATAAGGGTGAAAGGTATTGGGAGGAAAAGGTAAATATCCTACACGTAGTTTTTGGTACAAAAATAAGCGGCCGCCCCGAGGGAGGTCAGTGTGCTCATGGCTGGCTTACTGTGCGGACCTCTGTCGGGCCAGGAGAAAATATTGTAGATAAGAATTAATAAACAACACTGAAGAATTGAAAAACCTGAAGACTCCTTTCGTCCTTTGGAGCGCGGGCTGCCCCAAAGCCATCCAGAGCCTTACCAGGCCTTTAGAACAGCCGAGACGGGACAGGTATCCTTGGTCCCAGGGTGTTGGAATGGACCCTTCATCCCATGGACACCCACCGTGTTCACTGCCGTCCCCTTGATTCCACCAGGCCCTGCCATGCTCTAATGGCCCCTTGGTTCCAGTGGGTCCCAAAGTGTCAGAACAGTCTCCATTATTCCATAAGGCCCCACAATGTCCCTGTGCTCCCCTTGGTTCCACAGGGCCTCACAATGGAACAATGGATTCTTGGTTCCATGAGGTTCCTCAGTCCCAATGGTCTCCTTGGATCCACAGTGTCACAGTGGCCCCTTGGCTCCATGTGGCCACGCTGTGTCACAATGGCTCATGGTTCCATGAGGCCACACTGTTTAACAAGGGACCCTTGGTTCCATCACGCCTTGCTGTGTCATAATGGACTTGTGGTTCCATGAGCTCTCACACTGCCAGCAGCAGTCTCCTTGGTTCTGCAGTGTCACCATGGACCCTTTGTTCCATGAGGTTCCGCAGTAGAACACGGTCACCTTGGTTCCGTGAGGTTCTGCAGTGTCACAATGGACCCATGGTTCCACCAGGCCTTGCTGTGTCACAATGGCCCCTTGGTTCCAAGAGGTTTCTCAGGATCACAATGGTCTCCTTGGATTCGCACTATCACAATGATGGACCATTGGTTCAATGTGGCCCCAGTGTGCCAAAATGTATTTTGGTTCCATGGGGTTCTGCTGTGTCACCATGGACCCTTTGTTCCATGAGTTTGCACAGTGTCACAGCTGACTCCTTGGGTCTGTGAGGCCCCACTGTCAACAAATCTCTGAAATATCAGAATAAGGCTCCCAAACACTAATTTGCTATTTCAGAGAGAATAATTTATTCAGGCTTAAGGTTCAACATGGGATAACTCCTAACCTTATGTGGACATGGAATTCTACCAGTGTGTTGCTTATATACAGTCCCTAAATGTGAATTACAATTTACCCACTTCCATAAAACCCACCCCAAGTTCCCAGATTCAGTCCTTGTTTTCTCAATCCCTGCACCCTTGAGGCAGATGTCTTCTTCTTCTCTTCCAACCATCCTTGCTGGGAAAGCAGCCCCTGCATACCTTGTTCCTGTGCTGAGAGTTCACAGGAAGGGTAAACATGGAATGAACCCTTTTGGTATCAGCCCCAACAGGGGACAGAGGCGCAGGGCAGGGACACCGTGGCACAGCCTGGGCTGCACAGGGCACAGGGCTGGGCAGCAGCTGCCAGACAGCCCTGACAGAGCCAACTTGGGCAGCACTTTGGCCATGGCTGCTGGGCCTGGGCCTGAGGCAGGAGCAGGAGACAAGTGACCCTTGCAGGGCTGGGGCCTCATTGCCTCCTTGTCCCTGCTCAGCAGCCTGGCAGGGGCCGCCCCATGCTCCTGCCCTTGCCATTGCACAGCCCCACATGCCAGTGCCCATTCCGGGAAGAGCCCTGCGCAAGGAGGGAGGGACAGGATCTGCCTGTCCAGAGGCTGGGGCTCAGGTCTTGGCTCTTTGCATTCCTGAAACACATCCAGGTTTGCTCAGCACCAGAGACACCTTTGCCTTGCTTGTCCCCATCTGTCATCACTGCCTCCAATGTTCTTCTCAGACTGGAACCTGGGGACACTTTCCCAGTCGTGTCCCTCAGTGGGTCCCATTATAACGTCACAAACTTCAGAGTTTCAATTTAACTTTGAGTTCTTAAAAAGTTTTTTGAAGACACTTTCAGGGACTGAGTCTGATGTAAACAACTTCAAAGCCCTGTGAGAATCATTAAAGTTTTCCTAGTCCAATCATGGAGAAAGATTTCAAAGAACTTGTAAGAAATACACGTTCCTATTTTAAATGGAGTGTTTTATTTTATTTCTCTTTAGAGCAGAGGTGATTGCAGCATTCTGTGATTGATATTGACCCAGGGTCTCTCCTCAGCAGCTCTGGCCTGCTCACAGAAGCTGTGCCTGGAGCTCTGACCCAGTGTAGATAACCTTGCTCCACATTGCCCAGCCCCATCCTGTCTGTCCTCACTGCCCTGGGCCCTGCTGTGCTTTCAGAGCTGGCTGCACTCAGCCTAAGAGGGGTTTTCCCTTTTTGCACTTTTTGCAGCAATTTCAAACTGCTGAGTTTCCCCAGTGCAAACAGACACACTGCTCAGGTGTGTGCCAGCCCCAGGTGCCACCAAAGGCACTGCAGAGCTGCCCTGGGCCAGCTGTGAGGGTGGATCATCAGCCCAAGCTGCACTGGGCCCCTGCAAGGGGCTGTGGCCATGGGCACTGCACTGACCCCACTGCTGGGTTTGGCTGCCACAGCCACCGAGAGAAATGAAACTGTCCTTGGAAACACTGGGGAGGACTGGGACATACTGGGGAACACTGGGAACGCTGTGGGAGACACTGGGACATACTGGGAGTGACACTGGGTTCTACTGGGACAAACTGGGGACACTGGAGTTATTGCAGAGAAGACTGGGGACACTGGGGTACCTGTGGATGACATTGGGATGAACTGGGAATGACTGGAAATGAACTCAGGTGTATTGTGCTGGACTAGGGTGTACTGGGAGGGATTGGAGGGGCACTGGGGTCGTACTGGGTTCTACCTGGGATGAACTGGGCTTTACTGGGGTTATACTGGTCTGTACCGTGAATGAACTGGTCTGTACTGGGACGGACTGGAGGAGGGTAATTAGGCTGTTCCCACCTCCACCGCATCCCATTTGCTGAGGCTCCTGCTCATCACTGCCCACAGCCAATCATTGCCAGGGATCCGGGACTAGGGGCGGTGCCTACATGGGCGCAATATTTTATTTTTGCCTGCAACTCCCGTCATGCCCCGCGGCCCGAATCAACCCCATTAGAGCCGGAACTACAACGCCCGTCATGCCCCACGCTTCAAAGACCCTCCCCCCCGGGATACGCCCCCATCTGTCCCATCAACGTTCCCCAAACACTCCAGGATCCCTCAGTGCCCCCTCAGTGCCCATTCGGCACCCCCTCAAAAGTGTCCCCGGACCCCCTGAGTGCACCCAACCCCACAGATGCCCACAGCCACTTCTGGGAATTCATCTCCTCTACTACCCCACAGCCCCAGAGCCCCTCAGAACATGGTCCCGCGCCTAAAACTCCTGCCGCATCCCAGGCCCTAAACAGCCTGGTTAGAGCTCCCCAAGCTCACCCGAATTGCTCCTGAACCATTAAAGTTTGCTCGAGGACCTCAAGTCGCGGCTCGGACGCAGAAGTGTCCCCCAAGAGCTTTCCCGGATCCCCAAACGCTGTGTTCGAGCCACTTTCGGGACTACGGCTCCCATTATGCGCCATGGCGCACGTCCAGCGCTGTTCCTGCCGGGACTTCATCTCCCGTCATGCCCCACACCCCACCGAGAGCCATTGCAGCTGCGCCCAAAATTCCCGTGATGCTCCACGGCCCCGTTAAACCGTATTATATCCGCGCCTACAATTCCCATCACCGCCTGCGCCCCAGAGAGCCCCGTCATAGCCCCCCAAAGGGCCCGCCCAGACCCTGAAGGGCCCCAGATTCCCCTCCCTGACCTCCAAGGGCCCCCCTGGACCCCCAAGTGCTGCCCCGGACCCTGAACTGTCCCTCGGAATCCCTGAGTGCCCCTCCAAGTGCCCACCCCGCTCCCCCAAGTGTCCTCCAGACCCTCAAGTTCTCTCTGAATTCCCTCCCCAGAACCAAAACTACCCCAAATGGGCCCCAGAAATGTCTCCAAAGTGCCACCCCTTGATCTTGTGTGAGAAAATATGAAGAAATATGACAAAAGTGCTCAATTTTTGGCATAAAGAAGGAGAAATCAATAGCTGAGAGTTTTCAATTAATTAAAGGAATTATCTTACTTAGAACCAATGATGAATAATGTTTTTGGTTTCTAAAAATGTATTTGTTTTTTGTATCAATTTAGAAATTGGGTAATAAAAATATTGAACAATATGCTAAATTAGAATAATACAACTATAATTTTAGGAATTATTATCCTTTAATTTTCAAGTAAAATGCATATTTTTTTCTATGTTTTCGGATGTCAGTCCCAGGTGGGCGTGAGGAGCAGGTTGTCCAAACAGGGTCAGCCTGCAAGGGGCTCATTCTTCTCCCTGGCCAGACCTCCTGAGGAGACATTCAGCATCAAAATCACTTGGGGAATACTTCTATCCCCTCTTCTCTTAAATGCAAAGAGAAATATATTCCCTTGACTAAAACCAAAAATCATGAGGTGCACTTTGGAATCTCCCTCCTGAAGACAACTCCAAACTGACTCCAATCCCTGCACAAGCCCTGGACACTCAAAGACAATGGAAGAGAGACAAAGAGCTCCTGAGGCCTTTCTGTATTTTAATCAGACCCACGCTGGATATGGGGCTGGGTCCAGGAGCCTCAGGCGCTGAGAGAAGGATGAAGAGGCTGCTCAAGGAGACAGAAGCAAAACTCCAAGTGCCTTGGAGCATGGCTGGGCCCCAGGGAGGGCAGGGAGTGCCAAAGGCTGCCCAGGGCCTGGTGAGAGCAGATCCTTGAGGGCAGGATTGCAGGGAGCCCAAGGCTCTGAGCAGGGAACTGCAATGCTGAGCAAGGCCTGGCTTGGCTGGGTTTTCTCTCCTTTCAAGAGTCTCTGGGTAGGCGCTGTTGATTTCAGGTCCATGGTCCCTGTACTGCTCTTGGCCTGCTCTGGTTAGGGTGACAAAAGCAAAAAGCTCTGACCACGGTCCTGATGTTGTCTTATGTTTTCTCTGGTTAGAGATGTTATTTTAATTCTTCATTTACATGGTGGCTTGTTGTTCTAGGGGTTGTTGTTAGGTCATTCTTTTCTGTTATGTCTTATGGCATTTTCATATTTGGTTATTATGACATAATCCTCTTCTTTATGGTGTTGGGTGGTTCGCCATCTCAGATGAGAGTGGGAGTGATAGTAAAAGGTTTTAAAATCATAAAATTTGGGGAATTGGAAAGAAGCTAGACTTAGTGGGGCCCTGGAAAATGTTAAAAATAGACTCTGAAAATGTTAGGCTTTGTGTTTGCCAGATCATGTGAAATTGCACCTGCGTAAGCAGTATATGATAAATGATATAATTGTTCAATGTGATGATTGTTTAGTAATTAAATATAATTATTGTATAATCATATGTAGAGTCATGAGAAACTATGTTAGAAGTTTGAGGGGGGGGTCACGAGGAGCCTATGCTTGGATGAAATCTATGTATACAATAGAATAATAAAAGTTTAATAACTAACATAAAAGTTATATGATGATAGCATATAAAAACGTGTTCATCCTGAATGTATGTCGGAGACAGATTTGGGTTTGTACCCCTGACACCCAGAGCTCTTTAATAACAGCACCTGCATAGAATCATTCTCATGATTATGTGCTTCTGAACACTAACAGGAGCAGTGGAGGTAATACCCAACAGTAAAGGGATTAATATAAATATAAATCCTTTAACTAGCATTGGAACTTGACATAACTATAAAACATTCAACAAACAATCTATAAATAACATTGGAACTTTATATTAACTCCTTTAACAATGAACTTTATATCAACTCTTTTAGCAATCGATTCTCTACAATTTCCCTCTGTAATTCTTCGTTAGGATTAAGCCTGCATGAATTAGCAATTACTTCTTCTTGAAAGTACAATTTTCTTACAATTTTTAATATTGGTTGTAAATTTACTTGGCATCTTCACGTTCTTGATCATTCATTATCATGATTACTTTTACTTCTTTCTTATTAAGCTCTTTTGGTATCATTAAACTTGCTTGTACAGCAGATGTTACAACTCGGATTATACAGGGGAGCATGCAAGGTAGGAGGATTAAACTAGCAATTTCACGTAAGAAGGAAAAGGCTATTTTTTTCCACCAGTTTCCTTTTAATGGCCAGAAATTGCCCCACCAGCTGGTATTGAATGTAGGGGTCCACTCTTGTGTTCCAACATAAGCTAACTTCCAGATTTCCTTTGAGATATTTCTAATTACTTCACTGCGGTCATCCATTTCTAAGCAGCACTCGAGGAGTTAAATTTTCCACATGTGCTTCCTTCATGGGCTAATAAATAATCTACTGCTAATCTGATTTGATACACTACAGTTCTAGTCTGGGATGGTCATTTATGTGGTCTAAAGCTAGAGAGGTTCAGTTCGATACCATCTCAAGTACTGCTTGTAATCTTAGAATCCAATTTAACATATAAATTCATTAGAAGACTTAGTAGGGGATGTGGTTGGTTTTGACTCTTCAGTGGGAGGTGGTACAGGTCCTTTAGTCTGGGTTATATGTGTTGACCCCTTCTCTTGGGTCTGTATGGCTGTATTGGTGGTGAGTAGGACCTGAAGAGGGCCTTCAAACTTAGAGGTTAAAGGTGCAGAGTTCCATGATTTAACTAACACCCTGTCTCCTGGATTGATATTATGTCCCTTAGTGTCTAAGGGAGAGGTTTGAGGGAGATAGCCCTTTTTCCTAAGATCTTCTAACATACTTCCTATAGCCTTTAGATATTTTTGGGTGGCTGTCTCTCCTTCTGGATAAATTCCTGTGCTATATGGGCTGTCAAGAAGGGGAGTCCAAACATCATTTCATAAGGTGAGACTCTTATACCTGATTGAGGTCTTGTTCTAATTTGTAACAGTGCTAAGGGTAGACATTTAAGCCAATTCATCTGGGTTTCTGTAACTAATGTAGATAACGTGTTTTTGATGGTTTTATTCATTCTTTCTACTCTTCTGGAGCTCTGGGGATGCCAATGGGCTGTGCACCCTCCATTTCATTCCCAGGGCTTCAACAACTTTTTGTAAGACTTGTGCTGTAAAATGTGGAACTCGGTCAGAATCGACATTATCAACCCATATCGGGAAATAATGTTTTCTAGGATTGCTTTTATGGCTGCTTGGGCTGTCCCTCTTTTGGTGGGGAACGCCTCTACCCAATGGGTGAGGTGATCCACGATCACTAATAAGTGTCTGTGTCCCTGGACAGGGCCCATTACTGTGATGTCTACCTGCACATTTTGGAATGGCCACAAGGCCAAGTCTCTTCCCCCAGATTACGCGGTACTCTTTTCATTATTTTCTGATTAATTTGTTGGCAAGTTAAACATCCCTTGGTAACTGCCTTTGCTATGGTACGTACTCCCATGCACATATGATCCCTTGGAAAGGGGTCACAGAAGCCTTGTATTCCCCAATGGGTCAACTCGTGTAACTCTGTCATCACATTTCAGGCTAGAGCTTTATTTAAAATTTCCTGTCTATCAGGGGTCCACCATTCTCCATTTTCTTTTTGCTGTCCTCTCATCTTTTCTAACTCTCTTAATTCTTTCTCGTCAAAAATGGGTCTTTCCTCTTTTCTTTCCCTACTAGGTGTTCCTTCTATCTCAAGAATTTTATTTGGACTACCTTGTTCCAAGGCTACTTCTTTTGCTACTTGATCAGCTATTTGGTTTCCCTTTATTTCAAGGGTGTCCCCTTTTTGATGTCCTTCTATGTGAATTTGGCTATCTCTACTGGTTTCCTTAGGGACTCTAGTACTAATTTTCTTAGCTCTTCATGTATTAAATTTTTGCCTTTAGAATTTAGGAACCCCTGTTTTTCCCATGTTTTTCCAAATGTATGGGCAGTCCCAAATGCGTACCGGGAGTCAGTATAGATCATTCCTTTATCTTTTTCTAGTGAATCTAGCACTCTCTTCAGGGCACAGATTTCAAAGCACTGGGCACACCAATTTCTGGTAGGGTAGCTTTCCTTTTTCCTCAACTTGCATTTTCTGCCCATCTATGATTGCATACCCTGAGACCCGTTTACTGGCTACCATTCATGATGATCCATCTGTAAATGAAGTTTTCCCATGTGGGAGGGGCCCATCCTCTAAATCTTCTCTCACTTTAGTCTGCATTTCAATAATTTCTAAACAATCATGCTCCGGGTCTGTTAACAGCTCTCCTGTGAGGAACTGGGCTGGATGTAAATATTTTGAAGTGACACATTCAAGGCCCTTGGTACTTATTAGGATGACTTCATACTTTAGTATTTGGGAATCGGTCAACCACTGAGGGGCCTTGTGACTTAAAACAGCATTTACATCGTGTGGGGTATGAACCTGGATCTTCCCCTTTCAGGTTAGTTTCTGTGTGTCTTCTATTGGGGTGGCTGTTGCCTCTATCACTTGCACACAGGCTGGCCACCCTCTGGCTACTGGATCTGGTAACTTGGAGAGAGATGCGACCGCTTCCTGCATCCTCCCCTATCCCGTGTAAGGACTCCGCAAGCTGTCCCCTCTTCCACGTTTACAAATAGGTCAAAGATCTTTTTGAGGTCTGGTAGACTTAGTACAGGGGCAGAAGACAATTTAGTTTTCAGATTCCAAAGCTGCTTCTCATCATTTGAGGTCCAGGTTACAGGCTCTGAGTCTATTAATTTGTCATATGGAAATTTAACACTCTTATTATACTGATCAAGCTATAATCTGCAATGCCCAAACAAACCTAGTAATTTTCTAACGTCTCTTTTGGTCTTTGGGGCAGGGATGGACAGAATTCCCAAAATTCTCTTGGGGCTTCACTTTTTATACCCTTGGGTGATTACATGTCCTAGATCTGTTACTTCTTGTTTCACAAATTGCAGTTTCTTTTGCGATACTTTTAGGCGTTTTTCCCCTAAGAAATTTAGGAACTGTATACTAGAACTTCTAACTTTGTCTTGTTCTCCCTCTGATGCAAGTAAATCATCAATATATTGTAAAATATTTACCCCATTCTCAGGTTTAAACTGTTCTAGGATTTCTTCTAGAGCTTGCCAAAGAGATTCGCAGATTCTCTAAACCCCTGGGGAAGACCTGTCCACCTTTGTTGCTGTTTTCTTTTCTTTTCAATGTCCTCCCATTCAAAGGCAAACCAGTTCTGGCACTCTTCAGCCAGGGGACATACCAAGAAGTCATCCTTTAAATCCATGACTGACAACCATGCATGCTCCTGAGGTACTTGGCTTAAAAGGGTGTACAGGTTTTGTACTACTGGGTGCCTCGCAACCATTCTTTTATTAACTTCTCTTGAATCTTGTGCTAATCGTTAACTTCCATCAGCTTTTCTCAACGCTAGTATGGGAGTATTGTGTGGAGACATGCGTGGTGCTAAAATCCTTCCTTTAATAGCTGGTCAGTTACTGGGGCTGGTCCTTTCTTTGCCTCTGGGGAAATTGGATACTGCCTTACCCGAATGGGGGAGATGTCTTTCTGCAGCTCTACTTTTATTGGTGCAATATTCTAACTACCAATTTTTCCCTCCCCCACCCACACGTTTGGATTGATTTCATCTATGCCTCCCTTTGTTAAGACCATTATATTTACTACCATTTTTCCTTCTTTTGGCATTACTCCAATTCCCAATTTGATTTGTAAATCATGTCCTAATAAATCACAACCTAACTTGGGGATGTAAATGAACTCTCTTGAATTTCCTCTAATTTCTACATCTTCTATAATCTGGGCCTCCAATGCTTCTCCTTTGGCCCCTCTTACTTTGCAGACCTTTTTACCGACTCTGATTCCTGTTGGTATTTTAGTCATACATGACTTGTCTGCTCCGGTATCAACTAAAACTTCAAATTCATCATTCTGGGGACCAATCTCAAAATTTACAAAGGGCTCTTCTAGATGGTTCATTAAATTCCCCAGGGCATACAACCCTTGACACCCCTATTCCGCATATTTCTCGTCTCTTCTTAAGATGTTCTCTAGAGTTTCTTGCTCTCAGGCTATGGCTTCATCTAATTGGAGTTTCTTACACTTTCTCTTTAGGTGTCCTTTCTCTCCAGAGTAATAACAATATTTCTCACTAGGTAGAGCCCTCGCCCCTTTTGGTTCAATAAAACCTTTGTCATTTCTAAGTGGTTCTACTGGCCCATCCTTGTTGGCTCCTACACTTTCTCTGCCTATGACTACCATAATTTTAGCTTTTGTTTTTGTCATTTTTTCTTCTCTTCTCAGATATACTCTTATGGCTTCTCTCAGCAGTTCATTATACTTTTTTCCTGCCAGTCCCCTATTCTTTCTAACTTTCATCAGATATCTGGCCAGGATTTAGTTACAAATTGTATGTTGAGAAGGATCTGGCCTTTGGGCTATCTAGGTCAACACCAGAGTAAATCTGGAAGTTTTGCTTTAGCCTATTAAGCCATGGTGCTGAGGTCTTGTCTTTTTCCTGGGTGCTGTCAAATGCTAACCTGGTATTACTCCCTCTAGGGACTGATTCTTTTATCCCTCTGGTCATCAGGGACCTGTAATCTCTCATATTCCTTCTCCCCTCTTCTTGATTAGGGTCCCAGTCAGGCTCCACTAAAGGCATTTTTTTGTCACCTGGGGGCCTGGGTTGGTTTTCTCGCTCACAAATTTTCATTCCTGTAGTTCTTGTTATTCAAGTCTCTTCTGGGGAAAATAGGATGTTTAAAATGTACAATTCTCCTCATGTCTAAATATTAGGGGCTAAAAATCAATCAATTTGATTTGCTATTCCTACTGGGTCTTCCACTAAATTTCACAATTCTTTCTTAAAGTTTCCAACTTCAGACACAGTCAAAGGAGCGTTTACAAATCCAATCTCACTGGCCACCCTGCCCATGGGAACTTCTCTGAGGGGGAACAATTTTTCCACTTCAGCCTCTTTGGTCCGAGTGGTAAAACATCAGCTGTGGAGGCTGACTGGGTAACTTCACTCTTGGGCATGAGATTCTGAGATGTTGTTTGGCTTCTCGTTTGTGGTGGGGGTAGGCAGAGCAGGAACTTGCTGGTGAATAAGGGGTGCATGAGATGGTTGAGGTAAGGGAACAGTAGTGAAGGGTAAAGAGAGTAAGGAGAGGGTGGAGGGGAAGGTGGTGGAGGTATAACTGGGTTAGGAGGTGGTAAAGGAATGACAGCTGGGAGAGGAGGAGCAATTGAGTCCACAGCAAGAGGAATTGGAAGAAGGATTTGAGGAACTGCAGGGGTAGGAGGAAGTAAGTGGTCAAGGGGGTCCCACTTTTTGTTAGCCTTCCCAGCCTCTTCTTTTACTTTACTAGCTTGCTTTCCCTCTTTTAATTTATGGACTCTTGTATTTTCCTCCTCTGAGGTGTACTTTAGCCAACAGGTGAAGTTCTATATGTGATGGGCCTTTAGCAGGAACTTGGGGCAAAACAGAACGTGCATCACCTTTGGACAGAGAGGCAGGTATCTCAGGATATGTTTCAGGATGTTGTTAGCTCATGCAGAATGAAAATTAGAGAGCTGAAAGCTTAAGACTTAACAAGGCCATGTCTGCAAAGGATAATAAAAATGTTTCTATAAGTACATTAATGGCAAAACGAGGTACAAGGACAATCTCCATTCATTATTAGGGGAGATGTGGTTACCAAATATGAAGGAAAGGCTGACGTACTTAACCCCTTCTTTGCCTCAGTTTTCAAGAACAAGACAGGTTGCACTTAGGAGAAGTGTTCTCCTGAGCTGGTGGATGGGAACAGGGAGCAGAACAGCCCCCTGTATTTCAGGAGGAAACAGCTGGGGTCCAGCTGAGCCACTCAGATGCTCACAGGTGACTCTGGGAGCAGATGGGATCCATCCCAGGGGGATGAGGGAGCTGTGGATGAGGTCCCCAAGCTGCTCTCCATCATTCACCACCAGTGCTGGCTCAGCAGGGAGGGCCCAGAGCACTGGAGGTGCCAGTGTGAGCCCATCCCCAAGAAGGGCTGGAAGGAGGAGCTGGGGAATTCCAGGCCTGTCAGCCTGACCTGGGTGCCCAGCAAGGTTATGGAACAGATCACCATGAGTGCCATCACAGGGCACCCACAGGATGGCCGAGGGATCAGAGCCAGCCAGCGTGGATTTCAATGTCTGCATGGAATGGTCTGGATGAGGGGATTGTGTCCAACATCAGCAAATCTGCAGATGACACCAAACTGGGCGTGAATTTGGATCTGATGGAGGATGGAGGTAGGAGGGCTCTGCACAGGGCCCTGGACAGGCTGGATCCAGGTGTGGTTTAACAAGAATGTGTGATCCAACAAGGTGAGGTTTAATAAAACCAAGTGCTGGGTCCTGCACTTTGCTCACAACATCCCCTGCAGCACTACAGGCTGGGGACAGAGTGGCTGGAGAGCAGCCAGGCAGAAAGGGACCTGCAGGGACTGATGGACAGCAGGCTGGACATGAGCCAGCAGTGTGCCCAGGTGGGCAAGAAGGCCAATGGCTCCTGGCCTGCATCAGGAATGGTTTGGCCAGCAGGAGCAGGGCAGGGATTGTTCCCCTCTGCTCAGCACTGCTTGGGCAGCACCTTGAGTGCTGTGTCCAGTTGTGGCCCCCCAATTTAGGAAGAACATGGAGGGGCTGGAGCATGTCCAGAGAAGGACAACAAGGCTGGTGAGGGGCCTGCAGCAGAAGTGCTGTGAGGAGTAGCTGAGGGAACTGGGGTTGTTTGTCCTGGAGAAGAGGAAGCTCAGGGGAGACAAGGCGGTGCCAGGGCACAGGGTTGGACTTGATGATATCCAAGGCCTTATCCGGCCTTGTTGACTCTGGGGTTCTCTGAAGCCACCCTTGGAGCAGTTGCAGTGGGAGCCCTGGGCCTCCCCTTGAGAAGCTCCAGCAGCCCAGGTCCCTCAGCTTCTCCTGCCAGCCCCAAAGCCCATCCTGTCAGTCCTGCAGAGCCTCTGCAGCCCCTCCTCACTGCCCAGGGAGCCCCAGAGCCAGACAGAGCAGCCCAGATGTGCCCCCCTGGCCTGGGGTGCCACTGGCAAGGGAGCAGCACCAGGCACTGCAGGAGCCTGCAGACAATTCCTGCAGCACTTGTAGGATGATCCTGCTGCCCAAGGGACATTCCCATGGTGCCAAGTCAGGAACTGCAATGGGGAGTGGGGCCAGAGAGGAAAGGGATAACAGGGATTGGCAGGAGGGGGGACAGGGATGGGCAAGAGGAACAAATTTGTACAATCAAAGAGTACAGAAAGCAAAGGTGAAGTAAGGGAAATGGTCGGGGAACTTTGGAGGTGGCTGCCAGGCAGCGCTGGCTCTGAGCAACAGAGTCTGCAGTGGCACAGGAAACTCCCAGCTGATGGGAACAAACTTTCTGGCTGACTGCAGAGGCCAGGACAAAGCTGAGTAGTTTCCCTGGTGTCCCCCCAGCCCTTGCAGGCCCCAGGCGCTGATGGCATTTGTGCTCCCTCAGGTTCATGTCCCCACACCAACAGCATGGGGGTGCTCCCCCTGCTGTGTGCAATGCAAACAGGGGCTGCTGAGCCAGTGCTGCCGTGTCTGTGCCTGCAAGGATGGGGCACCTGTGTGAGCTGGGGAGAGGCCAGGGCTGCAGAGGGGGGGATGTTGTTGGCAGCTCCATGAGGACGCTGTGGGACACTGCCCTGCACTGTCCAGCACACTGGGGATGGATCAGGCCCTGCTCTGCTGCTCCTTCCCATCTCCCCCAGGGCCCTTGCAGAGTCCCAGCCATGCTGTTTGGCCCCAGCCTGCCCACAGCCAGCCTGGGGCTGCTCACGGGGGTTTTCTGTGCTGAGCATTGGCCTGGCCATGTTCTTGAGAGAGCCTGGGCAAGGAGCCTTGAGCCTCCAGGCCCTGGGCTGAGGTGTCAGCGCTGCCCCAGCAGTGCCCATGGCCTGTCCCTGCTGCAGCCCCGGCACTGCCACCCCCAGGGCTGTGCCCGGCCCCGAGAGCACTCAGGCCCTGCAGCAACACCAGGGCCACCAGAGCAGCGGGGCAGGGCCACGGCAGCAGCACTGGCAACACCAAGTGCTGCTGCTGCTGGGCACAGCTGCTGTGCCAGCACTGATCTGCCCCCAGCTCTGCACACAGACATTGCTGCTGCAGCTCCAGAGAAGGAACAAAAGGGCATCTCTGCAGAGAACTCTACTGGGAAGTCCTTTATTTCCTTTAAAGTCACCCAGAGTTCAGCCCCTCATTGACACAGTCGTGGCCACAGGAAATTTGGAGAGAAAAAAAAAGGGGAAATGGCACAAACAATGACATTTTTTCTGGACTATATTTAAACATAAAACAAAGGAAAAGAACCTCCACAGTTTAGCCAAAAAGAAGTAGCAAAAATGACTTTGATTACAAGTTTTTTGCAGATATTGCCCAGCAGTTTAATGTTTCTTAAAGCAGGCAGTCATCACTGTCCACACTGCAGCCTTGAGCTCCTGGTTCCTCAGGCTGTAGATGAGGGGGTTAAGGGCTGGAGGCACCACCGAGTACAGAACTGACAGGGCCAGATCCAGGGATGGGGAGGAAATGTTGGGAGGCTTCAAATAGGCAAATGTGCCTGTGCTGATAAACATGGATAGCACACCCAGGTGAGGGACGCAGGTGGAAAAGGCTTTGTGCCATCCCTGCTCAGAGGGGATCCTCAGCACAGCCCTGAAGATCTGCACATAGGAGAAAACCATAAACACAAAACAGCCAAATACCAAACAGGCACTGACAGCAAGAAGTCCCACTTCCCTGAGTTGGGATTTGGAGCAGGAGAGCTTTAGGATATGTGGGATTTCACAGAAGAACTGGCCCAGGACATTGCCATGGCACAGGGGCAGGGAAAATGTATTGGCTGTGTGCATGAGAGCATAGAGAAAGGCACTGGCCCAGGCAGCTGCTGCCATGTGGGCACAAGCTCTGCTGCCCAGGAGGGTCCCATAGTGCAGGGGTTTGCAGATGGACACGTAGCGGTCGTAGCACATGATGGTCAGGAGGAAATACTCTGCTCCAATGAAGAACATTAAGAAAAAGAGCTGAGCAGCACATCCAGTGTAGGAGATGTCCCTGGTGTCCCAGAGGGAATTGTGCATGGCTTTGGGGACAGTGGTGCAGATGGAGCCCAGGTCGCTGAGGGCCAGGTTGAGCAGGAAGAAGAACATGGGCGTGTGCAGGTGGTGGCCGCAGGCTACGGCGCTGATGATGAGGCCGTTGCCCAGGAGGGCAGCCAGGGAGATGCCCAGCAAGAGGCAGAAGTGCAGGAGCTGCAGCTGCCGCATGTCTGCCAATGCCAGCAGGAGGAAGTGGCTGATGGAGCTGCTGTTGGACATTTGCTGGGGCTGCATATGGGGACCTGTTCATGGAGAAAGGACAGTAAAGACTTAGGGAGGTACCTGTAAACAAAATCAAGGCCATTTCCCATACATCCTCCTTGGTAACACACAGACATGGTCTTTAATGTTTAAGAGTTCTGAGGTTTTCTTTATAAGCTGCCCCCATGTCTCTGCTGGTTGTTTTGGATATCAAACCATAAGCATGTCTGAGGCCCTCAGGGAGAACAGAGTGAGTTCCCTGGGTCAAGGTGATGAATGCAGACTGAGGAGAGATGGTCTGTAATTCTGACCTGTTCAGAGTTTCTTTGGGCTTTAAACTTTCTCAGGTGGAAGGTGACCACCTTCTTATGCTTCCCTTAAAATGCCACCACCTACTGCTGGGAGCAGATGCATCCACCACAGCCCAGCTCCACATTTGTAGCCAAGGACTCACTTTGCTCATTTTATTAACCCAGCAGCATTTTCTGTGTCACAACACCTCTGCCTTTCCCCATCAATCTTATAACTCAGAAATGCTCAGGTTTGCACCCTGGATTGAAGCTCCCAGCTTGGACTGAAATCTCAGGGAGATTTCCAAGTGTCCTTATGTTGGCATTGGATGAAGGAAGATGCAGCTCCTTCCCTGGCTGCACTGACAGCATTGCCCAGAGCCGGGCCCTGGGGACAGCGTCACCCTGAGCCAGCTGTGCCCCCTGCTAGACCCCCCCGTGCCCGGCAGTTTCTCCCAGTCCTGCGCTCTGCAGAGGGAACTGGGCCCGGGGCTGCAGAGCTGCCCCACGGCTCTGCTGCAGCTCTGCCTGCACAGGAGGGGCTGCACGCCTTGGAGCCCCAGCCCTGAGGGAGGTGGCTGAGCTTGGGCACAGGAGGGAGGGGGCTTGTTCAGAGGGAGAGGCTGCACTGGAGGGGGTCCTGTGGGCATCTCTAAACTCTCCCTGCCACAGCATTCCTGGGTTTTGTTTTCTCTCATTGCCCGATCTTCTCACTGCTTCCTGGAGGTTTTCCTCCTGCAGGTGTTTCCCTGTGCCTGTTCTTTCCATGCCAGCACTCACAAGACCCCAAATATCTGTGCACTCTCCTTGGCCTGACAGAACCCTGCCTGTTTGCAGGGCACTGCCTGGGGCAGGTTCTGTTTGCAGCTTGTAGAAAGGAGAGCTCAGACTGAGCCTGATGGGTCCAGCAAAGGTGATGCTGGTGCTGTCCATGGGCAGAGTGACTGAAAGCACCTTAGGGATCTCCTGTGAATCTATTGATTGCTAAAACCAACAGTTTGGATATCTCAGGGACTTGAAGAATATAATGATTAGCAATTCATACTATCTTTAATATTTAACCCTCCCTTCCTGAAATTCTCCAATATTAGGAAATGGAATACTTGAACTCTTAGTAAATTTGCTCACTTTTATTAAAAAGCTTGTCTTGGAAATATTCTATGACTTATTAGAACCCCTCAGCATGTCAGAGCTTCATGAGCATTTCTCCTCCTTTGCACCAGAAACACCCAGAGTTGTACTCACAGAGTCTGTAGGCAGTGGGAGGTTCCAGCTTTAGGAGATGGCTCCAGGAGCTGCAGCTGCATTGTCCTGCAGCCAGAGGTTCCTGTGCCAAGGGCTGGCAGTGATTCTGCCCCAGGCACTTCTCAGCACCTTCCCAGCCCTGACTGATTGAAGCTCTCTGTGCCTCTGTGCTGTGCCCGGGGTGGCTGCAGGCAGTGCCCCAGCCCTACTGGGCTGGCAGAAGAGCTGCTCATCAAGAGAAATGTGCTTTTGAAGCTCTTCTTGGTTTCCAGGAGCTGCCTCTGTGCCAGCAGCCCAGCCCAGCCCAGCTCAGCAGCACAGACACAGCACCAGGACTTTAATGAGCCTCTGGGGCTTTGTGCTCAGGCCCTGAACATCAGTCCCTGAGAGGGAGCTGAATAAACCTCTCCAGAACTCCAAGGCAGAATCCAACTCCAAAGTTTCTTGGACTTTTAATGGGTCCCACTGAGGAACACAACTGAGAAAGTGTCCCCAGGCAGAGCAGAGAACTGGAGGCAGTGATGGCAGGTGGGGACAAAGAGAAGCCGAGTCTTGGTGCCCTGGGGCACAGCAGGCTCTGTGCCACCAAGGGCTGTGATGAGACACCTTGTCCTGAGGCACTGGGGCCTCCTGGCCCAGCCCCAGCCAGGCTGGGCACTGACAGCCCCTTGTCCTGCCCTCAGCATACCCCCCAGCCCACATCCCAGTGGCCTCAAGGATCTGCTGGAAGGAGTCCCTGGGGAGCCTTGCTCAGGAATGGCCCTGGGGGCTCCTGAATGCTCACAGAGATTTTGAAAGGACTGTGGGTTTGGCTTTTGCTTTGGAGTCTCTGAGAGGTTTGTGCAATCATGGCCTCCAATTATCTGCTGTAATTAGTCCCTGGAGAGCCTTTGTCAGTAACAACACTCAGTAGGGCTCATTAATGCTTTAAGGTACTTCAGTTATTTTAAGTTACTTGGTGTTTCCCTTTTGATACAGACTCTGTGAGAGGTTTCTGCAATCATGGCCCTAATTATCTGCTTTAACGAGTCCCTGGAGAGCTTTGTACTTACATTTAGTGGGGCTCAATAATACTTTGAGATACTCAAGTTTTTTAAGGTACTCTGGATTTTCCTTTCCACACTGAATCTCTTAGAAGTTTTTGTGCCATCCTTGCCTCCAGTTCTCTCCTGCAAGAAGTCCATGAGGAGCCTGTGTAGCAGATGGACGTCAGTGGGATGCATCCATGGTTTGAGACACTTTGGAATTTTCTTCTGACTTGGACTCCTGGAAAGGTTTGTGCAGTCTCCTCTCAGACCCTGAGGTTCCAGGGCTCAGCTCCAAATGCACCACAGGGCTCATTAGGATCAAGCAAGTCCTGACAAACCATGGCTCTGCTTTGATTTCCCTCTGCTCTAGAGCAGTTCCTCAGAAATGTTTCTGTAGTGATTTTGGTTCACCAATTTGAGATTTCTTGGAGAATGCAGCAATTATTGTGTTGGCTTCAGTGTTGGCTAATTACCAGCGCACTCACTAGAATATCCCTACTCGTTTCCTCCTATGTGATAAGATTAGGAGAATGGCAAAGCAGGCTCAAATCTTTAAGAGGGTATAAAGAAAATTCATTAATAGCAGCTAAAAGAAAGAGTAATAAGAACACAACTTTCAGAAGACTTCTCCTCTCCCTACAACCTTTTCTTTCTTACTGACAATATAAAGAGACAAACCTAGAATTTTCAGTCCGTTTACCCCAACTAGAACAGTCTTTCTTGAGTTCACTTAAGGAGAGGAGTCTCTCTTTCATGCTATGGAGACTTCTCCAGAAGAGACACTTCTCTTGTCGCTCTCAATTTCCATGAATAGCAACTGTGCAGAAAAATCTGACATTGTGACATCCCTCCCAGTTGTTCAAAGCTCTTTTACAGTTGTGTTTATGGGCCATGTCAACTTATGGAGTATTAGTTAAAAGATAAGCTGTGTAAGAGCAAAGATTCTCCTCATCTATTTCTGAAATCATCTTCATCTCTGAGGACATCTTTTTCTTCTCCCTGTGAAGGCACAGGATCTCATCACGCTTCCCTTTTTCCATGTTCAAACTTCTCATGGGATCACAGCTACTTTGACATTTGCTACTTTAGCATGGAGGCCTTTGCTGAACAAGTCATCTCCCCATACTTTTCAATGTGATACAGGGAAAAAGAGAGTCTGATGTATCAGTTATATCCTTCTCCATAGCTTTACAAGAGGATTTCAGCCCCAAGATCAGGACATCTCCTCATCCCTCCCATCTGGGACTCAACTTCCACTTCACTGACCTTGGTGTCTTCATGTTGCTCCTCTATGTTCCTGCACTTTGTCCTTTTCTCTCACTTGAGGGAGGATGGAAGCACTGAAAGAGTTCATATCTCACCCGGGGCCTGCAGATGGTTCTGTGACCCCAGCTGGGCTCAGTACTCGCAGCCAGACCTGCTCCCTGTTCCCTCGGTTCCATGGGGCCCCACAGTGTCCCAGTGGTCCCTTGCTTCCATGAGGACCTGAGGTGTCCTAATGCCCCCTTGGTGACACGAGGCCCTGAATGGTCACAATGGTCTCCATGGTTCCATCAGGCCCCACAGAGTCATAATGGTCTCTGGGTCCATGGAGCCTTTCTGTGTCACCATGGCCCCTTGGTTCCATGGGCTCCAGTGGTGCCACAAGGATCCCCTTGGTTCCATGAGGTCCCCATAGTGTCCCAGGGATCTTCCTTCTTTCCCAAGGAAAGAACCCAGCCCCAGTGTTGCAGGGGCATCCACCAGAGGCCAAGGCCAGCCAGACTTGATGGTACTGACAGATTTACCTGGGAGCAACACTTGGTATAGGGAATTATTGAGGTGGAATCCCAATTTCAGACATGGACACCCGGAGGAGAAGGATGGTTCTTTTACATAGGAAGGAAAGCAGGGAATGCCGATATTTGAGGGGCAAACGAAAGGTGGCCATCAGAGGCCTAAGTCAGCCAGACCTCACTGTTCTAATTGCTTTTGTATGAAAGCAACCCTTGGATATAGGGAATTTGGGAGGTGGAATCCCAGTTTTGGCCATTTCTTTGTAGATAAGAACGACAGTTCTTTTTCATAGGAAGGAAAGCACGGAGCCCAAGTGTTTCAAAGGCAGAAGAGGGGACAGGTGGATCCTGTCCTGGCTCCCAAGCCAGCCAGACCTGATTGTCATGGCAACTTTTGTCATGGAAGGTCCTTGGATATCAGAGGAAAAATCTCAGTTTTGACCTTGGACTCCTTGAGAAGAAGGATGGTTCTTTTCCACAGGAAGGAAAGCATCAAGCCACAGTGTTTTGAGGCAGGTGAGGGACAGCTCCCAAGTGGCAAGGGCAGCTAGACCTGTCTGGCTTTCATTTGGGAGCAATCCTTGGATGTACAGAGTTTTGGAGGTAGAATTCCAGGTTTGGCTATGGGCACTGGGTCAGGATGGATGGTTTTTACCAATAGGAAAGAAAAATGCCAAGTCTAAGTGTTTTTGAAGAAGATGAGAGGTGGCCACCCTTAGGCCAACGGAGCCACACCTGTCTGTCCTGTCACCTTGTATCTAGGGACTCTCCTTGGACATAGGGCATTTTGGAGGTGGAACATCAATTTTGGCCGTGGGTGCCTGGACAGAAAAAGAGTTCTTTTCATTAGGAAGGAAAGCACAGAGCCCCAGTGTTTCAGGGGCAGTTGAGTGCCAGCCCTCAGGAAGACAAGGCCAGCCAGATTTGTCAGTCCTGACAGCTTTTGTCTGGGAGCTATCCTGTGATATTGGGAATTCTGGAGGCAGATTCTCAATTTTGGCCATGAGCACCTGGTCGAGATAGATGTTATTTTCCCCTAAGCAGGAAAAGCACATGGTCCCAGGGTTTCAAAGGCAGATGCGAGGTGGCCCCTGGGTGGCCAAGGCAGGCAGACCTGTCTCTTCTGGCAGATTTAATCTGAGAACAATCTGTGCATATACGGAAACTTGGAGGAGGAATTCAAGTTTGGCCATGCTCCCCTGGAGGAGAAAGACAGTTCTCTCCCACAGGAAGGAAAGCCAAGAGGCCCAGTGCTTCAGGGTGTCGACGGAAGGGAACCAGGACATCAATTTGATCATCACAGGCTCAATTTTATTGATCAGTACGGCGGGTTGAATACAGTTAATGATGAGCTTCATACATATTACAAAAGTTGAGCTCAGGATTGGTCAGTTACATATCAGCACCTATGCCTACTTCTACATTCCTATGGTTCTACTTTTGATACTTTCTACATATTCTTAGGATATATTCAGGACTAATCTCTACTCCCTATCCTCATGTTGCAGCCAGGTCACTGCTGACCTTTCAGCTTGCTGACTGCTGACTTTCTTCCTTCAGCTTAACCAGTGGCATTATGTTAGTATGGCCTCTCTCAGCTAACCAATTATGAATAAATCTCTCCACATTTCCCCAGTTTTCTTCTTGAGCAAGGAGATTAGTTTGCCATGTTTTTGCTATTGTACGGCTGACCATGTTTTGAATACAGTTAAAGATACAAGGCAAAATAAGCAAAACCAGCAAAATTACACCCAGAAGTCCTATAGCATAGATCACAAGGTTCCTCAGCCATGGTCCAAGTCCTAAGCCTTTAAGCCATTCGTCAATTCCTAAACCATCTTCTTCCTTAAGTTTGTGAAGTCCCTGTTGCAATTCTTTTATCTTAGTGTGAATGGACACCGAATGATCAGACAGATTCATGCAACACATTCCCTCAAACTCTTCACATCCATGCCCTTGTGCTAAGAGCAAAAAATCTACAGCAGCTCTATTTTGCAAAACAGCATGGTTAACACTTTGCACATCTGCAGTTAGCATGTCTAGAATTTGTGATGTCTTGTTCAGCTCATCCCTTGCCCAGCATCCTAATTGTTTTGCTAAATTCATGGCTTTATTGGCAGATCCTCCTGGCAAGATAGTTGAAACCACCACCTGTTTGAATGTGCCCCAAAACCGTGGATCTCCTATCTTGCTGCAGTCTAAGTCATGTATGCTACGTTTTTTCCTGTTTGAATTTTGACTCAGCTGCATTAGCAAGGACACATTAGGGTGAAACAGTGACAATTTTCCCAAAAAACAGGGTCCACCCTGTGGTTTAGCTGGTATACCATTCCATGCCCTGTCTCCACAAATCAAGAATATTCCTGTGGGTAATTTCATTGGTGCTGTGATATTTGTGCCGTTACATTGACTGTAATGCTGTGGAGAGAATTCACTCACATTCAGGAATGAATCTAGGGTGGCCCATGTTTCTTTAGGTTGGTTTAAATTCTGAGCACCCGAAAGTTTGAAGCTAAACCATCCACCAGCTGTAGTGTTAGATATACTGGCATTTGTACTTCCAAAAAGATCCAATTCTTCAGGAGGAGAATGCAAAGAGGTGTTAAGTGATTGGATTAGTAAGCATTGACGATAGCCATCACTCTGACCTGCAGTATACCCTTGTTGCACCGGCAATGTGATGTTTGACATGTTAGACATACATAAGGTTTGATTGTTTATCAAACTGCAAAATTCTCCAGGAGACCACACCGGAAGTCCCACCAGGCATGTTCGAAATGGGTTAGTGACTCCTCCAAGACTAAGACAAAGTGATGATTGGTTAGTTTGATTAGCAAGTGTTACCCATAAATTTTCCCTTGGTTGACTAAAGTGTGTTACTCCTACTGCTTCACTTGCTACAGCATTGAGCAGTATAACAAAAACAAACCTCATTTTTCTTTCTGCTTACTTTGCTTCTCCTTTTCTTCCTTCTGCTTACATTGTTTTTCCTTTTTTCGCTGTCTTTTCCCTGGTTTGCTAGATTGTCTATTGTAAGGCTGAGTCAATTTTTGAATATACTGATCTAATTCTAAATCAGCATCATTGCTCTCAGGTATAGCATGAGGCAAGTTTGAAGGTAAATCAGCTTTACAGCGAGCTGCTATGATGCGTGAGGCTTTAGTAATTTCAAATATTCTAAGGTTTTCCTGTAACGTCCACCTAAGATATGCTATAATCACTTGTTCTGCACTCTCAAAGAGCTGTAATCCTGTCCATCCTGGCAGGCCAGTACTTTGTTCAAGAGCTCTAACCCAGATATGATTTCGAATCCACTTTCCAAAACAAGATGTACACCATAAATATCCCAATGACCTCTGTGGATACCAATAAACCTGATTACAATCTGCACAATGCAAAGCTACCCATGCATAGCATTTATCTTTATCCTTTTTGCAAACATAACAAGGAAGTGAATGTAAGTAAGGACCAGTATAAAATTCTGGTTCTTCAACCCAAAGCAACCAATTCAGTGGTGGTGATTGCAAAGCCTCTTCAGCCTTTTTACTATATGAGGCTAACAGCTCAAGGTCTTTCTTTAACACAAGGTGTTTCTTATTTCGTAATCGTAGTTCTTGTTCGTTATCCTCCTCAACAACTATATCCTCCTGAGGGTCCCACAACTGTAAAAGTGTCCTAATCATAGAAAATTAATTAGCAATCACTGATACCCCTATTCAAATGAGACCGTTCCCTTTTTTGCCTTCTTTTTCTTATCTGTCTTCAATCTTGCTGCTCCTAATTTCACTGGTCCTGCCACTTGCAAACTTAATTTTTGCAACTTATCAATGCAGCAATCTCATGCTCTATCAGGATCCCCTTGGAAGGGTCCTACAACTGAATGCTGTGTTAAAGGCACTAATTTCCTACACCTTATAGAAACTATACGTGATTTACTTTGAACCTTAACTCTATTCACAATACATTGTACCTCCCATCGATAATAAGCAAGAACCTTCTGTTCAGGAGACTCATAAAGATTTAAAGCTATATATGTGTTTTGCCCTGTTTGTCTCCACAATTCATCTTGCCAGCTTTTTCCCCACGTGTGCTCGTGTTCACAAGTATGACACCACAAATCCCGTAATAATGATTGTTCTATCCAAAAAGTTCTTTTACAACCCCCACAACATAGAGCTATCCAGGCAGCACAATGTAGATTGTGACAGTCAAGGCAATGTAGTTTCGCTGGATTTGTTAAGCGAAAAGTTGATAATGAGTCAATAAAACCAATCAACTCCTGGGCCGTCCGATAGTGACGTGTCAGTGCTCTGTCCACCGCTTCCGAGTACCCCTTCAATTGAAACAGTAGTGGTTGTAGGACTAGAAGCAGTTTCTTCCCCAGTCACTCCCTGTCCTCCTCCGTAAGGCAATCCACCAGAGGCTGCATCAAAAACAGGTTTAGTCCACTTAGCAGGCACCCACAAAGGTCCTGTAGGTGAGGAAACACAAAGATACCCCCGACCCCAATATAATACTTTTGCAGGTTTTTCCCATAATCCTGTACTCGGGTTCTTATACTTAACCCAGACCTCTGTTTCCTTAGTATTTTCCTGACCTGACCTTGGATCATGTTTCATTGCAGGAGGGGTATCATCTTCCCCAAAAATGCATAAATGTTTAATCACATACAAAACCTTAGCCAAACATGCTTGTGGATCTGTCAAATCTTGATGTTTTTCAATATACTGCTTAAGGGTACCGTTTGCTCTTTCCACTATTGCTTGTCCAGTAGGAGAGTGTGGAATACCTGTCACGTGCTTAACAGACCACTGATTCAAAAATTTCTGGACTCTAGCACTTACATAAGCTGAACCATTATCGGCTTTGATACTCTTTGGAACTCCCATAACAGCGAAACAACAGGTGTCCAATAACATGTATAGCTTTCTCTCCTGCCTGAGACATAGCCCATATGTAATGACTATATGTATCTATGGTGAAGTGCACATGCTCTATTTTACCAAATCTAGCTATGTGTGTAACATCCATTTGCCATTTCTCATTTATTTCTAAACCTCGAGGATTAACCCCGATGCCTAGACCTATCCCACCATTATGATAACTACATGTTGGACATGCTCTGACAATGGCCTTGGCTTGTGACAAACTCAGCTCAAAGTGTTTTGCTAAACATCTTGCATTTTGATGATATCTACTATGTGCTTCTCTGGCCAATGTGTGCTTGTCAATAGGACAAGAATTATCAATGGATAGGGTAACCAATTTATCTGCACGTTCATGTTCATTCCCTTCTCCTAAACCTTCACACCACTTATGACTCCTAATATGAATCACAGAATATGCTGCATTTCTTTCTCGTAAAGCTTTCCTTAACTGTATCAGTAACTCATACAATCATTTATTATTCACTTCCTTAATTGCTGCTTCCTCTATTCGTTTGACTACTCCTGCAACATACATAGAGTCTGTGACCACATTTAAAGGCTCCTGTAAGTTGGACACCGCCCATACTACTGCTAACAATTCCAAAGTTTGTAAGCTATCTGCAGGGTCTGCTGTGAGGAGTTGATGCTTCCATTGTCCCTTTTCTTGCCAGGTAACAGCAGCACGCCTTGATTTCTTTCCTCCATCTGTAAAAACTGTAATAGCTCCTTCAATGGGGCGTTCTTCTCTCAAAGGTCGAGTGATCCAGTTCCATTCTGTCATCCATTGCAAAACTCTAGGCACTAATTTACTAGTCTCTACTTTAGCAGGTAACATCAATAATGCTTCTTGTAAATTCTTTGAATTTATCAAGTACCAGTCCAAGGTTTCTTTTTCCATAGGCAATCTAATAGTAGCAGGTTCTCTACCATCCACTTTAAAAATTCTGAGACGCCCCTTTTTGATTAATGCTGCCAATTGTTCAATTTTTGAAGATATTGTTTTCTTATGCTGTAGTGGTGGTGATAACCATTCCAACACCCGTATCTCCCCCGTTTTCTTTTGCAACTGAGAGAGAGCACCAAGCAAGTGGCAAGGGCTATTCCAGATAGTAAGGTCAATGGGGTGGTCGAGTTGTCGACGAGACACCTACCCTTGCTGTACACAGTTACTAATTTGCTGCAAGGCAAGACGATGCTCCTTTGTCAGGTGTACAGGAGTAGTAGGGTCCACGCCTTTTAACAAAGGCCGTAGGGTTTCTAATAAATGATTTGGTATTCCCACAATAGGCTTCAGCCACTGTAAGTCTCCCAGCAACTTCTGTGCATCATGCAGAGTTTTAATGTCCAATTGTTATTCCAATTTTTGTGGTATCACTATTTGATCCGTCAGAGTCCATCCCAAATATTTCCAGGGCCTTGTAGTCTGAATTTTCTCTGCAGCAATAACAAGTGAATATGCAGCAAGAGTATTTTTAATGGTGTCAATCTGTAAAGAGGAGAATGGCTGTTGCTGTGCAAACAAAATATCGTCCATGTAATGATATATTATAGTTGCTGGCCATTTACGACGTAGTGGCTGTAATGCAGCATCAACATAAAGCTGACATAAAGTGGGGGAGTTGCGCATGCCCTGCGGAAGAGATGTCCATTCAAATCTTTTATCTGGTTCTCCACGATTTATTGCTGGTAAAGTAAAAGCAAATCTCTTCATGTCATCAGGATGCAGGCCAATAGTGAAAAAACAATCCTTTAGGTCAATAATTAAAAGTGGCCAGTGTTCTGGAATCATAGCTGGATTTGGAAGACCAGGCTGTAAGGCTCCCATTGGTTCCATTTGGTCATTTACAGCCCTCAAATCATGTATCAAACGATATTTCCCTGATTTCTTTTTGATTACAAAAATAGGTGTATTCCAAGGGCTTGTGGACAGTCGTAGGTGTCCCTTTGTATATTGTTCCTGTACAAGTTCATGGGCATGCATAAGACTCTCCCCTTTTAATGGCCATTGCTTAACCATCACGGGTGTATCTGTTTTCCAGGTGAGTGGAATGGGGAAAGTCCAAGCAATGGCAATTACCCCAAAGGGTGCTGATTAGTTAACACCACTCCCAATTGTGTTAAAATGTCCCTTCCAATTAAGCAGGAAACTGTAGGAGGCAGTTGAACAATTGAAAACACAGCAGATATTTGTTGATTCTCAATGCACACAGACAAAGATGGCGACCTGCTTGCCAATGTAAATCCTCCCACTCCTGTGAGCATGTTTGATGAAGGAAATAGAGGCCAATGTTGTGGCCATGCTTCTGGAGAAATGATGCTAGTATCTGCTCCTGTATCCAATAATCCATAAAGGGTTATGCTTTGATGCCCATAGGTAATTTCAACCTTTTGTTTTGGTCTATTTTGTAAATCCACAGTTAAAAATGTAACACCAGTAGAGCCAAAACCTTTTTCATCCCGTGTTTGACCAGTAAATGATTGTATTCCTGATGTCATTTGTGACAGTGGTATCAATTGTGCAATGCGTTGTCCTTTTGTAATTTTAATCAGAGGATAAAGGGTGTAAACCATGATTTGTATTTCCCCTGTAAAGTCCGCATCGATAACACCAGGCAAAACAAATAATCCCAACATAGTTGTAGAAGAACGTCCCAGCAATAA
This sequence comes from Passerculus sandwichensis, assembly GCA_031885435.1. Lineage (NCBI taxonomy): Eukaryota > Metazoa > Chordata > Aves > Passeriformes > Passerellidae > Passerculus > Passerculus sandwichensis. Next base: position 3,314,041 of record CM063150.1, read on the forward strand.
TGCTCCACATGTTTGTCCATTTAATATAAGAGGGCCCTTTACTCCAGTGGGTATCCTCTCAGGCCGGTTCGTCATTAGTGTGACGTCTACGGCTGCTGATAAGTCCAAGCCGAGGCTCCCTGTTGTTGCGGGTTGCAGACAGGAGGTAGCAACAATGTCATGGCAGCTGCTGGTGTCTCTGATGTCCCGGCGGCAACTTGTGTCTGTCCCTCATTGCCGCATCGGTAACACTTGATGAATGGTCTTGAACTTCCTTGCGTGAATGCCAGTGAGCCACTTTGGAGAGGAGCAAGAGCAGCTAACACCTGATTCTGAGTAGACTCTGCTTGTTTTTGTAATCCTAATCCTAATTCCTCTAAGCCTTCTGCTATAAATGCCTGTGAAGTTGTTCTATCGATAAAATTTCCAAATAATTCTTCTATCGATAAAATTTCCAAATAATTCTTCTCTACCTTGTTTAATGCCCATATAAGCTGGTAACCCTCCTGGCTCTTTAACCATATCTATTGCAGCACGCACCAACTGCAGAGACTCTCTGAGTTTATCTGCTCTCGATAACATCTGTGCCACTGTATGCAAAAATGCCCCTAAGCCCATCAGCTCCTCTACTATTACTCCATGTAATGGGTCATGTGCATTAAACAATAACTGCTGATGCTGAGTAAATATCAACCGAACTATTCCTCTTAAATCATTAGGACATAAAACCTGAGTATTAAAAAGATAATCTAACATTTGCCTAACAGGTTCACTTTTTACTCCAAACTGACTAGCATAAATCATGTGCCTTAGTTAGAGTACCAAATATATTAGGAACATAAAGCTAGGGGTGACAGGGATAGAGGAAGCAATTGTGAAGAAGCAGAGACCATAGAAAGACCTTGCCTTAAGAATAATTGAACAGTTAGGAGAGGCTTGGACCATGAGCAGGAGGTCGAAAGGCCTTGCCAACTGGCCATGGGAGGAGAGTTCACCATGAGGAAGACAGCTTTCTTCCTCCCATACAACCACTCCCTCATTTCAAAATCCCACCAATCCAGTTAAGGGAATACAATTGCGCAGCTGTAATAGATATTCAGCTGATAAAAATGTGAAGCAGGCAGGTAATAATTATGTATTATGGGTCCTTAGAAACCAAATGTAAAACCTTTTCTGTAGAAATAGAGAGCAGGAGTCTGCAACTCCTTGCACGTGTCTTTGGAAACTAGTTCACATGTGACCAGGGCTGCAATAAATACCCTTCTTTTCTACTATAATTAGTTGAAGAGTCATCTGTCCGTGCTTCAAGGGTTATGCTGGAGTAGAGAACTGATTTGGATGGGAGCAGAAGAGTTTCAGCAGGCAATTTTTGGAAGAGATGGAAGGCTCTTGTGACTGAAGGGAAAGCCATTTGGAATGGAGAAATGATCCCAAAGTCCATCCAATTGTATCTTTGTGTCTGAATTTAAATCAGAATGATTATAGATAGCTTCATGCAATTTGTCTAAAAATTTATCAAAGTCTTCATTCTTCTTTGGTGAATTTGTGTAAAAGACATGGGGTGTAACTTATCTGGAAGTGCAAGGATAGCATTATATGCTAGTTGTTGGCTCATCTGCAAGACTTGATCAATGCTCCTAGCCTGGGCAGGGGCAGTAGCCCAGGGTCCCTTGCCAAGTAACTGTTGTGCTGTTAAACCATACAGAGGATCACCCTGCACTCTAGGTCTTGCTGCTTCTTGAGCACACTTTTCCTCCCAGCTTTTATGAAACATCACCTGCTGATGGGATGGCATTCTAAGTCTTATTAGGGTATGCACATCAGCTGGAATTAATGTGATAGTTGTAAAAATATACTGCAGAAGTGACTGTGCACATTGGGATTTTCAAGCAAATTGTGAAATTGCAGCTCTCAATTTTTCTAAAATCTTCCAGCTGAAAGGTTCTCAAACTCTACTTGCAGCATTAGTTACTACAGGAAAAGCCTGTACATCATTGGAGAGAAAAGTCCCTTCTACAATAGCTTCTGTAATAACTCCCTTTCACTTTTGTTTATGAGCTGCTTCAATTTCAGGGTCACATTCCAACTCTAATTCCACATTCTTTACAGCATGACAAGGAGGATTTCATTTAACTGGCAAGAACGCTGGCTCAGAGACAAACTGAGAGGGTGGTAACTGCTTTCCTGGTTGTCTGTCCGAACCCACTGTCATTGACAGGTCCATTTTCTCAAAAGAATAGTCTCTTTTGGAGACAACTGAATCCTTTTGTTGAATTACCAATTTTTGCAAATTGTCTACTAAAGATTTTAAATCCTCTTCAATAGAAGCACTATTCATAATAACATCTCCTTCCTTATCCTTTTCCCTTACAGCAGGTTTCGTTTCTGTGGTCAACAGCTTTTAAACTCTGAGTACAACTGTCCTTTGGTCTGCAGGCTAACCCCCCCCAAAGAGGCAGCAGCTACCTTATTCCTGCTCTGAGCTGGAGGCGCAGTCGGTGTAATGCTCGATGCTGAGCTGAGGGGTTGTGGGCTGTGTGAGGGAATATCTAAGGTGGTAGAAAACAGTTGCTGAACTGAAGTTATGGAAATATCTGAGGCTGTTCTGACTCGGAGGCAAGGGCTCCGCAAGCCACAGCAGCAGCTTTCCTCTCTGCCTTTAAGGCTTGCAACACCTCTATGATAATTTTCCCCAAAATAGCATATTTAGACCCCTCTTTTGCCTCTCTCCTGCCAGATGCAATGCTATCCCACAACATCCGCCCCACAGCTTTCCATGTCGAAATCTCAAAAGAAACTTGTGCTCCTGCTATGAGATTATGGTCCCAAGCCCAGTGAAATAGTCCCTTCAACCTGGAAGCATCATACTTTTGTTCTCTCTTAGAGAGGATATGTTGGAGGAGTTTCTGAACACCTTCCCTTTCATGTTCAGACCCCATCTCCTCCCCGGCCGTTCACCTTGATCAGAGTGGAATTCAAGTCATCTACGACCGGAGCTCCAGTAACCTTTCCCTCTCCCTGGGACAGTGAGGATACTTTCGACCAGCTTCTCCACTCCTCGAGCGTTGGCTCCGATCCTCTGCACATCAGCAAAATTGCCGACCTTGAGTCCCTTTAGTGCTGTGACATTGGGCCTGCCTGCATTCTCACTAGAAATGTGTGGTGTGGAGGTTCAGGGACATCACACCATAACCAATATGATCCAGTGAAGCCAAATTTATTATCCCTAAAAAGACTATATTTATAATAAATCTCTACTGTCCATGCGTCTCTAGCTACTACATGATTGGTTAATCCTAGCTGCTCACGCATCTAAATTAGAATGCTGTTTGGATCACCTAATTTTTCATGTGTCTCGCTGTGGTCATCTGGCCCAACCATGGCTCACTTTTTTCTTTCTTTCCCAAGCTTACTGACAAACCTTCTGAGTCTTAACAACTCTTCTTCTTGTATCTTCTTCAAGGATATACCGGCCCCATTTCTGAATATGTCCATTATTCATTGTTTGTGGATGTGTCCATTGTCCATTAGTACAAGCCGGCTGGATTGTGCATCAGCTGAATATGGCCATTGTCTAGCAAGAACTCCTCAATCTGCAAAAAACTCTCAACAGTCCCCCATACCCAGTCTGATGCTGCACATGGAGCCACTGCCCACAAGTGCCTGGCTACGTCCATCTGGCCAATGGCTCGTGTCCACAGCAGCCCACTCTGCCAAGGCAGGGCTCTGAGGGTGCAGGTCAGGCTGTCAAGTAGGACCATGACACAGTGGGTGCACAGTGGGACTGTGGGAAGGGCCTGGGCACAGCAAGGGCTGCAAATGCCCAAGGCCAGGGGCTTCTCCATGCAGCTTCCAGTGGGCTCAGCTGCTGAAGGGGTGCTGGGTGTGGCCCTTTGTCACACAGGGCCCTTGATGATGTAGGACATGGTAGTGCCCAGAGACCGTTGTGACATCAGAGAGCCCACCGTGACTGAGGGTGTATATAAGGGGCGCAGAGCCCTGGGGTGCCCAGTCCCGTGACAGCTGCTGTCTTGGAAGGAAGCAGCTCCCAGGATCTGTCCGTGCTACAGGAGCTCCAAGATGGAAGAGAGCAAGACAAAGCTCAACTCCTTCCAGTCACCCAGCCCCCTGCCCAGCTGGGGGCAAGACCAGGCCCTCAGAGGGCACTTGGTGGGGGCAGTGGGTGCCTCAGCCTGGCCACGGTCAGACACTGAGGAGGAGGAGGAAGAGAAGAAACCTGAGAGAGATAACAAGTGGGGAGATGTTGGGGCCCGAGAGCTTGGCCTGAGGGAAGAGGCCACAAGCTATGAATTCTCCCAGTCGGTGCCAGCAATGGCAGCCAAGGAAGCGTCCCCACGCAGAGCAAGGAGTGCCCACGAGCTGCGGCAGTGGAAGGCGGCTGTGAGGGTGCTGTGGGGAGATCGGGCACAGCAACAGCCCCGCCAGTGGCAACAAAGGGCAACAGTCCAGGAGCTGCCCCCAATGGAAAAGGAGGTGACTGAGCCAAAGCTGAGCCAGTGAGGGGAAGGAAGTGTGAACAGCCAGGAGAAGCAGGCACATTCTCCTGCCCCCAGGGAGGAGGTGCCATCAGCAGGGACACAGAGCCCAGTTGCTCCTCCAGACAGCCCCTGCTGCCCCCCAGCCCCTCACCCAGCCCACTGGGAGCCCAAACCCCCAGGGAGCAGCTGGAAGAGGCAGAGCAGGGCTCAGTGCTGGCAGAGAAGGAGAGTGAGGAGGGCACCTCAGCTGGCAATGATGAAGACTGGGAATCCCACAGCCAGACTGAGCTGTCCCAAGACTGCCAAGGTGAGGCAGAGCCAGAGCTGTCCCAAGGAGAGTTCAGCAGCTCCCAAGACCTCTCCAGCTGGGAAGACTGCAGTGAACCAGAGCTCAGAGAACTCTGAGATGATTCCACGGAGGAAGACAGCAGCAGCACAGACCTGCCACAGAACTGCTGTGAAGGTAACAGCATCTTCAGCTTCAGGCCCACTCCCTTGCTGTGGGAGGAGGAGGACAGTGACTGGGATGAAGTCAGCATCCACGAGCTGTCCGAAGGAGAAGGCAGGGCCCAAAGGCTGGCAGATCTTGTGGCAGATGGGCTACCACTACCCGTCCCTCAGGAGGTCTGGGTTGGGGGGCAGGCAGCGGAGTCCCTGTGTGCCTCACTTCCCTCCCTGTGCAGCAAAGGCTCTGTGGGCCAGCAGGGGCCTGAGGCAGGGCCACAGAGCCAGGGGCCTGCCCCGCAGAGCCCTGGCGGCGCCTCAGCTGGCCAGCCGGGAGCGCAGGCCTGCAGGCAGCAGTGGCTGCCCCGAGCAAACGGCCCGGCCGCCTCAGGCGGGCACTGTGGGCGCTGCTCTGCTGGCCCTGCCTGGCGCAGCAGCTGCAGGAGCAGTGCCCATGGCCCTGCCCAGCCCGGGCCGGCCGATGGCGGCTGCTCCCTGCGCGGGGCCCCAGGGAGCCACACGGGCAGCCTCGGCCTGGACATGGCCCTGCAGCCTCAGCTGCCCCGGCCAGCCTGGGCCATCTCCCCAGCACCCACAGTCACTGCTGAGGCTGGCCCTAAACAGCACGCGTGGGACACGATTGGTGCCAGAGCGCTCAGCAGGGAATCCCAGAGTCATCGAGGTGGGAAGAGACCCTGATGCTCACCTAGTGCCACGGCACCCTGGCAGCACCATCATCACCGCAAAACCACGTCCCCAAGGGCCACCTGGAAGCAAGGGACCGTTGGGACACTGTGGGGCCCCATGGAACCCAGGGAACATGGAACAGGTCTGGCTGGCTTGGCCTCCCAGGGGCCACATGATGACAGCTCTGGCTGATCTTGGGAAGTCAAGGGCTGCCTCTCATCAGCTCCTGGAGCACTGGGGCTCATGCTTTCCTTGCTATGGAAAAGAACTATCTCACTTTTCAGATGCCCATTGCCAAAATTGGCACTCTCCCTAATAAATTTCCTCTATGGAAGGTTATCTTGCAAAACAAAACCTGCCAGCCCTGGCTGGCCTTGGCCTCTGGTGGTCACTTCTCATCTGCCCCTGAAACAGAGGGGCTCTGTTCCTTCATTCCTATGGAAAAGAAACACCCTTCTTGTCCAGGGACCATGGCCAAAATTAGAATTTGGCCTCCCAAATTCCATATATCCCAGACAAAAGTAGCCAGGACAGACAGGTCAGGCTGGCCCTGTCCTCTGGTGATTTTTTTAGACTATGAACTGAATGTCTTCATTTGGAAACACCTTGGAGAGGGCCCAGAGGTGTCCCAAGGAGGGGTTTGGAGGCCTTGGGCACATGAGCACTGTATAGGGACAATGGAGCTCTGTGCTCAGTGGGTTGGAGACAGAGGACAGTGGAGCAGAGCCATGAGAGTGTTTAAAGAGCAACTTCAGGGATGGTGGATCCTTTTGATATAATGGAAAACACCCAGAGAGACGAAGAATTAATGCTAAGGGCAGCTTGGAAGGCCCAGACTGGCACCAGGAAAAAGGAATTTCCCTGGCAGGGCAGGGCTGTGGTGCAGCACGTCCCCAGCAGGAGCCTGGAGCAGCCCAAGGCTCTGTGTGGGCAGGCAGGGGCAGGCAGGAGGCAGAGCTGTCAGCAAAGGAAGGGCCCAGCCAGGTGGGGCAGCCGGGGGATGCCGACAGCCTGCAGGGACAGAGGCACAGGGCAGGGACACCGTGGGACAGCCTGGGCTGCACAGGGCACAGGGATGGGCAGCAGCTGCAAGACAGCCCTGCCAGAGCCAACTTGGGCAGCACTTTGGCCATGGCTGCTGGGCCTGGGTCTGAGGCCACGAAGGAAAATGTGACCCTTGTAGGGCTGGGGCCTCATTGCCTCCTTGTCCCTGCTCAGCAGCCTGGCAGGGGCTGCCCCATGCTCCTGCCCTTGGCATTGCACATCCCCACATGCCAGTGCCCATCCTGGGAAGAGCCCTGAGCAAGGAGGGAGGGACAGGATCTGCCTGGCCAGGGGCTGGGGCTCAGGCCTTGGCCCTTTGCATTCCTGAAAAACATCCAGGTGTGCTCAGCACAGAGACACGTTTCCCTTGCTTGTCCCCAGCTGTCATCACTGCCTCCAATGTTCTGCTCTCCCTGGAACCTGGGAACACTTTCTCAGTCCTGTTCCTCAAAGGGATCTCTTTAAAGTACAAGAAACTTCAGTGTTTCAATCTCACTTTGAGCTCTTGAGAAGTTCTTTGAGCACACTCTGTGGGACTGTGTCTGATGCAAAGAGCACCAAAGCCCCAGAGGGTCATTAAAGTCCCTGTGCTGTGTCTGTGCTGCTGAGCTGGGCCAGGCTCCTGGCCCAGAGGCAGCTCCTGGCAAGGGCAGCGCTGCAGAGAGACAGCTCTGGCCAGGAGCAGCTCCTGCGCACAGCCCAGCAGGGCTGGGGCACTGCCAGGGCCCCTCAGGGACACCAGCAGGGCACAGACAGAGCTCACAGGGGCTCAGCACTGGCAGGGGCTGTGGCATGTCCCCGAGGGGGCTGTCTCACAGCAGCACCTCTGGGGCTATGTCATGGGGCAACAGAGCAGCTGGGATGTCAGCAAGGGGCTGTATGACAGCACTGAGGGAGGTGTGACATCACAGAGCTAGCTGTGACATCATAGAAGGCGGCTCTGTGACATCACAGTGTGGGTTGTGACATGGAGTATGATATCACAGAGCAGCTGTGTGATGTTACAGAGAAGGCTGTGACATCGCAGACAAGGCTGTGACATCACAGGGTGACTGACATCACAAAGCTGCTCTGTGACATCACACAGCAGCTGAATATGGAGACTTTGTGTGACATAACAGAGTGGTTGTCTGACATTACCGAGTGGTTGTGTGACATCACAGGTAGCAGTGTGACATCACAGGAGGCTGTGTGATATCACAGGGGCTGTGTGAGGTCACTGGGGAGGTCGCTCTGCCCCAGCCCCTCTCACAGCTCCCCCCAGAGCAGTCCAACCCTGCTTGTGCACAGCGGGGTTCCCTGTCCCCACGGGTTCCCCCGGCCCCACAGCCTCCCCCAGAGGATGTTCCACGAGATCAACCCCAGAGCCTGACATGGGGATGGGGGGCCAGGGCCCTGGGGGTGGCACAGGGGGACAGGGACCCCCCTGGCAGCGTCCCCGTGTCCCCCAGGGCCAGAGCCTGGGCCAGGGCTCCTTCACCCTGTTACCAACGAGGGGCTGAGAGTGCTGAAAAAATCTCCAGCAAGGGATCATCAAAAAGCAGATTTAATATTAAGGGACAGCACCACAGAGTTCCTTGGCAAGAGTCACTCTGCTCCTGACTGGACACTTCAGGCACACCAAGGAAACAACTACAAAACTACAAAACCAAACAAAATTCAGGCAACCAAACCAGAAATGAACCATGAAATGTCCGTGTGTGTGTGCGTGCATGTGTGTGTGGCTAAAGGACAGTGTGGGCAAGGACAAAAGGAATGCAGTCAAAAAGCTAAACAGAGCTCAAACTTAACAGATCTTGACTGATAACTTAGACTTCAGCATTTAGCAAAAGAACAGCACTTGACAGTATTTAACCTTACTTATAACCTAGGACTTAGTGATTTCACAGTTGAATAACACTTAACAATATTCAGCTTAGCTTATAACTTATACTAAACTTTATTACTTAGTAAAAGAACAACCCTTAGGAGCATTTAACATACCTTACAGCTTGTGACTCACCCTTACAGGCCTGAGTGGCTCAGCTATCCAAGGCACTGAAACCCCTCAGAGAGCAGCATTTCTGCCACATTTCCCCAGCACAGGCACTCCTGTGTGCACACAGACACAAAGAGTCAGTGCAAGGCACCTGTGAGCAATTCCCCTGAGGGCAGAGAATGCTCACTGGGGATCCTTTGGCATCTCTCCAGTGGGTCAAGGATTGAGCCTGGAGGAGTGGGGGAATCAGCCCAGGCTCCGTCAGTGTTCAGGATCCCCAAGTGCAGCAAACGGGAGAGTTCCCAGCTGGGAGAGGCCCCACTCAGAGGGAGTCGCTGGCCCAGGAGAGCTCCAAGGGCTCCTTTTGAAGCACTGTGTGCAGGGCCCCAAGAGAGGGGCTTCAGTCCCAGCAATGGTTCATCCTGGCTGCACTTGGCACCAACAGCTTTCTTTGGCAGTGTGAGAACAGGAATGTTGTGCCACTGAGGGAACACAAACAGTTCCCAGGGCTGCTGCTAAGGAACCAGGAGCTGGTTGGGCAGCTGGAGCAGACAGTGTTTGTGATGAGCTGCAGAGGAGCTGAGCCCAGGGGCTCCAAGGCCGAGGCCCAGGGAGCATTTCTCAGCTGGCAGGGTGGCCTGAGAAGGGGAGGGGGGAATGCAGCAGCACAGGGCAAATAGAACCAAGGGACCATTGTGACACTGTGGGGCCTGTGAAACCAAGGGACCACTGTGACACTGTGGGGCCCTGTGAGACTAAGGGATCATTGTGACACTGTGGGGCCTCATGGAATCATGGAGAGCACCGTGACATTGCTGGTCCTCATGGATCCAAGGGGATCGTGCTGAGTCTGTGTGGCTCCATGGAATGTAGGGATCATTGTGATACAGCAAGACCCCATGGAGCCAAAGGTTCATTGTGACATTGCAAGTCCTTATGTAATCATGGAGAGGCCATTGTGACACTTCACAGCGTCATGGAACCAACGAGCCATTGTGACACTGTGGGGCACCATGGAGCCAAGAAGATCATTGTTACACTGAGGGGACTCATGGAATCATGGAGATCATTGTGACACTATGAGGATCCATAAGCAAAGCATTGTGACACTGTGACGCCTCATGGAACCAGTGAGACCATTGTGACCCTGGGGGTCACCACAAAACCAAGAGGACTATTTTGATACTATGGGGCCTGGTGAAACCAAGAGGCCTTTGTGACACTGCACGGCTGCATGGAGCCAAAGGTCTATTGTGACATTGCAGGACCTCCTGTCATCAATGGACCATTGTGAGACTGCGGAGCCAAAATGAGACCATTGTGACACTGCAAACCTCCAGGGTCTAAACCTCCATTGTGACATTGCAGGGCTCATGGAACAGAGGAGTCCTGTGACATTGTGGGGCCTGGGGAACCATGGAGACCATTGTGACACTGCAAGGCCTCATGGAATCATTGGGACAATTTTGAAACCTGGGAGCCACTGGGACACTGTGGGATCCCATCAAACAAGGGGTCCATTGTGACATTTCAGGTCTTCTTGTATTCAAGGAGCCATTGTGGCAGTGTGGAGCCCCACAGAACCAAGGCACCATTGTGGCACTTCAGGGCCCCATAAAAACAAAGGAATACAGTGCAGGTCTGGCTGCAAGAGGTCAGGCTGACCTCCCAAGAGGTCAGGCTGACCTTGGCATGTTGAGGGTCTCATCCACTATTGAAACAGTGGTGCTCCGTGCTTTCCTTCCTATGGAAAAGATCTGACATTCTGCTCCAGGCACGTATGCCAGAATTGCAGTTTCACCTCCAAATTTCCTTATATCCAGGGATTGTTCCCATAGGAATATTGCCAGGAAAAGTCTGGCTGGCAGTGGTTTCATGAGGGTCACCTCTCATCTGTTCCCAAAACACTTGGCAAGATTCTGTGCTTTCCTTCGTATGGAAAAGAGCTGTCCTTCTCGGCCAGGTGCCCATGGCCAGAATAGGGATTTCACGTCCAACATTGCCTTACTGTGGCAGACTGGAGAAGATTTTTGGCTTGAAACTTTTAGTGTGTGGGGGAGGAATAGGCAGGTCCAGCCTTGCCCTGCCCTGGAACCCCAGCACTGCCCTGCCCTGGAAACCCAATCCCCCCAGAGCCTCTATCCCAGCCCAGCAGTGGCTGCCAGTCCCTGGCACAGCACAGGCAATGCTCCACAGCCACCTCTGCAGCCCCAGCCCAGCTCCTGAGGGACCAAATGACCCCAAGGCCCACCCGGGGGAAGGGCCCAGCAAGACCAAGGGGTATTTTAGGCTGACCAAAAGGCAAGCACACATCTTGATCTCACCTCCTCTTGGAATTTCCATCTGAACAGTGCTGGAATCCAGGAGGTGGTAGCTGTCTGTGTGCTTCTCAGTATCTTTTTGGTCTTTCTCTTTCTATGTTTTCTTCTTCTGTTTCTGTGCTCATGCAAATTTTGATTAACATTAAGTTAATCAGGCTTAGAGTGTGAAGTTGAATGGGCCAAGTCAATGTTTTTGAGAAGTGTTTTTTGCTGATCAAATATCTGCCATAGTTTGACATAGAAGAGTTTTAAAAAGTAATAGAAGTAAATTGATAAATAATAAACTGAAACTAAAACCCAGAACGCTCATCAATAAATTAATTAAAAAATCTCAAGATTAGAAAAATCTTAAATTAACAAACCAAAAACCACTACGGTGTCATAATAAATCTTTTGGCAAAGCTTGTCTGATTTTCTGAAGTTGCCAGTAAAGGCTGATTTGTTGTTTTAAGCTCCTGAGAATATCTTGTTGGTATTTCTCTAGAGAGTCCATCTCAGAGTACACAAACAACTGTAATTCCTTTTAAATATCTCATTGAGAGAGTTGTTTTTTAGTGGTTGGGAGCAGGGCTTGTCTGTCCTGCTTGGCCCAGCCCAGGCAGGGCTTCCCCAGCCACATTCCACACTCCATTTCCCAGCTGGAGCCGCTGCTGCCTCTGAGTTGTGCTGCCCCAGCCCCAGGGACGCTCTCCTTGTCTGCCCATTCCCCCACGGTCTCTGGGCAGGGATGGCCTCAGTGGGGGCTGCTGACATCCTCAGCACCTTGGAGGCTGCTGTTGAATTTTCCTGATGCAGAGCCTTGTTCAGCCTTCAGCTCTTCTGTGCAGGAATTCAGTGTCCCAAAGATCATTAACATTCAGAACACCTTAAGAACCCAAGCCTCTGGAGTTTGATTTAAGTGTTGATTTGATTTAAGTGTTCAAATATTTGTGGTTAATTTGATAGATTTCAGTAGTGTGTTCTAAGTGAATGCCTTATATTTAAAAAGACAGTGAGAAAAGATTTTTAAGGTCCTGTTTGGGACATTTCCTGTTCACAAATCAGTCTGTGCAGTCTCTTATTGACAGTGAATCCAAGTAGATCCTCATTCAGTTTGAATAGATATGAAAATCAAGACCCTTCATGGCTGACAATCAATCAGACTCTGTCCCTACCCCCACCCCACCATTTCCCCCATCCAAGCCCTGGCACTCAGGGCAGCCTTGTGCAAATCTGAGCTCCCTCCAGCCCAGGCTGCACCTGCAGCTTTCAGCTCCTTGGCTCCAACTCCCACCTGCTTTCCTTGGAGAAGGAGCTGCCTGAGACACAGAGGGATGTTCATTTCTTGTCAGCCAACAAAGCCAAGGCAAGCCACAGCTCCATCAAATGCAAAAGTCATTCCTTTGCTGGGTATTAAATGCACATTCTACAGCAGACAGTCTCAGAGCAATGGAAAACACCTTCTGTGCCCAGCACAGATCCCAAGGTCCCCCTAAACCCTTCCTGCCCTGATTCTGCCCAGATTTGCTCTTTGCACACACGAGTCACAGGCTGAAGTCAGGAGCTCCCTCCGGAGGGAGGAAAAGAGGGAAAGGAGATGAAGAGCTCTCCTGTGCAGAGCCAAGGTCCAAGTGCCCCTGCAGTGGGAACCACAACTCATCAGGTTTGTGTCCTTTGGTGTCAGGGACTGGTGACACTCAGAGGCACAGAAAGGTTCCTTGCCAACAAACACAAATTAAATATTTGAACAGTTTAATAACCATCACAGCTCTTTCCTCAGCTCTCTGTGATGTCCCAGCGGTATCTGACATGTCCACCATCCCCAAGGGATTTCTGTACAGGAACAGTTTTAGACAAAGACATAAGGTAATTCTGTGATAGATAAAAACACAATTAAGATGATATTTATTATATATTTATTTGAACTTCAGAAATATTGGGCAATTTCGTCCAGCTCAAAGCATGAAGCCAGTCATTGAGAGGCACTTGAATGACCAGAGAGCATCTAGAGGAGGAAAACAGAGAGCAGTAGAAGCACATAGATCCACCTGCTGTAAAGGAAGAGATGTGCTTAGACATGGCCATTTCAACAGAAGAGCTGAAAACACCTGAAGGAAAATGGAGAGGAAGTAATAAACAAAATATTGGTCACACCAGTAGAAGGCAAGATCAGTATTTTTCCTCCTGCCATCTGTACACCTCCAGGAAATTCCTGTTCCAGATGGGAAAACTGTGCCATTTCTTAACAGTACTTAAATGACCCAGATAATAAAGATTTGCTTGTATATTATGAAACTAACAGGTAATAAAAGCTGTGCCCCTATCCAGGCTGACATCAGTTATGTGCCCATGAACAGCCAGTGCCACTTGTGCCCTGAGGTGCCCAGCTGGGATTGGATCTCTCAGAGAGCACCTGAGGGAGAACAGACCACCTTGTAAGTTGCAGGTCCCTGATGGCCCTGCAGGGCTCCTGTCCCATCAACATCTGCTCTGCTCCAGTCAGAAACAGGGCCCAGCATGGTGTCACGATCATCAGAGAGCTGAGGTGTGTGCTGGAATTCAATGCCCTCCCCATCCCGCAGCAGCCCTGCATTTCCCTCCTGCAGCCTTGGTCTCCAGCACAGCCACGGAGGTTTTTTGGGCTCTGGACTGTTCCTGCAGCCCCCAAGGGCAGCTGAGCTCTGCCTTTGGCACAGATAGGCCTGGCCAGCAAAGGCCATGCTCAGCAATTGCTTGTGCGTTGCTGGCCTTGCTGTCAGCCCCGGCAGTGGCTGCGTGGCCCCTTTGTGGCCCTGTGCTGGCCCAGCCATGGTGGCCCAGCCCCTGTGCAGGCCCAGCCCAGGCCAGGAGCATTGCGGCTGGGAACGGCCCCTGTGCAGTGGTGCCCACAGCAGCCCTGGGGCTCTGTGCCCTATGGCCTCCCTGCTGGACAGTCTCTGCCAGCTCCTGCAGAGCCCCTGGAACCTGTGGGGCTGCACAGACAGCCCTGCCCCGGGCTCTGCCGGCCTCTGGGACAGCAGAGAGGTCGGCCAGGGGGTGCCAAGGCTGGGAACAGGCCCTGAGCACCACAGGAGAATGGATCTGGGCCACAGACAAACTCAGCCCAGGCCAAAGCTGGGCTCAGCAGCCAGGGCTGCCAAGGGCCAGGAACAGAGGCTGGCTGTGACAAATGCTCTGGGCACGGCCCCACGGCCTCCGCCCCTGGCAAGGGCACAGCAGCAGCTGCAGCTGCCACAGGACTCAGCCCCACCATGGGGGAAGGTGCTTGGCCAAGGCCAAAGGAGGCTCCTTGGCTGCCCTGCTCCCCTTGGGCTGAGGTACTGAGAGCTCTGCAGCCCCTGCTGCCATCCCATCTGCCCAGGGCAGCACAAGAGCCCTGGCCTTGTGAGGGGGGCCTTGTGAGCCCAGCCTTGTGAGGGCGCCCTCAAGAGCTGCTCCTGCTCCAGGCCCAGGGCCCATCTCAAAGCTGGGGCAGCCACAAAGCTGTGCCCATTTCTCTTCATTGCTGCTCTGATGTGGATGGATCCTCAGCCACTTGGAGGTTGCTGATGAATTTTACTCCTCCAGAGGGCTTCTCTTTCCTGAGCTACTCAGTTGAGAAATTCAGTGAAAAGGGCTATTAAACATTTGTTTAAAACATTTAAACAAGAAAACCCCCTGGGAAAATTTGAAGTTTTCAATTGTTCTGTGGTTATTTAGTCAGATTTCAGAGGTGTATTTAAAATGAATATGGTATATTGAAAACTAAGCAGAGAGAACTGGTTTTGTCCAGTTTTCTTTTCTTGTTTATAGAATGGTATCAGCAATGTCCAGTTGATATTGACCCCTAACCCCTTCAAATGCAGTCTGAATAGATAAAAAAATCAAGACCCTTCATGGCTGACAATCAATCACACTTTGTTCCTACCCCCACCCCGCCATTTCCCTCACCCAACCCCTGGCACTCAGAGCAGCTGAGGAATGGAGTCACATCCAGGGCTGTCCCCATGGCTCAGAACTGGGGCCATGTCAGTGAAATCTCTTTATTGCTGATCTGGATGAGGCCACTGTGGGCACCCTCAGTCAGTTCCCAGGTGAGCCCAAGCTGGGTGGGAGTGTGGGTGTGCTGGAGGGCAGGAAGCTCTGTAGAGGGATCTGGACAGGCTGGAGCCATCCATGGGCCCAGGACAGCTGGATGAGGTTCACCAAGGCCAGCGGACAAGCCCTGCCCTGGGCTCAAAACCAGGCTCCAAATCCCTGGCTGTGCCCTGCTCCGATCCCCACAGCCTGTCCTGTTTCCTTCATCCCTGCATTGCCAGGGACTTTCTGGGACAAGGAAGCTCTGCTCTGAATATGGAGGGAGGTGCAAGTGCCACCATTGGAGTGGGAACCACAACTCATCAAGTTTGTGTCCTTTGGGGGTCAGGAACTGGTGAGACTCAGAGGCACAAAAAGTTTCTATTCATGGACAACAGACCACAGTTGAGCAGGAAACAATTTAACAACAATCCCGCTCTTCCCTGAGCCATGTGCAATGTCCCAGCAGCATCTGATGTTCAATATCCACAAGTGATTTCCATACTAAAATTAATTTCAGACCAACAGTGTTTTGTGATAGGTAAAAACACAATTAAGTTCTTGTATCAGGATGCTCCTTCTGGAGTGTAGGGAAAACGGCTCCAACAATTCCTGATTTGCAAAGCTGTCAGTGGTGGATGGAGAAGGGAGGTCAGGCTGCTCTTGGTGTTGAGGAAATGCTGAAACCAGCCTGACTCATTTCATCTCCTCCTGTCCTATCTGATATCCCCTCTTTCCCCTCCCACCAATTAGTTTTTCTCTCTCCCCAGCCCCCCGCTAAGAGCCTGGCTCTGTGTTCTCCATCCCCTCCTCGCTGGCACTGCCAGGCTGGGATGAGGAGCCCCTCAGCCTTCCCTGCTCCGGGCTGGACCAGCCCAGCTCCCACAGCCTCTGCTCACAGCCCAAGGGCTCCAGCCCCACCTTGGAGGCCCTTCCCAGACCCTGCTCCAGCTGCCAGACATCTTTCCTGCCCTGGGCAACCCAACCCAGGCCACAGTGACCTGGATAATCCCCGTCCTTGATGTCCTGGTCACACATCCCTGGCCCATTGTCCCATGTCAGGCTCTGGGGTGGATCCTGTGGAACATCCTTTGGTGGAGGCTGTGGCTCCAGGTGGGCCAGGGGGATCCCGGGGGACAGGGACCCTGCTGGGCATGAACAGCATTGGACTTGTTGGGAGAAACTGTGAGGGGGAGCTGGGGCAGAGTGACCAACCCAGCGACCTGACACAGCCCTGCTGGGATGTCACACAGCTGGTCTCTGATGTCACAGCCTGCTCTGTGATGTCACAGCCTGCTCTGTGATGTCACAGACCCCTCTCTGATGTCACAGAGCTGCTCTCTGATGTCATACCAGAGTCTGTTATGTCATTGTGTGCACTGTGATGTCAGACCTCTGCCCTGTGATGTCGCAACCTTCTCTGTGATGTCACAGACCATTCTCTAATGTCACACAGCCCCTCTGGGATGTCATAGTCTGCTCTGTGATGTCAAAGCCCACTCTGTGACCTCATGTTACCAGATGATCAATTGTCTCCACCAGCTGAGCCGACACCTGGAGCTTGTTCTCCAATACCCCAGGCCTGTGGAAACCACACAATGCCCATTGTGTGAGAAGGGGAACTGGAAGTTTAGCAGCCTCAGTGTCCTGCCAGCTCAGCCAGGCCCACGGGAACGTTGGGGTCCACGAGCACCAAGCACCACCAGAGAGACCCTCAGGAGAACAGGGGAGGGGAAATATATTAATGATTTGGGGAAAATGATTATCAGATGTATATTTAGTCTGGGACAATTAATGAATATGTATGCAAAATATAGAATATAAACAGAAACTTTCCTTTACTCAGCCTGCAGGGCTTTGGGAGGAGCTGTCCCCCGTGCATCCCCCTGAATAAATAATGCTTCTTTTTAATGCTGCATTGGTGTTAAGGAACTTTCTAGTTTACTGAATATTTGGTAACACTCCCAAGGCCAAGGAAAGCTCTGTCTGCTGCTGTTCACAAACAGAGAAGGGCTGGTGGCAGATGTGGGGCTCAGAGGCTGCCTGGGGCACAGTGACCATGAAATAATCAAGTTTTCAATGTTCTGTGAGAGAAGTAGGGGCAGCAACAAAACTTTACACTGAAATTAGGAAGGGCAGACTTTGGCCTATTTAGGATGCAGATTTGGGGAGTAATGAATCAGACACTGATTTTTTTTTAAGGAAAACATCCCTTAAAAACAAAGCGATCCAGGAAGGATGGACACATTTCAAGAAAGTAATCGTAAGGAGATTACGATTGCCAGCCTTTCCCAGTGTGGCAAAAGATGAGCTAGTGAGAAAAATGACTGGCCTGCTGGGCATGGTGATTTTGTGGGAACTCAAGGGTAACAAGAGGTGCATCAACTTTGGACAGAAGGTCAAGCAGCTTAGGAAATGTTTAAGGATGTTGTAAAGTCGTGCAGAAAAAAGTTAAGAGGTGAAAGCTCAATTAGAGTTTAACCTGACCACTTCTGTGAAAAAAAAAAAAAACAGACAATGTTTCCACAATTAAATTAATAGCAAAACATGGGATAAGGAGAACCTCTACTCTTTATTGGATGCAGTGGGGAATATAGTAACTAAAGATAAGGAGAAGGCAGAGCTACTTAACATCTTGTTTGTCTCAATTTTCAATATTAGGACAGCTGTCCTCAGGACAAGTGTTCTCCTCAGCTGGTAAATGGACACAGGGAGCAGAAAAGCCCCTGTAATCCAGGAGGAAGCAGCTGGTGTCATGCTAAGCCACTCATAAGCTCACAGGTGTGTGGGATCAGATGGAATCCATTCCAGGGGGATGAGGGAGCTGTGGATGAGCTCCCCAAGCTGCTCTCCATCATTTACCATCAGTGCTGGCTCAGCAGGGAGGTCCCAGAGGACTGGAGGTGCCAATGTGAGCCCATCCCCAAGAAGGGCTGGAAGGAGGAGCTGGGGAACTCCAGGCCTGTCAGCCTGACCTGGGTGCCCGGCAAGGTTATGGAACAGATCAACCTGAGTGTCATCACAGGGCACCCACAGGATGGCCAAGGGATCAGAGCCAGCCAGCGTGGATTCCAATATCTGTACTGATGATCTGCATGAGGGGACTGAGTCCAGCATCAGCAAATTTGCAGATGACACCAAGCTGGGTGTGAGTGTGGATCTGCTGGAGGGTAGGAGGGCTCTGCAGAGGGTCCTGGACAGGCTGGATGCACGGCCCAAATCCAACAAGGTGAGGTTGAAAAAGTCCAAGTGCCAGGCCCTGCATGTTGGCCACAACAACCCCTGCAGTGCTACAGGCTGGGACAGAGGGGCTGCACAGCAGCCAGGCAGAAAGGGACCTGGGGGCACTGATGGACAGCAGGCTGGACATGAGCCAGCAGTGTGCCCAGGTGGCCAAGGAGGCCAATGGCTACTGGTCTGAGTCAAGAATGGTGTGGCCAGCAGGAGCAGGGCAGGGATTCTTCTCCAGTGCTCAGCACTGGTTGGGCAGCACCTCGAGTGCTGTTTGCAGTTCTGGGGCCCCCAATTTAGGAAGGCCATGGAGGGGCTGGAGTGTGTCCAGAGAAAGGAAACAAGGCTGGCGAGGGGTCTGGAGCACAAGTGCTGTGAGGAGCAGCTGAGGGAGCTAGGGTTGTTTATCCTGGAGAAGAGGAGGCACAGGAGAAACAAGGCAGTATCAGGGCACACGTTGGACTTGATCTCCAAAGTCTTTTCCAACATTGCTGATTCTGGGTTTCTCTGAAACCACCCTTGGAGCAGTTGCCGGATGAGCCCTGGGCCTCCTCTTCAGAAGCTCCAGCAGCCCAGGTGCCTCAGCTTCTCCTGCCAGCCCCAAAGCCCATCCTGTCAGTCCTGCAGAGCCTCTGCAGCTCCTCATCACTGCCCAGAACAGGGAGCCCCAGAGCCAGACACAGCAGCCCAGATGTCCCTCCCTGGCCTGGGGTGCCTCTGGCAAAAAGGGAGCAGCACCAGGCACTGCAGGAGCCTGCAGACAATTCCTGCAGCACTTGTAGGATGATCCTGCTGCCCTAGGGACATTCCCATGGTGCCAAGTCAGGACTTGCAATGGGGAGTGGGTCCAGAGAGGAAAGGGCAAACAGGGATGGGCTGTTTGCCGGGGAGGGGACAGCAATGGGCAATAGGAAGGAATCTGGATCAGGGACAAGGAAAGAAAGCAAAGGTGAAGCCAGGGAAATGCTCAGGGCAGTTTGGGGTGGCTGCCGGGCAGCCCTGGCTCTGAGCAACAGCGTCTGCAGTGGGACAGGAAACTCCCAGCTGATGGGAACAAACTTTCTGGCTGTCTGCAGAGGCCAGGACAAAGCTGAGTGGTTTCCCTGTCGTCCCCCAGCCCTTGCTGGCCCCAGGGGCTGATGGCATTTGTGCTCCCTCAGGTTCATGTCCCCACACCAACAGCATGGGGGTGCTCCCCCTGCTGTGTGCAATGCAAACAGGGGCTGCTGAGCCAGTGCTGCCGTGTGTGTGCCTGCAAGGATGGGGCACCTGTGTGAGCTGGGGGAGAGGCCAGGGCTGCAGAGGGGGGATGTTGTTGGCAGATCCATCAGGACGCTCTGGGACACTGCCCTGAGCTGTGCAGCGCACTGGGGTTGGATCAGCCCCTGCTCTGCTGCTCCTTCCCGTCTGCCCCAGGGCCCTTGCAGAGCCCCAGCCATGCTGTTTGCCCCCAGCCTGCCCACGGCCAGCCTGGGGCTGCTCACGGGGCTTTTCTGTGCTGAGCATTGGCCTGGGTGTGTTCTTGAGAGAGCCTGGGCAAGGAGCCTGGAGCCCCCAGGCCCTGGCCTGAGGCGTCAGCGCTGCCCCAGCAGTGCCCATGGCCTGTCCCTGCTGCAGCCCCGGCACTGCCACCCCCATGGCTGTGCCCGGCCCCGAGAGCACTCAGGCCCTGCAGCAACACCAGGGCCACCAGGGCAGCGGGGCAGGGCCACGGCAGCAGCACTGGCAACACCAAGTGCTGCTGCTGCTGGGCACAGCTGCTGGGCCAGCCCTGATCTGCCCCCAGCTCTGCACACAGACATTGCTGCTGCAGCTCCAGAGAAGGCAACAAAAGGGGCCATCTCTGCAGAAAACTTGGCTGGGACATCCTTTAGTGCGTTTAGAGGTAGCAAGGGCATAGCCTCTCATTGACACAGTCTGTGACCATAGGGATGGTAGAGAGAAACAAAATGGGAAATGACATAACAAGTGACCTTTCTTTGTGGACAGCATTAAAAAAGTAAATAAAAGAAAAAACCCATAACCAAATGAACAAGAACTATCAAAAATTACTTTTATTACAAATGATTGGCAGAAATAGGCCAGCCCCTAATATTTCCAAAACCATCCAGTCATCAGTCTCCTCACAGCAGCCTTGAGCTCCTGGTTCCTCAGGCTGTAGATGAGGGGGTTCAGGGCTGGAGGCACCACTGAGTACAGAACTGACAGGGTCAGATCCAGGGATGGGGAGGTCATGGAGGGGGGCTTCAGGTAGGCAAAAAACCCAGTGCTGAAAAACAGGTAGAGCACAGCCAGGTGAGGGAGGCAGGTGGAAAAGGCTTTGTGCCGTCCCTGCTCAGAGGGGATTCTCAGCACAGCCCTAAAGATCTGCACATAGGAGAAAACAATGAACACAAAACAGCCAAATAGTAAAGAAATGGAAAACACAATGAGCCCAAATTCCCTGTGGTAGGAGTTGGAGCAGGAGAGCTTGAGGATCTGTGGGATTTCACAGAAGAACTGGCCCAGGACATTGCCATGGCACAGGGGCAGGGAAAATGTATTGGCTGTGTGTAACAGTGAATAGAGAAAGCCACTGGCCCAGGCAGCTGCTGCCATGTGGGCACAAGCTCTGCTGCCCAGGAGGGTCCCATAGTGCAGGGGTTTGCAGATGGACACGTAGCGGTCATAGCACATGACGGTCAGGAGGGAAAGCTCTGCTGACATGAAAAAGGCAAAGAAAAAGACCTGAGCGGCGCATCCTGAGTAGGAGATGTTCCTGGTGTCCCAGAGGGAATTGTGCATGGCTTTGGGGACAGTGGTGCAGATGGAGCCCAGGTCGCTGAGGGCCAGGTTGAGCAGGAAGAAGAACATGGGCGTGTGCAGGTGGTGGCCGCAGGCTACGGCGCTGATGATGAGGCCGTTGCCCAGGAGGGCAGCCAGGGAGATGCCCAGCAAGAGGCAGAAGTGCAGGAGCTGCAGCTGCCGCGTGTCTGCCAATGCCAGCAGGAGGAAATGCCTGATGGAGCTGCTGTTGGACATTTGCTGTGTCTTGGCATGGGGATCTATAAGAAAAGTATCCATGGAATACTTGGGTTTGGAGAGGACTTGAAATATCCCAGCACAGCCTGGGGGAACTTTCCCACCTCTGCCTGCCCAGGGCTCTGCTGCCTGGAGCTGTCCCTGCCAGCAGCTTCTTCCCTGTGCCCAGGGCTGGGCCCTGCCAGTGCTGCCAGAGCCCAGCCCAGCTCTAGGGGCTCAGCTCTGCCCTGCAGACCCCTCCCAACTCTTGCACTGCCCAGGGGCAGCTCTGGCTCTGCAGGCTCTGATGGCAAGATCAGAGCAACCCTGAGGAGATTGGAAAAGTGACATTGACACTGCCTGTGAGGGGTCCTGTGCTGATTTCTGTCACTGCCTGCTTTATTCAGACCTGAGATAAAATTTTTATTTTTTCTATACATGAACCGAGAGATGAATATCTACATGCAATTTTCCATCCCAGCAACCCAAAGCAGTAGATTAATAACTTTTTCCCTTTTATGCAGCCCCTGCCTTGCTGTGCTCCCTGTATAATCTACTTGGAAACATTCTGCAGTTAAATGCTATGCTGGGAGCAGTCCTGAAGAAGACAGCAACCTCACCACACAAGGAGAACACTTCCAAGCCTTACCAGCTGTCTCCTCCCACCCAGATCTTGTCCCCCAGTGCTGAGAGCAGCTGCCAGGGCTGGCTGAGAGCTGTCCCTGGCTGGCAGCAGAGTCCCTGCCCCAGCACAGCACCCTGGGCTGCAGACCCTGCTCTGCACGACAGCCCTGGGCACCCCTGGCTGCTCTGCACAAGAGACAATCAGAGAATGTACTCACAGGGTCTGCAGGCATTGGGATGTTCCAGCTTTAGGAGATGGCTCCAGGTGCTGCAGCTGCATTGTCCTGCAGCCAGAGGTTCCTGTGCCAAGGGCTGGCAGTGATTCTGCCCCAGGCACTTCTCAGCACCTTCCCAGCCCTGCCTGATTGAAGCTCTCTGTGCCTCTGTGCTGTGCCCAGGGTGGCTGCAGGCAGTGCCCCAGCCCTGCTGGGCTGGCAGAAGAGCTGCTCATCAAGAGAAATGTGCTTTTGAAGCTCTTCTTGGTTACCAGGAGCCGCCTCTGTGCCAGGAGCCCAGCTCAGCTCAGCAGCACAGACACAGCACAAGGACTTTAATGAGCCCCTGGGGCTTTGTGCTCAGACCTGAACATCAGTCCCTGAGAGGGAGCTGAGGAAACCTCTCCAGAACTCCAAGTCAGAATCCAACTTCAAACTTTCTTGGACTTTTAATGGGTCCCACTGAGGAACACAACTGAGAAAGTGTCCCCAGGCCCCAGGCAGAGCAGAGAACTTCAGGCAGTGATGACAGGTGGGGACAAAGAGAAGCCAAGTCTTGGTGCCCTGGGGCACATCAGTGTCTGTGCCACCAAGGGCTGTGAGGAGACACCTTGTCCTGAGGCACTGGGGCCTCCTGGCACAGCCCCAGCCAGGCTGGGCACTGTCAGCCCCTTGTCCTGCCCTCAGCATCCCCCCCTAGCCCACATCCCAGTGGCCTCAAGGATCTGCTGGAAGGAGTCCCTGGGGAGCCTTGCTCAGCAATGGCCCTGGGGGCTCCTTCATGCTCACAGAGCTTTTCAAGGGACTTTGGGTTTGGCTTTTGCCTTGGAGTCTCTGAGAGCTTTGTGCAATCATGGCCTCAAATTTTCTGCGGTAATTACTCCCTGGAGAGGCTTTCTCAGTAACAACACTCAGTGGGGCTCATTAATACTGCAGGGTACTTCAGTTATTTTAAGGTACTTGGTGTTTCCCTTTTGATACACACTGTGCGAAAGGTTTGTGCCATCATGGCCCCAATTATCTGTTTTAATGAGTCCCTGGAGAGCTTTGTACTGAAACTTAGAAGGGCTTATTAACACTTTGAGATACTCAAGGTTTTTAAGGTATTTATGGATTGAAGTATACTTTTAGGTACTTTTAAGGAATTTCCTTCCAAAATTGAGTGTCTGAGAGGTTTTTGTGCCATCCTGACCTCCAGTTCTCTCCTCCAAGGAGTCCATGAGGAGCCTGTGTTGGGTATCTTCCCTCTTTCTGTTTTACAACCAAGACGGAACTGAAAGAATTTTGTAAGGCTTTCTGAAAGCATCTAAAAAAACAGGAGACAATTATCAATACAACAACAGCTAAGAAAATTAAATGTCCTGTTTTAGATAGACATCATCCAACCCTTTAGTCCCTTGGATTGGAAGAGTTCATTGACCCAGTCTTTGTTTTCCACTTGAAGCTTCTTGAACTCTTCATTCAGTACTTGAATGCTCTTGTGGATTGACTCGCTGTGGATGGAGAGGTTCATGCAACACATGCCCTCAGAGTCTACACAGCCATGCCCATGTGACCAGAGTAAAAACTCTATCGCTGTTCTGCAAGGTGGCATGTTTGATGGTCTCTATGTCTGAGAGCAGGCCACTCAGTGTGAGGGAGGTAGCATTGGTTTGCTTACTTAACAGGCACCCAAGATGGTCTGATTGTCCTAAAGCTTTAGCTGCAGCCACCCAAGCTAGTCCAAATTGAGGGTGCTGCCATCCAATACCTGGATTAAAGCTTTCAAAGCCATCTCTTTGATATCATCCAATACTTCTCTAGGGACACCTGCTGCTTGATCATCTGGTAGGCTGTGTTGTCCTTCTCCAGCTAGATGGTTGATTGTCAATTCCGCCCTTGCCTCATTATTAGCATACTCATTGCTATTAGCATAATAAACACTTCCATCCCTCTTCCCACAGGGTGTATTCTGTAAATGACGACAACATAATATAAATCATAGGTGATTATGTATAATCACCTATGATTAACATAATATAAATCATAAATCAATTAAATCATAGGTGCCAGAATTTTGAGGCACCCTCGGGGTTCACATCGGTGACCTGAGCCATACGTGCTGCCGGAAGCCTGGAAAGCTGCAAGAGCGCTCACGAAAGAGGTAGGAAAAGGCAAGCAGCATATAAATTATCCGCCGCGTATCTAGAATGGCGAGGGATAAAGGGGATAGATTTGTTATTAGCCTACGGATACGCTGAAGAAACTTTCCTTAACCCACATGAACTTTCGGAATGGAGAAAATCTGGGGATATACTGTGGGAAGCAGTGTTAGAAGATGATAAGTCAGCAAAGAAACCGAGCAAGCCATGGCGGGTGATACACAATACACTTCAGCATGTCTCTGAGTGCACAGCAGCTGCGGCTCGGGGCGCCTGCGAGGCTGTGCCGCTCCGAACTCGGCATGGGCGCTCCGCCATGGGGAGCAGCCGCGGCGAGCGGCCGCCTGAAATGCTGCGCTGCAGCGGCGGCAGCGGCGGCAGCCGCGGGGGGTTCGCCCCCTCCGACACAAGCACCGCGGGACCGGAGCGCTTCTTGCAGCGGGAGTGCTCTCCCTCCGCCCTGCAGCCGGCAAAAGCTTCAGTGTGAGACCTAACAGCTTAATATATATAACTTTTGCAACAAAAGAAAGATTTCTACTGCAATTAAGAAGCCAGTGATAATAAACAAAGGACGCCGAGGACCATTACGGTCAAGACGTTTTTCACCTAAGTTAAAAGGACTTTTTGTTTTTCCTAGCAGAGACTGTAAAACAGACTTTAAATATCAGAAGCCCAACTAACTCAGTCAGTAGAATATTAAACTCTGAAATTATATTTTGAAAAAATTTAAAAATGTTAAAAATGTGTTAAAGTGGTTGTAGAAGTAAGATGTAATGAGTGTGTTTTTTGTTTTTTTTAAGCTTTGTTTAGATGTGATAAAAGTAAAAGCAAGCCTGAATTTAAAAGAATTTCTCCACAGGTATACCTTGAACAAACTTCTTATGTTTAAGTGCATTCAATAAAAAAATGCTTCAGCAAATACGTGAAGAAACTTGTTTTAGTTTAGTATTTTAGAATCAGGCCTGTAGGTAAGTTATAGTAAATGCTATATTTTATTTCTATTGTAAGTATTATCCGTTGCTAAGTAGTTTAAGTTAAATTATCTATTAAGTGCCATCAAATGTTAAATACTGTTAAGGTTTAGTTTTGTTAAGTTTATCTCCTGTTGAGTTTAAGTGTTATTAAGTTTAAGTAAAGCTAGATTCTGTTTAAATTATATTAGTTTTAGGTTATGTAGAATTTAAAGTCAGTTAAGTTTTGTTGAAGTTTTGTTAGATTTAAGTGATTTTACATGTAAGTTCTGTTGATTTAAAAATCTGTTGGGTTTAAGTAAAGATAAGTTTAAGTAATGTTAAGTTCTATTAAGTTTAAATGTTTTAAGTTTAAGTATTTTAAGTCTAGGTACTATTAAGTTTAAGTGACGTTAGATAGATTTATCCTTTTATGATAGGCGTTTGTTTTTATGACTTGTGTGTAAAGTGTTGTTGTGAACATCAGAGAAACTCTAGTTAAAAAAGGACAATCAGAAGCATTTGTGAGTAAAGCCGTTCCTGTTTGAAGTATATCTGCTGTTTGAGAATAGAAAGCAAACTGACCAGACAGTTGACACGGGTGAAACCTGCGCACACGTTACTCCTTTAGCTTATTTTTGTAAGTTGTATTAGCACACCTGAGTTTTGTTTGAGCCTTGTAGCACATAGAATCCTTTTTGTATCTGTTATATAGCATATCCTATAAAAAGTGACAGCCTTTTTGGTTTGTTTCCCTGGCTTAGATCCCTTGTAAGAGAGAAACCTTGCTAGCTGAGAATACTGTTTGAAATACTGTTTAGTTGTTAGAATTGCCTATTTTTGTGTTGCAAAGAGTGTGACACAGTTAGCCCATAGAATTTTGCTTTTCATAAGAAATAAAAACAGGGGAAGTGTTGGGAAATTTAGGAGGCTGGAGATTGGAAAAGTACAAAGCCGTGGCTAATTCCAAGTCCTGCACCTGTGAGATAGCGTGTCCTGGGGCCTAGCTGTAGTAGGATAACAAATAGTGAAAGAGACATGAGAAAAGAGAGATGTAACCCCTAAGGAATGAGGAAGAGTGCATGGTATAGTATAACCAATAGATTGCTTGGCTTACAGAATATTCATAAGCTTATTTTTTGCTGTATAAGTGTTTGATGCTTTCTTCAATAAACTGGACCTGTGATGAACCAGCTGGTGTCCTGGTCCCCTTCCTACGACAGAACCCCATAACCACATGACCGTGATGGACCTCCATAACCCCATAACCTTGATGGACCTCCATAACCACATCACCCTGATGGACACCCATAACCACATGCCCTTGATGGACCTCCATAACCCCATGACCCTGATGGACCCCGAGGACTTTCATGGACCCCGAGGACCTTGATGGACCCCCATGACCCTGATTGACCCCCATAACCACATAACCTTGATGGATCCCCATAACCCCATGACCCTGATGGAACTCCATAACCCCATGATCCTGCTGACCCACCATGACCTTGATGGACCCTCATGACCCTGATGGACCCCCATGACCCTGATGGACCCCCATAACCCCATAGCCTTGATGGACCTCCATAACCCCATGACCCTGATGGACCCTCATAACCACATGGCCCCATAACCCTGATGAAACCCCCTGGACCCATGACCCTGATGACCCCATAACCCCATGATCTATCCCATAATCATGATGGAACCCCATGACCTTGATAGACCTTCATAACCACATGACCGTGATGGAACTCCATAACCCCATAATCATGATGGACCCCCATAACCGCAATAAATCCCCATGACCTTGATGGACCTCCATAACCCCATGATCCATCCCATAACCATGATGGAACCCCATGACCCTGATAGACCTTCATAACCACATGACCGTGATGGAACTCCATAACCCCATAATCATGATGGACCCCCATAACCGCAATAAATCCCCATGACCTTGATGGACCTCCATAACCCCATGATCCCGTAACCATGATGGACCTCCATAACCACATGGCCTTGATGGAACCCCTTAACTCCACAACCATGATGGACCCCCATAAGCCCATGATCCCATAACCCTGAAGGAACCCCATAACCCATAACCACAATTGACCTCCATAACCCCATAACCTTGATGGACCTCCATAACCACATCACCCTGATGGACCCCCATAACCACATGGCCTTGACGGACCTCCATAACCCCATGACTTTGATGGACCCCGAGGACCTTGATGGACCCCGAGGACCTTGATGGACCCCCATGACCCTGATTGACCCCCATAACCACATGGCCTTGGTGGACCTCCATAACCACATCACCCTGATGGACCCCCTAACCACATGGCCTTGATGGACTTCCATATAACCCCATGACCTTGATGGACCCCAAGGACCTTGATGGACCCCCATGACCCTGATTGACCCCCATAACCACATAACCTTGATGGATCCCCATAACCCCATGACCCTGATGGAACTCCATAACCCCATGATCCTGCTGACCCACCATGACCTTGATGGACCCTCATGACCCTGATGGACCCCCATGACCCTGATGGACCCCCATAACCCCATGGCCTTGATGGACCTCCATAACCACATGACCCCATAACCCTGATGGACCCCCATAAACACATGTCCCTGTGCGGGATGTCCCCGTGTGGGATGTCCCTGTGCGGGATGTCCATGTGCGGGATGTCCGCATGCGGCGCGAAGACACCGGCGCCCCACAGGAACCCCCGGGGCAGCTGGGCCACCACCAGGAGCAGCACGTCACCCGCCGGGACGGGGTGGCAGGACACCGGGGATGAGCCTGGGGGAGAGGGGACACGAGTGAGGAGACCTTGGAGACCTTGGGGACCTTGGAGATGTTGGGGTGATGGGGATCTTGGGGACCTTGGGGAGCTTGGGGACACTGGGGACCTTGGAGATGTTGGAGATGTTGGAGACCTTGGGAATCTTGAGGATGTTGGGGACTTTGGGAATATGGAGGTTGTTGGGCACATTGCAGATGTTGGGGACCTTTGGGACCTTGGGGACATTGGAGATGAGATGTTGGGGACATTGGAGATGTTGGGGTGATGGGACATTGGAGACCTTGGAAAACACTGGGGACATTGGAGATGTTGGGGCAATGGGGACCTTGGGGACCTTGGGGACATCGGAGATGTTGGAGACCTTTGGGACCCTGGGGACATTAGGTGCACTGGGGTGATGGGGCCTTGGGGACCTTGGGGACATTGGAGAACGTTGGGGACACTGGAGATGTTGGGGTGATGGGACCTTGGGGATACTGAGGACATTGGAGATCTTGGGGACATTGGAGATGCTGGGGTGATGGGACCTTGGGGACATTGGAGATGTTGGGGTGATGGCACCTTGGGGACATTGGAGATATTGGGGACCTTGAGGACCTTGAGAGTATGGAGGACACTGGGGACATTGGGGATGTTGGAGCAATGGGGACCTTGAGGACCCTGGGGACATTGGGATGATGGGGACCTTGGGCACACTGGAGATGTTTGGGACCTTGGAGACCTTGGGGACCTTGCGAACATGGAGGGTGTTGGGGCTGTTGGGGACATTGGGGGACCTTGGAGATGTTGGGGTGATGGGGACCTTGGGGACATTGGAAACCTTGGGGACCTTGGGGACCTTGGAGATGTTTGGACATTGGAGACGTTGGGGTGATGGGACCTTGGGGACATCTGAGGACCTTGGGGACCTTGGGGACATCTGGGGACATTGGAGACCTTGGGGAGCTTGGGGACATCTGAGGAGACCTCGGGGCCATCGTTCTCCTCGAGGCCACTTTGGTGTCCCTCAGCCCATCCTGGTGTCCCCAAGGCCATTCCAAGACTGGCATTGTCACCCTCGGTGTCCCCAAGGCCACTCCTGGGGTGGCATTGTCACCCTCGGTGTCCTCGGACTCCATCTTGATGTCCCTCACCCATTTTCACCATTTTTAACCCAATTTTCACCATTTTTAACCCATTTTTCACCATTTCCCCTCAATATTTTCACCACTTTCCACCCAATTTTCCCCATTTTTCACTATTTTTCCATTTTCACCATTTTTTCCCTATTTTTCTCTCTTTTCCCCTCCCTTTTCCCCCTTTTCCTTTTATTTTTTTTCTCATTTCCCCCTAGTTTTTCCCATTACCCCCCCCGATTTTCCCTGGTTTCCCCCATTTTTCCCTGTTTTCCCCCATTTTCCCCATTTTTCTGCAGTTCTTTCCATTTCTTCACCATTTTTCCAATTTCCCTCCATTTTTCCCAATTTTTCCCCATTTTCCCCCCATTTTTTCCCACATTTTTTCTGGTTTTTCCTCCCATTTTCCCCCCATTTTTCCCCCATTTTTCCTATTTTTCCCCATTTCCCCCCCATTTTTCCCTGTCTTTTTTCCTATTTTTTCCTCATTTCCCCCCTATTTTTCCCACATTTTTTCCTGTTTTTTCCCCATTTTCCCCCCATTTTTCCATGTTTTTATTCCTATTTTTTCCCCATTTTTCCCACATTTTTCCACCTATTTTCCCCTGTTTCTTTCCTATTTTTTCCCCTTTTTTCCCACATTTTTTCCTTCCATTTCCCCCATTTTTCCCTGTTTTTTTTCCTATTTTTTCCCCATTTTTTCCCCATTTTTCCCTGTTTTTTTCCTATTTTTTCCTCCCATTTCCCACCCATTTTCCCCACATTTTTTCCTATTATTCCTCCCATTTTCGCCCCATTTTTCCCTCTTGTCATGGTTTGACCAGAAATGGGACATCTGGGATATGTTGTTTTGCTGTGGTCACCAATGCGTGGTCGGATTTTAAGATGGGCACCTGGTTTGACCAGTGGGGCATTGGATCTGCCTCTTGAGACCACAAACCCAAGGAGTTAAAAGCAGGGCTCTTGTCCTTCAGAGCTCTCTTGGGATTTCCGGCGTGAAGGAGTTGGGCCTCCCTCCCCCGGCCCAGTTGCTGCTGGGCTGGGGGAGGGGAAAGCCACGTGGCCCATCTGCGGTAGGCCCGGATTCGGTGGAAGGGTGGGGGAGCATCGAGCGACTTGTTTATTCCCCCCCCTCCTTTTTGGAGACGGAGAGAATGCAGCCTGTGCTGTTACCTTGAAACTTGATATCATGTGCCAGCAGCACGGCTGAGAGGAGAAGGGGGGGGCAGTGAGCAGCCCAGCCGCCTGGGAGAGCTTTTAATCCTTGTGGATAGTGAGAACTTCACGGAACATTACCTTTCCTAGGAAAGGGATAAGAGTGAAAGATGAAGGAAGAAACAGGCCAGTAAGGGGGTCTGGCAAAGAGAAAGAGAAATGTTGAAGGAATGGGGGAAGATGGAGTGGCAACTTTGCTGGACTCTTTTGTTGTAGATCCTTGGACTGTTTCCTGGTGATACAGAGGCTGCATTGCAGGGGGAAGCGGAGGCTCGGAGCCAGGAGAGTTTGGTGTTGAGACCCCTCGGCCCCAGGGGGTATAGAAGAAATGGGGGGGACAAAGGTCCCAAAGATGAGAGTGTGCTCTGCTTGGAACGAGACGAGGCATCCTTAAAACGGTCCACCCTGAAAGCAGGCCTCTGCCTCATCCCATGCCTGGTGGTGAGAGCACCTTGGCATGGAAAGGAGATGTCACGAGATAGCAGGACTCCGGGCGGTGTGCTAATTGTGACAAGAAGTCCATGGTACAAGGAAGGACTCCGTCTACTCTTCATAAGCTGAAGATTTGATTTTTTTTTAAAAGGGTGGTGCCAGATCGAGTGTGAATAATTTTGGGAGTGTGGATAATTTTGGGAGATGAATTGTACTGGGATCTGGAGGAGGAGGGGGAAGTGTTTCTGTGTAGTTTTCATTCTCCTTGTGATTTCTTTTTCTTTTGTGGATGTGTAGTTTAGTAATTGTGTGTAGTTTAGTAATTGTGTGTAGTTTAGCTAATAAACTTTATGTTTAGATTGGAGCCTGCTTTGCTTATTCCTGCTCACATCTCACAGCAGATATCAGGTAGAGGTAGACTCATGGGGGCTCTGGCTTTGCCAGGCCCAAACCATAACAGAAGGTTTCTATAGTATGTATACAAGTGTCACGATCAATCCTTACAAACGGGTTTTGTGGTAGTTTGTGGGTTGATCTCAGAGTGCAAAAAACACCGACACGGTAGAGTGAGTTGCTGCTATAACCAAAACAAATGTACCTTTATTGAATAACCACAGCAAAATGCATTGAGGAGGAACTGGGGGAAAAAGGAAAAATAAGGAAAAAGAGGGAGGAAGAGAAAGGAAGGTATAGAGCTACCAAATGTTTTACTAGGCCAGGACTAGACCCAGAGCTAAGCGAACTCATTCAGCCAGGTGACATTTTGTAACATCAGAAGCTGGCAACCATGAGGACTTTGCTGTCAAAAGGTTACAGTTTGTACTGGGCCTAGAAGTGTTTTTCCCTAAGGCAAAGCAAATTGAAATGCGAAGTTTAAAAGCTTCAAATGACTATGACAGGAAACTGCAGAATAATTTCTGGAAGGGCATCATTGTCAATGATCATGCAGCCCACCAAGAGCTGGAGCTGAATCCAGAATTGCTTCTTCCAGCTGTGCAGGAATTCATTCCACTGGCAAGCACTGGTCCATGGGAACAAATGATCCCCTAGCTCTGGGCTGAATGGCGCCCAGGCTGCAGTGCAGATTGGAGGAACCCTTGTCACTTGTTATTGGCCTCCCAGTGCACTCATCCTGCTGCAAACAAGGGGCAAACAACACAGCTGGACTGCTGTCCCGGGTAAATATACGTACAGGTGATTTTGCCAAAGCAGTGCATAATTTCCCAGTGAAATACTTGACCTCTCTTACCTATGGAATTGTGATTGAAGACACCTGTGAGCCAGATGTGTGGGAGATTGCAAAGGAGCAAAGCTTTGGGATTTGGGCACACTTCTCTTGGTTTCTTTGCTCAGGCCTTTGGTGAGCACAGAACACACCTAGGTAGAAAACCTTTGACTAGATAGGATCTTTTGGATCTATTGTCACCCAAACATGTCAATGTGTGGCCCTGTTACAATGACAAGTTGAAAACAGCAGCACAAATGACACAAAGAAACCATGGCCAAAGAGGAAGAGGAGAGGCCCAATGAGGAAAGGATGTGGTGAGACACTGGCACACTGAATGAGCTGCACTCCCATAATCTCTAGGCTAGCAGGTCATGGTCTCACATTCTCCTCCTGATTTATTTAAATGTTATTTATTTATTTTTGTTTTTCATCAGCAAAATAAAATATATACCCTTAAAAATATGTCATCAAAACTTAAAGACAGAATCAAAAGACATTAATTCAAAACTACATCTAAAGATCAGAACATATGTACAGCTGTAACTATAAGCCTAACACATCAATCCTATTCTTCAAACACTCTTCACACAGGCGGCAGCTTCTTCCTGAGCTTGGAGGAAAGAGAGCTCTTCTGGATGGGAGGCGAGGACTTTGTGGGTGAGGGAACACCAGAAGTGTCCAGAGAAAACTTCCCAGTAAGACTGTAACCAGCCAGATCTGCAAAATGGAGACACAAAGTTTAACAGAGAGGCAAAGTTTTACAGAGGCCACCATGTAAACCTAAAGCATCTGAAGCTCTGTATTTCATGGGACATTTCCTGGAGATGTGTAAACAGCTGCAAAGGGAAACATGCTCCTGCTGGCAGACACTGAGGCAGGCCAGGGCACACCCTGAGCCACTTGCCCAGAGCTGGCACAGGCCCAGCCTGGCCTCTGGGCTGCCCTGGGACAGCAGGGAGCCCAGAGCCCTGTGCTCCCCAGGAATGGCTCAGCTGCACAGGCACCCTCCTGCTCCTCTGCCTGCCCCACAGCTCAGCAGCCCCACAGCTCCAGGGGCACTGGCAGCAGCACAGCTCATTGCAGGGGCACATGCAGGGCACAGCTGTTCCCTGGCAATGTGCACAGCCTCTCTGGGCTGCCACAAGACCCTTCCTGCCAGCAGAGATTGGCCCAGCTCCCCCCTCACCTCTGTGTGAGGCTGAGCCATGACTGCCTTCACCTTGTCCTCCATCTGGAGCTGCTTCAGGCCCCCCATGCCGTGACTAGGAAGGGCAATGGAGAGAGCAGGGGCAGATGCCCACCCTTCCTTAGGATTTCTTCATTTTGGCACAGCTCAAAAGGCAAATCCAGAGGTGTCCAACTCAGCACTTCCTCAGCTTTCTGGAGAACATCTCACCTTCACCAGCCCAACATTCTGGAGAGGTTTTCCCGCACATGTGGAGGCTTGCTGGCAGCACATTCCTTCAGCTGGGTGCCCATCACCTTGCAGAGGGCAGAGGCCAGCTTGGTGGCCACGGTGCGGACGTTGGCGCTCCGCACAGGCAGCGCCTTGTTCTCCAGGCAGGACCAGAGCACGGGCAGGGCGTCACGCTGGACGACTTCAGGGCTCCTGGCATGAACCCCCTGCACAAGCACTGCCGGGACAGAGACACAACTCCTTACCCACCAGCCTCACTGCAAACAAGGATCTGCCTCTGCTTCTGCTTCTTGCCAGCCTCTTTGGCCAAGAGCAGCAAAACAGCACCCAGAGCCCCTTGGTCCAGAAACAGGCAAAGCAGCTCAGCATCCTGGAAACAGAACCACCAACCCCTCAGCACTAATTGCTCCAACCAGAGCCTTGTCCCTGCGGCAGACTTCCTACCTTTACTAAATTATTTCACAATCTCTGCATGAACAATGAATGAAATGTCCAATTGCCTTTATTTCCATTAGAAGTTGTCTAAACCCACACTGAAGATTTGGAAATGCACCTTAGAGAGGAAATGGAGAGATTTCTAATAAAAGGGGTGATTCCATTTTTGTAACTTTGATGCCAAGTGCCAAATGTCTAATCTGGCTCTTCCCTGTGCTCAGTGGCACACAGCAAAGGGCAGGGTTAGAACACACCTCAAAACTCCAGCCCACCAGAGATGGCTGCTGCCTGACAGCTGGATGAGAAACATCAGTGACCAGCTGGTGTCTTTGGCAGAATGCTTTTGGGGCTTCCAACAAAGAGCTGTTTCAAACCTCAGGGTGTCTGAGAGAATTACCCAGACCCCATTGCTGTGGCATTTGAGCATCTCCACATTCTAACGCCATTTCCGCTCCCAATGTTAATGGCATTTTTTCTTATAATGTCCACTGAAATAGGGGCATAGAGAAAGAAAAATGCTGCACAGGGGACTGAAATGTAACCAAAACATGAATGTTTTCTCATATTGTCTCTGAAATCTCTCTGCCCATTTTCTGAACTGAACTATATCAAACACAGACAAATATTTACTACCAACAGGCTTCTTGCATGGCAGATTTGGCTGAGAGATCAAAACCTGAAATGCTCTGGAGACCATTCTTATCTTCTGACCAGACAAAATGTTATTTAGCAGCCATTTAATATTCTGTGGTGGAAGAGAATTCATTTCCTCTATGCTGTTAATCCACCAGAAGTCATCAATATTGAAAGAGCTCCTGCAAGTACCCAAAACCAATTCTGCTAAGCAGGAAAGGGTTATGGTACCCCTTTTAAAATGGGAATTCATTTCAGTTTAAATGTAATTAAAGACATCGGTGACTACTGAACATGAGGAACAGCTGTCTGTTCCTACTAAATTTAAGAGGGAATACCTGCTTTTTCTAAAGTAGTCCTAATTTATGGTTAATTCCTTTATTTGAAAAAGAGATCAAAAGAACTGTTAAACTAAATTCCCTGTTGCTGGAGATCTACTTTATTCAAATGCTCTTTAAAGGGCCTTTGACATTTTCAATCTCTGAACATGCCCTTTTGAGATTCCTAATGAAGGCACAAAGTGTATTAAACCTTGCATTCAAAGATGTTGGCATAATTAGCAGTGGATTTAGCCCCAGTTAAAGCAAGGCTATCAATCATCGTCTCTGCTATATATTGAGATTATCCTTTTTCCATTCCTTGGCTCTTGCTGACACAGCAAGCTCCTCTGAGGAATCAATTATCAGCTGCATGTGTAGCATTTTGGGCAGCTCTGACACAGGCAGACACTGTTTGCACACCCTGAAAGGCTCAGTCCAAGGCCCCTCTGACAGCACAGGCAGGGAGCCTCAGCACTCTGCTTCTGTCCCTGTGCCCCAGAGGCTGCCTTGCACTAAACCTGTGCCTCTGATACCTTTGTTGAGTTTTGGCCTAAGCTGTGACCCCCAGGCTCTGCAAGGTTCAGTCTCAAAACTTTCCAAGAGAAATACAAGAATTCTGTGAGGACAAAACAAACTGATGCCCTGAAACAGCATTGGCCACCATTTCCCCTCAAAGATCACAGATGTCCCTGAGCTCCCCAGAGAGGAGCCAGCTGGGGCATTTTTAGCCCTCCCTTTGCTGGAGGTGGTTCTGAGATGCCCCAGTGAGAGCTCAGCCCCAGGCCAAGCGCTGCCCCCATCTCAGGTGCTGCCCAGCTCTGCAGCAGCCAGGGAAAACCTGCCAAACCCACCTGCCTTGGCTATGGGGCAGCAGGGACAAGCTCAGCACCTCCTGGTTTGGAGGAGCTGCTCTGCTGTCTGCTCACAGGCATTCCCTGTAAATACTCCCTGGGAAGATCTCTGGGCTCAGAAGGGGAGGCCAAACCTGTAATACGCTCGGTGACATCCAGCAGGGCTTGGCCACTCAGGTGATTCCATTGGTAGCTGAACTCTTTCAGCAGTGACGCTTTATCTACAAGGGAAACACACGTTTCTGCTCACGTTTCTCAGGTCATAGGAGAAAGGACAGTGGGGAGGGAAAGGGCAGGGCCAACCCCATTTTATAAAATGAAGTACATTTCTGTGGATATTTGAATCTTTTCTTCATTCTTTCTAGCCTGCTTGGAAGGGTTTTAAATTCCAAAAGAAAAGCTCTCCTCTCACATTTGTAAATCCAAACTTGTCTGCTGTAGCAGGAGCTGTGTTAAAACATTTCACATCAGGGACCTCAAGAGTTCAGTCACATGGAAGCAGTGAAAAGGTTTTGCATCCCAGAGCAAAAAGGAAGAGCCCCATACTTGGGTCACAGAAAGGCACTGAGTCAGGCAGTTCCTGAGTTCACAGAGCAGCTGGGGAGGAGAAAGTGGAAACTCCCCTTGAAGACCTGCCTCTTCAACACTCCTTTTTTCAGCCATATTTCCCCAGTGCAGCATTCTCAGAGCTGACATAAATCTGCGTGGCAAAGGAATTTAGAGCAGCCCTTGCCTATGTAGTTAATTGCTGCGGCCATCTTGCCCCATGCAAAACCACATGTGGAACAAGGCATCCTTGACAGCTGGGTTTAAACCTGTTTGTTCTAAAGAAATGAACTTGGTGAATCATAAGTTCCCCTTTGAAAACAGAAGACAAAGAAGAAAAGTGGAAAATAGGCAGGTAATGCCTCTAATGTAGAGCCTTGCAGGTGGCTGCTCTGCAGAAGCTCTGAAGGGTCAGTGTCCCTTCATGCCAACAGCAAAGCTGTTCATTTGGGAAGTCAGAAGGGGCCCAAGCAAACTCCAAACCCCCTTTGCCTCTGAACTGTAGCAGAGCTGTAGCCCAGGACTTGCTCTTCAGACAAGCAGCACAGAGCCAAGGGCTCCTGGGACTGTTGGGAAATGCTGATCCCATTCCAGCCTGTTGGGGATGGTGCATAAGGACTGCACTTGCACAGCCTCTGCTGGGTGTCAGCTGGAGGGTTCCACAGACAAGAGGAGCTGTCAAGGCACTCAGCGCTCTCTTGTGCGGGAGAGACAGAGACGAAGCTGAGGAGAGTCCCTGCCAGGGCTCAGCCTTACCCAAATGAGCAATGGATTCTTCCAGTGCTTTCACAGCTGCCCCACGAATCCTGCGATCCTTTGAGTTCAGGTTCTTTATTATTCCCTCCACCAAACCAATGATCACTGGTTTCAAGGCATCTTTCAGGGCTCCTGTGATTTCAGCCAGCACGTCCAGCGCCCTCTGCTTCACTTCCTTGTGGCTGTCAGATATTCTCAGGACAAAATAATCAAAAATCTGTGAAGAGAACAAGCAACGTGAAAGCTGGATTCAAATGTCCTTGTTTGAAGAGTGGCTGTAGCAGTCAGCAATGTCAAAGATGAAAGTGATCCTTTCTGTCAGGTCAGCACTCGCTTGCACAATTTCACTGTTTTCCTGTGGGGCACTCACTGGAATGGTGGTGCAACCTCATGCTGGTTGAAAGATTTTCTTCTGTTTTGAAGAGGTTTGGCTGGGGACTGAATAGTTCCTATGGTATCTCTCTCCATCTATAAATCATTAAATCAATTCCATTTTTTAATGCTAAAGAGTACCTTTGCTTTGACTGGAATCAGGTGTTTACAATGCCTGGTTTTCTACACAGTTGCCTCAAGTACTGAGGGCAATTATGATTTTGCCAAAACTATGGCTGGAGGAGATCTAAGTTTTCTTTTGTTTGTCTCAGAGGCAGTGTCTGGAGAATTGCAGGGCTCTGATCAACTCTTCCAGGATTCAGACCATTTCTCTAAGTAACAGGTGGACTTCTGAAATGTAATGTGCTGTACAGCTCTCATTAGAGCAGGTTCAGTCCCTTGACAGCCACATTATCAGGCAGCTTTCCCTGGAAAAAGGGAAAAAGGAGCTACTGGGAGGAGAAGGCAGAGATGGGTCCTTAGCTGTTTTCCTCCTTTTCCAAAGAGAAAAAAAGACCCCCCAAGAAGGGTGAGCACTGTCTTTACCAAGAGGAATAGGAACAAGGATGGAAATGAGTAGCCAGAGCTGTGCCTGTGTAAGACAAGATGGAGTATATACAAGTATTCTTTAAAAAAAACAACTGGATGTAAACCAACCCAGCCTGATACTTCTCTTCCCTGTGCAAACCCATTTTTGGTCTAGAGAACAATTGCCATGCTTTCAGGGACTGGATTCCCTTCACTTCACCCAACTGGGAGTAGGAGACAGCAGCAGTTACACCAGCAGAAAGTTCTGCCATCATCGGATGAACAGCATCAATAGGCACCTGCCAGACAAATACAGCTGGACTGAAATAAGTTGTCCTGAAGCCTGGACCTGAATTACATTTGTCTGGGTAAGAGGGACCAGCGTATCCTAAACAGCCAGGACAGAGCGCCAAGACACACTGAATTAACTCTGCTGCTACAGGCAGTAGAGTTACTCTGCTGCTAGGAAAGGAGCTAAAGGAAAGGAACAGCGAAGATACCCTACATACTTGGGTAATGTTAGTGGAGATGAGCTGGGAGCTGGTTTTGCACAGGTGTAGGAGGAGTTCCACTCCTTCCATCCTTGTCTGAAGCCCCTTGGCTTCCTGTCGGTTTCTCGGCTGTTTAGGTGGCCTGGAAAGGCCCAGGGTGGCCTTGGACAGCCCGGCGCTTCAAAGGACGAGGAGAGACTTCTGATCTTTTCTCGGTCTCGGTGTTTATTAATTGTTTATCTAAAAGATTTTCTTTCAGCCCAACAGAGGTCTGCACAGCAAGTCAGCCATGGGCACACTGCGAGCCCCCGGGGTGGTCACTTATCTTTATACCCGAAGTTACGTATACAATATTTATAATTTTTCCCCAATACCTTCTACCCTTATTAACCGGTGCACTTCTAGTAATAACCAATCCCAAAGTGCCACCATCACCACAGAAGATGGAGGCCAAGAAGAAGAAGAAGAAGGACAGGACATGCCCCAATTCCTCCATCTTACTTCTTTAGACCCCCCTGTACAGAAATCCTAAACTCTGTGTTTTACACTCTAATTAACTTATCCCTTCACCATTCACCCCAGTGAAATCCTCCCATCCTCATACCGGTGTCGTCTCCTGTGTAGGGTCAAAGTCCTGCCACCAGACACTTCTGGCAACATTCCAGGACTCCCAAGCCCCCCAAGGGTGGTCTCGGCCACTCTGCACCTCCGTCCTGAGGTGCTGAGATCCCACAGCTTCCAGGAGATGGTAAAGCTTCTGGAGCAACTCTGTTTCTTCCACAGCTGGAGGTGATGTGACCTGGGCTTTTGCACGGGGTAGGAGGTGTCCATCAGAGGGAGATTTCACCCTGGAAAATAAAACCAAATGAGGACCTGGTAGTGATAATTATCATAGCATGGCATCCCCATAGTGGAAATAATTAGCATTGACTCCATGATTCCAGAAGGCTGATCAATCACTTTATTATACTATACTATACTATACTGAAACTCATCACCCTTGCACACAGTCTGATACAGACAGACCAGATTGGCCAATTGAATCCAAAACACCATCACCAGTGGCCAATTAAGAAATTACTCTTTGATAAATAAATCTCCATGACACATTCCACATGTTCACAACAACAGGTGCAGCAAGTGAAGGTAAGAATTGTTTCTCGATCTTTGATCTTCTCACAGCCTTCCCCAGGACAATGCCTAGGAAAGTTGTGCCTGCTGCTCTCTATGGAGAGAGCTGCAGCCACAGACAATACCTTCACTTAAATGTGAGCAAAACAACTTGAGCAGCTTTCCTAATTATGGGATTTCAAGCTGGAAAGTCATGAGGGTCTGAAGAACAACATGGACCTCATGACAATCATTACAGGAGACAATCTGCAAGTGATATTCTCACCAGTGCTCACTCAGGAAAACCAAGGATGAGATGCATCTGATCTATCTTCAGATGGCTGCAGGGCACACAGGTCACATTGCTTTGTGGAGAAAGAGAGACACTACTGCCAAGTTTAAATGCCTCCTCAGATGGGACGTGTGTGTCTTAGAATAAGGAAACTCATCACTCTGGAGAAGTGTCTCCACAACTAGGCATGACAATCTGGAAAAGTAGCTCAGATGCATTCTGAACAGATAAACAGGGCCATATTTGAAGGATTCAGAAAATCAGTAACAGAGATAAAAACAGAAGCCAGACATCCCAGAACTACGCTCACATTCCATTTGCTTCCCTAGAGACCAGATGCGCAGCTTAACAACCCCACTGGGAACAATTCTCCTGATCAACCTGTCTCTTCCATGAACACAGGAAGATGCCAGCTGTGCTACTGAGGCATGTGGTCACTTTCCTGCCACTGCTGAGCAGGACAGAGCTAAATAAATACCCTCTGTTATCAGAGGAGAACAGGTACAAGCAGCTCTGCAGCTGCTGAGAAGAGATAGCAAGGAGCAAATTCCTGTCTTAAATGCTGATTGCAGCACAGGGGGAAATAAACCAAACATGCTGTCGATCAAGCAAATTACATGAAGGACAGGAATATCAAGACAAAAAGTACACATTCAGACACTTGTTGACTGAAGTTGTTCAGGAATTTCCTTGCTACTTACTACTCAAACTTGGTACTGTTTGAGGGTAAGAAAACCATGATTCAAACAGGCCAAAGCACATGGATGAGAACTGCATCTTTGTGGAATGGCATCTTGCTTCCAGACTGAGATTTCTCTTCAAAACACCCATCTGAAAAAGACTCCACTCAGATGAAAGAAAAGCCCTGTTTGAATTTACTTGTCCCAAGTCAGGCAGCAGAAACTTGGCCCTCTCCCTGCCTCCACAACACTGCCCTTGCCACTGCACTGGATCGTCTGAGCTGCAACCAATGGGTGTCTGTTTGTCTCTCCATTTTTGTGGAAACCCTGCCAGAGAAGTTGTGTTCGGCACAATGCAGAAGTAGACATTTTTTATCCTAGAGCATTTGTAGGGAAAGGAAACAATCTGTGGCACTGGTCATCTCTGCCAGAAAGTTTTTCCTGAGGAAGAGGCATGTAAAGCTTGTCATGTGCTTTGTCACATCTGACAAAAGTGCTCACTACCGTTTGCCAGCAGACAATGTGGCCTGGGGCTCCTTTGAGCCATCGTTCCTCTCCTTCACCGGCTCCTTGACGGATGGGCCTTCAGCCTTCTGGTTTTCCATCCCCTACAAAGACACAGAGAAACCCCATCAATCTTTAGAGTATAAAACAGGAAATTCCCTGTTGAAAACACAAGTTAGAACCAGGATCACTGCTACCAAGGCTTAGGGAAACATTTCCTAACTTAGAGATGAAACAGACCAGAGATTCAGTGATGCCAACTCTTGGTTTTCAATAGCCCAAGGCAGGTTATGGGTGATACCAGACTGCACAGCAATCTAAAATCCCAAATTCCTTAGTCTTGAGCATAAGTGGAAATAGTGCAAACTGGCAGGCAACGAGTGTTTGTGAAGGCAGCAGCAGAACAAACTGGACTCTTTGGGGGTTGGCCCGTTGTGTTGGAAGTTGATTTGGTTCAACTCTCACTCTCCCTGTGCCTGCACAAAGGCAGGCTCCCTTCTAAAATGTTGATTAAAAAAATAAAATCCCCCTCCTCAAACAAACAAAGGATTTTCCACTGGGTGCTGCTGAATTCACCAAGCTTCTTCCAGCCCCACAGGGCTTGACAGCAGGGCAGTATTCCCAAAAGACAGACAGTCATTGTAGTAACTAGGATTGACCTGGACATCTTTTGTAAATTTGGGAATTTTCTTGGCACTACTACTTCCAGTGTCCTTTGTAAAGACTCTGTTATTTTCAGAAGCACAATTCTCACTTAATTGCTTTACAGGGGGCAGAGTAGGGAGAGCATGGTGGGGGCTTATGCTTAAATCTAAACCCATTTTCTCCTCTTTCCCTTTCCTCTTTGTGACTGATATTGAAAATATTTGAAACCCCAATTTTCCCTAATAATATCAGTTCCCTAATAAACCCTACTTTTCCCTAATAATATCAGTGCAGATGAACAGGCTGAGGATTAACAGCTCATTCCCAGGAGCAAAATGATTCAGCAGAAGAGGAATGAGCTAAAGACAGATTGGGTATGTTTGATCTCATATTAGCAGTGGCAATACTTGCACAAAGGAGACATTTCTCCTGCCAAGCACTTACTTTCTTCTTAATTCTTGTCAGAATATCTTCCAGGTTACGGGGGGAAAAAGATTGTTCCAGAAGCATTTTAAATTGTTGATGATTGAGCAACATATTCACCATCTCCTGTTCATAATGCCTAAAGAAGGCAGGGAGGGAGGGAGGGAAGGAAGGAGGGAAGGAGGGAAGGAGGGAAGGAGGGAAGGAAGGAAGGAAGGAAGGAAGGAAGGAAGGAAGGAAGGAAGGAAGGAAGGAAGGAAGGAAGGAAGGAAGGAAGGAAGGAAGGAAGGAAGGAAGGAAGGAAGGAAGGAAGGAAGGAAGGAAGGAAGGAAGGAAGGAAGGAAGGAAGGAAGGAAGGAAGGAAGGAAGGAAGGAAGGAAGGAAGGAAGGAAGGAAGGAAGGAAGGAAGGAAGGAAGGAAGGAAGGAAGGAAGAGAGCTCCTGAGGGCTTTCTGTATTTTGATGATCCCCACAGTGGATTTGGGGCTGAGTCCAGGACCCTCAAACACTGAGAGAAAGCTGAAAAAGCTGCTCAAGGAGTCAGAAGCAAAACTCCAATTCTCTTGGATCATCACTGGCCCCCACTGAGGGCAGGGAGTGCCAAAGGCTCCCCAGGGACTGCTGAGAGCAGATCCTTGAGGCCAGGACTGCAGGGAGCCAAAGGCTCTGAGCAGGGAACTGCAATGCTGAGCAAGGCCTGGGCTGGTTGGGGGAAGCAGAAAGGCCAAGCCCTGAGCCCAGCCTGGGACAGCAGGGCCTGTCCCTCATGGATGGCTTGGGGCTGTTTGTGGGCCAGGGGGATGTGAGGGACAGCAAGGACAAATGTCATAAACCTGTGTGACACTGCAGATCCCCATGGAACCAAGGGGCCAGTGGGACACTGTGAGGACTCATGAAAGCAAGAGGCCACTGTGAGCCTGCAGGGCTGGAACAGCCCAAAACACTGAAATGCTGGGGATAACCAAAGCTTCCTTTCCTTGAGTTTGGTGCACAGGAGAAACACCAACCAGATATTCTCAGCATGGGCAGATGCAAAGAACATTCTTGGTAGGAAGGGTCCCAGGAGGACCATCAAGTCCAGCTCTTAAGTGAATGGCCCACACAGGGATTGAACCCACAGCCTCAGTGATACCAGCACCATGCTCTAATCAACTGAGCTAAGAGGTCAAAATGACACCAAATTTTACTGGCAAAATATGGACAGTCAAGGAAATTGTGCAAAGGGTTTAACCTAAAAACCTTTAACCCTTAAGATGCTTAGTTACCCAAAAATGTTCCAGGTAAGTAGGATTAG
The DNA here is from genome assembly GCA_031885435.1 of Passerculus sandwichensis. NCBI lineage: Eukaryota > Metazoa > Chordata > Aves > Passeriformes > Passerellidae > Passerculus > Passerculus sandwichensis. Next base: position 3,357,300 of record CM063150.1, read on the forward strand.
AAGGAGAAGAAATAGAGAACATCAGAAAGAGATAAGATCTATAGAAAGACACTCAAATATATACCAACTGCTTGGGCTCCACCTTCACCAATGGAAGAACCCCTGGAGAAGGCAAGATCCAGACCATGGGCTGGTCTTGTGCTCTGGCTTTTAACACCCTGGGCCTTCATGGGCCCACCCCTGGGGTGGGACTGCCAGTTGCTTGTCCAATCAGAGTCAGGCTAGGCACCAGCTGTTACTGTGTGATTGATTGACAGCTCAGCCAATCAGAGTGGGGTTGGCACAGAATCTGCTGTGTGATTGACAGCTGTGCCAGGCCAGGACTAGGGGCGGGGCTCTATCCCACCACGAACCAAAGCCTGACCCGGCCCTGGCCACACACGGGTATTCCAAACATCTCAAGGTATCTCGGGACATCGATCTCATTCAGCCTATGACAGCGACCCGAGTGACAATATGGAACCTCATGGAGCCATGAGTCACTTGTGACAATGCGGGTCCAAGGACACTACGGAACCTTATGGAATCAAGGAGATCATTGTGCAACTCAGGGGCCCTATGGGCGCAAGGGTCAGTAATCAAACACTGGGGTCCATAGAAACAAGGAGCTATTGTGACACAGCGGGGCCGCATGGAGCCAAGGGAACCCTGTGACTCTGTTGGGGCTCGTGAAACCAAGAAGCCATTGTGACACTGCAAGACTTTGTGGAATCAAGGAGACCGTTGTGACAGTGTGGGGAACCATTTTAAAAAAGGGAACATGGAACAGGTTTGCCTGATTTGGCCTCCTGGGGTCTGTGTGACAGGTCCCACTGAATTTGACATGCCAAGGGCCACTTCCCATTTGACCGTGAAGCACTGGGGCTCTGTGCTTTCCTTCCTGTGGAAAAGAACTCTCTTTCTTGTCTAGGCTCACATGGCCAAAATTAGGATTCTACCTCTAAAATTCCCTATATTCAAGGGTTACTCTCCAAAAACATCTACCAATACAGTCAAGTCTTGCCAGCCTTGGCCTCTGGTGACTGCCTATCATTTGACCCTGCACCACTGGGGCTCCTTCCTATAGTCCATTGTGACACTGCAGCGTGTTGTGGAGCCAAAGGGCATTGTTGCACTGTAGGAACCTGTGGAACCAAGGGGATCATTGTGACACTGTGAGTGCCATGGATCCAAGGGGCCACTGTGACACTGTGGGGTCTTGAGGAGCCATGGAGACCATTTTGACACTCGGGAGCCTTGTGAAATGCAGGGCATCATAATGACACTGCAGAGTACCATGGATGCAATGAACCATTGTGACACTGTGGGGCCTCATGGAACCAAGGACATCATTGTGGGTCTGGTGGGCCGCATGGTCCGAAGGGGCCAGTGTGAAGCAGCGGGGCTTTGTGGAACCAAAGGGCCGTTGTGATCCTGCAGGGCATCGTGGATCCATGGAGAGCATTGCAAGGCCCCATGGAATCATGGAGACCATTGTGACACTGTGGGGCCCCATGGAACCAAAGGGCCATTGTGATCCTGCAGGGGCTCATGGAAGGAAGGGGCCATTGTGACTCTACAGGAACTTGTGGAACCAAGAGGATCATTGTTGCACTACTGAGCCCCAATGGAACCAAGGGGCCATGGTGATAAAGAGGGGCTTCATGGCACCCAAAGACCATCAGGACACTGTGAGGCCTTGAGGAACCATATACACCATTAAGATCCTTAAGGACTTGTGTAACCAAGGGGCCATTATGACACCTGAGGGCATCATGGAAGCAAGGACCCACTGTGACACTGCAGGGCCCTCTGGAAGCAAGGAACATGAAATAGGTATGACTGCCTTGGTCTCCCAGGGGTCACCTGAGAGGTCTGGCTGACCTTGGAATGTGGAAGGCCACTCCCATCTGCCCCTGAAACATTGGGGCTCTGGGCTTTCCTTTTTATGGAAAAGAACTGTCTATTTTTTCCAGGCGTCCATGGTCAAAATTTGGATTCCACCTCCAAATTTCTGTGTATGGAAGGATTGCTGCCAGACAAAAGGTGCCAGGACAGACAGGTCTGGCTGGTCATTAACTCCTTCGTGACAGCATTCACCTATTTTCCGAATACTGGAAAAGGCTCTGTGCTTTTCTTTGTATGGAAAAAATCATCCTTCTCCAGGCACAAATGTCTGAAATTAGGATTCCACATTCATAATTTTGAATATCCAAGGGTTGATCCAAGCAAACCTGCCAGGACAGACAGGTCAGGCTTGCCTTGGCCTCTGGTGGTTGCCGTTCATCAGCTGCTGAAACATGGGGGCTCCATGGCTTTCTTCCTATGGAGACCAATGTGACATTTGGGAGCCTTGTGAAATGAAGGAGCCATTGGAACACTGCAAAGCACCATGGATCCAAGGGATCATTGTGACACTGTGGAGCCTCGTGGAACCAAGGACATCATTGTGGCTCTGTTGGGCTGCATTGCCCTAAGGGGCCAGTGCAAATCATCAATGTGGGAGTTAGCCCGGCTGTAACTCAGAGACAGCCAGATTTTACCCCAAAAGAACTGGGCGTGAGTTTCAAGTCCTAGGAATCATTCTTTTAACTTAGAGTGAGCTTGAGAAATTCCCCATAAGCCTTTAGTGTTGTTATGCTAAGTTGTCCAAGTTCTACTCCCCTATTGGTTTATTGGTTACTTATTTCTTCTATATGATTATTGTTCTTGTTTTCTAGCCCCAAGTTGTTGCTGCTTCCCCTTTGTCTCAGGTTTTAGGATCACGCCCCTTGTACTGTGCTGGATTTCTCCATGTTTATTATTTATCACCCTGTTATTAACGTTCCTTTTAAACAACTCCATTGATCCTGCTCCTTTTCATTTTTGCCACACTCACCCTGAACTCAGGGAGCCAGAGATGTTTGTCACAGCCACCCTCATTGGGACATTTGGTGCCCAAACAGGGACCATGACATTCAGGGATCCCTGTGTCAGTCATGTCAGCTGGGTTTAGCTGATGGATAAGCCAGTGCTCCCCAGGATTTTGCATTGTGCCGGGCCTGGTGGATTCATCGTTGCTTCAAGGGACCTTGCCCAGGATTGGCAGGGACAATGACGGTTTCACCTGCATAGGATTGCAGGTGGGTTTGGGGAAATGCAAGATATTTATTGCCCATTTTGCCATTGCGTTTTTACAGTATGAACCCATGTCCCATAATTAATTTGAGGTGTTGCGGTGGCTCTTCTCCATAAGGCAAAGAAAGAAAAATGGCCAGCCACAGTAGAAAGGAGTGTATATGGATGCTTTAATTCTCACTGGTCATGATGAAATATTTTCAAAGAACGAATAAAAATCAATCATGAGGTGGATCGTTAAAAAATTTCCAGACCCCTCTGGTGTCGAAATCCATACCACTGAATTTTGAGACTAAGTGGAAGTTAAATTGTACAACCTTTTGATCAAAAGGGACTCCATTGCACCCTACATACTCCCCATCATCCACACCACCCTTGAGACCCTTCACCAGCCAGCAGTGTGTTGAAAACTCAATCCATTGGTAACTCCTAACTCGGGACCTCACCCCAAACCTGCTTTATGAGACCTTCCACGATGGTCCAAGATGGCGATGGCCATGCTCTCTTGGAGTATCATGCCCTTAAGTTAAGAGAGTTAAGATGGAAGGAGCCTGAACGTGGGTCGAGAGCCCGATCATCCTCCCTCCATCTTGGCTTCTCCATTTCCTGCTACCACAACCTTCTCTTCCGCCTGAACGAACCTCCAGACTCCACCCCCACAACTGTGGGTCACACCCCCACTGTCAATCATTCCACCTCCACCCTGGGCCATGCCTCCAGAATGCCAGCCCAGTTGTTTGCCATCCTAAATCAAGGCCCTTCCTCCCCAACACCTGACAAAATGGCAGTGCCCTTTGCCTCACCCTCTGGCAACAATATGACCCCATGGTCAAAGATACTAAGGCCAACTGTCACACTATTTCTAATCCAAATGTTTCTCCTCCAAGTTATTCTTCCTCCTTAGAAAATAGTTTGGATTCCCCAGAGCCACCTCACCCCTTTAACCCCAGAAGATCCCTGGAAAATGATCTGGAAATAAGCAGTTAAGGAAGGAGACTGGCAAATAGTCTCGAAACTCCTCATTGCCCCCATATGTTATGAAAGAAGGGGTCAGAAAACCAGGTATCAGCCATTGGTTTGAGGGGAAATCAAGGATCTGTGCAGGGCAGCTAAAGACCATAGGAGGGACTTCCCTTGTTTTAATCACCTAATGAGGCCCATGTTTACAGCACATGTCTTAACTCCCTAAGATTTAAAATATATTATGACCATGTTGTTCTGACCTACAGAATACACCCTGTGAAAAGGGGGATGGAAGCGTTTACTAAATCGATTAATAGCGACTATGCTAATAATGAGGCAAGAGCGGAATCAACCATCTAGCTGGAGAAGGACAACACAGCCTACCAGATGACCAAGCAGCAGGTATCCCTAGAGAAGTATTGGATGATATCAAAGAGATGGCTTTGAAAGCTTTAATCCAGGTATTGGATGGCAGCATCAACAATGTGGACTACCTTGGGTGGCTGCAGCTAAAGCTTTAGGACAATCAGACCATCTTGGGTGCCTGTTAAGTAAGCAAACCAATGCTACCTCCCTCACATTGAGTGGCCTCCTCTCAGACATAGAGACCATCAAACATGCCACCTTGCAGAACAGTGATAGAGTTTTTACGCTGGGAACATGGGCATGGCTGTGTAGACTCTGAGGGCATGTGTTGCATGAACCTCTCCAGCCACAGCGAGTCAATCCACAAGAGCATTAAGGTACTTGAAGGATTCAAGAAGCTTCAAGTGGAAAACAATGACTGGTTCAATAAACTCTTCCAGTCCAAGGGACTAAAGGGTTGGATGATGTCTACTGAAACAGGACTATTAATTCTCTTAGTGGTTGTTGTTGTATTGTTAATTGTCCCATGTTTGTTGGAATGCTTTTAGAAAGTCTTACAAAATTCTTTCAGTTCCATCTTTCTTGTAAAACAGAAAGGGGAAAGATACCCAACACAGGCTCCTCATGGACTCCTTGGAAGAGAGAATTGGAGGCCAGGATGGCACAAAAACCTCTCAGAGACTCAGTGAGGAAAGAAAAAACCTTAAAAGTACCTAAAAGTATTCTTAAATCCATAAAGTACCTTAAAAACCTTGAGTATTTCAAAGCATTAATGAGCCCTTCTAATTTTCAGTACAAAGTTCTCAAGGGACTCGTTAAAGCAGATAATTGGGGCCATGATTGCACAAACCTCTCACAGAGTCTGTATCAAAAAGTGAAACATCAAGTACTTTGAAAAAACTCAAGTACCCTGAAGCATAAATGAGCCCCACTGAGTGTTGTTACTGACAAAGCCTCTCCAGGGACTAATTACAGCAGTAATTGGAGGCCATGATTGCACAAACCTTTCAGAGACTCCAAGGCAAAAGCCAAACCCAAAGTCCTTTGAAAAACCTGCACAGAGGCTGCTGGCACAGAGGCAGCTCCTGGCAAGGGCAGGGCTGCAGAGAGACAGCTCTGGCCAGGAGCAGCTCCTGTGCACAGCCCAGCAGGGCTGGGGCACTGCCTGCAGCCACCCCGGGCACAGCACAGGGGCACAGAGGGGTTAAACTCAGCCTGGGCTGGAAGCACAGAGCAGAGCTCACTCAGGGCTCACTAGAGCAGAATTCAGCCCAGGTTTGAAGCAGTCATTCCCTGGCTGTGGGGAGAGAAGCTGCAGCTCCTGCAGGGATCTCCTGGAGCTGGCACATCCTACAGCCTTTAGGACCTTTCAGGAGGACTCTCAGAGCTGCTCCAGGGCAGGGCTGTGGCCCCAGGGCAGGGCTGGCTTTCCCTGCTGCCCCAGCCCAGGCACAGCCCAAGGCAGCTCCTGTTGCCAGGCTCTGCTGCAGGGCTGAGCAGCCGGGGCTGCAGCCAGGGGTGCCCAGGGCTGTCCTGCAGAGCAGGGTCCTGCAGCCCAGGGCGCTGTGCTGGGGCAGGGACTCTGCTGCCTGCCAGGGACAGCTCTCAGCCAGCCCTGGCAGCTGCTCCCAGCGCTGGGGAGAAGCTGTGGGGGGAAGGAGCCACCCTGAGCAGGGCAGGGGCTGCTGCTGAGAGGGCCTGGGTGGGGCAGGGCTGCTCCCAGCTCCAGACCAGCCTGGGCACAGCTCCGGAGGACACTTCCCAAAGAAGGTAAGCCAGGGATTGCTGTAAAGATCAGGAGCTTTCCTGAGAGTGTTTCAATTTCCTACTTAGAGAAAGATGGGAATGTTGGGGTGGTGACAAAAAGTTTTTTGTACTTTTTACATTTTTATATATTCGTAGCTCTCTAAATTACTATTATGTAGTTACAATACTATAATCCTTACTTAACTCTATTAAACTCTTAACTGTATTAAACCACTATTATATTCTTATATAGCTTTAATCCTGAATTAAAACTAGTATGTTTCCTTACCTTTCTCTTAATAACCTGACTGTCTAAATATATTCCTAAAATGCTGTATAGTCCTATTCTTTTATATAGTCCTGAAATACTATATAGTCTTCTAGGAACTGGACATATAGGAGCATTTTGGGTTTTGAGAATGAGCAGAATATGAGCAGTCATTATAAAAAGTGAAGGCAAAGAAGCCTTTGGACCTACTCTAATGGGTTGACCCAGGGGTGTGTAACTAGGGAAACTGAATCTCCTTTTGGATGCTCCTGTTAAATATCCTAATTATCAACCTTAATAAATTGTTGAAATTGGGAGGTGGGTGTGCCCTTTCCCACTGGGACACCTGGAAGCTTCCAATAAGTGTCTGGCTTTTACTTTACTTTACTGTTCTAACACTGCTGCAAGGGTTTTTTTGTTTTATTGTTTTGTTTTTTTTTTTTTTTTCTCTTTGGATTATAGACAAAAGGGGGATGAGAGAAGCAGAACAGGAATTGTAATCCCAGAATCACAGAACATTCTGAGTTGAAAGGGACACAGAGCATCATCAAAGGAATGTTTGAACATTTACACAGACTCCAGAATTGTGACTTAAGCTGGTCAGTCTCTCTGCTGGGAGCCTCCCAAAGGGCCCTCAGCCACTCCTCAGCCCTGGACAGCAGCAGCATCACCTCTGCAGGGCCCAGCAGGGCTCTCCTGAGCTGCCCTTGCCCAGCTGCACACAGAGCCTGCCCCAGCCAGGGCCCTGCACACAGGCAGGTTTCTGTAGGGCCCCGGCCAGGGCACACAGGCTGGGATGGGCTCTGTGAGCGCTGGCAGGGACAAGGCTCCTCTCAGGAGGGAATGTCCAGGCCCAGGGAGATGCTCAGGGAAGGAGAGGGGGCTGAAGAGAGCAGTGCTGGGGCAGGATGAGGGCACTGTTGGTGTGTGGGAGGTGCCAGGCACAGCTGGGCACGGGAACACTGTCCTGAGTGCCCGGCTGTCTCTGCCCTGCCCTCTCAGGCACAGCACCACAACATCTTCTCTTGGTTCTGCTCTGCCCTGATATTGACCCTGTTACCTGCTGCTCTCAGGGAGGCTCTGGCATTTGCAGCAGCTGAGTCAGGCACTGCCCTTGGCATTCCTGCCAGGCAGGGCTGTCCATGGGAATGGGGTGTCCAAGCTTCCCTGGCACCTGTGGGGCTGTGGGCAAAGCAGTCCATGGGAAAGGGGAATGAACTGAGCCCCTCCCTGAGATCCCATCATGGGCACAGCCAGGGATCTCCTTGCTGTGCCCTTCCAAGCTCTGAGCTGCCCTCCTGGGTGCAAATCTGTGCCAGAGCCTCTGGGAGTTCCCTGAATGTCCCATGGGGAAGGGCAGAGCTGCCACAGCTGAGGAAATGCTGCTGGGTTTGTCAAGGGGGCCGTGAGTGTCCTTGGCACAAGGGGGTGCTGAGACCTTGCCCAGAGACCTTTAGAGAGGGTGAGACATTCAGGGATCCCTCTGCTCTGGACAGAGTCTGGTTTATCCCAGGCTGACCCAGGAGTGTGATTGTGCTCTGATTGCAGCCGAAGGTGCAAAGCCAGGGCAGCTGGAAACAAGCCCATCCAGCCCCTCACCTTCCCTCAGCCACAGGGAATCCTTTGCCTCTCACATCTCTCAATGGCAAACTCTGAGTGCAGCAGAAATGCTGGGGATTTCTGACCTCAGAGAGCCAGGAATGATCTGTGTGTAGGAAAAAAGTCCTTAAAACAGCTCCTGTAATCCATGTTCTAAAAACCTAGGAGTGCAGATGCTACCAAGCCTATGTCCATTCTGAGTGATTCCTCTGAAAAATCCTGACTATCCAGGCTTGTCCCTCCACCACATGGCCACAAACCCAGGGCAGTGGGGCAGGGATGGCTCCTTGAGGGCCCCCATGCACAGGCCTGGCTGCTCCTGGCACAATCAGCCAGAAAAACTGGAGCTCAGGCAGGGACCTGGGTGAAGGATTTCCCAGAGCAGGAACAAGGCTGAGTGAGTCCCAGTGGAACAGACTACAGGGAATGGCCCAGGTTTGGCTCCAAGCAGCTTCTCCTGACTTGTCACTGTCCTTTCTCCATGAATAGGTACCCATGTGCAGCCTCAGCAAATGTCCAACAGCAGCTCCATCAGCCACTTCCTCCTGCTGGCATTGGCAGACACGCGGCAGCTGCAGCTCCTGCTCTTCTGCCTCTTGCTGGGCATCTCCCTGGCTGCCCTCCTGGGAAACGGCCTCATCATCAGCGCCGTAGCCTGCGGCCACCACCTGCACACGCCCATGTTCTTCTTCCTGCTCAACCTGGCCCTCAGTGACCTGGGCATGATCTGCACCACTGTCCCCAAAGCCATGCACAATTCCCTCTGGGACACCAGGGACATCTCCTACACTGGATGTGCTGCTCAGCTCTTTTTCTTTGTGTTCTTCATTGCAGCAGAGTTTTCCCTTCTGACTATCATGTGCTACGACCGCTACGTGTCCATCTGCAAACCCCTGCACTATGGGACCCTCCTGGGCAGCAGAGCTTGTGCCCACATGGCAGCAGCTGCCTGGGCCAGTGCCTTTCTCCATGCTCTGCTGCACACAGCCAATACATTTTCCTTGCCCCTGTGCCATGGCAATGCCCTGGGCCAGTTCTTCTGTGAAATCCCCCAGATCCTCAAGCTCTCCTGCTCACAGTCCAACGTCAGGGAACTTGGGCTAATTGCTGTTAGTGTGTGTTTAGTATTTGGCTGTTTTGTGTTCATTGTTTTCTCCTATGTGCAGATCTTCAGGGCTGTGCTGAGGATCCCTACTGAGCAGGGACGGCACAAAGCCTTTTCCACCTGCCTCCCTCACCTGGCTGTGGTCACCCTGTTCATCAGCACATCATTTTTTACATACCTGAAGCCCCCCTCCATCTCCTCTCCATCCCTGGATCTGGCCCTGTCAGTTCTGTACTCGGTGGTGCCTCCTGCCCTGAACCCCCTCATCTACAGCCTGAGGAACCAGGAGCTCAAGGCTGCAGTGTGGAGACTGATGACGGGATTGTATCAAAAACATTAACCTTCTGGCCAGTTTGTGCAACTCACTTGTAATAAAAGCCATCTTTGATACTCCTTTTTGTTTTCATTTTGGAGGTTCTTTACTGTTGTTTTTATTTTTATCATATTTACACAGAGAAATGTCACTTTTTCTGCTATTTCTCATTTAATTTCTCTCCACCTTCCCTGTGGTCACAGACTGTGCCAATGAGGAGCTGTTCCCTTGGTGGGTTTTTAGGGAGCTAAAGGATGTCCCAGCAAAGTTTTCTGCAGAGATGCCGTTTAGTTGCCTTCTGTGGAGCTGCAGCAGCAATGCCTATGTGCAGAGCTGGGGGCAGATCAGGGCTGGCCCAGCAGCTGTGCCCAGCAGCAGCAGCAGCACTTGGTGTTGCCAGTGCTGCTGCCGTGGCCCTGCCCCGCTGCCCTGGTGGCCCTGGTGTTGCTGCAGGGCCTGAGTGCTCTCGGGGCCGGGCACAGCCCTGGGGGTGGCAGTGCCGGGGCTGCAGCAGGGACAGGCCATGGGCACTGCTGGGGCAGCGCTGACGCCTCAGGCCAGGCCCTGGGGGCTCCAGGCTCCTTGCCCAGGCTCTCTCAAGAACACACCCAGGCCAATGCTCAGCACAGAAAAGCCCCGTGAGCAGCCCCAGGCTGGCCGTGGGCAGGCTGGGGGAAAACAGCATGGCTGGGGCTCTGCAAGGGCCCTGGGGCAGACGGGAAGGAGCAGCAGAGCAGGGGCTGATCCATCCCCAGTGCGCTGCACAGCCCAGGGCAGCATCCCAGAGCGTCCTGAAGGAGCTGCCAACAACATCCCCCCTCTGCAGCCCTGGCCTCTCCCCCAGCTCACACAGGTGCCCCATCCTTGCAGGCACAGACACGGCAGCACTGGCTCAGCAGCCCCTGTTTGCATTGCACACAGCAGGGGGAGCACCCCCATGCTGTTGGTGTGGGGACATGAACCTGAGGGAGCACAAATGCCATCAACCCCTGGGGCCAGCAAGGGCTGGGGGACCCCAGGGAAACCACTCAGCTTTGTCCTGGCCTCTGCACTCAGCCAGAAAGTTTGTTCCCATCAGCTGGGAGTTTCCTGTCCCACTGCAGACACTGTTGCTCAGAGCCAGGGCAGCCTGGCAGCCACCCCCAAACTGCCCTCAGCATTTCCTCTGCTTCACATTTGCTTGCTTTATACCCCCTGCTTCACATTTCTTCTAATTGTCCACCCCAGGGGGCCCACAACTGGACACAGCACTTGAGGTGCTGCCCAACCAGTGCTGAGCACAGGGGAAGAATCACTGTCCTGCTCCTGCTGGCCACACCATTCCTGATCCAGGCCAGGAGCCATTGGCCTTCTTGCCCACCTGGGCACTCTGCTGGCTCATGCCCAGCCTGCTGTCCATCAGTCCCTGCAGGTCCCTTTCTGCCTGGCTGCTCTCCAGCCACTCTGTCCCCAGCCTGCAGCACTGCAGGGATTGTTGTGGCCAAAGTGCAGAACCCAGCACTTGGTCTTCATAAACCTCACCTTTTTGGATTTGAGCCCTGGATGCAGTCTATCCCAGGCACTGTGCAGAGCCCTCCTACCCTCCATCAGATCAACACTCACACCCAGTTTGGTGACATCTGGAAAGATGTCCTTGGTTGCATGGGGCCCCTCAGTGTCACAAAGGCCTCTTGGTCACACCAGGCCATGTACTGTCACACTGGTCTCCTTGGATCCATGTGACCATGCAGAGCAAATGGTGTCCTTGGTTCCATGGGGCCCCAAAATATGACAATGGTCTCCTTGGTTCCAAGGGGCTACACAGTGTGACAATGTTCTCGTTGGTGCTGCAGTTTCACAGGAGCCCCTTGGTTCCATGGGCCCCCGCAGTGTCAGAAAGGCCGTGGAGTGTCCCAATGGTCTCCTTGATTTTGCAGTGTCAAAATGGTGAAACCCCTTGGCTACACAAGGCCCTGCAGTGCCACAATGGTCTCTGTGGTTCCATGAGGACCCAGAGTGTCACGGCGCACTCCCTGGTTCCATTTGGCCCCAGAGCACCACAGTGGACTCCTGGTTCTATGGGCCTGGTGTCACCATGGTCCTCTTAGTTCTATGAGGCCCTGCAGTGTCACGATGGCCCCAGAGCGTCCCAATTATCACAAAATGACAGAATCAAATAGGCTGGAAAAGACCTTTGGGATCATCAGGCCCAACCAATACCCTAATACTCCCTTGTCACCCAGATCATGGCACTAAGTGCCACTGGAGAGGGACAGTGACCCGGACACCTCCCACCTGGCTAGCCCATTCCAATGCCCACTCATCCTTTCTGTGAAGAACTTCTTATTGTCCAGCCTGAACCTCCCCTGGTGCAGCTTAAGGTTGTGTCTTCTTTACCTGCCCTCCAGCAGATCCACACTCACACCCAGCTTGGTGCCATCTGCAATTTGTGAATGGTGGACTCGATCCCCTCACCCAGATAATCAGTGAAGATATTGAACAGGACTGGACCCAGCACAGATCCCTGGGGGACACCACAGTGCCTGGACACCAGCTGGGTGCAGCACCATCCCCTCCACTCTCTGGGCCCAGCCTCCAACCAGCCCTTAAATCTCCCAGCGAGGATGGAACCTGCCCAAGCCGTGGGCTGCAGCTTTTCCAGGGAATGCTGTCACAGAGTGTCAAAGGCTTTGCTGAAATCCAGACACACAACATCCACCGCCTTTCCTGCACCCACAGATGGGTCACGTGGTCATAAAAGGAGACAAGGTTGGTCAGGCAGGACCTGCCACCCCTAAATCCACGCTGGCTGGCTCTGACCCCCTGGCCATCCTGTGGGTGCCCTGTGATGGCACTCAGGGTGATCTGTTCCATAACCTTGCTGGGCACCCAGGTCAGGCTGACAGGCCTGGAGGTCCCCAGATTCTCCTTCCAGCCCTTCTTGGGGATGGGCTCACATTGGCACCTCCAGTCCTCTGGGCCCTCCCTGCTGAGCCAGGACTGATGGTAAATGATGGAGAGCAGCTTGGGGAGCTCATCCACAGCTCCCTCATCCCCCTGGCATGGATCCCATCTGATCCCACACACCTGTGAGCATCTGAGTGGCTCAGCAGGTCCCCAGCTCTTTCCTCCTGGATTACACGGGGGGCTGTTCTGCTCCCTGTGCCCATTTACCAGCTCAGGAGAGCACTTGTCCTGAGAACAGCCTGTCCTAATATTGAAAATTGAGACAAACAAGGTGTTAAGTAGCTCAGCTTTTCTTTCTCTTTAGTTTCTATATTCTCCACTACATCCAATAAGGAATAGACATTCCCTTATCCCTCCTTTTGCTATACACTTTTTTATACAAAGTTTTTTTTTTAATTTTTTTACAGAAGTGGCCAGGGTAAGTTCTGATTGAGCTTCACGTATCTAATTTTCTTTTGGATAACATAATGACATCCTTAAACACTTCCTGAGTTGCTGGTCCTTTTTTACACTGGAGTTCCCACAAAATCTGAATGTGCAGGCAAGCCAGTCATTTTCCTCACTAGATCATCTTTTGCCACACTGGCAGAGGCTGCTCCTTCCTATTAGGGTTACTTTCTTGAAATGTGTCCATCCTTCCTGGACCCCGTTTTTAAGGGCTGTTGCGCTTCAAAGAATCAGGACCTGATTTGGTACTCCCCAAATCAGCATCCTAAACAGGCCAAAGTCTGCCCTTCCTAATTCCAGTGCAGAAGTTTTGTTGCTGCCCCTCCTTATTTCACAGAAGTTCACAGAGTGGGCTATGACATCACAGAATGGGGTATATGAGGTCATAGAGCAGCTATGACATCACAGACTGCCTTTGTGATATCACAGAGCAAACTGAGACATCACAGGGAAGGCTGTGACATCCCAGAGGGGCTGTGTGACATCCCAGCAGGGCTGTGTCAGGTCACTGGGTTGGTCACTCTGCCCCAGCTCCCCCTCACAGTTTCTCCCAACAAGTCCAATGCTGTTCATGCCCAGCAGGGTCCCTGTCCCCTGGGATCCCCCCGGCCCACCTGGAGCCACAGCCTCCACCAAAGGATGTTCCACAGGATCCACCCCAGAGCCTGACAGGGGACAAGGGGCCTGGGCTGTGTGACCAGGACATCAAGGACGTGGATTATCCAGGTCACTGTGGCCTGGGTTGGGTTGCCCAGGGCAGGAAAGATGTCTGGCAGCTGGAGCAGGGTCTGGGAAGGGCCTCCAAGGTGGGGCTGGAGCCCTTGGGCTGTGAGCAGAGGCTGAGGGAGCTGGGTTGTCCAGCCCGGAGCAGGGAAGGCTGAGGGGCTCCTCATGCCAGCCTGGCAGTGCCAGTGAGGAGGGGATGGAGAACACAGAGCCAGGCTCTTCACCAGGGGCTGGGGGGAGACAAAAGCCAATGGGTGGAAGGGGAAAGAGGAGACATCAGCCAGGGCATGAGGAGATGAAATGAGTCAGGCTGGTTTCAGCATTTCCTCAACACCAAGAGCAGCCTGACCTCCCTTCTCCATCCACCACTGACAGCTCTGCAAATCAGGAATTGTTGGATCTGTTTTGCCCCTACTCCAGGATGAGCATCCTGATACAAGAACTGAATTGTGTTTATATCTATCATAAAACCATGTTTGTTTGAAAGTAGTTTTAGTATGGAAATCACCTGTGGATGGCAGAATCATCAGAGACTGCTGGAATGTTGCACATTGCTCAGGGAAGAGCTGTGATTGTTATTAAAATGTACCCTGTTCAACTATGGTCTGTTGGCCATGAAGAGAAACTTTCTGTGCCTCTGAGTCTCACCAGTTCCTGACCCCCAAAGGACACAAACCTGATGAGTTTTAGCACCCACCCAAGTGGTGGCACTTGGACCTCCCTCCATAGCCAGAGCAGAGCTCCCTTGTCCCACAAAGTCCCTGGCAAAGGAGGGATGAAGGAAACAGGACAGGATGTGGGGATCAGGGGCAGAGCAGAGCCAGGGAAGAGATGGACTTTAGCATTTGATGGAGCTGTGCCTTGCCTTGGCTTTGTTGGCTGACAAGAAATGAACATCCCTCTGTGTCTCGGGCAGCTCCTTCTCCAAGGAAAGCAGGTGGGAGCTGGAGCCAAGGAGCTGAAAGCTGCAGGTGCAGCCTGGGCTGGAGGGAGCTCAGATTTTCACAAGGCTGCTCTGAGTGCCACGGCTTGGATGGGGGAAATGGTGGAGTGGGGGTAGGGACAGAGTCTGATTGATTGTCAGCCATGAAGGGTCTTGATTTTCATATCTACTCAAACTGCATGAGGGGGTACTTGGATTCAGTGTCAATTGGAGATTGCACATATCAATAATTTGAAAGGAAAAAAAAACCTAAACAGGATATAAAAAATCTCTTCTCGCTGTCTTTTTAAATATCTTGGATTCACTTTGAATACACTACTGAGATCTACCTAACCACAAATGATTTGAAAATTCAAATCAAATTATCCCCTGAGGCTTGGTTTGTTAAAGTGTTCAGAATGTTAATGAGCCCTGGGACACTGAATTCCTGCACTCAAGAGCTGAAGGCTGAACAAGCCTCTGCAGCAGGAAAATTCAGAAGCAGCCTCCAAGTTGCTGAGGATGTCAGCAGCCCCCACTGAGGCCATCCCTGCCCAGACACCATGGGGGAATGGGCAGACAAGGAGAGCGTCCCTGGGGCTGGGGCAGCACAACTCAGAGGCACCAGTGGCTCCAGTTGGGAAATGGAGTGTGGAATGTGGCTGGGAAAGCACTGCCTGGGCTGGGCCAAGCAGGACAGACAAGCCCTGACTCTCATCCCCCAAACAAGACATTTAAAAGGAATTACAATTGTTTGTGTCCTCTGAGTTTTATGTGCTGGAGAAATAACAACAAGAGACTCTAAAAAGTTCAAAAGAACAAAACAGCCTTTACTGGGAACTTTAGAAAATCTGGGAAACTTTGGCAAAAGGTTTAATACGTTATTCAATCAACAAAAAACACAGCTCAAAGCATTACCTTGTGCCATTCAAATTCACAAACTCTAAGCCTGTTCAATTTTAAGTTACTCATTTGCAAGAGAACATATATAGAAGAAGTAGACACAGAAAGAGAGACAGACAAAAAAGATACAGAGAAGCACACACACAGCTACCAACTCCCGGTTTCCAGCAGTGCTCAGATGGAAATTCCAAAGGGATGTAGGGTCAAGATGTGTACTTGCCCTCTGGTCAGCCTTCAATACCCCTTGGTCTTCCTGGTCCCTTCCCCCAGGTGGGCCTTGGGCTCATTTGGTCCCTCAGGAGCTGGGCTGGGGCTGCAGAGGTGGCTGTGGAGCATTGCCTGTGCTGTGCCAGGGACTGGCAGACACTGCTGGGCTGGGATAGAGGCTCTGGGGGGATTGGGGTTCCAGGGCAGGGCAGGGCTGGACCTGGCCCTTCCTTCCCAACACACAAAATTATTCTAGCCAACAATCCCTTGCAGTCTGTCACAACAGGCAATGTTGGACGTGAAATCCCAATTCTGGCCATGGGCACCTGACTAAGAATGACAGTTCTTTTCCATAGGAAGGAAAGCATGGAGCCTCAGTGTTTCAGCAGCTGATAAGAAGAGACCCCCAACATTAAGTTGGACCAGTCAGGCAGTCAACAGGAGGCCAAACCAGCCAGACCCGTTCCATGTTCCCTTGCTTTTATGGGGCCTAACTGTCACAACAGTGCCTTGAATCCATGTCCTTGGGTCCAGCAGTGTAAAAATTGCCCCTTGATTACAAGAAGACCTGTGGTGTCACAATGGATCCTTGGTTCTATGGAGTCAGGCAGTGTCACAGTGGCCCCTACATTTCATAAAGCACTGAAGTGTCCCAATGGTTTCCGTGGCTCCCCAGGCCCCACAATGTCATGTGACTCCTCTGTTCCATGAGCTCTGCAATATCACAATGGACCTTTGGTTCCATGCAGCCCTGCTATGTCACAAAGATATCTTAGTTTCATGAGGCCCCATAGTATCACAATGGTCCTCTTGGTTCTGTGGGGACCCCCATGGTCACAATGGTCTCACTGGTTCCATGAGGCCTCATAGTGTCACAATGTTTTGCTTATTCCATGGTACCTCATATCATCGCAATGGTCTCCATAATCCCATGAGTCCCATCAGTGTAACAATGATATTCTTGGCTCCATGGTGCCCCCCAGTGTCACAATGGCCCCTTGGTTCCGTGAGGCTCACAGTATCACAATGGTCCTTTGGTCTGATGGGGCCTCTCAGTGTCACAATCATCCTTACATTCTATGGAGGCACACAGTGTCACTACAGTTCCCTTGGTTCCATGAGGCCCAGCAATGTCACAGTGCTCTCCATGATTCCATGAGACCCCAGAGTGTCACAATGATCCCTTGGTTCCATGGGCCCTGTGCTGCTGCATTCCCCCCTGCTCTTCTCAGGCTGCCCTGCCAGCTGAGAAATGCTCCTTGACCCTCGGCCTTGGAGCCCCTGGGCTCAGCTCCTCTGCAGCTCATCACAAACACTGTCTGCTCCAGGCACTGCTGCTGCCCAACCAGCTCCTGGTTCCCTTAGCAGCAGCCCTGGGAACTGTTTCTGTTACCTCAGTGGCACAACATCCCTGTTCTCACCCTGCCAAAGAAAGCTGTTGGTGCCAAGTGCGGCCAGGATGAACCATTGCTGGGACTGAAGCCCCTCTCTTGGGGCCCTGCACACAGCGCTCCAAAAGGAGCCCTTGGAGCTCTCCTGGGCCAGCGACTCCCTCTGAGTGGGGCCTCTCCCAGCCGGGAACTCTCCCGTTTGCTGCACTCGGGGATCCTGAACAACGACGGAGCCTGGGCCGATCCCCCCACTCCTCCAGGCTCAACCCTTTGCCCGCTGGGGAGATGCCAAAGGATCCACAGTGAGCATTGCCTGCCCTCAGGGGAATTTCTCACATGTGCCTTGCACTGACTCTTTGTGTCTATGTGCACACAGGAGTGCCTGTGCTGGGGAAATGTGGCAGAAATGCTGCTCTGTGAGGGGCTTGAGTGCCTTGGATAGCTGAGTCAGTCAGATATCCAGATATCAGTAAGTAAGTATAAGTCACGAGGTCTAAACGAAGTTAAATGCTGCTAAGAGTTGCTCTTTTTCTAAGTTGTTACATTTAATTTATTAGCGAAGTTAAGGATTGTTAAGTGTAATTCCTCTGTTAAATTTCTAACTCATAGGTTTTAAGTTAGATTAAATAGTGTTAAGTGCTGTTCTTTTGCTAAACTGGGGAGTTGAAGGTACCAGTTAAAGTTAAGGTTTAAGTACAGTCCTGTTAGGTTTGACCTCTGTTAAGGTTTTGGCCCATATTCCTTTTATCTTTGCCCTCACTGTCCTTGTGTCTCACACATACCCAGGAAGAGTTCTTGCCTGATTTCTGGTTTGATTGCCTGGATTTGGTTTGGTTTTGTTGTTGCTTTGTTTCCTTGGTGTGCCTGAAGTGTCCATTCAGGAGCAGAGTGACTCTTGCCAAGGAACATTGTGGTGCTGTCCCTTAATATTAAATCTGGTTTTTGCTGCTCGCTTGCTGGGGATTTTTTCAGCACTCTCAAGGCCTTGTTGGTAGCAGGGTGAAGGAGCCCTGGCCGAGGCTCTGGCCCTGGGGGACATGGGGATGCTGCCAGGGTGACCCTGTCCCCCTGTGCCACCCCCAGGGCCCTGGCCCCCCCTCCCCGTGTCAGGCTCTGGGGTCGATCTCGTGGAACATCCTCTGGGGGAGGCTGCGGCACTGGGGGCGGGGAGACCTGGGGGGACAGGGGACCCTGCTGTGCACGAGCAGGGTTGGACTGCTCTGGGGGAACTGTGAGAGGGGTGGGGCAGAGTGACCTCCTCAGTGAGCTCACACAGACCCTGTGATGTCACACAGCCCCTGTGATATCACATGGCTCTCTATGATGTCACACAGCCATCTCTGTGATGTGACAGCCCCCCCCCGTGATGTAACAGTGTCCCTGTTGTACCACACAGCCCCCTATGTCACACAGACACCTGTGATATCACCGCCCACTCTGGAATGTCACACAGCACCCTTGTAATACCACAGAACCAAATCTGGGATGTCAGCCTGGAATGTCATGCAGCTTCACTGTGATGTCACAGAAGATGTTGAGATGTCACAAAGTCACCATGTGATGTCACAGTCTTTTCTGTGACATCACAGACTGCTCTGTGTTGTTACACAGCCACCCTCTATGATGGCAGAGTCAACTGTGTGATGTCACAACCCCCTCAGTGATATCACAAAACCCTCTCTGCGATGTCATACTGCCATCTGTAATGTCGCAGCACACACTTTCACCTCACAGGTTGGTCTATGTTGTAATACATGGTGTCACAGCCTGCTCTGTGATGTCACAGAATCCCATCTGTGATGCTGTAGCTCCTCAATGACCTCAAAAAACAAACTCTGTGATGTCACAGCCCAATCTGTGACCTCACACATCCCACTCTGTGCTGCCACACAGCCCCTTGCTGACATCCCAGCTGCTCTTTACCTCTATGACATAGCCACAGAGGTGCTGCTGTGACACAGCCCCCTCTGGGACATGCCACAGCCCCTGCCAGTGCTGAGCCCCTGTGAGCTCTGTCTGTGCCCTGCTGGTGTCCCTGAGGGGCCCTGGCAGTGCCCCAGCCCTGCTGGGCTGTGCACAGGAGCTGCTCCTGGCCAGAGCTGTCTCTCTGCAGCGCTGCCCTTGCCAGGAGCTGCCTCTGGGCCAGGAGCCCGGCCCAGCTCAGCAGCACAGACACAGCACAGGGACTTTAATGACTCTCTGGGGCTTTGGTGCTCTTTGCATTGGACTCAGTCCCTCAGAGCGTGCTCAAAAAACTTCTCAAGAACTCAAAAAGTGATTGAAACACTGAAGTTTTTTTGAAGAGGTAATGGGTCCCATTGAAGGACAAGACTGAGAAAGTGTCCCCAGGTTCCAGGCAGAGTAGAACACTACATCACTATGTTGGCAGTGATGACAGGACACAGGGACAAGCAAGGGAAGGGTGTCTCTGATGCTGGGCAAACGTGCGCCTCTGTCCCTGCAGGCTGTCGGCATCCCCCAACTGCCCCACCTGGCTGGGCCCTTCCTGTGCTGACAGCTCTGCCTCTTGCCTGCCTCTGCCTGCCCACACAAAGCCTTGGCATTAATACCAAAAGGGTTAATTCAATTTTTACTGTGCCTGTGAACTTTCAGCACAGAAACAAGGCATTCAGGGCCTGCTTTCCCAGCAGGAATGGGTGGAAGAGAAGATGAAGACATCTGGCTCAAGAATGCAGAGATAGAAAAAGCAAGGACTGAATCTTGGAACTTGGAGTGGGTTTTATGGAAATGGGTAAATTTTAATATGTACATAGTGACTGTATATAAGTGATACACTGGTAGAATCACGTGTCCATGTAAGTAGTTATCACCCACTGCACCTCAGGCCTGAATAAATGCTGCTCTCTTAGACACCAAATTAGTGTTAAGGAGACTTATTCTGATATTTTGGCCATTTGGTGGCAGCAGAGGCTCACAGAACCAAGGATCCAGCTGCAACACTTGGAACCTCATAGAACAAAGGGTCCATTGTGATGCAGTGGAACCCCATGGAAACAAAAGTCCATTGTATCAGAGCAAGGCCTTGTGGAACCCAGGAGACCATTGCTGACAGTATGGAAGCTCCAGAAACCATGAGGTCATTGTGAGAGTTTGGGGCTGCATGGAACCAATGGTCCACTGTGACACTGCAGAACCTTCTGGAATCAAGATAATCATGTTATGCTATAGAACCTCATGGAACAAAAGATCCATGGTGACACTGTAGAACTCAGACCATTGTTGATAGAGTAGAAACTTATGGAACCAAATTTTGATTGTGACACAGAAGGGCTTCATGGAACCAAGGGTCCATTGTGGCTCTGTAGGGTTACCCAGAAGCAAGGAGACCATTTGGACATGTGGAGCCTCATGGAACCACCGACCACTGTGACACAGCAGGGCCAAGGGGCCATTGAGACACTGAGGAACCTCATGGAACCAAAGTCTATTGAGATGAAGTGGAACCTCACGGAACCAAAGGTCCATTGTTACACTGTGGTGCTCCATGGAAACAATGGGATCATTCTGATTCTGCTTTGCCTCATGGAACCAGGGGGCCACTACAGCACTGCAGGGCCTTGTCGCACTCAGGCAGCCTTGTGACACTGTGGGCCGCCTTGGAACCGAGGGTCCATTGGGATATTGCAGGGCCTCAAGGAACCACAGAAATCATTATGAGCCTTTGGAACCCATTGTAACGAAGGGGCCATTATTGCACAGCAGGACCTCATGGAATCAAGGGGACCATATTGACACTGTGGGGCTCCATGGGACACAGGGGCCATTCTGGCACTGTGGAATTGGTGTGCTATGGGGTATCATGGAACCAAGGAGATCATTCTGACACATGGGGCTACGTGGAACCAAAGGACCACTGTGCCACTGCAGGGCCTCATGGAACCAAGGGCACAATAGTGTAACTGTGGGGCTCCAAGGGACCAAGGGGGCATTCTTAAAGGGCAGAACCAAGGAGCATGTTGTGACATTCTGGGGCATCATGGAGTCATAGGTCCATTGTGAAACAGCATGGCCTTGGGAAACCATGGAGGCCATTTTTACACTTTGAGACTTTGTGAAGCCAAAGGGCCATTGTGGCATTTTGCATCCCCATGGAACCAAGGAGCCCATTGTGACACTACAAGACCTCATGGAACCAAGGAGTCCATTGTGATACTACAAGACCTCATGGAACCAAGGAGTCCATTGTGGTACTATGTGGCCCCAAAGTCACATAGTGACCTTGGGTTAAAGGGCAATTGTGGCACTTTGTGGCACCCTGAAACCAAGGAGACTATTTTGACACTACAGGGCCCCATGGAACTAAGGATTCATAAAACAATGGGGGACTCATGGAACCAAAACTACATTGTGACATTGCAGGACAGCCAGGGAGCCTCCTTTGGGCTTGGCCAAGCTCCTTCCCCCATGGCTGGGGCTGAGTCCTGTGGCAGCTGCAGCTGCTGCTGTGCCCTTGCCAGGGGCTGAGGCCGTGGGCTAGTGCCCAGAGCAGCCTGGCCTGAGCAGAACTGTGGGGCCAGAGCCAGCTGGGCTGGGCTGGGGAGAGACCCTTGGTGCTGCCCAGAGCTCAGGGCAGCTGGCAGAGCTTGCAGGGAGCTGGGCTGGGCTCAGAGAGCCTGGCCCAGAAACTATCAGTGTCCATCTGAGCCTGGCTGAGCGTGCAGGGGCCAAGAAAAGCACCTCCAGGTCTGCAAGTTCTCTGTGTGGGAGCTGAGCTTTTGACCTCCTGAGCCCTCCCAAGTGCTGGGGCTGCACCTCCAGCTCCAGAGGAGATATGACAGATTGGAACAGGGACAAATAATTCCTGCTGGATTATTTCTTGTGTTTGCTTATACACGTGACTAGGATCCATATGCAGAGGGGTTGTTTTGTGTCAGATAACACTGGTAAAGTAGTAAGAATATTTTTTAGCTGAAAATAACATTTCTGGCATAATACAAAATGAGAAATAAAAGACACATATGATAAAAAGAGCATCTAAGAGTGTGAAACTCATTGATGTTCCAGCAGTCAAGCCTGTTCAAATACTTTCCTCAGGGCATCCTTGAGATGAGAGGTGAGCTAAGACTAAGGCCCGCCAGACCTCACTGTCCTGGCAGCTTTTGTCTGGGACAACCCTTGCATATAGGGAATTTTTCAGGGGGAGTATCAGTTTCGGCTGTGGGCACCTGGAAAGAGGGATGGTTCTTTTTCATAGGAAGGAAAGCATGGAGCCTCAGTTCTCCAGGGGCTGATGAGAGGCAGCCCTCAAAATTCCAAGATCAGCTGGGCCTGTCAGGTGGCCCCTGGGAGGCCAAGCCAGCCAGATGTATTCCATGTTGCCTTGGTTACATGGCACTCTCCAGTGTCACAATGCTCTCCTTGTTTCTGCAGTGTCACAATGTCCCTGTGCTTCCAAGACGCCCTTTGGTTCTGTGGGGCCCCACAGTGTCACAATGATCTGTCTCCATGATTCCATGGGGCCTTGCAATGCCACGATGCTCTCCATGGATCCACGCTGCCCTGCAGGATCACAACGGCCCTTTGGCTCCACAAGGCCTTGAAATGCAGCAATGGCCTCTTGGTTCCACAAAGTCTTGCTGCTCCACACTGGCCCCTTGGGACCATGCGGCCAAACAGAGCCACAAAGATGTTGTTTGTTCCACAAGACCCCACAGTGTCACCAATGTCTCCATAGAAAGGAAAGCACAGAGCCCCTGTGTTTGGAAGGCAGGTGAGAGCCAGCCCTCAGGAGGCCAAGACCAGCCAGACCCGTCTGTAATGGCAGCTTTTGTGTAGGAGCAATCATTGGATATAGGACTTCTGGAGGTGGAACCCCAAATTTGGCCATGGGCACCTGGAGAAGAAGGATGATTCTTTTCCATGGGAAAGAAAGGGCCCCAGTGTTTCAGGGCAGAATAGCGGTGACCACCAGAGGCCAAGGCCAGACAGAGCAGTCTGTCTTAGCTGCTTTTGTCTGGGAGAAGCCCTTGAATATAGGGAATTTTGGAGG
Organism: Passerculus sandwichensis; assembly: GCA_031885435.1. Lineage (NCBI taxonomy): Eukaryota > Metazoa > Chordata > Aves > Passeriformes > Passerellidae > Passerculus > Passerculus sandwichensis. Next base: position 3,380,308 of record CM063150.1, read on the forward strand.
AAAAGTGCCAGTTTTGGCCATGGGTGCCTGTGCAGGAGGGAGGGTCCTTTTCCATAGGAAGGAAAGCACAGAGCCCCAATGTTTGAAGGCAGGTGAGAGCCAGTTCTCAGGAAATCAAGGTCAGCCAGGCTTGTTGGTAATGGCAGTTTTTTGTCTGGGAGCAATCCCTGGATATTGGGAATTTTGGATGGGGAATCCTATTTTGGCCATGGATGCTCAAACGAGAAGGGCAGTTCTTTTTCCATTTGAAGGAAGCCCAGAGCCCTAGGTTTCAGGGGTACATGAGAAGAGACCCTTGACATGCCAAGGGCACTTGGACCAGTCAGGCCAAGCACACCAGACCTGTTCCCTGTTCCCTTGGGTTTATGGGGCCCTGCAGTGTCATGGTGGTGGTGTCATATTGGATCCTTGTTTCCATGAGGCCCAGATATGTCACATTGGCCCCTTGTTTCCATGGGACCCCATAGTGTCACAATGGCTCCTTGCTTCCATGAGGCCTGGCAGTGTCACAGGAGTCTCCTGGGTGCCGAAGTATCGCAATGGCCCCTTGGTTCCATGGGGTTGCACAGTGTCAGAAGGGTCTCCTTGGTTCCACGAGGTCCTGCAATGCCACAATGGACTTTTGGTTCCACGGGGTCCAGCACTGTTCCATCCTTAATTTTATGTGGCCCTATACTGTCACAATAGACTCCTTGGTTCCACGGTGCCACACAGTGTGACAACTGCCCCATGGCCTGCCAACATTTCATAGTGTCACAATGGTTCTTTGCTTCCATGAGGCCTTCTAGTGTCACAATGGTCCCTTGGCTCCATGTGGCTATGCTCTGTCACAATGGAGTTCTGGATCCATGAATGTTCACACTGCCAGCAGCAGTCTCCTTGCTTCTGCAGTGTCACCATGGACCCTTTGTTCCATGAGGTTCCACAGTAGAACATGGTCACCTTGGTTCCGTGAGGTTCTGCAGTGTCACAATGGATGCATGGTTCCACAGGGCCTTGTGTGTCAGAATGGCCCCTTGGTTCCAAGAGGTTTCTCAGAGTCACAATGGTGTCCTTGGATCCGCAGTATCACAATGGAACATTGGTTCAATGTGGCCCCAATGTGCCAAAATGGATTTTGGTTCCATGGAGTTCCGCTGGGTCACAATCTTCCATGAGGTTTCTCAGTGTCACAGCTGGATCCTTGGTTCTGTGAGGCCTTGCTGTCACCAAATCTCCAGAATATCAGAATAAGACTCATAAGCACTAAATTGCTGTTTAAGAGGGTATCATTGATTCAGGCCTGAGGTCTAGCGAGGGATAACTCCTAACCTTATGTGGGCATGTATTCTACCAGTGTCACTAAATGTGTATTACTATTTACCCATTACCACAAAACCCACCCCAAGTTCCTAGTTTCAGTCCTTCGTTTTACTGCGACTGCAATCTTGAGCCAGAGGTATTCTTGTCTTCCAACCATTCCTGCTGGGAAAGCAGCCCCAGCATGCCTTGTTCCTTGTTCATGCTAAAAGTTCACAAGCACAGTAAAAATGTAATGAACCCTTTTGGTATCAAGGCCAAGGCTTTGTGTGGGCAGGCAGAGGCAGGCAGGAGGCAGAGCTGTCAGCAAAGGAAGGGCCCAGCCAGGTGGGGCAGCCGGGGGATGCCGACAGCCTGCAGGGACAGAGGCGCAGGGCAGGGACACCGTGGGACAGCCTGGGCTGCACAGGGCACAGGGATGGGCAGCAGCTGCAAGACAGCCCTGCCAGAGCCAACTTGGGCAGCACTTTGGCCATGGCAGGCAAAGAGCACCAAAGCCCCAGAGGGTCATTAAAGTCCCTGTGCTGTGTCTGTGCTGCTGAGCTGGGCCGGGCTCCTGGCCCAGAGGCAGCTCTTGGCAAGGGCAGCGCTGCAGAGAGACAGCTCTGGCCAGGAGCAGCTCCTGTGCACAGCCCAGCAGGGCTGGGGCACTGCCAGGGCCCCTCAGGGACACCAGCAGGGCACAGACAGAGCTCACAGGGGCTCAGCACTGGCAGGGGCTGTGGGATGGCCCAGAGGGGGCTGTGTCACAGCAGCACCTCTGTGGGTGTGTCACAGAGCCCCAGAGCAGCTGGGATGTCAGCAAGAGGCTGTGTGACTGCACAGAGTGTGCTGTGTGAGGTCACAGATTGGGCTATGACATCACAGAGTTTGTTGTGAGAGGTCATTGAGCAGCTACAGCATCATAGAGGGGATTCTGTGACATCGCAGAGCAGGCTGTGACATTATGGCATGACTGTGTGATATAATAGAGCAGGCTGTGAGGTCAAAGCGTGTGCTGTGACATTACAGAGTGGCAATATGACATCGCAGAGAGGGTTTTGTGACATCACAGAGGGGGTTGTGACATCACACAGCTGTCTGTGACATCACAGAGTAGGGTGTCTGGCCATAGAGCAGATCCTGCAATCATACAGGTTGGTTCTGTGTCATCAGAGAGTGGATTGTGACATCAGTGGCTGGGTGTGAAATATCATAGGTGCAGCTGTGACATCACAGAACAGGTAGTGACATCACAGGGTGACTTTCTGAAATCACCAAGTCTTCTGTGACATCACAGGGACTGTGTGACATCACAGGGGTTGTGTGAGGTCACAGAGATGGCTGTGTTACATCCCAGGGGGTGTGTGACATCACATGGGGCTGTGTGACATCCCAGGGGCTGTGTGAGGTCCCTGGGGAGGTCACTCTTCCCCGGCCCCCCTCACAGTTCCCCCCAGAGCAGTCCAACACCGCTCCTGCACAGCGGGGTCCCCTGTCTCCCAGGTTCCCCCCGGCCACGCAGCCTCCCCTAGAGGATGTTCCATGAGATCGACCCCAGAGCCTGACATGGGGACGGGGGGCCGGGGCCCTGGGGGTGGCACAGGGGGACAGGGACCCCCCAGCAGCGTCTCTGTGTCCCCCAGGGCCAGAGCCTGGGCCAGGGCTCCTTCACCCTGGTATGAACGAGGGCTTGCGAGTGCTGAAAAAATCCCCAGCAAGGGATCAGCAAAAACAGATTTAATATTAAGGGACAGCAGCACAAAGTTCCTTGGCAAGAGTCACTCTACTCCTGACTGGACTCTTCACGCACACCAAGGAAACAAAGCAGCAACAAAACCAAACCAAAACAGTTCCCAGGGGTGCTCCTACAGAAAGCAGGAGCTGGTTGGGCAGCAGCAGTGCCTGGAGCAGACAGTATTTGTGATGAGCCGCAGAGGAGCTGAGCCCAGGGGCTGTTGGCCAAGGCCGAGCCCCAAGGAGCATTTCTCAGCTGGCAGGGCGGCCTGAGAAGGGGAGAGAGGAATGCAGCAGCACAGGTCCCATGGAATCAAGGGACCATTGTGACACTGTGGGGCCCTGTGAGACCAAGGGACCAGTGTGACACTGTGGGGCCTGATGGAATCATGGAGAGCACTCTGACATTGCTGGGCCTCATGGAACCAAGGGGACTGTACTGACCCTGTGTGACTCCATGGAATGTAGGGATCATTGTGATACTGAAAGAACCCATCAAACCAAGGGTCCATTGTGACACCATGGGACCTCATGGAACTGTGGAGATCATTGTGAAACTTTGGGATGTCATGGAACCAAGGGGCCATTGTGACACTGTGAGACCCCATGGATCCAAAGGTCCATTGTGATGTTGCAAGGCCTCATGGAACCATCGAGACACCATGAAGAGACTTTATGGCCTCATGGAACCAAGGGGCCATTATGACACTGAGGGTACTCATGGAATCATGGAGACCATTGCGACACTATGAAGCCTCATGGAATAAGCAAAGCATTGTGACACTGTGAGGCCCCATGGAACCAGTGAGACCATTGTGACTCTGGGGGTCCCCACAGAACCAAGAACACTATTGTGATGCTGTGGGGCCTAGTGAAACCAAGAGGCCTTTGTGACACTGCAGGGCTGCATGGAACCAAAGGTTCATTGTGACACTGTAGGGCCTTGTGTCATCAGTGGTCCATTGTGACACTAGGCAACCAAAAGAGGCCATTGTGGCACTGCAGGGATGCATGGAACCTTGGGGCCATAGTGACATTATGGTACCCCATTGAACCAAGGGTTCATTGTGACACTGCAGGGCTGCATGGAACCAAAGCTCCAGGGTGACAAAGAGGTGCCTTCTGTCATCAATGGTCCATTGTGACACGGTGGAACCAAAGAGACCATTGTGACACCGCAAACCCCCTAAGGGTTTGCCATTGTGACATTCCAGGCTCATGGAACAGAGGAGTCCCGTGACACTCTGGGGCCTGTGGAACCACAAAGACCATTGTGACACTGCTTGACCCCATCGAACCAAGGGTCCTATGTGACACAGCAGATCTTCTTGTAATCAAGGAGCCACTGTGGCCCTGTTGGGCCCCATAGAACCAAGGCACCATAGTGACATTTCAGGGCCCCATAAAAGCAAGGGAAGACAGAACAGATCCATCTGGTTTGGCCTCCCATGAGCCAGCTGACTTGTCCAGCTGACCTTGGCATGTTGAGGGTCACTTCTCATCTGCTGCTGAAAAAATGGGGCTCCATCCTTTCCTTCCTATGGAAAAGAACTGGCCTTTTCCTCCAGGCACCCATGGCCAGAATTGGGATTTCACCGCCAATTTTCCTTATATCCAAGGATTGTTCCCACAGGAATTTTGCCAGGACAAGTCTGGCTGACATTGTTTTCACAAGGGTTACCTCCCATCTGTCCCCAAACACTGAGGAAGTCTCCAAGCTTTCCTTCCTATGGGAAAGAATTGTTCTGCTTCTCCAGGTTCCCATGGCCAAGACTGGGATTCCATTTCCAAAATTCCCTAAAACCAAAGTTGGCCCCCAGACAAAATCTGCCATTTCTGACAAGTCTGGCTGGCCCTCTGGCCCGGTGAAGCTCTCACCTGCCTTCCAAACACTGGGGCTCTGTGCTTTCCTTCCTATGGCAAAGAACTGTCCTTCTCAGCCAGGCACCCATGGCCAGAATTGGGATTTCACCTCCACCTTACTGTGACGGACTGGAGGAGATTGTTGGCTCAAAACATTTCATGTGTGGGGGAGGAAGGGGCAGGTCCAGCCCTGCCCTGCCCTGGAACCCCAATCCCCCCAGAGCCTCTATCCCTGCCCAGCAGTGGCTGCCAGTCCCTGGCACAGCACAGGCAATGCTCCACAGCCACCTCTACAGCCCCCAGCCCAGCTCCTGAGGGACCAAATGAGCCCAAGGCCCACCTGGGGGAAGGGCCCAGGAAGAACAAGGGGTATTGAAGACTGACCACAAGGCAAGCCCACATCTTGACCCTACCTCCTCTTGGAATTTCCATCTGAGCACTGCTGGAATGCAGGAGTTGATAGCTGTGTGTGTGCCTCTCTGTATCTTTTTTGTCTTTCTCTCTTTCTGTATATATTTCTGTTTCTGTGCTCCTGCAAATTTTGATTAACAATCCATTGAACAGGCTGAGAGTTTGTGAAGTTGAATGGTCCAATTTCAATGCTTTGAGAAGTGTTTTTTGTTGATTGAATGTCTGTCGTAGTTTGATATGAGAAGAATTTTAAAAAGCAATAAAAAACATTCTGTGTAACTGGCAATCTGTTAAACCACTAAGATACTGAACACGCCTCTGTTAAACACATATGTTAAAGATGAAAAACCCAGGAACCTCCTCTTTCTTTCCAACAAAGAAGCAGTGGGCCCTGGCCCCAGCCCCCATCTCAACCAAACCAAACCAAACCAAACCACCCTGCCATGGGCCGGGCCCCTTTCCCTCTCCCCAGACTGCCCCCCCTCATCAGCCCCACTTTAACCAAACCAAACCCCAACAACTACCAAACAGGAAAACAAAAGAAGGTACAAAACCCAACCAGAACAAAGCCAGCCACAGCTATTAAAATCTTACCATGAAGTCCCATCCCCCCAACAAAACTCAAACCAAAAACTCCAAAACCAACCTACAACAAACACAAAATAACCCTCCAACTAAAATTAAACACAAAAAAACCCAAAATCAACCAAAAAACAATCCTAACACAACCCAACCGCAACTTCCGCCACAAGTTACTGGCAGGTCAGGTGTTAATCCTTTCAATACTTCAATCCTCCCTCAAGTAAAAAAAAAAAAAAAAAAAAACAAATACAAGCATATAAAAAAAATTAAAAATCATCAAAGTCACTAAAGAAAAAATTAAAGCCCAAATAAAAAAAAAGAAGAAAAACACCTTAATCTTAAAAGTAAAATCTTTTATAAACTATAAAAAATCCCTTTTTTCTTTATAGCACAAAAATATAAAAAAAATTTAAAAATTAATATAAAAAACCCTGCATACTAAAATTTAACAAATATTAAAAGAGCAACAATTTCATAAAAAGGGGCAAAAAAAATTAGTCCAGCATCCCCAAGAGAAGATCTCTATTCCCAGAAATAAAAATAATTTTGAAAGTAAAAAATAAAAACTTTTACCCTAAAAGAACTCACCTTTAACACAATACCCCATAAGTTGACATGACCCATAAACAAGCTGTAAAAAAGTTTGTAGCAATAAAAACAACTTCCCAATAACAGAGTTCCCCAGACACCTGTTATCCATGACAGAATTAAGAATCACAAAAAAGCTATTTTTTCCTCTTGTAAAAAAATCTTTATAACCTTAACAAGGAAATCTTCTCTCCCTAAGTTAAATAAAAAAGACTATTCCAGAAATAGTAAACAAACAAGAAATTTTAAGTTTATTTTCTTTACAGTGTCAGTAAAAAGAAAAAGTTAAAAAGAAAAAAAGTGTTCAAAAAGGGTTTATTTTAAGTCTTACTAGTTTTTATTCTTTAATTTACTTTTAATAAAAATTTCTTTATACCCTTTTAAAATGCTAGGCCTACTTTACCTTTCCCGTAATCCTATCTCATAACGAAATAAATACATAAATTATTAACCGACACTAAAAACCACCACACTCATCAATACATTAATTAAGAAATCTCAATATTAGAAAAATCCTAAATTAACAAACCAAAATCACTACTATATCATAATATCACCATTTGCCAAAGTTTCTTTGATTTTCTAAAGTTGCCAGTAAAGGCTGTTTGGTTGTTTTGAGCACCTGAGGATCTCCTGTTGGTATTTCTCCTGTGAGTCCAACTCAGAGCACGCAAAGAATTGTAGTTCCTTTTAAGTTCATTGAGAGAGTTGTTTGGGAGATGGGGTTTCAGGGCTTGTGTGTCCTGCTTGGCACAGCCCAGGCAGGGCTTTCCCAGCCACATTCCACACTCCATTTCCCAGCTGGAGCCGCTGCTGCCTCTGAGTTGTGCTGCCCCAGCCCCAGGGACGCTCTCCTTGTCTGCCCATTCCCCCACGGTCTCTGGGCAGGGATGGCCTCAGTGGGGGCTGCTGACATCCTCAGCACCTTGGAGGCTGCTGCTGAATTTTCCTGCTGCAGAGGCTTGTTCAGCCTTCAGCTCTTCAGTGCAGGAATTCAGTCTCCAAGGGCTCATTAACATTCAGAACACCTTAAGAACCCAAGCCCCTGGGAATAATTTGATTTAAGTGTTCAGATCTTTTGTGGTTGATTAGTCAGATTTCAGAAGCCTTTTCAATGTGAATACCTGAGATTAAAAAGACAGCAAGAAAATATTTTTTTAGGTCTTGTAATTTTTTTTTTCACTAGTAATTCATTGACATGTGCAATCTCCAATTGATATTGAATCCAAGTACCACCTCATGCAGTTTGAATAGATATGAAAATCATGACCCTTCATGGCTGACAATCAATCAGACTCTGTCCCTGCCCCCACCCCACCATTTCCCCCATCCAAGCCCTGGCACTCAGAGCAGCCTTGTGCAAATCTGAGCTCCCTCCAGCCCAGGCTGCACCTGCAGCTTTCAGCTCCTTGGCTCCAACTCCCACCTGCTTTCCTTGGAGAAGGAGCTGCCCAAGACACAGAGGGATGTTCATTTGTTGTCAGCCAGAAAAGCCAGTGGAAGGCACAGCTCCATCAAATGCAAAAGTCATTCTTCTCGCTGGCTCTGCCCTGCCCCTGATCCACAGTGCCTGTCCTGTTTCCTTCATTCCTCCTTTGCCAGGGACTTTGTGGGACAAGGGAGCTCTGCTGTGGCTATGGAGGGAGGTCCAGGCGCTACCACTGGAGTGGGAATCACAACTCATCATGTTTGTGTCCTTTTGGGGGCAGGAACTGGTGAGACTCTGAGGCACAGAAAGTTTCTCTTCATGGCCAACAGACCAATTTAATAACAATCACGCTCTTCCCTGAGGTATGTGCAATGTCCCAGCAGCATCTGGTGAGTCCACCATCCACAAGTGATTTCCGTACCAGAATTATTTAGACAAACATGGTTCTATGATTGATGTAAACAGAATTAAGTTCTTGTATCAGGATGATTGTCCTGGAGTTGGGGAAAAACAGCTCAAACAATTCCTGATTTGCAAAGCTGTCAGTGGTGGATGGAGATGGGAGGTCAGGCTGCTTTTGGTCTTGAGGAAATGCTGAAACCAGCCTGACTCATTTCATCTCCTCCTGTCCTGGCTTATCTCCCCTCTTTCCCCTTCCACCCACTGGCTTTTGTCTCCCCCCATGCCCCCCTGTGAAGAGCCTGGCTCTGTGTTCTCCATCCCCTCCTCGCTGGCACTGCCAGGCTGGGATGAGGAGCCCCTCAGCCTTCCCTGCTCCAGGCTGGACCAGCCCAGCTCCCTCAGCCTCTGCTCACAGCCCAGGGGCTCCAGCCCCACCTTGGAGACCCTTCCCAGACCTTGTTCCAGCTGCCAGACATCTTTCCTGTCCTGGGGAACCCAACCCAGGCCACAGTAACTGGATAACCCACGTCCTTGATGTCCTGGTCACACAGCCCTGGCCCCTTGTCCCCTGTCAGGCTCTGGGGTGGATCCTGTGGAACATCCTTTGGTGGAGGCTATGGCTCCAGGTGGGCCGGGGGGATCCCGGGGGACAGGGACCCTGCTGGGCATGAACAGCATTGGACTTGTTGGGAGAAACAGTGAGGGGGAGCTGGGGCAGAGTGACCAACCCAGTGACCTGCCACAGCCCTGCTGGGACGTCACAGCCTGCTCTGTGATGTCACAGCCTATTCTCCAATGCCCCACAGATGGTCTGTGATGTCACAGCTGGCTGTGTAATGTCACAGAGGCAGTCTATGATGTCCTAGCCCACTCTGTGTCTTCATGTAACCAGATGATAAATTGTCTCCGCTAGGTGAACTCACACCTGGAGCTTGTTCTCCACAACCCCAGGCCTATGGAAACCACACAATGCCCATTGTGTGAGAAGGGGAACTGGAAGTTCACCAGCCTCAGTGTCCTGCCAGCTCAGCCAGGCCCACAGGAACACTGGGGTCCACGACCACCAGGGACCACCAGAGAGACCCCCAGGGTCTGGAAGAACACATGGATAAAGGGGAGGGGGAATATGTTATTGATTTTGGGGAAATTATTATCATATGTATGTCTAGTCTGGGAAAATCAATGAATATGTGTGCAAAATACGGAACAGAAAGAGAAACTTTCCTGCACTCAGCCTGCATGGCTTTGGGAGGAGCCATCCCCCGTGCATCCAGCTGAATAAAGAATGCTGCTTCTTAATGCTACACTGGGGTTAAGGAGTTTTCTGTTTTACTAAATATTTGGAAACACTCCCACTGCCAAGGAAAGCTCTGTCGGCTGCTGTTCACAAACAGAGAAGGGCTGGTGGCAGATGTGAGGCTCAGAGGCTGCCTGGGGCACAGTGAGCATGAAATAATCAAGTGTTCAATGTTCTGTGAAAGAAGGAGGGGCAGCAACAAAACTTCTGCACTGGAATTAGGAAGGGCAGACTTTGATCTATTTAGGATGCTGATTTGGGGAGTACTTAATATGGTACTGATCCTTTTAGGGGACACAGGCCTTAAAACCAAGGGATCCAGGAAGGATGTACATATTTCAAGAAAGTAATCTTAAGGGGGAAGGAGCAGCCTGTCCCAGTGTGGCAAAAGATGAGCTAGTGAGGAAAATGACTGGCCTGGCAGGGCATGGAGTTTTTGTAGGAACTCAGGGAAAAAGAGCCAGCAACTCCGGAAGTGTTTAAGGATATTGTTAGGTTATGCAGGAAGAAAAGTTGAGAGGTGAAAGCTCAATTAGAACTTAACCTGGCAGTTTCCGTAAGAAGAATAAAAAATGTTTTTATAAAAAGTTTGTAGCAAAATGAGGGAGAAGGAGAACCACAACCCTTTATTGATTGCAGTTGAGAACAGAGTAACAGAAGATAAGTAAAAGACTAAACTACTTAATATCTTGTGTCAATTTTCAATATTAGGACAGGCTGTCCTCAGGACAAGTGTTCTCCTGAGCTGGTGGATGGGCACAGGGAGCAGAACAGACCCTGTAATCCAGGAGCAAGCAGCTGGTGACCTGCTGAGCCACTCAGATGCTCACAGGTGTATGGGATCAGATGGAATCCATCCTAGGGGGATGAGGGAGCTGTGGATGATCTCCCCAAGCTGCTCTCCATCATTTACCATCAGTCGTGGCTCAGAATGGAGGTCCCAGATGACTGGAGGTGCCAGTGTGAGCCCATCCCCAAGAAGGGCTGGAAGGAGGAGCTGGGGAACTCCAGGCCTGTCAGCCTGACCTGGATGCCTGGCAAGGTTATGGAACAGATCACCCTGAGTGCCATCCCAGGACACCCATGGGATGGCCGAGGGATCAGAGCCAGCCAGCGTGGATTTAGGGGTGGCAGGTCCTGCCTGGCCAACCTGATCTCCTTTTATGACCAGGTGACCCACCTATGGATGCAGGAAAGGCTGTGGATGTTGTGTGCCTGGACTTCAAAGTATTTAAAACCATGAGCCACAGAATTCCCTGGAAAAGCTGCAGCCCATGGCTTGGACATGTTCACCCTTCCCAGGGTAAAGAGCTGGCTGGAGGCTGGGCCCAGAGAGTGGTGGGGATGGTGCTGCAGCCAGCTGGTGTCCAGGCCCAGTCCTGTTTAATATTTTCACTGGTGATCTGGGTGAGGGGATCGAGTCCACCATTCACAAATTGCAGATGGCACCAAGCTGGGTGTGAGTGTGGATCTGCTGGAGGGCAGGTAAAGAAGACACAGCCTTAAGCTGCACCAGGCGAGGCTCAAGCTGGACAATAAGAAGTTCTTCACAGAAAGGGTGAGTGGGCCTTGGAATGGGCTGGCCAGGGGAGGGGGTGGCAGAGTCACTGTCCCTCTCCAGTGGCACTTAGTGCCATGATCTGGGTGACAAGGGAGTATTAGGGTATTGGTTGGGCTTGATGATCCCAAAAGTCTTTTCCAGGCTATTTGATTCTGTCATTCTGTGATAATTGGGACGCTCTGGGGCCATCGTGACACTGCAGGGCCTTGTGGAACTAAGAGGACCATGGTGACACCGTGCAGCCCCACAGAACCAGGGGTCCACTGTGGTGCTGTAGGACCAAATGGAACCAGGGAGTGCACCGTGACACTCTGGGTACTCGTGGAACCACAGAGACCGTTGTGACACTGGCAGGGCCTTGTGTAACCAAGGGGTTTCACCATTTTGACACTGCAAAATCAAGGAGACCATTGGGACACTCCACGGCCTTTCTGACACTGCAGGGGCCCATGGAACCAAGGGGCTCCTGTGAAACTGCAGCACCAACGAGAACATTGTGACAGTGTGTAGCCCCATGGAACCAAGGAGACTATTGTCATATTTTGGGGCCCCATGGAACAAAGGACACCAATTGCTCTACATGGTCACATGGATCCAAGGAGACCAGTGTTACAGTGCATGGCCTGGTGTGACCAAGAGGCCTTTGTGACAGTGAGGGGCCCCATGGAACCAAGGACATCTTTGCAGATGTCACCAAACTGGGTGTGAGTGTTGATCTGCTGGAGGGTAGGAGGGCTCTGCACAGTGCCTGGGACAGGCTGGATCCAGGGCCCAAATCCAAAAAGGTGGGGTTTAGGAAGACCAAGTGCTGAGTTCTGCACTTTGGCCACAACAATCCCTGCAGTGCTACAGGCTGGGGACAGAGTGGCTGGACAGCAGCCAGGCAGAAAGGGACCTGCAGGGACTGATGGACAGCAGGCTGGACATGAGGCAGCAGAGTGCCCAGGTGGGCAAGAAGGCCAATGGCTCCTGGGCTGGGTCAGGAATGGTGTGGCCAGCAGGAGCAGGGCAGTGATTCTTCCCCTGTGCTGGGCACTGGTTGGGCAGCACCTCGAGTGCTGTGTCAAGTTGTGGGCCCCCTGGGGTGGGCAATTAGAAGAAATGTGAAGCAGGAGGTATAAAGCAAGCAAATGTGAAGCAGAGGAAATGCTCAGGGCAGTTTGCGGGTGGCTGCCAGGCAGCCCTGGCTCTGAGCAACAGCGTCTGCAGTGGGACAGGAAACTCCCAGCTGACGGGAACAAACTTTCTGGCTGACTGCAGAGGCCCGGACAAAGTTGAGTGGTTTCCATGGTGTTCCCCCAGCCCTTGCTGGCCCCAGGGGCTGATGGCATTTGTGCTCCCTCAGGTTCATGTCCCCACACCAACAGCATGGGGGTGCTCCCCCTGCTCTGTGCAATGCAAACAGGGGCTGCTGAGCCAGTGCTGCCGTGTCTGTGCCTGCAAGGATGGGGCACCTGTGTGATCTGGGGGAGAGGCCAGGGCTGCAGAGGGGGGATGTGTTTGGCAGCTCCATGAGGACGCTCTGGGACGCTGCCCTGGGCTGTGCAGCGCACTGGGGATGGATCAGCCCCTGCTCTGCTGCTCCTTCCCTTCTGCCCCAGGGCCCTTGCAGAGCCCCAGCCATGCTGTTTGCTTCCAGCCTGCCCACGGCCAGGTGCTCACAGGGCTTTTCTGTGCTGAGCATTGGCCTGGCTGTGTTCTTGAGAGAGCCTGGGCAAGGAGCCTGGAGCCCCCAGGCCCTGGGCTGAGGCGTCAGCGCTGCCCCAGCAGTGCCCATGGCCTGTCCCTGCTGCAGCCCCGGCACTGCCACCCCCAGGGCTGTGCCCGGCCCCGAGAGCACTCAGGCCCTGCAGCAACACCAGGGCCACCAGGGCAGCGGGGCAGGGCCACGGCAGCAGCACTGGCAACACCAAGTTGGCACAAACAATGACATCACTTTGTAGAAAATATTTAAAATTTTAAACAAGGACAAAGAACCTCCAAAATGAAACTAACAAGAAGTATTAAAGGTTACTTTTATTACAAGTGATTTGCAAATACTGGCTAGCAGTTTAATGTTCCTGAAACCATCCAGTCCTCAGTCTCCACACTGCAGCCTTGAGCTCCTGGTTCCTCAGGCTGTAGATGAGGGGGTTCAGGGCTGGAGGCACCACTGAGTACAGAACTGACAGGGCCAGATCCAGGGATGGGGAGGAGATGGAGGGGGGCTTCAGGTAGGCAAACGTGCCAGTGCTATAGAAAAGAGAGACCACGGCCAGGTGAGGGAGGCAGGTGGAAAAGGCTTTGTGCCGTCCCTGCTCAGAGGGGATCCTCAGCACAGCCCTGAAGATCTGCACATAGGAGAAAACAACGAACACAAAACAACCAAATGATAAACAGGCACTAACAGCAAGCAGCCCAAATTCCCTAAGGTAGGATTTGGAGCAGGAGAGTTTGAGGATCTGTGGGATTTCACAGAAGAACTGGCCCAGGGCATTGCCATGGCACAGGGGCAGGGAAAATGTACTGGCTGTGTGCAGCAGCGAATAGAGGAAGGCACTGGCCCAGGCAGCTGCTGCCATGTGGGCACAAGCTCTGCTGCCCAGGAGGGTCCCGTAGTGCAGGGGTTTGCAGATGGACACGTAGCGGTCGTAGCACATGATGGTCAGGAGGCAAATCTCTGTTGCAAGAAAAAAAAAAAAATCAGAAAGACTTGGGCAGCACATCCTGTGTAGGAGATGTCTCTGGTGTCCCAGAGGGAATTGTGCATGGCTTTGGGGACAGTTGTGCAGATGGAGCCCAGGTCGCTGAGGGCCAGGTTGAGCAGGAAGAAGAACATGGGCGTGTGCAGGTGGTGGCTGCAGGCTACGGCGCTGATGATGAGGCCGTTGCCCAGGAGGGCAGCCAGGGAGATGCCCAGCAAGAGGCAGAAGTGCAGGAGCTGCAGCTGCCGCGTGTCTGCCAATGCCAGCAGGAGGAAGTGTCTGATGGAGCTGCTGTTGGACATTTGCTGCCGCTGGCCATGGGGACCTGTTCATGGAGAAAGGACAGCAAAGATTTAGAGGAGATACCTGTCACCAAAATAAAAGCCATTTCCCATATACCCTCCTCTGGAATAGACACACACACTCTTTTTTTTTTTTTTTTTTTTGAGTTCTGGGGTTCCTTTAAAAAGCTTCTCCCTTTCTCTGCTGCTGTTCTTGGATATCAGAAAGCCTCAGAATTTCTGCTGCCCCCAGGGAAACAGAGTGCATTCTGTGAGGCAAAGTGATGAATGGAAAGTGAGGGTAGATGGTTGCTCATTCTGACCTGTTCAGAGTTTCTCTGGGCTTTAACCTTTCTCAGGTGGAGGGGGGTCACATTCCAAGGATTCCCCTATAATGTCACCAGGTCCTGGTGAGAGCAGATGGATCCACCACAGCCCAGCTCCACATTTGAAGCCAAAACCTCATATTGCTCATTTCTCCAACCCAGCAGCATTTTCAGTATCACAACACCTCTGCATCTCCTCATCAATCTTATAACTCAGAGATGCTCTAGGACAGATTTGCACCCTGGATTGGAGCTCCCAGCTTGGATTGAAATCTCAGGGACACTTCCAAGTGTCCTTATGATGGCATTGGATGAAGGGAGATGCAGCTCCTTCCCTGGCTGCACTGACAGCATTGCCCAGAGCCGGGCACTGGGGACAGCGTCACCCTGAGCCAGCTGTGCCCCCTGCCAGAGCCCCCAGGGCCGGGCAGCTGCTCCCAGCCCTGTGCTCTGCAGAGAAAACTGGGCCCGGGGCTGCAGAGCTGCCCCACGGCTCTGCTGCAGCTCTGCCTGCACAGGAGGGGCTGCACGCCTTGGAGCCCCGGCCCTGAGAACAGAGGCTTGGCTGGGGCACAGGAGGGAGGGGGCTTGTTCAGAGGGAGGGGCTGCACTGGAGGGGATCCTGTGGGCATCTCTAAACTCTCCCTGCCACAGAATTGCTGGGTTTTGTTTTCTCTCCTTGCCTGATTTTCTCTCTGCTTCCTGCAGATTTTCCTCCTGCAGGTGTTTCCCTGTGCCTGATCTCTCCCTGCCAGCACTCACAGACCCCAAATATCTGTGCACTCTCCTTGGCCTGACAGAATCCTTCCTGTTTGCAAGGCACTGGCTGGAGGCAGGTTCTATTTGCAGCTTGGAGAAAGGACAGCTCAGACTGAGCCTGATGGCTCCATCAAAGGTGATGCTGGTGCTGTCCATGGTCAGAATTACTGAAAGCACATTAGGGATCTCCTGTGAACCTATTGATCACTAAAAGTAACACTTCAGATGTTTCTGGCATTTGTCAGAATTAATAATAATTCATAAGCAAGCTTTAATATTTATCTCCTCTTGGCTACCATTCTCCAATAGTAGGAAACTGAATGCCTACTTAGTTATTGTAAAAGTCCTCATTTTTGTTAAATTCATTATTTTGGAAATATTCTATGACTGATCAGAACCCCTCAGCATGCCAGACCTTAATAAGCATTTCACCTCCCCTGCACCAGAAATACCCAGAGCTGTACTCACAGAGTCTGTAGGCAATGGGTTGTTCCAGCTTTAGGAGATGGCTCCAGGAGCTGCAGCTGCATTGTCCTGCAGTCAGAGGTTCCTGTGCCAAGGGCTGGCAGTGATTCTGCCCCAGGCACTTCTCAGCACCTTCCCAGCCCTGACTGATTGAAGCTCTCTGTGCGTCTGTGCTGTGCCCGGGGTGACACTCTGTGTGAAGTTTGTGCAATCATGGCCCCAATTATCTGCTTTAACGAGTCCCAGGAGAGCTTTGTACTGACACTCAGTGGGGATCATTAATGGCTTTAGATACTTAAAGTTTTTAATGTACTTTATGGATTTAAGAATACTTTTAGGGACTTTTAAGGATTTCCTTGTCCACACTGAGTCTCTGAGAGGTTTTTGTGCCATCCTGGCCTCCGATTCTCTTGTCCAAAGAGTCCATGAGGAGCCTGTGTTGGGTATCTTCCCCCTTTCTGTTTTACAACAAAGATGGAATTGAAAGAATTTTGTAAGGCCTTCTAAAAGCATTCAAACAATCAGGGGAAAATTAACAATACAACAACAACCACTAACAGAATTAGTTGCCCTGTTTTAGATAGACATCATCCAACACTTTAGTCCCTTGGACTGGAAGAGTTTATTGAACCAGTCTTTTTTTCCACTTGAAGCTTCTTGAATCCTTCAAGTACCTGAATGCTCTTGTGGATTGACTCGCTGTGGATGGAGAGCTTCATGCAACACATGCCCTCAGAGTCTACACAGCCATTCCCCTGTGCCCAGAGTAAAAACTCTATCGCTGTTCTGCAAGGTGGCGTGTTTGATGGTCTCTATGTCTGAGAGCAGGCCACTCAGTGTGAGGGAGTAGCATTGGTTTGCTTACTTAACAGGCACCCAAGATGGTCTGATTGTCCTAAAGCTTTAGCTGCAGCCACCCAAGGTAGCCCAAATTGGGGGTACTGTGATGCGATACCTGGATTAAAGCTTGCAAAGCCATCTCTTTGATATCATCCAATACTTCTCTAGGAATACCTGCTGCTTGATCATCTAGTCGGCTTTGCTGTCCTTCTCCAGCTAGATTGTCAACTCCGCCCTTGCCTCATTATTAGCATAGTCTGCAATTAATTGATTTAGTAAACACTTCCACCCCCCTTCCCACAGGTTGTATTCTGTAGGCGACAGCAACATGGTCCTAATACATTTTAAATCATAGGGAGTTCTGATGTGCTGTAAACATGGCCCTCATTAGTCCATTAAAACAAAGTAAGTCCTTTCTATGGTCTTTAGCTGTCCTACACAGATCCTTGATTTCCCTGTAAACCAATGGCTGATACCTGGGATTCTGCCCCCTTCTTTCATAGAGGGGGCAATGAGGGGTTTTGAGACTCTTTGCCAGTCTCCTTCCTTAACTGCTTCGCTCCGAATCCTTTCCTAGGGACCTTCTGGGGTAAAGGGGAAAGGTGGCTGTGGGGAATCCAAACTGTCTTCTGGAGAGGAAGAATAACTTGGAGGAGAAACATTTGGTTTAGAAATAGTGTGACAGTTGGGCTTAGTATCTTTGACCATGGGGTTATATTATTGCTGGAGGGTGAGGCAAAGGGCACTGCCATTTTGTCAGGTGTTGGAGAGGAAGGGCCTTGATTTACGATGGCAGACTTCCAGGGTAGAGTTCTGGAGGCATTGCCCAGTGTGAAAGTGGAATGATTGACAGTAGGGACATGACCCACAGTTGTGGGGAAGGAGTCTGGAGGTTTGTTCAGGGCGGAAGAGAAGGTTGTGGTAGCAGGAAGTGGAGGAGCCAAGATGGAGGGAGGATGATCCAGCTCCCAAGCCTCATTCAGGCTCCTTTCATCTTGAGTCTCCAGGGCATGATATTCCAAGACCACGTGGCCATTGCCATCTTGGACCATTGTGGAAGGTCTGAGAAAGGCATGTTTGAGGGGAGGTCCTGAGTTAGGAGTGACCAACGGATTGAGTTTTTGAGACATTGCTTGCTGGTGAAGGGTCTCAAGGATGGTATGGAAGATGGGGAGCATGTGGGCTGCAATGGGCTACCTTTTGATTGAAAGGTTGTACAGTTTAAGTCCCACTGAGTCCTCAAATTCAGTGGTATGGATTTCATCAGCAGAGGCATCTGGAAAATTTTTAATGATCCACCTCATGATTGATTTTAATTTGTTCTTTGAAAATATTTTGTCATGATCTGTTAGAATTAACTTAAAGCATCCACATATGCTCCTTTCTACTTTGGACATCTGGCTGCCCATTTTTCTCCTTCTCCACCTTAGGGGCAACAGCCACCAGAGCACACCAAATCAATAATGGGACTTGGGTGCATATTGTAAAAACACAGTGGCAAAATGGGCAATAAATGTCTTGCATTTCCCCAAACCCACCTGCAATCCTACGCAGGTGAAACCGTTTTTGCCCCTGCCGATCCCGGGCCGAGGTCCCTCGAAGCAGCAATGAATCCGCCAGGCCTGCAAAATCCAAAATCCCGGGAAGCACTGACTTATCCATCAGCTTACCTCAGCTGACGTGACTGACACAGGGAGCCCTGAATGTCACGGTGCCTGTTCGGGTGCCAAATGTCACAGTGAGGGTGGCTGCGACAAACCTCTCTGAGTCCCTGACTTCAGCAGGGCAAGGGTGGCAAAAATGAAAAGGAGTGGGTTCGATGGAGTTTCCCAAAAAGAACTTTAATTACAGGGTGAAAAATAATAAACATGGAGAAGTCGAGCACGGTACGAGGGGCAGTATCCTAAAACCTGAGACAAAGAGGAAGTCACAACATAGACACTTGGGGCTAGAAAACTAGAACAATAACCATATAGAAGAAACAAGTAACCAATAAACCAATACAGGAGTAGAACTTGGACAACTTAGCATAACAACATTAAAAGCTTATGGGAAAAGTCTCAAGCTCACACTAAGTAAATGGAATGATTCCTAGAACTTGAAACTCACGCCCAGTTCTTCCAGGGTAAAATCTGCCTGACTTTGAGTTACAGCTGGGCTAACTCCCACACCACTGCTTTGCACTGGCCCCTTGGGACCATGCGGCCAAACAGAGCCACAATGCTGTCCTTGGTTCCACAAGGCTCTGCAGTGTCACAATGGCCCCTTCATTTCACAAGGCTCTCAAATGTCACATTGGTCTCCATAGAAAGGAAACCACAGAGCCCCCGTGTTTCAGGAGCTGATGAATGGCAGCCATCTAAGAGGCCAAGGTAAGCCTCATCTGTCTGTCCTGGCAGGTTTGCTTGGAGCAACCCTTGGATATTTGAAATCACGAATGCAGAGTCCTAATTTAGGACATTTGTGCCTGGAAAAGTGGAATTTTTTTTTTCCATACAAAGAAAAGCACAGAGCCCTTTACAGTGTTTGGAAAATAGATGAGTGCTGCCACTCAGGAGTCAATGACCAGCCAGACTTGTCTGTCCTGGCAACTTTAGTCTGGCAGCAATCCTTGAATATACAGAAATTTGGAGGTGGAATCGGAATTTTGGCCATGGATTCCTGGAAAAAATGGACAGTTCGTTTTCATAAAAAGAAAAGCCCAGAGCCCAAATTTTTCAGGGTCAGATGGGAATGGCCTTCAGCATTCCAAGGTCAGGCAGACCTGTCAGGTGACCCCTGGGAAGCCAAGGCAGCCACACCTATTTCATGTTCCCTTCCTTCCACAGGGCCCTGCAGTGTCACAATGACTCCTTGCTTCCATGAGGCCCTCAGGTGTCATACAGTCACTTGATTACACAATTCCTTAAGGATCTTAATGGTCTCCATTGTTCCACAAGGCCCCACAGTGCCATAATGGTCTATTGGTTCCATGAAGTCCCACTTTGTCCAATGGCCCCTTGGTTCCATTGGGGCCCAGTAGTGCAACAATGATTCCCTTGGTTCCACAACTTCCCACAGTGTCACAATGGCCCCTTCCTTCCATGAGCCCCTGCAGGGTCACAATTGTCTCCCTGATTCCATAGGGCCTTGCAATGCCACAATGCACTCCATGGATCCACAGTGCCCTCCAGGATCACAATGGCCCTTTGGCTCCACAAGGCCCTGAAATTCAGCAATGGCCTCTTGGTTCCACAAAGCTCTGCTGCTTCACACTGGCCCCTTGGGACCGTGATGCCCAACTGGGCCACATGTTCTTGGTTCAAAGAGAACAGAAAGATGTTCTTGATTCCACGAGGCCCCAGAGTGTCACAGTGGCCCCTGGGATCCATGGTACCCTGCAGGGTCACAATGTTCCTCTTGGTTCCTCAAGTCCCTAAGTGTCACCATGGCCCATTGGTTCCACAATGCTCTGCAGTGTCACAATGGTCTCCATAGGAAGGACACAAGTGAGCCCCAGTGGTGCAGGGGCAGTCAACAGAGAAGCAGTCAGCAGAGGTCAAGTTTAGCCCAACTTGTTTCATCCTGGTTTTTTAAGATTTTCTAAGCCTTCTGATGTTGACATTCTTGTAGTGAACTTTCTCACACATTTTCTGTAAGTAATTCATTGTTTTGCATTCCTTTATGGAGGAGGAGAGAGTTGAAGGGCTGTTGGTTTAATCAGTGTCATTGGAGAGGTGGCACTGTTCACCATACAATCCTCTGTCACTTTTGGAAAACTATAAATGTTGTAGTCAGAATATAAACTTCACATTTTTTCTTCACCTTGAGAACAGCCATGTGTGCTTCTGTTCTTTCCTGTCGTCTAGTGACATCAGGGGAGTGCCAAAGTGTACTGCAGCCTAGGCTGAGACAGAGTCCAGATTGCTGGTGAGGTTTAATTGTCACCCCTCTTTGGTGCTTTGCCTGCTGTTCTTGGGGTAATGGCAACTGCTGTGGGTTTCAAGGAGGATTCCCTCATTTTGGATCTCTGGAGGGGGGGTCCTGGAGTGGAAACAGGTTTCTATTTCCTGGAATGATTTTGAGCGATTGTTTCTGTGAGGGCTCTTTTTGGACTCTGCAAGGCCGTTCTCCAAGGAGGAGTGGTCTCTTGTGGGGGTCCGCCTCATGGAGGCCCTCTTTGATGATTGCACCGTAGACGTGGGATCACTGCTGGTGCAGTGGAAAAAGAGTGAGGATCTTTGGCGGGGGTCTGGTTCTTGTACCCCTCGGAGTTCCCAGTGGAGCTCTTCTGTCTCGGACATGGACAAGGGGAAGTTTGAGTTTCTGTGCAATGTGGAGCTCTCTCCCCACCCTGGGATGGTGTGCTAGGGGACGGGTCCAACTCGGGGAATGGCGATGGTTCCCCTGGGGTGGATTTGGCTGTGCCAGGCTCCCTTGTGCCACTCTGCAGTGATGCGGCTCCACGGACTGCACCTCTCTCGGCACCCCTCCCCTCCTCCATGTTGGGGACAGGGCCCCGCGCCGGTCTCATCCTGTCACAGGCAACTTTTCATTAAAATCCTTTCATTAGGATTTTTCCTCCCAAAGCTGAGACCTTTCAGCAACAAAGTGTAAACAATGGTTATCTGCCGCTGTGCAATCCAACAGGTGGATCCGTGATTAGTCTCCTGTGGATGTATGGATTTACTGACCACTCATGGCAGAGCTGCTCTTGCTCTATGACGAGACACAGATCTTTGTTATTCATTCTTTTCGATTGTATACTTAGCTTAGCCTTCCGAGAAACCTTTCCCTTTCTATTACTTTTTAGTACAGTTAAAATGTAGTATATATATAATAAAATACTAAATCAAGCCTTCTGATCATGGAGTCAACATTCTTGTCTCTCTCTCATCCTGAAAACCCTTGTGACCAGCGTCACATCGTCCCAGTCCACACTGGGTTTGCAGGCCGTGCTGGCACCTGTGCCCGCCATGGCGCCCCCTGCCAGGGCTGTGGCACAACAGGGCGCTGAGGTATTTACCTTTAGTGTGAATGCCAACACGGCTGGCGGGAGGCCAGTGGGTGCCTGGGGCCGTGGCGCTTCCTCACCGAATTTGTGGACACTTTCCTCGTGCCAAGTGACCGCGCATCCAAGGAACCCCGAACGTTTCTGGCAAGAAGCCAAAACCAAGTCCAATGAGATGTCTGAGCCTGCCTCCTCATGGCATCTGCAGGGTCATGGAGGGGGCTCCTCTGGCTGCAAGGTGTGCAGGGGCGAGTGGTTTTGAGTTGGCTTCTTCAATCATCTCCTCTTGTCCCTGTGGGGCCCAAGGGCCGGGACACAGCAGGTGCTGTGGCTTTGTCGGAAGGTCCCCAGGTTTTTCCTATGCTCAGGAGTGTTACTCATAACACCCATGACCCGCTTTTGTATAAGCTGGAGAGGGAAGTCCATGATGCGGTTGCTCAGCATGGTTTGGAGTCTGCTGAAGTTATGCAGACCCTCGGGAGGGTTGTTATGGATGTGCTGACACCTCATGACCTCTGTCGTGTAGCACATTCGCTTTTTGACTTTGTGCAGTTTGATGTTTTTGAGACCAAGTGGGCTCGTTTGATGGCCCAAGCGGTGGTGCAGAATCCTGCACTGGCGCCGCAGGACCCCAGGTGTGTGGATGTCACTGACATGCTGCTGGGCACAGGGCTTTATGAAAATGCTCAGGGGCACGTTGGCTTCGATCCCCTTGTGCTTGACCAGTGCCCCACACTGGGCATGGCAGTGATTGTTCCGACCCTGGAAATGGCTGCTCTGAGGCAGCCGTTTGCAACCATTGGCCAGGGGGTTGATTTGATGAGTCTTTCATGGCATTTGCAGCAAGGCTGACTGCATCTGATTAGGGGCAGGTGCCTGATCCTGTGGCAAGGAGGATTGTGATTGCAAACCTTGCGAGGTGTAATTGCAAGGATGCTTGTAGGAGGGTCATAGCAGCTGTGCCTGGTTTTCCTACTGTCTCTCAGATGGCGGAGGCCTGTGCGGACATAACCCCTTGGGTTAGAAGTTGGCTGCTGTGGCTGCCAATGTGCAGCCAGTCTGGGCAGCACCGCAGGGCAGGTGGCCACAGCAGAGGAATGAGCAGGCGGGCAAGAAGCAGGGGAAGAAAGCACAGAAGTTCAGATTTCCCATGTTTTTTTTTTTTGGTCGGTGTGGTAGGCTGAATCACATGTCCAATATCTGCAAGGCGACTGTTCATGTTAATGGCCAGGTTTTTCCGGGCTCGGGAGACGTGAAGCAGAGCGCGCAGAAAAGACACACCCAGACACAAGATTCTCTCCATACCCAGGAACCGATGGAGGTCTCCTTTGCTGGCTTGCAGCCAGGACCCGCGGATCAGCAGGTGTGGATGTCTGCACCACAGCAACAGTTGTCTTAGAATCTTGTTAAATACACAAGGTTCCCCTGGATTCCTTTGATCCCGTGGGTGGGGGCATGAGTGCTCTCCTGATGGGGAGATCTAGTGCCACCCTTCAGGGCATCATTGTGCCCCTGGGGCTCATTGATGCAGATTTCACAGGGCAGATTTGTGCCATGGTCTCCACACCCACCCCCTCCCGTCACAATCCCGAAAGGGACGTGACTTGCTCTACTTGTGCCTTTTAAGTCCTCTGTTGGCAGGACAGCTGACCGGTTGCGTGTAGCTGGTGGCTTTGGATACACTGGGCCGCCTCAAGTTCGCTGGACTGCTGTCCTGACCAAGGACCGTCCTGAGATGCTGTGTACCCTGTCTGTTCCTGGTGCGACGCCATCGGAAATCCACCTCCGCGGGCTTCTTGAGAGTGGTGCTGACATCATGGTTCTCTCCCCTTCGGCCTGGCCCCCAGAGTGGCCCCTGGATCCAGTAGGGACGTCTGTCGCGGGCCTGGGAGGGACGGCGCAATGCTACTTGAGCCTGCGGCCCATGCTGCTTGCCAACCCAGAGGGACAGACAGCCTGGGTTAGGCCTCATGTTACTTCAGCTCCTCCCCCCCTCTGGGGGAGGGATGTTCTTCTGTCTGGGGGATGTGCATCGGGACGGATTTTTGATGGGGGCCACTGCGATGAAGGGCGCAGAGTGTCATACGGCTCCTATTCGGTGGCTGGTGGACAAATCTGTCTGGGAGAAGCAGTGGCCCCTCCCTCAAGATAAATTGGTCGCCCTTCAGAATCTGGTGAAGAAGCAGTTGGACCAGGGTGAAGCCGGCAGGGGGGCTTTGTACAAACCACGAACCAGAGAGGGCTGCTGTAGAACGTGCCTCGAGCTGCTTTAATTTTCAGCATCAGTCTCATTACATGGTTATGACAATGGGAAGATGCCAGCAGCTTACATTCTAGGCAGCAGACCAGGAACTTAATGTTACAACTTACTTTATAAGTTTCTTGACCAATCACACAAAGCAAAAGCACATTGACAGCAGTTCTAGCCAATCACCATAAGCACACGTACCTTTGGTTAAAACAATGCTTTCATATTTTGAATACAATACCTACTTGTAAGCCTTAAAACACAATGCACAGAGCTCCATTATTAAGCTTTAATCTTCCTAATATCTTGCTAGATAAACTTTCTGTAGCTTACAGAGCTATTCTCGAGAAGTGTTAATACACAGACCATTGTTCTATTTGCCCTTGCTTTTCTACAGTTTAAATACTTTTTCTGCTGACCTATCTCATGGCTGCTGCATAGCTCTGCTCACAGTTCTGCTGTGTCTGAGGCCTGCATCTTGAAGCTTTCCCAAAATCCTCTAATTTTGTGGATTCCCACACAGGGTCATCTGGAGCCTTCTACCAGTGTCTGGAACACTCCTGTCTTCTGCATCAAAAAGAAATCTGGGAAGTGGAGGTTGTTGCAAGACCTCTGAAAGGTTAATGCCGTGATGGAAAGCATGGGAACATTGCAGGCGGGCATGCCATCGCCTACCATGCTTCCCTCAGACTGGTCGGTCCTCATTGTGGATCTGAAGGATTGTTTCTTTACGATTCCTTTGCATCTCGATGACAGACTGAAGTGTGCCTTCTCAGTGCCAGCGATTATGGAGCTGAGCCCACACAGAGATATCAATGGAGGACGTTGCCCAAGGCATGCAGAATTCTCCTGCCTTGTCTGTTGTTCACAAGCAGTTTCCTGATGCACATCTGTATCATTATATGGACAACATTCTGATGGGTATGCCCGCCCAGGATGAGCTGCTGAGGATTCAGCCTCGGTTGCTCGATGCTTTGCATGCTCATGGACTGCAGGTGGCTCCAGAAAAGGTTCAACAACAACCACCTTGGAAGTACTTGGGGATCAAAATTCTGTAAGGGATGATCCGTCACCTGGAGGTGCAATTTGTGCATTCTGTGAAGACACTGAATGATGCTCAGAAATTGGTAGGTGTCATCACTTGGTTACGTCCGTACTTGGGGCTAACCGATGCACAGCTGTCTCCTCTGTATGATTTGTTGAAAAGAGACTCTGATCTAAAGTCACCTCGCACACTGCCCCCTGAGGCATGTAAGGCGTTGGAGGTGGTTCAGCAAGCTGTTTCGGCTTGCCAAGTTTATCGCATTGATCCCTCGGTTGATGTCACTGTGTTCATCAGCACTCCAGATTTGTATCCCACAGGCATCATTGGCCAATGGAGTGACAAATGGTCCGATTCCTTGCATGTGTTGGAATGGCTTTTCCTGCCCCATCTGCCACAGAAGACGGCAACTGCATTGTTTGAGCTGATTGCTCACTTGATAATCAAATGCCGGCAACGGTGTTTGCAATTGATGGGTGTGGATCCCGCAAAGATCATACTCCCGGTGCAATGGGGGATTTTGACTGGAGCTTTGCAAACAGTGTGTCCCTGCAGAGTTCTCTGGAAAGTTTTTCAGGGCAGATCATTTATTATCTGCCCAGTCTTAGGTTACTGCATATGGAAAATTTCACACAAATCCCTTTGCAGCCCAAAAATAGCCAGGAACCTGTGCAAGGACCCGCCGTCTTCACTGACAGTTCAGGGAAAACAGGAAAGGCTATTGTTACTTGGAGGGATGAATCTGAGTGGCAGGTTCTGGAAGGTCATGAGGATGGGTCAGCCTAATTGGTTGTAACTGAGGGCTGCTGTCATGGCATTTGGGAAATTTTCCCAGGAACCTTTCAACTTGGTCATGGATTCCGCCTATGTGGCCAATACCACACAGAGTTTGGGTCATTCCGTTTTGAAGGAGGTCAGTAATCCTGCCTTGTTTCATTTACTGAAGACCTTGTGGTGTGACATTCAGGCCCGGGTTCATCCATTCTATGTTCTGCATGTGAGGAGTCACACCAATTTGCCAGGCTTTATAGTGGAAGGTAACACGAGGGCTGACAAGTTGGCTAACCCAGCGTGGGTAGCGCCTCAGCCTGATACACTTGCACAGGCCGAGGCATCACATGGGTTTTTCCACCAAAACGCACATACCCTGCAGAAGCAGTTTCAGCTGATGCCAGCTAAGGCTTGTGACATTGTTGAGTCATGTGATGACTGCCATGCACTTGCTCCGCCTTTGCCGGCTGGGGTAAACCCCAGAGGCCTTAGGGCCTTCGAGCTTTGGCAGACCGATGTCACCCAGATTGCTGAGTTTGGCCGGCTCAAGTATGTGCATGTCACGGGAACACATTCTCCTCTGCGATGTGGGTTTTGGCTCACATATTTGGGAGAAGGCCCGTGATGTCCTTGCCCACTGGAGGCAGGCCTTTGCTGTTCTGGCCATACTTTCTGCTGTGAAAACCGACAATGGTCTTGCTTACGCATTGCAAAAGGTGCGGCAGTTCCTGCAGTTGTGGGGTGTCTCGCACAAGTTTGGTATCCCTCATTCACCGACTGGTCAAAATATTGTAGAATGCGCTCATGGTACTCTGGAGCGGGTTCCTCAAAAACAAAAACGGGGAATGCAGGGTGAAACCCCGCACAGTCGGTTGGCAAAAGCCTTGTGCACAATCAGTCATCTCACTGTGCCACTGTTTTGCGGAGAAAAGAAGAAACCTCACAACTTTGTAAAAGTTGTAAAGCCCGGTATGCTTTTATTACGACGCGCACCGGACGCAAGCCTCCCCAAAAAGGCAAGTGTGCCTCTGAAGACCTCGGGTCTTCTTTTATCCCCCTTCCAAATGCATATGCATACAGTTTCACAATAAGTTCATACATATTCATTCCGCGTGACATTTAGCACCAGTTCTTCCTTATCAAAGGAATTTCTAGGTGTGGGGCAGATTGACCTTGTGGTCATTTCTGTTTTTCTTTCTCTGTCTCCTTGCTGTCTCTGGAATGCGGCTTTCCTTCAGCTTTGGCCCCAAAGACCTCTCACCTCTTCCAGACACTTCACCTAATTCAGAATGGATCCCCACTCCATCTCATTCCCTCCTTTCCTAGGAAATAAGTAAATTCTTTTACTTAAGGAAAACCTCCACGACAATAAGTGTCTTTTAACGCTTCACCATGTACATTTGACACAGAGGTTAGTACAGCTATTCGTTGTAGCATTCTACAGTTCCAAATTAACAATGTAATAAATAATCCTAACCTTATCCCAACTAATATTAGTAAAACTACAATGGCGTGACACAACTTATTAAAGATTCCATTCACAGTTGGTGACCACTCAAAGATCACATCCCACCAGTGGTGATCCATATTTTGTTTAATTCTTTGTAGAACCCTGGTTATCTCCTTTGTATCGTGTTGGACAGTAATTAAGGTTTTCTTTCCACTTTCTTGGATTTCCTTCAGGATTTCCAATAAGTCTTGGTGCTCAATTAATTGTTTCACTAATGTAAGGTTCATCCCAATAGGGGTGGGTGGTAGTCTGTGATACATCGTGTAATTAGCTTTAATCAGCTGGTGGGATGTCACTGAGGCCAAGTACGAAAAATCACACCCGATAATCTTAACAAAATGACAAATACAGAAGTTAGAATGATTTCTACTAGACAGAATAACATCATTGTTATCAATTTTTACTGCAGCACAGGCAGTCCTCAGACACACACACCCTTTTCCAGTATATACGAGTACAGTTTTCTGGTCAGTGACTGGATGAACTTCAAAGTGACAAATACTCTGTTCAGTGTCCAAACACACATCCTGAGCATTAATAGTATTGCTTTCACAAATGAATCTCATCTGTTCTCTAGTAATGCAGGATTCTAAGTTTACTGTCTGCCACTTTCCATTCATCTTTCGTGCCCACACTCTATGT
Source organism: Passerculus sandwichensis (assembly GCA_031885435.1). Classification (NCBI taxonomy): domain Eukaryota; kingdom Metazoa; phylum Chordata; class Aves; order Passeriformes; family Passerellidae; genus Passerculus; species Passerculus sandwichensis. The sequence goes on from CM063150.1 coordinate 3,408,014, forward strand.
TCTGAAGGATAGAGTATTGTTTTTTCATGGTTTAATCCTAGGGCAATGATGGGATGGATAACATAAACAGTGGCATTACGTATGGTAAGCACAAAGGCAGTTACTACATTAGAAACGGGATCATAGGTGAAATTCACCATAGTCCACCAGGATTGAAACTTCCTTTCAAAATCAATTGCGTTATCCCACACAATCTTCCGAATTTCAGCTGGAAAATTACCTTCACTCCCTTCCCATATGATCAGAGCTGCTGTTGCCTGCACCCATAACTGTGCTTGTATACAACTGAAAGCTAAAGACACATTATCTTGAACTGTACTAAGTGCTTCTACTATCAGCTTGTGGTCTTGGTCCCCGGCCGTTTCCCATTTTGACAGAACTTCTGAAATCTGCCACTGGCTAGTTCCTAATGCCAATAGAGATGACTGTAAGGGTTGCTTCAATTTTGTTAGGCTACCTGCTGCAGTGGCCAGTTTATTCATTAGTATTTCTGAATCAATTCCATTTAAAACTCCTAATCCTGTCCCTAATATGCCAGTTAGATCCTTTCTTGTTCTGCTCCTGAGGTATGCCTGTTTTTGTAACCATGTTGTCCAGCCCTCAAAGGAAGTTTTTAGGAAGGAGGAGCAGGCTGGTTGGTTTTTTAGATGTTAATTTGCATTATCAACTCCACACGTTTCAGAGACCATTCTGGATTGAATAATAGTTGTTGCTCACCCACATTCCTTACTACATAGGGGCCTATTCCATACACCTCAGGTTCAAGTTTGGGTTGAGTCTGAACTATTTGAGTCTTGGTATGGGTTGTATAGGGTCCTGCTGTGGTAAAAGATGTAGTGTCTAGTTTGAATTTAAATGAAAGCCTGATATCTTCCTGTGCCCAAAGGCAAGTTATTTCTACAGGCTGTATTAAGGTGAAATTACACCAGCAGTCTGATTCATTTAGGCTATCACAGATTTCCTGGTGTTCATGTACACCAGGAGAGGTTGAGACACTAATTTCATTTGGTCTCTCATCAGCCGTCCCATTTATCATCCGGCACCCTACCTTGATTTCTTCTCCTCTAATCCCTTGAAGTGTCCACAGCTTCCGTTCCTGCCATTCCTGTTCCTCATATATCTGATCTCCATGAATTACCACAGTGGATAGATTTAAATCCTTTATCTCAGAAGTTTTTCCCATGGATCCAGTATATTGATTAAACTTCTGGGACCAAGGCCATTCAGCATTGCTCTGAATAAAGGTACTCTCAAGTTCTAAAACTTCAGTTATGATTACACACAAAACAATTCTACAAACTAAAATATGAGCTACTCCCGACCGCAATATACTCATTTTGCCCGAGTAAGTTTTAGTCTCAGTTCATTGTCTCCTGGTGTCACTCCTCAAGGGGTTTCTGGGCCTTCTTCACCCAAGAGTGATGAATCCAGGTGTTCTGCTCCTTGATTCTGATTGCAGTGAAGGTGGTGAGAAGCACTTGGAACGGTCCCTCCCACTGTGGTTCCAAGGTCTTTTCTGCAAGAGACTTAACATATACTTAACATATAATCTCCAGGTTGTATGTTATGTACTGGCCCATCTAATTCCCTGCTCTGAGTTCCAGCCACATGTTTCTCAATTTCCTTGAGCTGTTTGTTTAAAGCCACCATGTAGGTGGCTAGTGTTACCTCTCCAATATGGGTGGACACTCCCTTTTGTATTCCATATGGTCTTCCATAGAGTATTTCAAAAGGGCTCAACTTTTCTTCAGCTCGAGGTTTCGTTCGAATTCGCACTAGTGCTAGTGGAAGAGCTTGGGGCCAGGGTAGATTAGCTTCCTGCCCCAGTCTTATGATTTGCTGTTTAATCAAATGATTCATCTTCTCCACCTGGCCGCTTGATTGGGGGCGGTATGTGGTGTGAAGTTCCCAGTCTATGCCCAGGTGGCTACTAATCTGTTGCACTATTTTGGAAATTAAATGTGATCCTCTATCTGAGGATATTGTGGCTGGAACTCCGAAGTGTGGTATTATTTCTTGTAATAATACTCTGGTCACTTCTCTAGCTTTGACAGTTCTGGTGGGGAACACTTCTGGCCACACTGAAAATGTATCTGTCAATACCAGCAAATACCGATACCCCCCTTTCCTTGGGAGTTCTGAAAAGTCAATTTGCCACTGTTGTCCAGGCCCATGGCCTCTCCCAGTCTGACCGAGCTTCAGTCTGGGGGTATTTTTGGGGTTAGTCTGGAGGCAAAGATCACAATGTCGGATCACCTGAGTAATAGTGGCATATAAATTCCTAGCAACAATTCTTTCAATCAGGTATGTGTATAGGGCATTTATTCCCCAGTGCGTTTTCTGGTGTTCTTCCCTTACTAGTGACCACAATAGATGGGAAGGGATTACCAGTTTCTTTTCAATGGTAGCCCACCCTTCTTGGTTATACGTCCCTTTTTGATCTTCAATTAATTTCCTATCTCTCTTGTTGTATTCTGGCTTACCTTCAAGGGAGATTTGTCCATCTGGAATAAGGACTCCTTCAGTAGCTACCTCACTTTTTGCTGCTTCTTTTGCCTCTCTATCCGCCAGCTCATTTCCTTCTTCCAATTCTGAGCTCACTTTTTTGGTGTGCCTTAATGTGCATAATTGCTACCTTTTCAGGCAGCTGAACTGCTTCCAGCAGCTGGATTATCTCTTGTGCATGTTTGATGTTCTTTCTCTGTGAGGTAAGCAGTCCCCTCTCCTTCCAGATGGCCCCATGTGCATGTACAACTCCAAATGCATACCTCGAGTCTGTGTAGATGTTTATTCTCCTCCCTTTTGCCCTTTCTAAGGCACGGGTCAGGGCAATTATCTCAGCCTTCTGCGCAGAGGTACCTGTTGGTAAGGGTCCAGACTCGATTACCTCTCTGCAGGTGGTCACTGCATACCCAGCATGTCGCTTCTCATTGGTAACATAGCTGCTCCCGTCAGTGAACCAGGTCTCTGCATCATCCAGAGGAGTGTCCTTTAAGTCTGTGCGGCTGGAGAAGGTAGCTTTAATGGTTTCTAGGCAATCATGGTGTACTGCTTCTCCTTGGTTTCCACTGAGAAAGGAAGCTGGGTTGACAATATTAGTCACCACGATCTCTACATCATCTTGCTCTACTATGATGGCCTGGTATTTCAAAAATCTCTGTGGTGAAAGCCAGTGGCCACCCTTTACTTCCAGTACTGCAGATACTGTGTGGGACAGTAGCACAGTCAATTTTTGTCCCAGGGTAAACTTGCGTGCCTCTTGAATGTTCAGCATGACTGCTGCTACAGCTCTGAGGCAACCTGGCCATCCTTTGGCTGTTGCATCTAGCTGCTTAGAGAGGTAAGCAACTGCCCTCTGGTATGGACCCAAGTCCTGAGCCAGTATTCCCAGGGCAATTCCCTGTTTCTCATGGGAAAATAGGAAGAATGGTTTACTCACATCTGGAAGTCCCAAAGCTGGAGCTGACATGAGAGCATCCTTCAGCTGGTGAAAGGTCCATGTTGCTTCTTTTGTCCACTGGAGATCTCTGCTTCCATCGGCAATCAGGGCATAGAGGGGTCTGACAAGCAGTCCATAATTATAAACCCACAGCCGGCACCATCCTGCCATGCCTAAGAAGGTTCGGAGCTCTTTTATTGTCTGGGGTTTTGGGGTTTGGCATATGGCCTCCTTGCGAGCCTGCCCTAAAGTCCCTTGCCCAGCACTCACCTCGTAACCCAGGTAGATAACTTTCTGTTTCACCACCTGTGCCTTTTTCTTTGATACTCTGTATCCTTGGAGTCCTAGGAAATTCAAAAGGCTTACCGTCCAGGCCACACATGCTTCCCTCGTCCCAGTGGCCACTAGAAGGTCATCCACATACTGCAAAAGCCTTCCTTCTTCCTGTGGAGCTTCCCAGGACTCCAGATCCTTTGCAAGTTGCTCCCCGAACAAAGTAGGGGAATTTTTCCAGCCTTGGGGTAGTCTGGTCCATGTGAGCTGGGTTTTGCTCCCACTTTTAGGGCTTTCCCATTCGAATGCAAAGATTTTTTGGCTGGCTTCATGGATGGGGAGGCAAAAGAAGGCATCCTTTAAATCTAAAAGAGTAAACCAGGTTAGCTCAGGTGTTAGGCAAATTATTAAAGTGTATGGATTGGCTACCACCGGATACAGATCTTCTGTTATTTTATTGACAGCCCTCAAATCCTGTACTATCCGGTATGACCCATCAGATTTCCAAACAGGTAAAATGGGAGTATTGAAATCAGATTGGCATTCTTTCAGTAATCCTAACCGCAGAAAATTTTCAATTATTGGGCTGATTCCTTCCCTATCCTCTTTCTTTAGGGGGTACTGCTTGATTCTCACTGGTTGTGCTCCCTCCTTGAGCTTGATTACTATGGGGGAGGCATTTTTTGCCCTCCCTGGCACATCAGAGGCCCACACCCCAGGAAATACCTGACCTAGTATTTCTTCATCAATTTCTTCCTTAATGCCAATAGCTGTCCGAGTTAAACTTAATACCTCTATGTACTTTTTATCATTCACCTCCAGAGTAATTTCCCCATTTTTGAATGTAATGGTTGCTTGTAATTGTTCCAATAAATCTCTCCCTAAAAGTGCCCTTGGTGAATTAGGCATGTACAAGAATTTATGTATACCCCATTGTTTTCCCAATTTATACCTCAAAGGTTTACAAAAATATGCCCTTTCAGACTGGCCAGTTGCCCCCTGCACTACAACATAATCATTTTCCACAGGTACTAAAGCTTTCTTTAAGACTGAATATGTAGCTCCCATGTCAACCAAAAATTCCACCCTTTTCCCTTCTTCCCCCAGCCTCATTGTTATAACCAGTGGATCCGCTAGGGTGGAATCCCCCGGTCCTCCTCAGTTGTTTTGTACGTGTGCAGCCATCTGTTGGTCACTCCTTCTTCATTCTGGGCATTGGCCTTTCCAGTGACCAATTCTTTTGCAGATTGCACACTGGTTCCTGCCCAGCCGAGGTGGTCCTTGTCTCGGCGGTCCCTGGTTGTATTTCCTCTGCCTTTCGTCCTGTACCACTGCCACCAACCTTTTAGGCGTTTGGCAGTGAGTTTCGGGTCAACATAATTCCTCGCAATCCTTTCTCATGCTTCTAAATCAAGGGTGGTAAATGGCACTTTAATCATTAATTTGGCTCCTTCTGGTCCCACTGCCTGTCGCAGAGGGGCCTGTAGCACTACTTGCCTCCTAGTTCTAGATGCAACTGGACTCCCACGGGTAGGGTGGGTTCTAGTAGATGTGCCTTCCCCACCTGAGTCCTCCTCCTTTTTGGGGAAGTTCCCTTCCTCCTCATCCTCAGTTTCAGCCTCAACCTCCCAGCCCCCCCCGCCTCGGGGAGGAGCTGGAGGCGCTTTCACCCACTCAAATGTGTCCCATTCTTGCTCCTCAGAATGATAGACCTTATCTGATCTCATACACTGTTGTCCTATACTGCATGCTGAACAACAGCGTTTGATTTGCCCTCTCTTTGCCTTGTTATCTTTCTCAAGGGCCAAGACCAGTGGGTCTGAGGGTGATTTAATCCCACAGTCCTTTTGCCACTCTTGGTGATTTCTTAAAACAAAAAACATATCAGCATATGAGACCTCATCCCATTTACCTTCCTGTCTTACAAACAACATTAACTGCAGTAAAGTATTATAGTCTAGGGTTCCAGTGGGTGGCCACCTTGCTCCGTCCTCTAACCTGTATAAGGGCCACCAGCGTGTGCAATACTGGATTAGATCCTTTTTATTCTCAGAGACCCCCCGGCTAGTGATTTCCTTCCAGTGGGCCAAGATGCACCCTAAGGGGCTGGCCTGTGGAACTTCCTTGCTCTGGTTATTTCCCATTATTTCCTTCTTGCCCTATCTCGCTTCCACCCAAACCTCTTTTCACAGGACTTCACAGTAGCTTCCCAGTCCTCCTCCCACACACTCCAAGTGGCAGGTATCAGATGCGATTTCCCACACACAAATTTTAAGATCTTAGACTCTGAATCAGCTTGATCAGAAACCTCTAATCTACACTTGGGGCATGTGCCTCATCGCTTGTTAGAACAGCAATACCAGCGTTTCTCACAAACTATGCACTGTAATAACACCCATGCAGCGTGCCAGCCCCTTGATGTACCAAAGGCTACTCGAAATTTCCCGCAAAGGCAAGCTATTCCATTTATTACAGGGAGCTCTAAATCCTCTACGGCAGGCTGTTCCCAGTCCAGACTTACAAGAGTGCCAGCTGAAGTCCGGTAGAGCCCCTCTAAATGAACTCGTTCGTCTCCCCTATCTATCCAATAATTCACCGGATTCACAAACTCCCAGGGGTCGAGTCCAAACCACTGAGGCAGAGGAACCCCTCAGGTTCGTCTAGCCACGGTGAGAGTGTACACAACCTACACCACAATTTACCACCTTTATTCAATAAACGTCCTCACCCACGCTTTTCCACAGTTTACTCTGTTTTCTCTGTCGGGCGCTCCCCGCTCCCACAGCCTGCTTCCGCCGGTGTTTATTCAGCCTCTCCAGCGGCGGGTAGGACTTCCCCCGCCCCCGCGCAGTAGAGCACTATGGATCTACTCTCTTTTATACACCATACACTTCATACACTTGCACAATTACAAATACAGCGCGCTGATCACACAATGCAACATACAGCAACACAGTGTCCGGACACCACTCACACACACACAAACAAAGAAAACATACGCAGGTTCAGCTCTGCCCTATCAGAACAATGAACCCCAATACACGCATACACGGGTTCACCCAGCTCACCCCAGAGCTGCTGGCGGTTCCGCTCTATCAGAACGATGAACCCCATCTCTAATACAGCTGCTCTATCAGCTGAACCCAGACGTCTCTGGGTGGTTTACTCCTTTGCTCTCCTTCCCCTCCCGCAGGGGCCCCTCAGTACATACCGTATGTTCCTCCGCAGGCCAGCAGGTCCTTGTCTGTCACAGCAGGAGGCAAGTCGAGAGGAGCGTAGCCTCCTGCAGGAAAATCCTGGGGCGCGCCTAGGAGTCCGTCGGTTCCCCCCCTGCCCCTGCGGGGACAGAGAGGGAGACGGAAAGTATCTCTCTCTCCTGGCTGGCTCACCAAGAATGTTTTGTGGAGAAAAGAAGAAACCTCACAACTTTGTAAAAGTTGTAAAGCCCGGTATGCTTTTAGTACGATGCACGCTGGATGCAAGTCCCCCAAAAAGGCATGCGTACCTCTGAAGACCTCGGGTCTTCTTTTATCCCCCTTCCAAATGCATATGCATACAGTTTCACAATAAGTTCATACATATTCATTCCGTGTGACATTTAGCACCAGTTCTTCTTTATCAAAGGAATTTCTAGGTCGGGGGTAAATCGACCTTGTGGTCTTTTCTGTTTTTCTTTCTCTGTCTCCTTGTTGTCTCTGGAATGTGGCTTTTCCTTCAGCTTAGGCCTCACAGACTTTTCACCCTTTCCATACATTTCACCTAATTCAGAATGGATCCCTACTCTGTCTCACCCTAATCAAGAAGAGGGGAGAAGGAATATGAGAGATTACAGGTCCCTGATGACCAGAGAGATAAAAGAATCAGTCCCTAGAGGGAGTAATACCAGGTTAGCATTTGACAGCACCCAGGAAAAAGACAAGACCCCAACACCATGGCTTAACAGGGCCAAGTAAAACTTCCAGATTTACTCTAATGTTGACCTAGATAGCCCCAAAGGCCAAGTCCTTCTCAACATACAATTTGTACTAAATCCTGGCCAGATATCAGATGAAATTTAGAAAGAATAGAGGACTGGTAGGAAAAAAGTATAATGAACTGCTGAGAGAAGTCATAAGAGTATATCTGAGAAGAGAAGAAAAAAAGACAAAAACAAAACTAAAATTATGGTAGCCATAGGCAGAGAAACTGGGGGAGCCAACAAGGATGAGCCAGTAGAACCACTTAGAAGACACAAAGGTTTTATAGGACCAATAGGGGCTAGGGCTCTACTCAGTGACAAATATTGTTATTATTGTGGAGAGAAAGGACAACTAAAGGGAAATTGTAAGAAACGCCAATTAGATGAAGCCATAGCCTGGGAGCAAGAAACTCTAAAGAACATTTTAAGAAGAGATGAGAAGTATGCGGAACAGGGTTGTCAAGGGTTGTATGCCCCTGGGGAATTTAATGAATCATCTAGAAGAGCCCTTAGTAAATTTCGAGATTGGTCCCCAGAATGATGAATTTGAAGTTTTAGTTGATACCAGAGCAGACAAGTCATGTGTGACTAAAATACCAACAGGAATCACAGTCGGTAAAAATGTCTGCAAAGTACAAGGGGCCACAGGAGAACCATTTGAGACCCAGATCATAGAAGATGTAGAAATTAGAGGAAATTCAAGAGAGTGTTGAGCTAATTCCATTTACATCCCCAAGTTAGGTTGTGATTTATTAGGATATGATTTACAAATCAAATTGGGAATTGGAGTAATGCCAAAAGAAGGAAAAATGATAGTACAAATAATGGTCTTAACTAAGGGAGGCATAGATGAAATCAATCCAAACGTGTGGGTGGGGGAGGGAAAAATTGGTAGTTAGAATATTGCACCAATAAAAGTAGAGCTGCAGAAAGACATCTCCCCCATTCGGGTAAGGCAGTATCCAATTTCCCCAGAGGCAAAGAAAGGACCAGCCCCAGTAACTGACCAGCTATTAAAGGAAGGACTTTAGAACCATGCATGTCTCCACATAATACTCCCATACTAGCGTTGAGAAAAGCTGATGGAAGGTATTGATTAGCACAAGATTCAAGAGAAGTTAATGAAAGAATGGTTGCGAGGCACCCGGTAGTACAAAACCCGTACACATCGTTTTAAGCCAAGTACCTGAGGAGCATGCATGGTGGTCAGTCATGGATTTAAAGGATGTCTTCTGGGCATGTCCCCTGGCTGAAGAGTGCCGGAACTGGTTTGCCTTTGAATGGGAGGACATTGAAAAGAAAAGAAAACAGCAACGAAGGTGGACACATCTTCCCCAGGGGTTTACAGAATCCCCCAATCTCTTTGGCAAGCTCTAGAAGAAGTCCTAGAACAGTTTAAACCTGAGAATGGAGTACATATTTTACAATATGTTGATGATTTACTTGCATCAGAGGGAGAACAAGACAAAGTTAGAAGTTCTAGCATAGAGTTCCTAAATTTCTTAGGGGAAAAAGGCCTAAAAGTATCACAAAAGACACTGCAATTTGTGGAACAAAAGTAACATATCTAGGACATATAATCACCCAAGGGTATAAAAGGTGAAGCCCCAAGAGAATGTTGGGAGTTCTGTCCATCCCTGCCCCAAAGACCAAAAGAGATGTGAGAAAATTATCAGGTTTGTGTGGGTATTGCAGATTATGGCTTGATCAGTGTACTAAAAGTGTTACATTTCTATATGACAAATTGAAAAACTCAGAGCTTGTAATCTGGACCTCAAATGACAAGGAACAGCTTCGGAATCTGAAAATTAAATTGTCCTCTGCCCCTGTACTGAGCCTACAAGACCTTAGAAAGATGTTCGACCTATTGGTAAACGTGGAAGAGGGGACAGCTTGTGGAGTCCTTACACGGGATAGGGGAGGATGCAGGTAGCCGGTTGCATCTCTCTCCAAGTTACCAGATCCAGTAGCCAGAGGGTGGCCAGCCTGTGTGCAAGTGATAGAGGCAACAGCCACCCCAATAGAAGACACACAGAAACTAACCTGAAAGGGGAAGATCCGGGTTCATACCCCACACAATGTAAAAGCTGTTTTAAGTCACAAGGTCCCTCAGGGGCTAACCAACTCCCAAATACTAAACCATGAAATAATACTAATAAGTACCAAGGGCCTCGAATTAGCCACTTCAAAATGTTTAAATCCAGCCCAGTTCCTCACGGGAGAGCTGTTAACAGACCTGGAGCGTGATTGTTTACAAATGATTGAAATGCAGACTAAAGTGAGAGAAGATTTAGAAAAAGGGCCACTCCCATATGGGAGAATTTTATTTACAGATGGATCATCATGAACTGTGGCCAGTAAACAGGTCTCAGGGTATGCAACCATAGATGGGCAGAACATGCAAGTTGAGGAAATGTGAAAGCTACCCTCAAATTGGTGTTCCCAGTGCTGTGAAATCTATGCCCTGAAGAGAGGGCTAGATTTACTAGAAAAAGATAAAGGAACAACCTACACTGACTCCTGGTACGCATTCAGAATTGTCCATACATTCGGTAAAATATGGGAAGAACAGGGGTACCTAAATTCTAAGGCCAAAAATTTAATACATGAAGAGCTAAGAAAATTAGTACTAGAGTCCCTAAGGAAACCAACAGAGATAGCCGAAGTTCACATAGATGGACATCAAAAAGGGGACACCCTTGAAATAAAGGGAAATCATTTGGCTGATCAAGTAGTGAAAGAAGTAGCTTTGGAACAGGAAAGTCCAGTTAAAATTCTTAAGATAGAGGGAACACCTAGTAGAGAAAGAAAAGAGGAAAGACCCATCTTTGACGAGAAAGAATTAAGAGAGTTAGAAAAGATTAGAGGACAGCAAAAAGAAAATGGAGAATGGTGGACCGACCCCTGATAGACCGCAAATTTTAAATAAAGTTCTAGCCGGAAAGGTGATGACAGAGTTACACGAGTTGACCCATTGGGGAATACAAGGCTTATGTGATCCCTTTCCAAGGGATCATATGTGCATGGGAGTACATAACATAGCAAAGGCAGTTACCAAGGGATGTTTAACTTGCCAACAAATTAATCAGAACTTAATGAGAAGAGTACTGTCTGATCTGGGGGAAGAGAGTTGTCCTTGCGGCCATTCCAAAGTGTACAGGTAGACATCACAAAATGTCCCCTGTCCAGGGATACAGACACTTATCAGTGACCGTGGATCACCTCACCCATTGGGTAGAGGCGTTCCTGACCAAAACAGAGACAGCCCAAGCAGACACAAAAGCAATCCTTGAAAACATCATTCCCCAATATGGGTTGATAAATAATGTTGATTCTGACCGAGGTCCACATTTTGCTGCCCAAGTCTTAAAAGAAGTTGTTGAAGCCCTGGGAATGAAATGGAGGTTGCACAGCCCATTGGCATCCCCGGAGCTCCAGAGGAGCAGAAAGAATTAATAAAACCATCAAAAACACGTTAACTACATTAGTTACAGAAACCCAGATGAATTGGCTTAAATGTCTACCCTTAGCACTGTTACAAATTAGAACAAGGCCTCAAACAGGTATAGGAGACTCACCTTATGAAATGATGGTTAGGCTCCCCTTCTTGATAACCTCATAGAGCATTGGAATTTATCCAGAAGGAGAGACAGCCACCCAAAAATATCTAAAGGCTATAGGAAATACATTAGAAGATCTTAGGAAAAAGGGCTTTCTCCCTCAGACCTCTCCTTTAGACACTAAGGGACATAACATCAATCCAGGAGAGAGGGTGTTAGTTAAATCATGGAACTCTGCACCTTTAACCTCTAAGTTTGAAGGCCCTTTTCAGGTCCTACTCACCACCAATACAGCCATACAGACCCAAGAGAAGGGGTGGACACATATAACCCAGACTAAAGGACCTGCACCACCTCCCACTGAAGAGACAAAACCAACCACATCCCCTACTAAGTCTTCTAATGAATGGATTGTGACTAATCACTCAGACAATCTAAAGCTAACCGTCCAGAGGAGACCTAAAGACTACTGGAGACTGTTTATAGTCAAAAACTTGTTAAGAACTGTTTAAATAATCAAAACTTGTTAAGAACTGTTAAAAATTGCAGTTAATGTTATTTATCTTTTACTTTTGAGTTTGAAAAGTAGATACTTTTCTGTTGCATGTATTATTAGTTAGTGTTTATTAAATAATGAAGAATTTTTAGTTTGCATTGGAGCCTTTGTTTGTTTCGGCGTATATTATGATTTTGTAGGATTAGGCATAAGGTGTATTATGATTTTGTAGGATTAGCATAAAATCATACTATTATTTTGTAGGGTTAGGCATAAGAGTAAATACCTTGTTCTTTGTTTGGTGTGAGTATTTTATCTATCATTTTGGATGCCGAAAATTCTTAAAGTGATCTGACCATTGAGTTCAAGGTTTTTAGATGAATGTTTTTGTGTTAAAAATTTAAAATACCCCAGTGAACTCCAATCTTAGTGTATAAAGTAATCTCCTATAGAACATCCCTCAGGGCCAAAATAAATTAGTAAAGAAAAGTCAAATGTGTTGACACTGAGAGAATAAAAAACTCTGTACTAAAACCAACAAGCTCTTCTGTAGGAGAAAAGCATAACCAGGAGGCAAGGCTGGGTGAGTCTACAGTCCGCCTAAAACCAGCCACTCCAATCACTGGGTGCAGCTCAGTAGTTGTAGAGTTTAGGGGAATGCCTCATACCAGACTCCTGGGAATGCTCTTACTGATCTTACTGGTTAACATCACGCTGGGAAGTCAGAAGAGCCCATGTGCTAAATGTTACTACCCCCTTTACAGAGGGGAAGAAACCGGATCTTTAATACGAGTACATACAAATTTAAACTTAAACTGTGCCAACCTCTCTCTGTTAGGAACCTGTCTAGGGGAGGCAAGACTTACTGGATTTCACAAAATATAGCCACTTACCAGCAAGGACTGCCTGGGGAGTGTCCTATAGGAGATGCTTGGCTTTGCTTTGAACATAAGTCCAGTCAAAAAGGCACAGCAGACTTAATAAAAGAGAAAGAAGTAACAACATCAGTAAATGAGAAAGAAGACCTAGAAACATCTCGTGGGAAAAACTTGTTCATAGATTTAGTGGAAAAGATCAGTAAAGAGTTAAATGTTACCAATTGCTGGATCTGTGGAAATACACAAATGGCCAAAGTCTGGACTTGGGAAGGGATCAGCTAAAGACCAATAGAAATCTTAAAATGGACAAAAACAAGACAAAAAGTACCTGCTATTGGACAAAGAGGAACAGAATGGTGGGAATTAAAGTCTAAAATAATTGGAGAAGAGCAGTGTATATCAAGGAAAGGGAAAATGTATAAATTTATAAAACCCCAGTAGGAGAAATGTCCTGTAAGAGATATTTAAAAATAAAACATCCAGTAGCTGGGCAGGTCCCTGGAGAATCCAATAAATACTGGAAATATTATTAATTATTTATATACTGGAAGTATTATTTATTATTTATATACTGGTAGTAGTATTTACTAAATTAGAAATAATAAAATTATTCATTTATTATAATATTATTTATTAAATAATAACAAGTAAAATTGCCTTATAAAACAATAATTATTTTAATAGTAAAAATAATAATATTATATATTACATCATATATTAATAAAATATATTATTAATAATTAATATAATATATTATATAATTTATAGTATATATATTCCTTAATATTATATTAGTGTATATTATTATAATATTATAATATATATTATTATAATATTAAAATAATAAATATTGTATAAAATTAAAATATATAATTATTAATAATGAATATAATATATATTATATGCTATATAATATTATATAGTGTAATATATATAATAAATATATAATAAATAATAAATAATAAAAATATAATATATATATATTATATTATATATTATATATTATATATTATATATTATATATTATATTATGCATAATGTATTAGATATTATGTATTATATATTATGTATTATATATTATATGTTATATATTATTTATTATAAAGTATTTATTATGTTAATATAATATATTATATATTATATAATATATAGAAATATAATAGTATATATTATATTGTAATTTATTATATATTATGTTATTTTTTTCTATATTATTATTATTATTATTATTATTATTATTATTGTTATTGTTATTGGTATTGTTATTATTACTATTATTATTTTACAAATAATAGATACTGAAAATCCATTGGGAAGAAAGAAACGGTGTGTCCCTACCAAGAAGGAAAAGGAATAAATCAATTAATAAATCAAGGAACAAATCAAGGAATAAATCAAGGAATAAACCCATTCTGGGAAGTGAGAGAAATGTCCAAGTACTGGGAATTTCCAATGACTCTTAGTGATGCTTCCTGGAAAGCTCCAGAAAACCAGGTTTGGATATGTGGGAATGTGGCTTACACTGAATTACCCGGGGAGTGGAGCAGCACTTGCACTATCGGAATTATTAAACCGTCATTTTTCTTACTCCCAAAAGAGTATGGATTCAACCAAGGGGTCCCAGTATATGACAATTTGAAGAAATCTAGCTGACCAAAAAGAAACTTAATTGAAATTGGAGGAACACAGACACGGAAAAACACAGTATGGACCCCCCAGGAAATAATTTGCACTTATGGACCGGCGACCTGGGCTCAAGATGGGTCCTGGGGACACCGGACCCCAATTTATACGGGGTTAAATCGGATTCTGAGATTACAGGCAGTACTCGAGATGGTATCGAACCGAGCCTCTCTAGCTTTAGACCACATAAATGACCAACTATCCCAGACTAGAACTGCGGTGTATCAAATCAGACTAGCAGTAGATTATTTATTATTTGTGGAAAATTTAACTCCCCCAGTGCTGCTTAGAAATGGATGACTGCAGTAAAGTCATTAGAAATATCTCAAAGGAAATCCGGAAGTTATGTTGGAACACAAGAGTGGACCCCTACATTCGATACCAGCTGGTGGGACAATTTCTGGTCATTAAAAGGAAACTGGTGGGGTAAAAAAACCTTTTTCATCTTATGTGAAATTGCTGGTTTGATCCTCCTACCTTGCATGCTCCCCTGTATAATCCGAGTTGTAACATCTGCTGTACAAGCAAGTGTAATGATACCAAAAGAGCTTAATAAAAAAGAAGTAAAAGTAATCATGATAATGAATGATCAAGAACATCAAGATGCCAAGCAAATTCACAACCAATTTTAAAAATTTTACTTTCAAGAAGTATTTGCTAATTGATGCATGCTTGAGCCCAATTGAACAATTAGAGGGGGAAACCGTAGAGAGTACATTGTTAAGGGAGTTGATATAAAGTTCATTGTTAAAGAAGTTAATATAAAGTTCCAATGTTAATTATAGATTGTTTGTTGAATGTTTAATAGTTATGTCAAGTTCCAATGTCAGTTAAAGGATTTATAATTATGTAAATCCCCTCACTGTCAGGTGTTCCCCCCACTGCTCCTGTCAGTGTTCAGAAGCACACAATCACGACAATGATTCTATGCAGGTGCTTTGATTGAAGAGCTCTGGGTGTCAGGGGTACAAACACAAATCTGTCTCCGACATGCATTCAGGAAGAACATGTTTTTATATTCTATTGTTATATAACTTTCATGTTCATTATTAAACTTATATTGTTCTATTGTATACATAGATTTCATCCAAGCATGGGCTCCTCGTGGCTCCCCTTTAAATTTCTGAAATAGTTTCTCATGATTCTTTGTATGACTATACAATTATTATATTTATTACTAAACAATCATCACATCTAACAATTACATCATTTATCATATACTGCTTACGCAGGTGCAATTTCACATGATCTGGCAAACACAAATTCTAACATTTTCAGAGTCTATTTTAAACATTTTCCAAGGCCCCACTAAGTGTAGCTTCTTTCTAATTCCCCAAATTTCATGATTTTAAAACCTTTTACTGTCACTCCCACTCATCTAAGATGGCGAACCACCCGACACCATAAAGAAGAGGATTATGTCATAATAACCAAATATGAAAATGCCATAAGACCTAGCAGAAAAGAATGACCTAACGAAAACCCCTAGAACAACAAGCCACCATGTAAATGAAGAATTAAAATAACACCTCTAACCAAAGAAAACATAACCACGGACAGAGCTTTTTGCCTTCGTCACCCTAACCAGAGCAGGCCAAGAGCAGCACAGGGACCATGGACCTGAAACCAGCAGTGCCTCCCAGAGACTCTTGAAAGGAGAGAAAACCCAGCCAAGCCAGGCCTTGCTCAGCATTGCAGTTCCCTGCTCAGAGCCTTGGGCTCCCTGCAATCCTGGCCTCAAGGATCTGCTCTCACCAGGCCCTGGGCAGCCTTTGGCACTCCCTGCCCTCACTGGGGCCCAGCCATGCTCCAAGGCACTTGGAGTTTTGCTGCTGACTCCTTGAGCAGCTTCTCCATCCTTCTCTGCGTGCCTGAGGCTCCTGGAGCCAGCCCCAAATCCAGCGTGGGGCTGATTAAAATACAGAAAGCCCTCAGGAGCTCTTTGTCTCCCTTCCATTGTCATCCAGTCTCCAGGGCTTGTGCAGGGATTGGAGTCAGTTTGGAGTTCTCTTCAGGAGGGAGATTCCAAAGTGCACATAAGGATTTTTGGTTTTAGTCAAGGAAATATTTTTTTATTTTTATTTCAGAGAAGAGGGGGACAGAAGGATTCCTCAGGTGATCTTGATGCTGAATGTCTCCTTAGGAGGTCTGGGCAGGGAGAAGAATGAGCCCCTTGCAGGCTGAGCCTGTTTGGACAAGCTGTTCCTCACCCCAAACCTCACCATATCTCACATCACAAAACATGAAAAAAATTTAAGCATTTTTCCTTCTAAATAAAATTTAATTAAGTAACAAAATTATATTTATATTATTCTAGTTATGATAGTATTATTCAATATTTTACTACCTAATTTTTATATTTATATTTAAAAATCAATACTATTTTAGCAACCAAAAAATTATTTCTCATTAGTTCAAAGTAAACACATCACCGTTCATTAATTAATTAAGCTTTATTGGCTATTTATTTCTTCCTCTTTACGGTAATTAATAATATTTGTAGTCCTTTTGGCACCATTTTTATAAACTTTTTCTCCAATAGGGTCAAGGGGCGGCACTTTGGGCTCCATGGAGACATTTCTGGGGCCCTTTTGGGGGAGTTTTGGTTCTGGAGAAGGAATTCAGAGAGAACTTGAGGGTCTGGAGGACACTTAGGGGAGCCGGGTGGGCACTTGGAGGGGCACTCAGGGATTCTGAGGGACAGTTCGGGGCGCGGGGCAGCACTTGGGGGTCCAGGAGGGCCCTTGGAGGTCACGGAGGGGAATTTGGGGCCCCTCGGGATCCGGGCGGGCCCTTGGGGGACTCCAACGGGGCGCTCAGAGGAGCAGGGGGTGATGGGAATTGTAAGCGCGGGTATCGAAGGGTTAAACGGGGTCGCGGAGCATCACGGGAGTTCTAGGCGCAGCTGCAATGGCTCTCGGTGGGGCGCGGAGCATGATGGGAGCTGTAGTCCCAGAAGTGGTTCGAACCCGATGTTTGGAGGTCCGGGAAGGCTCTTGGGGGACACTTTTGTGTCCAAGCCGCGACTTGACGACCTCGGGGGAACTTAAATGGTTTGGGAGCACTTGCAAGGATCTCTGGGTGTTCCAACCGGGCTCCTTAGAGCTCGGGACACGGCAGTATTTTTTGGCGCGGGACTGTTCTGAGGGGCTCTGGGGCCGCGGGAGATGAGAGGAGATGAATTCCCAGAAGTGGCTGTAACGGGCATCTGTGGGGTTGGGAGCACTCAGGGAATCCGGGGACGCTTTTGTCCGGAATGGGCGCTGAGGGGGCACTGAAGGATACTGGAGGGTCTGGCGGACACTTAGGGAACAGATGGGGGCGGATCCCGGGGTTCTGTGGAGCGCGGGGCCTGACGGGCTTGTAGTCCCGGCTTCAATGGTGCTATACCCGGCCGCGGTGCATGATGGGAGTTGTAGTCAAAAATGAAAGTTGGCGTCCATCGAAGTACCGCCCCCAGGCCCATATCTCTGGTGCTGATAGGCTGCTGGAAGTGATGGGCAGGAGCCTCGGCAAATGGTATGGGGAGGAGGCGGGAACAGCCCATGCACCAGCCTCCACTCCATCCCAGTACAGCCCATTTCAACCCAAGTAGAACCCAGTACAAACCCAGTACCCCTCCAATCCCTCCCAGTACAGCCCAGTCCCTCCCAATACACCTGAGTTTCTCCCCTGTCCCTTTCAGTTTCCCCCCAATGTCATGCACAGGATGCACCAGTGTCCCCAGCCTTCCCCACAATGTCCCTAGTGTCCCCAGTATCACTAAGTATCACTCCCAGTATATCCTGGTACCTTCCAGTATGTCCCAGTGTACCCTCAGTGTCCATCCCAATCCACCCAGATTCCCCCTCAGCATTCCTTGAGTCCCCAGTTTGCCCCAGTCCTCCCCAGTGTCACTCCCAGTACATCCCAGTGTCTCCCACAGTGTTCCCAGTGTCCCCAGTATGTCCCAGTCCTCCCCAGTGTTTCCAAGGACAGTTTCATTTCTCTCGGTGGCCGTGGCAGCCAAACCCAGCAGTGGGGTCAGTGCAGTGCCCATGGCCACAGCCCCTTGCAGGGCCCAGTGCAGCTTGGGCTGATGATCCACCCTCACAGCTGGCCCAGGGCAGCTCTGCAGTGCCTTTGGTGGCACCTGGGGCTGGCACACACCTGAGCAGTGTGTCTGTTTGCAGTGGGGAAACTCAGCAGTTTCAGATTGCTTCAAAAAACCCCAAAAAGTGACAACCCCTCTCAGGCTGAGTGCAGCCAGCTCTGCAAGCACAGCAGGGCCCAGGGCAGTGAGGACAGACAGGATGGGGCTGGGCAATGTGGAGCAAGGTTTTCCACACTGGGTCAGAGCTCCAGGCACAGCTTCTGTGAGCAGGCCAGAGCTGCTGAGGGGAGACCCTGGGTCAATATCAATCACAGAATTCTGCAACCAGATCTGCTCTAAAGAGAAATAAAATAAAATACTTCCTTTAAAATAGGAATGTGTATTTTTTTACAAGGTGTTTGAAATCTTCCTCCATAACAGGACTTGGAAAATTTTAATGACCCTCTCAGGGCTTTGCTGTTGTTTACCTCAGACTCAGTCCCTGAGAGTGTCTTCAAAAAACTTCTCAAGTACTCAAAGTTAAATATAAACTCCAAAGTTTCTTGAAGTTTTAATGGCTTCCACTGAGGGACACGACTGGAAAGTGTCCCCAGGTTCCAGTTAGAGCAGAACACTGGAGGCAGTGATGACAGCTGGGGACAAACAAGGCCAAGGTGTCTCTGGTGCTGAGCAAAGCTGGATGTGTGTCAGGAATGCAAAGGGCCAAGGCCTGAGCCCCAGCCCCTGGCCAGGCAGATCCTGTCCCTCCCTCCTTGCTCAGGGCTCTTCCCGGGATGGGCACTGGCATGTGGGGATGTGCAGTGCCAAGGGCAGGAGCATGGGGCGGCCCCTGCCAGGCTGCTGAGCAGGGACAAGGAGGCAATGAGGCCCCAGGCCTGCAAGGGTCACTTGTCTCCTGCTCCTGCCTCAGGCCCAGGCCCAGCAGCCATGGCCAAAGTGCTGCCCAAGTTGGCTCTGGCAGGGCCAACTGGTAGAATTACATGTCCATGTGAGATTGAGGGTTATGCCTCCTAGACCTCAGGCCTGAATAAATGATACCCTCTGAAATAGCAAATGAGTGTTAAGGAGCCTTATTCTGATATTTAAGAGATTTGCTGACAGCGGGGCCTCATAGAACCAAGGGGTCATCTGTAACACTGTGCAAACTCATTAAACAAAGGGTCCATGGTGACACAGCAGAACCCCATGGAACCAAAATCCATTTGAGCACATTGGGGCCATGTCGACAGAAGGGAACCAGGACATCAGTTTGATCATCACAGGCTCAATTTTATTGATCAGTACGGCGGGTTAAATACAGTTAATAATGAGCTTCATACATATTGCAAAAGTTGAGCTCAGGATTGGTCAGCTTACATATCAGCATCTACGCCTACTTCTACATTCCTATGGTTCTACTTTTGATACTTTCTACATATTCTTAGGATATTTCAGGACTAATCTCAACTCCCTATCCTCATGTTGCAGCAAGGTCACTGCTGACTTTTCCTTTCAGCTTGCTGACTGCTGACTTTTCTCCTTCAGCTTAACCAGCGGCATTATATCAGTGTGGCCTTTCTCAGCTAACCAATTATTAATAATACTCTCCACATTTCCCCCGTTTTCTTCTTGTGCAAGGAGATTAGTTTGCCATGTTTTTGCTATTGTACGGCTGACCATGTTTTGAATACAGTTGAAGATACAAGGCAAAATAAGCAAAAACAGTAAAATTACACCCAGCAGTCCTATAGCATAGATCACAAGGTTCCTCAGCCACGGTCCGAGTCCCAGGCCTTTAAGCCATTCGTCAATTCCTAAACCGTCTTCTTCCTTAAGTTTGTGAAGTCCCTGTTGTAATTCTTTACAACAGAGACTTCACAAACTTAGTGTGAATGGACACCGAATGATCAGACAGATTCATGCAACACATTCCCTCAAACTCTTCACATCCATGCCCTTGTGCTAAGAGCAAAAAATCTACAGCAGCTCTATTCTGCAAAACAGCATGGTTAACACTTTGCACATCTGCAGTTAGCATGTCTAGAATTTGTGATGTCTTGTCCAGCTCATCCCTTGCCTAGCATCCTAATTGTTTTGCTAAATTCATGGCTTTATTGGCAGATCCTCCTGGTAAGATAGTTGAAACCACCACCTGTTTGAATGTGCCCCAAAACCGTGGGTCTCCTATCTTGCTGCAGTCTAAGTCATGTATGCTACGTTTTCTCCTGTTTGAATTTTGACTCAGCTGCATTAGCAAGGACACATTAGGATGAAACAGTGACAATTTTCCCAAAAAACAGGGTCCACCCTGTGGTTTAGCTGGTATACCATTCCATGCCCTGTCTCCACAAATCAAAAATATTCCTGTGGGTAATTTCATTGGTGCTGTGATATTTGTGCCGTTACATTGACTGTAATGCTGTGGAGAGAATTCACTCACATTCAGGGATGAATCTAGGGTGGCCCAAGTTTCTTTAGGTTGGTTTAAATTCTGAGCACCCAAAAGTTTGAAGCTAAACCATCCACCAGCTGTAGTGTTAGATATGCTGGCATTTGTACTTCCAAAAAGATCCAACTCTTCAGGAGGAGAATGCAAAGAGGTGTTAAGTGATTGGATTAGTAAGCATTGACGATAGCCATCACTCTGACCTGCAGTATACCCTTGTTGCACCGGCAATGTGATGTTTGACATGTTAGACATGCATAAGGTTTGATTGTTTATCAAACTACAAAATTCTCCAGGAGACCACACCGGAAGTCCCACCAGGCATGTTCGAAATGGGTTAGTGACTCCTCCAAGACTAAGACAAAGTGATGATTGGTTAGTTTGATTAGCAAGTGTCACCCATAAATTTTCCCTTGGTTGACTAAAGTGTGTTACTCCTACTGCTTCACTTGCTACAGCATTGAGCAGTATAACAAAAAATAACCTCATTTTTCTTTCTGCTTGCTTTGCTTCTCCTTTTCTTCCTTCTGCCTACGTTGTTTTTCCTTTCTTCGCTGTCTTTTCCCTGGTTTGCTAGATTGTCTATTGTAAGGCTGAGTCAATTTTTGAATATACTGATCTAATTCTATATCAGCATCCTTGCTCACAGGTATAGCATGAGGCAAGTTTGAAGGCAAATCAGCTTTGCAGCGAGCTGCTATGATGCGTGAGGCTTTAGTAATTTCAAATATTCTAAGGTTTTCCTGTAACGTCCATCTAAGATATGCTATAATCACTTGTTCTGCACTCTCAAAGAGCTGTAATCCTGTCCGTCCCGGCAGGCCAGTACTTTGTTCAAGAGCTCTAACCCAAATATGATTTCGAATCCACTTTCCAAAACAAGATGTACACCATAAATATCCCAATGACCTCTGTGGATACCAATAAACCTGATTACAATCTGCACAATGCAAAGCTACCCATGCATAGCATTTATCTTTATCCTTTTTGCAAACATAACAAGGAAGCGAATGTAAGTAAGGACCAGTATAAAATTCTGGTTCTTCAATCCAAAGCAACCAATTCAGTGGTGGTGATTGCAAAGCCTCTTCAGCCTTTTTACTATATGAGGCTAACAGCTCAAGGTCTTTCTTTAACACAAGGTGTATCTTATTTCGTAATCCTAGTTCTTGTTCGTTATCCTCCTCAACAACTATATCCTCCTGAGGGTCCCACAACTGTAAAAGTGTTCTAATCATAGAAAATTAATTAGCAATCACTGATACCCCTATTCAAATGAGACCGTTCCCTTTTTTGCCTTCTTTTTCTTATCTGTCTTCAATCTTGCTGCTCCTAATTTCACTGGTCCTGCCACTTGCAAACTTAACTTTTGCAACTTATCAATGCAGCAATCTAATGCTCTATCAGGATCCCCTTGGAAGGGTCCTACAACTGAACGCTGTGTTAAAGGCACTAATTTCCTACACCTTATAGAAACTATACGTGATTTACTTTGAACCTTAACTCTATTTACAATACATTGTATTTCCCATCGATAATAAGCAAGAACCTTCTGTTCAGGAGACTCATAAAGATTTAAAGCTATATATGCGTTTTGCCCCGTTTGTCTCCTTAATTCATCTTGCCAGCTTTTTCCCCACGTATGCTCGTATTCACAAGTATGACACCACAAGTCCCACAATAATGATTGTTCTATCCAAAAAGTTCTTTCACAACCCCCACAACGTAGAGCTATCCAGGCAGCACAATGTGGATTGTGACAGTCAAGGCAATGTAGTTTCGCTGGATTTGTTAAGTGAAAAGTTGATAATGAGTCAATAAAACCAATCAACTCCTGGGCCGTCCGGTAGTGACGTGTCAGTGCTCTGTCCACCGCTTCCGAGTACCCCTTCAATTGTAACAGTAGTGGTTGTAGGACTAGAAGCAGTTTCTTCCCCAGTCGCTCCTTGTCCTCCTCCGTAAGGCGGTCCACCAGAGGCTGCATCAAAAACAGGTTTAGTCCACTTAGCAGGCACCCACAAAGGCCCTGTAGGTGAGGAAACACAAAGATACCCCCGACCCCAATATAATACTTTTGCAGGTTTTTCCCATAATCCTGTACTTGGGTTCTTATACTTAACCAAGACCTCTGTTTCCTTAGTATTTTCCTGACCTGACCTCGGATGATGTTTCATTGCAGGGGGGGTATCATCTTCCCCAAAAATGCATAAATGGTTAATCACATACAAAACCTTAGCCAAACATGCTTGTGGATCTGCCAAATCTTGATGTTTTTCAATATACTGCTTAAGGGTACCGTTTGCTCTTTCCACTATTGCCTGTCCAGTAGGAGAGTGTGGAATACCTGTCACATGCTTAACAGACCACTGATTCAAAAATTTCCGGACCCTAGCACTTATATAACCTCGACCATTATCCGTTTTGATACTCTTTGGAACTCCCATAACAGCGAAACAACTTAACAGATGTCTGATAACCTGTATAGCTTTCTGTCCTACCTGAGCCGTAGCCCATATGTAATGACTATATGTATCTATGGTGACGTGCACATGCTTGACTTTACCGAATCTAGCTATGTGTGTAACATCCATTTGCCATATCTCATTTATTTTTAAACCTCGAGGATTAACCCCGATGCCTAGACCTATCCCACCATTATGATAACTACATGGTGGACATGCTCTGACAATGGCCTTGGCTTGTGACAAACTCAGCTCAAAGTGTTTTGCTAAACCTCTTGCATTTTGATGATATCTACTATCTGCTTCTCTAGCCAATGTGTGCTTGTCAATAGGACAAGAATTATCAATGGGTAGGGTAACCAATTTATCTGCACGTTCATTCCCTTCTCCTAAACCTTCAGACCATTTATGGCTCCTAATATGAATCACAGAATATGCTGCATTTCTTTCTCGTAAAGCCTTCCTTAACTGTATCAGTAACTCATACAATCGTTTATTATTCACTTCCTTAATTGCTGCTTCCTCTATTCGTTTGACTACTCCTGCAACATACATAGAGTCTGTGACCACATTTAAAGGCTCCTGTAAGTTGGACACCGCCCATACTACTGCTAACAATTCCAAAGTTTGCAAGCTATCTGCAGGGTCTGCTGTGAGGAGTTGATGCTTCCATTGTCCTTTTTCCTGCCAGGTAACAGCAGCACGCCTTGATTTCTTTCCTGCATCTGTAAAAACTGTAATAGCTCCTTCTATGGGGTTTTCTTCTCTCAAAGGTCGAGTGATCCAGTTCCATTCTGTCATCCATTGCAAAACTCTAGGCACTAATTTACTAGTCTCTACTTTAGCAGGTGACATCAATAATGCTTCTTGTAAATTCTTTGAATTTATCAAGTACCAGTCCAAGGTTTCTTTTTCCATAGGCAATCTAATAGTAGCAGGTTCTCTACCATCCACTTCAAGAATTCTGAGACGCCCCTTTTTGATTAATGCAGCCAATTGTTCAATTTTTGAAGATATTGTTTTCTTATGCTGTAGTGGTGGTGATAACCATTCCAACACCTGTATCTCCCCCGTTTTCTTTTGCAACTGAGAGAGAGCACCAAGCAAGTGGCAAGGGCTATTCCAAATAGTAAGGTCAATGGGGTGCTCGAGTTGTCGACGAGACACATACCCTTGCTGTACACAGTTACTAATTTGCTGCAAGGCAAGATGATGCTCCTTTGTCAGGTGTACAGGAGTAGTAGGGTCCACACCTTTTAACAAAGTCTGTAGGGCTTCTAATAAATGATTTGGTATTCCCACAATAGGCTTCAGCCACTGTAAGTCTCCCAGCAACTTCTGTGCATCATGTAGAGTTTTAATGTCCAATTGTAATTCCAATTTTTGTGGTATCACTTTTTGATCCGTCAAAGTCCATCCCAAATATTTCCAGGGCTTTGTAGTCTGAATTTTCTCTGCAGCAATAACAAGTGAATATGCAGCAAGAGAATTTTTAATGGTGTTAATCTGTAAAGAGGAGAATGGCTGTGTCTGTGCAAACAAAATATCGTCCATGTAATGATATATTATAGTTGCTGGCCATTTGCGACATAGTGGCTGTAATGCAGCATCAACATAAAGCTGACATAAAGTGGGGGAGTTGCGCATGTCCTGCGGAAGAGATGTCCATTCAAATCTTTTATCCGGTTCCCCACAATTTATTGCTGGTAAAGTAAAAGCAAATCTCTTCATGTCATCAGGATGCAGGCCAATATTGAAAAAACAATCCTTTAGGTCAATAATTAAAAGTGGCCAGTGTTCTGGAATCATAGCTGGATTTGGAAGACCAGGCTGTAAGGTCCCCATTGGTTCCATTTGGTCATTTACAGCCCTCAAATCATGTATCAAACAATATTTCCCTGATTTCTTTTTGATTACAAAAATAGGTGTATTCCAAGGGCTTGTGGACAGTCGTAGGTGCCCTTTTGTATATTGTTCCTGTACCAATTCATGGGCATGCATAAGACTCTCCCCTTTTAATGGCCATTGATTAACCATCACCGGTGTATCCGTTTTCCAGGTGAGTGGAATGGGGAAAGTCCAAGCAATGGCAATTACCCCAAAGGGTGCTGATTAGTTAACACCACTCCCAATTGTGTTAAAATGTCCCTTCCAATTAAGCAGGAAACTGTAGGAGGCAGTTGAACAATTGAAAACACAGCAGATATTTGTTGATTCTCAATGCACACAGACAAAGACGGCGACCTGCTTGCCAATGTAAATCCTCCCACTCCTGTGAGCATGTTTGATGAAGGAAATAGAGGCCAATGTTGTGGCCATGCTTCTGGAGAAATGATGCTGGTATCTGCTCCTGTATCCAACAATCCATAAAGGGTTATGCTTTGATGCCCATAGGTAATTTCAACCTTTTGCTTTGGTCTATTTTGTAAATCCACAGTTAAAAGTGTAACACTAGTAGAGCCAAAACCTTTTTCATCCCATGTTTGTCCAGTAAATGATTGTATTCCTGATGTCATTTGTGACAGTGGTACCAATTGTGCAATGCGTTGTCCCTTTGTAATTTTAATCGGAGGGTAAAGGGTGTAAACCAGAATTTGTATTTCCCCTGTAAAGTCCGCATCGATAACACCATGCAAAACAAATTATCCCAACATAGTTATAGAGGAACGTCCCAGCAATAATGCTCCACATGTTTGTCCATTTAATATAAGAGGACCCTTTACTCCAGTGGGTATCCTCTCAGGCCGGTTTGTCATTAGTGTGACGTCTACTGCTGCTGATAAGTCCAAGCTGAGGCTCCCTGTTGTGGCGGGTTGCAGACAGGAAGTAGCAGCGGTGTCACGGCAGCAGCTGGTGTCTCCGATGTCACGGCGGCAACTTGTGTCTGTCCCTCATTGCCGCATCGGTAACACTTGATGAATGGTTTTGAACCTCCTTGCGTGAATGCCAGTGAGCCATTTCGGAGAGGAGCAAGAGCAGCTAACACCTGATTTTGAGTGGACTCTGCTTGCTTTTGTAACCCTAATCCTAATTCCTTTAAGGCTTCTGCTATAAATGCCTGTGAAGTTGTTCTATTGATAAAATTTCCAAATAATTCTTCTCTACCTTGTTTAATGCCCATATAAGCCGGTAACCCTCCTGGCTCTTTAACCATATCTATTGCAGCACGCACTAACCACATAGACTCTCTAAATTTATCTGCTCCCGATATCATCTGTGCCTCTGTACGCAAAAATGCCCCTAAACCCATCAGCTCCTCTACTGTTACTCCATGTAATGGATCTCCCTGAGCTTGTTGTACAGCAACCAACTCATTAACCAGAGCTTGCCAATGTGCATTAAACAATAACTGCTGATGCTGAGTGAATATCAACCGAACTATTCCTCCTAAATCATTTGGGCATAAAACCTGAGTATTAAAAAGATAATCTAGCATTTGCCTAACAGGTTTACTTTTTACTCCAAACTGACTAACCGTAGAACGTAGCTGAGTTAACAGCTTCCAATCTAAGGGAGTATATGCTGCTATATTATGCGTAAGGTTCCCCTGTGCATCATACTGTGGTGTGCATGTGACTGGACATGCAAGATTAGAAGCTATTTCCACCGCCTCACCATCCCCCATTTGCATTACTTCTTTTGCCAAAGCAGCCCAAGCTTCCCTCCTCTGTTTAGCCATCTCCCCCCATAGATCACGGTGTGCCCCTGGGATGGGATCTGACTCTTTAAGGGTGCTATGCTGCTGGCGCTTCGGTACAGACACTGAGTTTTCGCACAGGGAAGGCAGTGGAGCAGAGGCTGGCTCGCGCGGGGGAAGCGGGCCCCCGCTGGAGCTGACAGTGAAACCGGAGCCGGCTCGAGCAGAGCTGGCTCACGTGGGGGAAGCGGCCCCCCTGCCGAAGCTGTAACCGGAGCCAACTCACTCGGGGGAAGCGGCGGAGGCAAAGCTGGCAGCGGAGGCGAAGCTGGCTTGCTCCTACCCCCACCATCCGACCCGCCTGAAGTTGGTGGCGGAGGCAAAGCTGGTTTGCTCTTACCCCCACCATCCGACTCGCCCTCCCCCTCTGACAGAAAGGGTGCAGACGGTTCCACTGCGCCTATAGAGAAATCCTCCACACCACTTTGCTGGGGACTCTTAGGCATAAGTACCTTAGTTACAGAAGGTGCTAGGGGATCATCCTCACGACCATACCCTATATTCCTCTTATGAGCTTCTGTCGCCCTTTCTGCTGCCTTTCTCTCAGAGACCCGCTGAAGTAACGTGTTATACACCACTCGCCATAATTTTCCTAATTTCTTTGCTGACTTATCATCGTCTAACACTGTATCCCACAGTATTTCCCCAAACTTCTTCCACTCTGCTAGCTCATGAACTGTATGCGGATTGGCAAAGATACCTTTAGCATGGCCGTAAGCTAATAACCCTGGTAATTCCTTTTTTAAATCTATTCCTTTTATTCCTCGCCGCTCTAAATAGGCGGTAAATAAATCATATGCCGCTTGCCTATCCATACCTATTAATCAGCGCGCGCTGTTGCGGCTCTCCAGGCTCCTGCGGCACATATTGGCTTGATTCACCGTTGTGATCCTCAAGGGTGCTTCAAATTCTGGCACCGGCCCGGCTGCAAGGACCCAAACCCAACTTCCTCGACTGTGGTGTAATCCCCTTTTTCTTTTAATCCGAGAAAAAAGGACAGAGATTCGGCGTTGCCTGCATTCTCCACCATTTGTCGACGGAAGGAGACCAGGACATCAATTAGATCATCACAGGCCCAATTATATTGATCAGTACGGCGGGTTAAATGCAGTTAATAATGAGCTTCATACATATTGCAAAAGTTGAGCTCAGGATTGGTTAGTTACATATCAGCAACTATGCCTACTTCTGCATTCTTATGGTTCTACTTTTGATACTTTCTACATATTCTCAGGGAGAATCTGTCTTCCCTATCCTCATGTTGCAGCAAGGGCATTCTGTCCTTGCCTGTCATTGGTCACTGACTGCTGACTTCTCCTTTCAGCTTACTGACTGCTGACTTCCCTCTCTCAGCTTGACCAGCGGCATTATGTCAGTATGGCCTTTCTCAGCTAACCAATTATTAACAAAACTCTCCACAGATGAGCTTCTTGTGTTAGGTATTTACCTTGAAAAGGTGAACTCTTTTCACTTCATGTACCCAGGCTGCTAAGGAGGAGGTGGGTTTTCCATTCCACTTCCTCATGTCTTCTCCATGTTACTGAAGATAAACCAGATGTTACCTCATGGAGTGTATCCTCTCTCCTTGGCTGATGGATGCTGGCTTCTAATGGAAGAGACTGTGGTTGGTTCTGTCCAGATGTGGTAGACTTCTTCCTTAAGTTCCTTTTTTAGTTTCTGATGGCCCTCTTCAACCAAGCTCCGGACTCGCTCAGCCTGCCTTGTTTCCACAGGCGAGACATGGGTACGAAATGGGGTAGTGACAGTGTCCTCGTAAATTCTTAGCTTATTGGCCAAGACACCCACCCTGTCCTTGCCTTCCCACCATTGTAGTGGTGCTAGGTAATGGGAGTACATCTCTGGTCCAAGCCATGTAAATCTCAATCACAATTGCCATGTGCACTGTACACAATCTGGGCTTTTAGGAAATCTCTCATCTTCTGAGAAAATTATCTCCAGCACAACCATTTCCCTCAGGCATCAGACACCTTGTTCCATTGTGCTCCATTTTCCATGGTGCACCTAGAGGTCTTCTTTACAAAGGCATCTGTCCCTCACACTTGTCAGCAGTTGCTGCCAGAGGCTGGGAGTTTCTTGGGTTCTCCCGATCCCTTGGTCAATGATCACATCCCGGGACAGCAATCCCAGTTGCCTGGTCTCACTTCCATCCAGAATGGTGTCATTGGCTGCAGAATCCCAGATGTGGAGCAGCCAAGTCAGGATGGACTTATCCGTCTGGCAGGTGAATTCCCTCTGCAGGTCGCGCAGCTCACCCAGGGATAGAGAGCGAGTGATGATTTCTGGCTCTGTCTCTTCCACTGGGTGCGAGGATCCTGCCACATCCTCATCAGTCACTATGCGGACTGATTTGATCTTTGATCTCTTCTTCTGAATGGGGGCAACCGCTACTGGTTCAGGCTTTTCTGGTTCGGTGATGGTGTGTGTGGCGATGCTGATGGCACTTTTGGTTCCTTCCTCCTCTGTGACAGTCTATATAGACACAGACACTGCTGCTTTGCTTTTGGTTTCTTCCTCCTCTGTGACAGTCTGTGTAGACATGGATGCCGTTGCTTGGCATTTGGTTCTTTCCTCCTCTGTGGCATTCTGTGCAGACACAGACGCCGTTGCTTTGCTTCTCCTTTCCTCTTCCTCAAGAAAACGCTGCACCACCCCATGTAGTGCTTTGTTTCTAAGCATGTTGCAGGCTGTGCAGAGAAGACAAAGTAGAACAACAAGACTATGCTCTCCTAGGCATCCCGAGGAATTCAATATTTTCAGAAAGTGCTGTGTAAAACCTGAAAGGCTGGAAAAAGTAATTATTTACCCCTCCCCCCAGGAGCTGGGTGTGATTGATGAGGCCCCAGGCGTAGCAGCCTAGATTAGGACAATCAAACAAAATTGAGTACATATTCTAAATTACATTGATTGCCTTGGAGATTATCATGCAATAGACATAATAGACTAATAAAGCAGGTTCTTGCTGTGTAAACCATACCCTACCATAATCCTTTGCGTCCCTAAGTAAATCCTTCATTTCCCTGTGGGGAATAGATTCCCATTGAGGTTTTGGCCCCTGTTTATACTGCGCATGTGCCACCTGAATCTTGGATACCACCTCCCAGTCCCCCTCCTTTGTGGCTTTTCTCTGCATCTTCTGCCAAGAATCCTTGGGCTCATCCTCACTCTTGGATAAGCTATCGCTCTCTTCCTCTGTAGAGGAAGCAGGTCTGCTGGCAGAGGAACAGGGCTTTGGCCAACTGGCAACACTCTGTGTTGAAGGCCTTTGGTAGCAAAACTGGCTTCCTTCCACTTGGCCCCATTTCCAGTTCTGGGGGTGGAACTCAACGTCAAGGTGGGGCCTGTCACAGGGGAGGTACCTGGAGCAAAGGCAGGAAATGGGGATGAAGGCCAGAGGGAATCTAAAATGGCCGTCTCGCTAACAGGAGCATTGCCATCTTGTGATTTATGGGAAGGGGGATTAGGATCAGGGGATGAAGGAATGTGGGCGAGGGAATATCTCAGGGCAGCATGGCCACTACCACCCTGAGAAGAGGACAGAAAAGGAGGGGAGATGGCAGATGGCAGATGGCAGATGGCTTGTCTGTGCCGAAAACAGACATCTCCCATCCTGTTCTCAGGGAACATGGGCTCAGGAACCTGGGGGGAGGATTGAATAAACCAGGAAAATGGGTTGGAACCATAAACTCGTTACATGATCCCATAAATTGAATGAAACAACAGCAAAAACTTTCCAACTTTTAAAACCCCTTGTGTTTGTAAAATATAAAGCTTTTTCCCAACAGCATCCCAAAATGGTAACTGATAGATAGAATCAACAGAGATATCAGGAAGCTCCTCAAATAACCATGAACAATACCTTTTAAACTCCCCTCAGAAAATGAACTCCCCTCTAAATTTAAAACTCTCCAAAACTTAACAAAAACATCCTTTGCAGCTTGGGACTGATTATTTCCCATAGCTCCCCCCAACAGAAGAGAGAATGCCCACCCAGAGGAACAGAAAATCAAAAGCCCAAACCCCTGGGAGCTCTCTGCCACTCAGTCACTCACTCTCAGTCTCACAGGCACAATCTCCAGCCAAAGTGGGGTTTATGGGGCTGTCAAAGAAGCTGGTCCCACAGATGTTGAAGGGCCACAGATGTTGAAGGGATTGTTGACTTCTTCTTCAGTGAGATTCGATAAAACTCGAGTCTAACTTCAGTGTTGCAGCTGACCCGAAGGGGTACAGCTTCCAGTGATTTCTGACTGGCAAGATCACCACTGGAGACACTCAAAGAGACCTCGATGAATTAGGTCCCTGTTTGGGTGCCAAGTGTAGCATTGTGGCACCACTGAGGCCCTTGGAGCGTCCAGCACTCATGAGCCCAAAGCTCACTGCTACCTTAGAAAGCTGACAGAATGGGCAGGATAGGTCTTCATATGATCTCCAGCAAACTGGGTTTATGGGTACAGGAACAGGGTACACAGCTGAACAGGGTCCAGGGATGAAGACAGGGAGTAGGCTGAGGGCACAGGGTCTTATATGGGGTAGTGAGGGTGGATCTGAGGGTGAGGGTCCAATAGATATGGGGGAAAATGGTGCAGAGGAGGGGTCAGAGCTCAGGTCAGGCAATAAGGAAACAAGGGTGGAGGAATACAGCAAACTAGGGCCAGTGGAGGGGCAGAGAGAGAACATTCTAGGGCCAAACAAACGTGAGCAATATGAGTTGAACTAGGACAATTAGGCCAATGGGCCAATGGGGTAACATAATGTGACATAACTCAGGTGTATGCAAAGATCTATGGGAGAATAAAGCGTCTCATGCTGACTTGAAAGCCTATTCCTCTTATCTGGAACCAGTCCTCCATGTCTAGGGGATTGAGACTCTGATGGAAGGGCTCTGGGCCTCCACACATCCTCACAGCTGGCCCAGGGCAGGTCTGGAGTGGTCTTGGTGGCAGCTTGGGCTTGGCACACACTTGAGGAGGGTGTCTGTTTTCAACAGGTAGCTTAGGAGTTTCGGATTACTACAATAAAAGAAGAAAAACCCCTCTTTGCCTGAGTGCAGCAAGTTCTCCAAGCTAAGCTGAACCCAGGTGAGTGAGGAGAGACAGGATGGGGTTTGGAAATGTGGAGCAAGGCTCTCCACACTGGGTCAGATCTCAAGACACAGCTTCTCAGAGCAGGCCAGACCTCCTTAGGAAAGCCCCTGAGTCTATCAGTCACAAAATGCTGTTATCATTTCTTCTCTAAAGAGAACCATACACCCTTATACAGGAATGTGGATTTATTAGAAGCTATTTGAAATATTTCTCTGTAACAATAGAAAAAGAACTTCCTAGTGAACAACACTACAGTTGAGGGAAATCAAAGCAAAACCATGGTTTGTCAGGAGTGCTTGATCATAATGAGCTTCATGGTGCATTTGGAGCTGAGCCCTGGAACCTCAGAGCCTGAGAGGAGATTGTACAAGCCTTTCCAGGAGTGAAAGATGGACAAAAACCCCAAAGTGTCTTGAGGCATGAATGGGCCCCTCTGAGGTCCATCCCCAACACAGGCTCCTCATGACTCCTTGGAGGAGAGAGCTGGAGGCAAGGATGCCATGAAATCCTCTCAGAGACTCAGTGAAGAAAGGAAAATGCAAAGTACCTTAAAAACCTTGAGTATCTCAAAGTATTAATGAGCACTACTGTGTGTCAGTACAAAGCCCTCAAGGGACTCGTTAAAGCAGATAATTGGGGCCATGATTGCACAAACCTCTCACAGAGTTTGTATCAAAAGGGAAACACCAAGTACCTTAAAAAATCTGAAGTACCCTGAAGTATTAATGAGCCCCACTGAGTGTTGTTACTGACAAAGACTCTCCAGGGACTAATTACAGCAGATAATTGGAGGCCATGATTGCACAAACCTCTCAGAGACTCAAAGGCAAAAGCCAAACCCAAAGTCCTTTGAAAAACCTGCAGAGAGGCTCCCAGCACAGAGGCAGCTCCTGGCAAGGGCAGCGCTGCAGAGAGACGGCTCTGGCCAGGAGCAGCTCCTGAGCACAGCCCAGCAGGGCCGGGGCACTGCCTGCAGCCACCCCGGGCACAGCACAGGGGCACAGAGGGGTTAAACTCAGCCTGGGCTGGGAGCACAGAGCAGAGCTCACTCAGGGCTCACTAGAGCAGAAATCAGCCCAGGTTTGAAACAGTCATTCCCTGGCTGTGGGAAGAGAAGCTGCCGTTCCTGCAGGGATCTCCTGGAGCTGGCACATCCCACAGCTTTGAGGACCTTTCAGGAGGACTCTCAGAGCTGCTCCAGGGCAGGGCTGTGGCCCCAGGCCAGGGCTGGCTTTCCCTGCTGCCCCAGCCCAGGCACAGCCCAAGGCAGCTCCTGTTGCCAGGCTCTGCTGCAGGGCTGAGCAGCCGGGGCTGCAGCCAGGGGTGCCCAGGGCTGTCCTGCAGAGCAGGGTCCTGCAGCCCAGGGCGCTGTGCTGGGACAGGGACTCTGCTGCCTGCCAGGGAACGCTCTCAGCCGGCCCTGGCAGCTGCTCCCAGTGCTGGGGAGAAGCTGTGGGGGGAAGGAGCCACCCTGAGCAGGGCAGGGGCTGCTGCTGAGAGGGGCTGGGTGAGGCAGGGCTGCTCCCAGCTCCAGACCAGCCTGGGCACAGCTCCAGAGGACTCTTCCAAAGAAGGTAAGCCAGGGATTGCTGTAAAGATCAGGAGCTTTCCTGATAGTGTTTCAATTTCCTACTTAGAGAAAGATGGGAATGTTGGGGTGGTGACAAAAAGGTTTTTGTACTTTTTACATTTTTATATATTCATAGCTCTCTAAATTACTATTATATAGTTACAATACTATAATCCTTACTTAACTCTGTTAAACACTAAGCTGTATTAAACCACTATTATATTCTTATATAGCTTTAATCCTGAATTAAATCTAGTATGTTTCCTTACCTTTCTCCTAATAACCTGACTGTCTAAATATATTCCTAAAATGCTGTATGGTCCTATTCTTTTATATAGTCCTGAAATACTATATAGTCTTCTAGGAACTGGACATATAGGAGCATTTTGGGTTTTGAGAATGAGCAGAATATGAGCAGTCATTATAAAAAGTGAAGGCAAAGAAGCCTTTGGACCTACTCCAATGGGTTGACCCAGTAGTGTGTAACTAGGGAAACTGAATCTCCTTTTGGATGCTCCTGTTAAATATCCTAATTATCAACCTTAATAAATTGTTGAAATCAGGACGTGGGTGTGCCCTTTCCCACAGGGACACCTGGAAGCTTCCAATAAGTGTCTGGTTTTTACTTTACTGTTCTAACACTGCTGCAAGGGGTTTTTTTTTCTCTTTGGATTATAGACAACAGGGGGATGAGAGAAGCAGAACAGGAATTTTAATCCCAGAATCACAGAACATTCTGAGTTGAAAGGGACACAGAGGATCGTCAAAGGAATATTTGAACATTTACACAGACTCCAGAACTGTGACTTAAGCTGGTCAGTCTCTCTGCTGGGAGCCTCCCAAAGGCCCTCAGCCACTCCTCAGCCCTGGGCAGCAGCAGCATCACCTCTGCAGGGCCCAGCAGGGCTCTCCTGAGCTGCCCTTGCCCAGCTGCACACAGAGCCTGCCCCAGCCAGGGCCCTGCACACAGGCAGGTTTCTGTAGGGCCCCGGCCAGGGCACACAGGCTGGGATGGGCTCTGTGAGCGCTGGCAGGGACAAGGCTCCTCTCAGGAGGGAACATCCAGGCCCAGGGAGATGCTCAGGGAAGGAGAGGGAGCTGAAGAGAGCAGTGCTGGGGCAGGATGAGAGCACTGTGGGTGTGTGGGAGGTGCCAGGCACAGCTGGGCACGGGAACACTGTCCTGAGTGCCCGGCTGTCTCTGCCCTGCCCTCTCAGGCACAGCACCACAACATCTTCTCTTGGTTCTGCCCTGCCCTGATATTGTCACTGTTATCTGCTGCTCTCATGGAGGCTTTGGCATTTGCAGCAGCTGAGTCAGGCACTGCCCTTGGCATTCCTGCCAGGCAGGGCTGTCCATGGGAATGGGGTGTCCAAGCTTCCCTGGCACCTGTGGGGCTGTAGGCAAAGCAGTCCATGGGAAAGGGGAATGAGCTGAGCCCCTCCCTGAGATCCCATCATGGGCACAGCCAGGGATCTCCTTGCTGTGCCCTTCCAAGCTCTGAGCCACCCTCCTGGGTGCAAATCTGTGCCAGAGCCTCTGGGATTTCCCTGAATGTCCCACAGGGAAGGGCAGAGCTGCCACAGCTGAGGAAATGCTGTTGGGTTTGCCAAGGGAGCCGTGAGTGTCCTTGGCACAAGGGGGTGCTGAGACCTTGCCAAGAGACCTTTAGAGAGGGTGAGACATTCAGGGATCCCTCTGCTCTGGGCAGGGTCTGGTTTATCCCAGGCTGACCCAGGAGTGTGATTGTGCTCTGATTGCAGACAAAGGTGCAAAGCCAGGGCAGCTGGGAACAAGCCCATACAGCCCCTCACCTTCCCTCAGCCGCAGGGAATTCTTTGCCTCTCTCATCTCTGAATGGCAAACTCTGAGTGCAGCAGAAATGCTGGGGATTTCTGACCTCAGAGAGCCAGGAATGATCTGTGTGTAGGAAAAAAGTCCTTAAAACTGCTCCTGTAATCCATCTCCTAAAAACCTAGGAGTGCAGATGCTACCAAGCCTATCTCCATTCTGAGTTATTCCACTGAAAAATCCTGACTATCCAGGCTTGTCCCTCCGCCACATGGCCACAAACCCAGGGCAGTGGGGCAGGGATGGCTCCTTGAGGGCCCCCATGCACAGACATGGCTGCTCCTGGCACACTCAGCCAGCACAACTGGAGCTCAGGCAGGGACCTGGGTGAAGGTTTTCCCAGAGCAGGAACAAGAGTGGGTGAGTCCCAGTGGGAAAGGCTACAGGGAATGGCCCAGGTTTGGCTCAAAGCAGCTTCTCCTGATTTATCACTGTCCTTTCGTCATGAACAGGTCCCCATGTGCAGCCTCAGCAAATGTCCAACAGCAGCTCTATCAGACACTTCCTCCTGCTGGCATTGGCAGACACGCGGCAGCTGCAGCTCCTGCACTTCTGCCTCTTGCTGGGCATCTCCCTGGCTGCCCTCCTGGGCAACGGCCTCATCATCAGCGCCATAGCCTGCGGCCACCACCTGCACACACCCATGTTCTTCTTCCTGCTCAACCTGGCCCTCAGTGACGTGGGCTCCATCTGTACCACTGTCCCCAAAGCCATGCACAATTCCCTCTGGGACACCAGGAACATCTCCTACACAGGATGTGCTGCTCAGCTCTTTTTCTTTCTGTTCTTCATCTCAGCAGAGTATTTCCTCCTGACCATCATGTGCTACGACCGCTACGTGTCCATCTGCAAACCCCTGCACTACGGGACCCTCCTGGGCAGCAGAGCTTGTGCCCACATGGCAGCAGCTGCCTGGGCCAGTGGCTTTCTCAATGCTCTCATGCACACAGCCAATACATTTTCCCTGCCCCTGTGCCATGGCAATGTCCTGGGCCAGTTCTTCTGTGAAATCCCACACATCCTCAAGCTCTCCTGCTCACAATCCTGCCTCAGGGA
The DNA here is from genome assembly GCA_031885435.1 of Passerculus sandwichensis. Classification (NCBI taxonomy): domain Eukaryota; kingdom Metazoa; phylum Chordata; class Aves; order Passeriformes; family Passerellidae; genus Passerculus; species Passerculus sandwichensis. Next base: position 3,444,557 of record CM063150.1, read on the forward strand.
ACTTGGTCTTCTTGCTGTTACTGTCTTTTTGGTATTTGGCTGTTTTGTGTTCATTGTTTTCTCCTATGTGCAGATCTTCAGGGCTGTGCTGAGGATCCCCTCTGAGCAGGGACGGCACAAAGCCTTTTCCACCTGCCTCCCTCACCTGGCCGTGGTCTCCCTCTTTGTCAGCACTGGCATTTTTGCCTACCTGAAGCCCCCCTCCATGTCCTCCCCATCCCTAGATGTGGCAGTGACAGTTCTGTACTCGGTGGTGCCTCCAGCCCTGAACCCTCTCATCTACAGCCTGAGGAACCAGGAGCTCAAGGCTGCAGTCTGGAGACTGATGACTAGACAATGTAAGAAACATTAAACTGCTGGACAGTTTCTGAAAATAATTTGTAATCAAAGTTGTCTTTGATACTTCTTGTTGGTTTCATTTTGGAGCTTTTTTTTGGTTGTTTACCTTTTTTAATGTTGTCCCTAAATGAAAGCAATCAATTTAGCCATATCTCATTTTGTTTCTCCACACGTCCAATGTGACCTGTAGACTGTGTCAGAGAGGAGCTGTGCTCTTGATACCTTTAAATGAAATAAAGGATTTATTTCATATGAAACTATCAAGAACATAGCTCCTCACTGCCACAGTCCAGCAAAGTTTTCCCTGGAGATCCCCCTTTTGTTGCCTTCTGTGCACAGTTCAGCAATGTCTGTGTGCAGAGCTGGGGGCAGATCAGTGCTGGCCCAGCAGCTGTGCCCAGCAGCAGCAGCAGCACTTGGTGTTGCCAGTGCTGCTGTCGTGGCCCTGCCCCACTGCCCTGGTGGCCCTGGTGTTGCTGCAGGGCCTGAGTGCTCTCGGGGCCGGGCACAGCCCTGGGGGTGGCAGTGCCGGGGCTGCAGCAGGGACAGGCCATGGGCACTCTGGGGCAGCGCTGACGCCTCAGGCCAGGCCCTGGGGGCTCCAGGCTCCTTGCCCAGGCTCTCTCAAGAACACACCCAGGCCAATGCTCAGCACAGAAACCCCCGTAAGCAGCCCCACGCTGTTGGTGTGGGGACATGCTCGAGAGACACAAATGCCATCAGGCCCTGGGGCGAGCAAGGGCTGGGGGGACACCAGGGAAACCACTCAGCTTTGTCCTGGCCTCTGCAGTCAGCCAGAAAGTTTGTTCCCATCAGCTGGGAGTTTCCTGTCCCACTGCAGATGCTGTTGCTCAGAGCCAGGTCTTCCTGGCAGCCACCCCCAAAGTGCCCTCAGCATTTCCTTTGCTTCACCTTGGCTTTCTTTACTCTGTCTGGCACAAATTTCTTCCTGTTGCCCAGTCCTGTTCCCTGCCCTGCAAACAGCCCATCCCTGTTTGCCCTTTCCTCTCTGGCCCCACTCCCATTGCAGTTCCTTGCTTGGCACCATCGGAATGTCCCTTGAGCAGCAGGATCATCATACAAGTGCTGCAGGAATTGTCTGCAGGCTCCTGCAGTGCCTGGTGCTGCTCCCTTGCCAGCGGCACCCCAGGCCAGGAGGGCACATCTGGGCTGCTGTGTCTGGCTCTGGGGCTCCCTGTTCTGGGCAGTGAGGAGGAGCTGCAGAGGCTCTGCAGGACTGACAGGATGGGCTTTGGGGCTGGCAGGAGAAGCTGAGGGACCTGGGCTGCTGGAGCTTCTGAAGAGGAAGCCCAGGACTCATCCTGCAACTGCTCCAAGGGTGGTTTCAGAGAATCCCAGAATCAGCAAGGTTGGAAAAGTCTTCGGAGATCATCAAGTCCAGCCTATGCCCTGACACCGCCTTGTCTGCCCTGGGCCTCCTCTTCTCCAGCATAAACAACCCCAGCTGCTCCCTCAGCCACTCCTCACAGGACTTGTGTTCCACACTCCTCCCCAGCCTTGTTGTCCTTCTCTGGACACACTCCAGCCCCTCCATGCCCTTCCTAAATTGGGGGACCCAGAACTGGACACAGCACTCCAGGTGTGTCTGCCCAGCCAGTGCCCATCACAGGGGAAGAATCCCTGCCCTTGGGGGTCAGTGCCCAGAACAGCCTGGCCTGAGCAGAGCTGTGGGGCCAGAGCTGGATGGGCTGGGCTGGGGAGAGGCCCTTGGTGCTGCCCAGAGCTCAGGGCAGCTGGCAGAGCTTGCAGGGAGCTGGGCTGGGCTCAGGGAGCCTGGCCCAGATACCATCAGTGTCCATCTGAGCCTGGCTGAGCGTGCAGGGGCAGGACTCAGGCCAGGCCTTGTGGGGCAGGGCCAGCGCCTGTGCAAGGCATTGCAAACAGGCAAGTGGCCCAGAGAGGAGGCTGCACTGTGCCCTTGGTGGCATGGACAGAGCAGGGACAGGGCCAGGGCATTTGTCAGCACAAACCTCTGTGCCCATGCATTGGCAGCCCTGGTTGCTGAGCCCCGCTTTGGCCTTGGCTGAGTTTGGCTGTGGCCCAGCTCCATCCTCCTGCAGGGCTCAGGGCCTGTTCCTGGCCATGGACAGCCCTGGCTGCCTCTCTGCTGGCCCAGAGGCTGGCAGAGCCTGGGGCAGGGCTGTCTGTGCGGCCCCACAGGTGCCACGGGCTCTGCAGGAGCTGGCAGAGGCTGCCCAGCAGGGAGGCCATGGGGCACAGAGCCCCAAGGCTGCTGTGGGCACCACGGCACAGGGGCCGTTCCCAGCCGCAATGCTCCTGGCCTGGGCTGGGCCTGCACAGGGGCTGGGCCACCATGGCTGGGCCAGCACAGGGCCACAAAGGGGCCACGCAGCCGCTGCCAGGGCTGACAGCAAGGCCAGGCACACACAAGCAATTGCTGAGCATGGCCTGCGCTGGCCAGGCCTGACTGTGCCAAAGGCAGAGCTCAGCTGCCCTTTGGGGCTGCAGCAACAGTCCAGAGCCCAAAGAGCCTCCATGGCTGTGCTGGAGACCAAGGCTGCAGCAGGGAAATGCAGGGCTGCTGCGGGATGGGGAGGACATTGAATTCCAGCACACACCTCAGCTCTCTGATGATCCCGGCACCATGCTGGGCCCTGTTTCAGACTGGAGCAGAGCAGATGTTGATGGGACAGCAGCCCTGCGGGGCTGTCAGGGACCTGCAGCTTGGAAAGTGCTCTGCTCTCTCTCAGGTGCTCTCTGAGAGATCCAATCCCAGCTGGGCACCTCAGGGCACAAGTGGCCCTGCCTGTTCATGGGCACACAGCTGATGTCTGCCTGGAAAGGGGCACAGGTTTTAATACCTGTTCCTTTCCTTATATACAAGCAAATCTTTATTACCCGACTCACTTGAGTACTTTTAGGAGATGGCATAATTTTCCACAAGGAACAGGAATTTTCTGGATCTATTGGATTCTTTTACTGATTCCAGGAAAAAATATCAGTCTTCTTCTCTATGTTAGTCACCAACACTTAGTCTAATATTTCATGATCCTCTTCCTTCCAGTGTTTCCAGCTCTCATGTTTAAATGGCCACGTCTAAGGACATCTCTTCACTCGACCAGCCTGATCTATGACCTTCCCATTGATCCCAGATTTCCTTCTTCAGATGCTCTCTGGTCATTCAAGCACCTCTCAACTGAATGGCTTCATGCTTTGAATTTCAGGGAGTTGTCCAGACATTCTGATGTTCAAATATATATCACATTAGACAACAACCTAATTGTCATTATATCTATCACAGAATTACATTTTCTTATGTCTCTGTCTAAAACTGTTCCAGAACAGAGATCCCCTGGGGATGGTGGACATGTCAAATGCTGCTGGGACATCACAAAGATCTGAGGTAAGAGCTGTGATGGTTATTAAACTGTTCAAATGTTCAACTTGTATTTGTTGGCAAGAAACCTTCCTGTGCCTCTGAGTGTCACCAGGCCCTGAGCCCAAAGGACACAAACCTGATGAGTTGTGGCTCCTACTGCAGGGAGCCTGGTGACCTTGGACCTTGGCTCTGCACAGGAGAGCTCTTCATCCCCTTTCTCTCTTTTCCTCCCTCTGGGCATGGAGGGAGCTCCTGACTTTAGCCTGTGACTCGTGTGTGCAAAGGGCAAATCTGGGCAGAATTGGGGCAGGAGGGGTTTGGGGGGACCTTGGGATCTGTGCTGGGCACAGAAAGTGTTTTCCAATGCTCTGAGACTGTCTGCTGTAGAAAGTGGATTCAATATCCAGCAGAGGAATGACTTTGGCATTTGATGGAGCTGTGCCTTCCCTTGGCTTTGTTGGCTGACAACAAATGAACATCCCTCTGTGTCTCAGGCAGCTCCTTCTCCAAGGAAAGCAGGTGGGAGTTGGAGCCAAGGAGCTGAAAGCTGCAGGTGCAGCCTGGGCTGGAGGGAGCTCAGATTTGCACAAGGCTGCTCTGAGTGCCAGGGCTTGGATGGGGGAAATGGTGGGGTGGGGGTAGGGACAGTCTGATTGTCAGCCATGAAGGATCTTGACTTTCATATCTATTCAGACTGCATGAGGAGGTACTTGGATTCAGTGTCAGCTGGAGATTGCACGTATCAATAAATTAACAGGGAGAAGAAACCTAAATTGGACCTAGGAAATCTTTTCTCACTGTCTCTTTAAATAGAATCTATTCAATTTGAATACACTACTGGAATTCGTCTAATTAACCACAAAAGATTTGAAAATTAAATCAAATTACCCCCAGAGGCTTGCCTTGTTTAGCTGTTCTAAATGTTAATGAGCCCTGGGAGACTGAATTCCTGCACTGAAGAGCTGAAGGCTGAACAAGTCTCTGGAGCAGGAAAATTCAGCAGCAGCCTCCAAGGTGCTGAGGATGTCAGGAGCCCCCACTGAGGCCATCCCTGCCCAGAGACCGTGGGGGAATGGGCAGACAAGGAGAGCGTCCCTGGGGCTGGGGCAGCACAACCCAGAGGCAGCAGCGGCTCCAGCTGGGAAATGGAGTGTGGAATGTGGCTGGGAAAGCCCTGCCTGGGCTGTGCCAAGCAGGACATACAAGCCCTGACTCCCCCCAAAAAGCTCACTCAAAGAGACATTTTAGAGGAATTACAATTGTTTGTCTCCTCTAAGTTAAACTCACTGGAGAAATAACAGCAAGAAATTTTCAGGGGCTCAAAACAAAAAACTAGCCTTTACTGGGAACTTTAGACAATGACAGAAAATTTGGAAAATGGTTCATTATGACATCGTAGTGGTTTTGGTTTGGTTAATTTAACATTTTTCTAATCTTGAGATTTCTTAATTAATGTATTGATGAGTGTAATGGGTTTTAGAGTCAGTTTGTTATTTATGTATTTATTTTGTTGTGAGATAGGATTAGAAGAAATGTAAAGTAGGCCTAACATTTTAAAAGGCTATCAAGAAATGTTTATTAGAAGAAAAAAGAAAAAAGTAGTAAAAATTAAAATAAATTCTTTGGAACACTCTTTTTTCTTTTTAAAGTTTTCTTTTTACTGCCAATGTAAAGTAAACTTAAAATTTCTAGGTATTTACTATTTCTAGAATAGTCTTTTTTAAATTTACTTTGGGAGAGAAGTTTTTCTTGTAAATGTTATGGAGAGTTTTTTACAAGAAGAAAAAAATTTTTTTTTTTTGATTCTTAATTCTGACATGGATGACATTTGTCTGAGGAACTCTTTTATTGTGAAGTTTTCCTTGCTACAAGCCTTTTTACAGCTTATAGATGGGCCATGTTGACTTATGGGGTATTTTTTAAAGATGAGTTCTTTAAGTGTAAAAGTTTTTATTTTTTACTTTTAAAATTATTTTTATCTCTGCAAATAGAGATTTTCTCTTGGCGATACTGGACTACTTCCCCCCCCCCCCCCCCCCCCGTTTAAATGTACTATGAAAATACTGCTATTTTAACATTTGTTTAATTTTAGCATGCAGGTTTCTGTTTGATATTAATTTTTTTAATGGTTTTTTGTACTATAAAAAAAAGTTGTTTTACTTTATAGTTTATAAAAGGATTTTAGTTTTTTAATTAAGGTATTTTTTTCTCCTTTTTGATTTGGGATTTAATTTCTTCATTACTGACTTGGATGGTTTTTTATTTTATTTTTTTTTTTTTTTTTAATATGCATGTATTTTGTTGGTTTTTTTTTCTTTTACTTGAAGGAGGATTGAAGCACTGAAAGGACTAACACCTGACCTGCCGGTAACTTGTGGTGGAAGTTGTGGTTGGGTTGTGTTAGGATTGGTTTTATGGTTGGTTTTTGGCTTTTTTTATGTTTAAGTTTTTAGTTGTAAGGTTATTTTGTATGGGTTGTAGGTTGTAGGGGTTTTTTGTTTTACTTGTGTTGGGGGGAGGGGACTTGATAAGATTTCAATAGCTGTGTCTTGCTTTGTTCTGGTTGGGGTTTTGTAGCCTCTTGTTTTCCTGTTTGGTAGTTGTTGGGGTTTGATTTGGTTAGAATGGGGCCAATGTTGAGGGGGGCAGCCTGGGGAGGGGAGCAGGGGCTCAGCCCATGGCAGGGTTGCTTGGTTTGGTTTGGTTTGGTTTGGTTTGGTTTGGTTTGGTTTGGTTTGGTTGAGATGGGGGCCAGAGCCACAGCCCGCTGCTTCTTTGTTGTCTGGAAAAGAAAGAGGAGGTTCCTGGACTTTCTCATATTTAACATTTGTGTTTCACAGAGGTGTGTTCAGTACCTCAGTGGTTTAACAGATTGTCACTTACACGAAAAAGTTTTACTTTTCAAAATTCTTCTCATCTCAAATCACAACAGACATTAAGTCAACATAAAACACTTCTCAAAGCATTGACTTGAGCCATTAAACTTCACAAATTCTAAGCCTGTTCCATTTCATATTAATCAAAATTTGCAGCAGCACAGAAACAGAAGAAGACACAAAAAGAGAGCAAGGCAAAAAGATCCAGAGAAGCACACACACAGTTGCCAACTCCTGGATTCCAGCACTGTTCAGGTGGAAATTCCAAGAGGAGGTAGGGTCAAGATGTGGGCTTGCCTTGTGGTCAGTCTTCAATACCACTTGGTCTTCCTGGGCCCTTCCCCCAGGTGGGCCTTGGGCTCATTTGGTCCCTCAGGAGCTGGGCTGGGGCTGCAGAGGTGGCTGTGGAGCATTGCCTGTGCTGTGCCAGGGACTGGCAGACACTGCTGGGCTGGGAGAGAGGCTCTGGGGGGATTGGGGTTCCAGGGCAGGGCAAGGCTGGACCTGCCCCTTCCTTCCCCCACACACAAAATGTTTTGAGCCAACAATCTCCTCCAGTCTCTCACAAAAGGCAATGTTGGAGGTGAAATCCCAATTCTGGCCATGGGTGCCTGGAGGAGAAGGACAGATCTTTTCCATAGGAAGGAAAGCACAGAGCCCCAGTGTTTCAGCAGCAGATGAGAAGAGACCCTCAACATGCCATGGTCAGCTGGACCAGTAAGGGGGCCCAGGAGGCCAAACCAGCCAGACCTGTTCCACGTTCCCTTAGTTTTATGGTGCCCTATAGTGTCACAATGACACCTTGGTTCCATGAGGCCTTGCAGTGTCACAATGGTCTCTGTTGTTCCCCAGGCCCCACAAGGTCATGCAGCTCCTCTGTTACATTAGGCCTGCAATGCCACAATGGACCTTTGGACCCTGGAGGTTTGCAATGTTACACTGATCTCCTTTGGCTCCACAGTCTCACAATGGACCATTGATGACATCAGGCCCTGCAATGTCACAATGGCCCTTTGGTTCCATGCAGGCCTGCAGTTTCACAAAGGTCTCTTGGTTTCACGAGGCCCCAGAGTATCACAAAGATGCTTTTGGTTCTGTGCAGACCCCCAGGGTCACAATGGTCTCACTGGTTCCACAAGGCCTCACAGTATCACAATTCTGTGCTTATTCCATGGGGATTCATAGTGTCACAATGGTCTCCATGATCCCATGAGTCTCCTCAGTGTAGCAATGGTCTACTTGGTGCCATGGTGCCCCACAGTGTCACAATGGCCCCTTGGGTCCATGAGGCTGTAAAGTCACTTAATAGTGTCTCCATTGTTCCATGAGGCCTTGCAATGTCACAAGTGACCTTCGGCTCCATGGAGTCTTGCAGCGTCACAATGGCTCCTTGGTTCCATCACACCCCAAAGTGTCATAATGGTCTCCACCGTTCCATGAGGCCTCGTGGTGTCACAAATGGACCCTGAGTTTGCTGAGGCCTCACAGCGACACAATGATCCCTACATTCCATAGAGCCACACAGTGTCAGTACAGCCCCCTTTGTTCCATGAAGACCAGCAATGTCACAGTGCTCTCCATGATTCCATGAGGCCCCACAGTGTCACAATGCTCCCTTGGTCTCACAGGGCCCCACAGTGTCACACTGGTCCCTTGGTCTCACAAGGCCCCACAGTGTCACAATGATCCCTTGGTTCCATGGGCCCTGCACTGCTGCATTCCCCCCTCCCCTTCTCAGGCTGCCCTGCCAGCTGAGAAATGCTCCCTGGGCCTCAGCCTTGGCCAGCAGCCCCTGGGCTCAGCTCCTCTGCAGCTCATCACAAACACTGTCTGCTCCAGGCACTGCTGCTGCCCAACCAGCTCCTGCTTTCTCTAGGAGCAGCCCTGGGAACTGTTTTGTTCTCTCTGTGGCACAACATCCCTGTTCTCACACTGCCAAAGAAAGCTGTTGGTGCCAAGTGCGGCCAGGATGAGCCATTGCTGGGACTGCAGCCCCTCTCTTGGGGCCCTGCAAACACTGTCAGGAGCAGAGTGACTCTTGCCAAGGAACTTTGTACTACTGTCCCTTAATATTAAACCTGGTTTTTGCTGATCCCTTGCTGGGGATTTTTTCAGCACTCTCAAGCCCTCCTTGGTACCAGGGTGAAGGAGCCCTGGCCCAGGCTTTGGCCCTGGGGGACACAGGGATGCTGCCGGGGGGTCCCTGTCCCCCTGTGCCACCCCCAGGGCCCCGACCCCCGTCCCCATGTCAGGCTCTGGGGTCAATCTCATGGAACATCCTCTGGGGGAGGCTGCGGTGCCAGAGGCGGGGGGACCTGGGGGCACAGGGGACCCTGCTGTGCACGAGCAGGGTTGGACTGCTCTGGGGGGAACTGTGAGGGGGCTGGGGCAGAGTGACCTCCCCAGTGACCTTACACAGTCCCTGTGATGTCACACTGACCCTGTGATCTCACACAACCTACTGTGATGTTACACAGCCCCTGTAATGTCACAGCCCACTCTAGCATGTCACAGAGCCAACTCTGGGATGTCAGCCTGGAATGTCAGGCAGTTGCACTGTGATGTCACAAAAGATTCTGTGATGTCAGAAAGCCACAATGTGATGTCAGAATCTGCTCTGTGATGTCACAGCCTGCTCTATGATGTTATACAGCCACCCTCTATGATGGCAGGATCTCCTGTATGGCCACACACCCTACTCTATGATGTCACAGAAGCTTTATGATGTCACAACTCCCTCAGTGATGTCACAAAGCACCCTCTGTGATGTCAAACTGTTATGAGTAGAAAAGTTGCCCATTTTATTAAAAGGTTGCAGAGTTCATAGGTTGGGCCAGTTGCTGCCAGGGTAGAGTTCTAACTGTTTGTTGTTGTAATCACCTGTTGTTAATAGTTTTTCATTAACTACCTGTTGTTGATGGTTGGGAATTCCCCTTTTTGTCGAGTGGCACCTTGCCGCTTCCTGGAAGATGGCACCCAGGACGGAAAAGAGGAGGGGACAACCAAGGATGGGACAATCATTTGATTGGCATGCAAATGACATCGGGGTTGGCAAGCAAATGAGGAAGCCCCTCACCAAACCTAGCCAAAAACCCCTATAAACAACAAACCAACATGGAATTGAGGGATCAAAGTGATGTCTAGACGGGAAGAACAGAATCCAGTGTCCGCTAAGACCCTTTTTACCACTCACCCTAACCTAAAAACATGTTGGCTGCAAAGAGGACCTTGAATGTCAAACCTGTTATGAACAAAAATTCGGTTAATATTTTTTTCTGTGAGAAAAAGTTACCACTACTGCTGGGCTGCTGCCTTTGTTATTGTAATCACGGGTCGTTGTTGTTAATGGTTGTTTTTGCATTAGTAAAAGCCCTGGCTGGGGCGAGGTAATGGCCCTTCTCCTGGGTGGGGACCTTGCCCGAGGCTAAGTTTTACCTTTCTCAGAATAGTGAAGACACCTGAGAAGGTGGGGGGGGTTATGCAAAGTGACTCCAAGACCACAATGCAGCATGGTCCCCCATGTACTGAGAAGACCCCAAAAAACAACGAGCCAAATAAGAGTTGAGAGGCTAGAGTGATGTCTGGATGTGAAGAGCAGGGCGCTGGGCCTGCAGAGATGCGGGAAACCTTCGTCGTTCCTCACCCTGTCCTCGAGATCCCCTGGGCCAGGACTGGGAGGTCTGGAGACCCGGACCGAACTAACATCTTATGGGATCAGGAAGAGGCCCTAAAGGCTCCCAAGAGGATCTGATCCCCAGCTCTGCCCCTGGTGGACAGAGCTGTGCATATCCTCCTCCTCTGAGTCGCCCTGGGAGAAACGACGGATGCTGCAGACCGTCGAGCCCCCCAATCCTGAGCTGATCACTTTTAATAAAGGCATTAAAAAGGAGAAGAAGTCTCCTGGCCCTTTTTGTTTATTTCAGCTGGGGGCTCTCGTCCGGAATAGCCACGCCGCAAGAGGACTCAGGACTGGCCATCTTGGATCTTCAGAGGACAGCTGGCTACCAGGACCAGAGGGACCGGCTCAGGACAGCGATGCAGAGGAGCACCGGAGCACCGGACTGGTGAGAAACTCGGTGGCGGGAGTGGGAGACGTGCGCATGTGTGTGTGAGTGAGACGAGGGCCGGCAGCCGGACCTTCGAAGCGAGAGTGGACCCCCCAGTACTGCGGTTCCGGCTTTTTCGCGAGAAAACCGGCCAGGAACAGGGGGACGTGAGTGGAATTAGCGTGAGTGAAGTTGTCTCCCAAGGGGGAATAAAGGGCCCCCCCACTCCGGGCGTGCGGAGTGAATTACTGTGTATGAGTGGCACGCAACCCAAAGTCCTGACAAAGGGAGGTCAGGCACTTTTGTAAGTCTCTAGAAGGATTCGAGTAAGATTTGTCAGTCGCGAGAAGGATTCGGGTGTTTCACAAGCCCTGCAGGCAAAGTAAGTCCTGACAAAGGAGTCAGGCACAAACCCCAGCGAAGGAGGCTGCGGTTTGCTTTTAAGTCCTGATACGGTGAAGCCTAAAAATTGGCAGGTTAGGCAAACTAAAAAATCAGGCAGTTGTTTTTCCTGACTGAGGGTGTCAGGCACGACCCGGATTCCTGGCCGGGGCTTTGTGTGTTTAAGTCCCGATAGATGTAAGACCTGACGCTGGGAAGTTGGGCAATCAAGAGATTGGGCAGTTGTTTCAGTATAAAGTCCTGAGCATCAGGCAGAAATTTGAAGTTCAGTGGAGGAGGCTGGGGCTCCTCAAAGAAGGGTTTCCCAGTCAGTAGAGGCACCTTTGGGATTTTTTTATTGAGACCTGAAAAATGGGATGTTGTAGTAGTAAAAAGACTGGCAAGAGACTGAGAGATATACCTCCTAGTAGTCCCTTAGGGGAACTGTTAGTGAAATGGGATTCTATAGAGGCCACGGAGGGATTAGATAAAGTGAAAATGATCCATTATTGTATGGAAGCGTGGCCAGAATTAGAGTTGCAAGGAGGATGGCCTTGGTGTGGGACAAAGGATAAGTGGATGTGCCAACAATTAAATAATTATCTGACAGCTCGAAGAGATACTGATCCTGAGCAATTATTGTATGTGGCTTGCTGGTTAAAGAGTGCTGTTGGGGATGAAGGGGTGCGAATTTGTAAGGTACAGAGGAAGAAAGAGGAGAATGAAGGAGGGGATGATAGAACTAGTAAAAGATGGGACCCCCTGGATTATTTGCCTCCTTCTGCCCCTCCACCTTATAATCCTCTTCTTCAAGCATCTCAAATGGCAGGTCCGGTTCCTCCCCCGGCTGCCATCTCACTACCACCTGCTCAAATTCCTCCTTCTACCTTTTCAGCTTCCCCTATGATAAACCCAGTATCTCCTCCAGTTCCTTCTGCACCACCACAAGTGCCTACTCCACCTGCTGCATTCTCCACCCCTTCTCCAGCTCCGCTTACTATACACTCAGGCTCTTCTCCCCCTCCTATTGCTGTCCCTTTACCTCCTCCTAGTTGGGACACAAATGCCTCCTCGCCCAGTAAACAGCTATCAGCAAATACACCTGCTGATGGGCAGAACATTCAGGGTAACCCAGAGAACCCTTAAAGTAGTTTGGCATCTGAAGATGGGCCTTACTGTAGCACCAGATCCAAGACCGCCAAGGCAAAGAAACTCTTTCCCCTCAGAGAGGTTCCTATGGGAGGAATAGCGGGAGGTGTTGGCTTTGTGAATGCTCCCCTAACTGCTTCTGAGGTGAGAGGATTCAAGAAAGAGTTGGGGCATTTAGTTGAGGACCCAGTGGGCATAGCCAACCAAGTGGATCAATTTCTAGGTCCAAATATCTACACTTGGGGGGAGAATTCCATCCTGAGTATATTATTTTCCCCAGAAGAGGTCCAGATAAAGGTGGCTGGCATAAAAATTTGGGAGAAAGATAACAGTCCAGGACCCCAGGTGCCATCAGGTGAACAGAAATTGCCATTAACGGATCCCAGCTGGAACCCTAACCAGGAGGAGGGGAGGAAGGCCATGAGGGAATATAGGTCTTTGATAATACGGGGGATCAAAGAATCAGTTCCCAAAGGAACAAATACCCAATTGGCATTTGAGGGTACACAGGAGAAAGATGAAGCTCCTGCTGCCTGGCTTAATCGCCTAAGGCGGAACTTTCAGTTGTACTCTAGAATAGACCCAGACACCCCAGAAGGTCAAATGCTACTGAAAGTCCAATTTGTTACCAAATCTTGGCCTGATATAAGGAGAAAACTGGAAAAGATGGAAGATTGGCAAGAGAAGGACATTAATGAGTTATTAAAGGAGGCATTGAAGGTGTATTTAAGGAGGGAGGAAGAAAAAGCAAAGGCCAAGGCTAAGAGATCATGGTTGCTGTAGCTAGAGAAAGTGCAGGGTGGGTGGGTCCACCACCAGGAGGAGGCAAGGATAGGTCAGTACTGTCAGGTACAAGAGGGATTGAAACACCTCAAGGCCCTTTGAGAGAACGACATTGCTCTTACTGTGGAAAGGCAGGACACGTTAGGACGTTTTGTAGAAAGCTCAGTCTCAATGCAGCAATAGTCAGGGAACAAGATAATTTAGGGAAGATCCTTAGAGGTGACGATTAGAGGGTCAGGGGCTTTACACTATAGGGGACCCGATGCAACATCTAGAAGAGCCCTTGGTAAACTTTAAAGTGGGACCCTTAAATGAAGAATTAGAATAGATACAGGAGCAGATAAGTCCTGTCTCAACAAAGTACTAAAAAGTATAGTATAGTATAGTATAGTATAGTATAGTATAGTATAGTATAGTATAGTATAATATAGTATAGTATAGTACAGTATAGTGAAAAACATCTGAAGTTAGAAAAAACAGCTAGGTAGAAAGGATATCCAGTAGCACAAAAACTGGCCAGTAAAACTAAACTTGTAATAAGTGATGTGAAAGTAAAAGGTACCTTATTGTTGTCTTGCTGTGTGTGTGAGTGAGTCACAAAGTCAGCCTCAACTTCCCGGGCAGGTGGGAAGGTGGCAGTGGAAGTGTGTGTGTGTGTGTGTGTGACCTGCAAACCAAGATACTGTTCCCTGGGCAGGTGGGGGCTGTGGCTGAAATGTGTATCTGTGACCTGCAAACCAGACTAGTGGTCCCCAGATGTGTGAGGGAGCCGTAGCTGTAAGAGCGTGAGTGACACGCAGACAGCCTCACAGGTGAATGTGCACCAGAGGCAACCAGAGCCAGGGCCCTTCCAGGAGGCCCAGAGATACTGAGACCTGTGGGCCAACCCCAAGGTGAGGGGAGCCACAGTGATTTTCTAGCAATAATGATCCAGTTTGTGTCTTGAGGGTGTGAAGGAATGTGTGAGAATGAATATAGACAAATTAGAATAGAAGTAATGTAGATTGTTCATTATAAGTTTTACCACATCTCCTTAGAGGGAAGTGTATTGTGTAGAAGAATGGTGAAAAAAAAATATTTAAGTGTAAGGGGTTGAAAGAAGTATTTAAGCTGTAAGTGAAAGTAAGAAACAGAAGCAAGAGATAAATAGATAACATCTTGAAAAATAGAACAGAAAACCAGTGAATTAAATACACAGAAAAATAGGAGAATAAAAGCACTCTGGGAGTTTAGTTAGCTAACAGAAATACAACTCCTTGCAAAATACAGAGTATGCAGAAGATGATGAGAGAAACATGCAAGCTATGGAAAAAGAGAAATTACCCAATAACATTAAACAGAGAAACTGAGTTTTGATAGAATCATAAAATAGCAGACCATTAATGCCTGTGTTTGAAAGCCCATTTCAGGTATCTACATTACTAATTTGACTGTGCAGACCAAAGGAAAAAGGTTGGACCCACATCACTCTCATCCCCTGGCATTGGACCAGGATTCAACATCAGTTTTTTCCCTCTGGCATTCTGGCATTGGACCGGACTGCACCCCATTTTCCCTCTGGCATTGGACCAGAGTCCTAGTTTTTCCCTTTGGCATTGGGCCAGATTCCACACCACTCTCACCTCTGGGCACTGGACAAGTTTCATCCACATCACAAGTTAATTCACCTGAGTATACTGTGATAAAAGGACCAAAAGATTTAAAGTTGACTCTCAGAAGGAAGAGTCAAAAGGCTGAACTGTGTGGGAAAACTGGTATCAGAGCTCTAACATTGCTTAAAATGTTTCAAGACAGTTCTGTGTAAACTATGTTGGTAAAAAGTTTAGGACCGTAAATAAGTAATTCTGGTTAAGTTCCCCAATTTATTTCTAAAGACTCCAGGTAATCCTCTACAGAGCACTCCCCTAGGAGAAACCAAAATTGGTAGGGAACAGACCAAGAGAGGTTTAACCAGAGAAGCAGGTAGAAGGGACTCTAAAGAGCTTGGAAGCTTCTTCTCAGTAAAATTCCCCAAGAGGCAAGGCCGGGTGGGCAGGCTGTGTGAGATGACCCATACCGGACTCTTGGGAAGGGTAGTGCTGATGGCTCTGATTGCTGGTGGTGCTCTGGGGAGCCCAGGAGAGCCGTGCAGTGAATGCTACCAACCTCTCTATGAGGAGCAAGTGAGCTCCTTGTCTAGAGTCTACATCAATTCTAACCCAAATTGTGTTAACCTCTCCCAATTGGTCCTTTATCAGAAAAATAAGAGAGTGTATTGGATATCACACAATACTGCCACTTTTAGGCAGCAACTCCTGGGAGAGTGCCCTGTAAGAGAAGCCTGGTTGTGCTTTGAATGTGATGCTGCTGAAGCAAGCTTAGTAGATCTAGTCAAAAGAAAAGAATGGTAAAAGCAGTTAAAAAGATGGTTTGTAAAAGGTATTTAGCAGTAAAGAATTCAGCTACCCGGTGGATCCCAAGAGATCCAAATAAATTAGAGTCTGTTGAGAGAAAAGAAAGAGACGAGTGTATCTACCATGAAGTATATGAATTTTATGAGTGTACCGAAAAAGGGATAAACCCCTTTTGGAAAATGAAAAAACTGTGTAAATATTAGGAATGCCCAACAGAAACTGATAACACATTTTAGGAGAGCCCTAAACACCTGGTTTTTATCTGGTAGTACTACAGCATACACTAAATTGCCAGGAGACTGGTCTGGCAGTTGTACCATTAGAATGATAAACCCAGCTTTCTTTTTATTACCCAAAGAATCTGGAACAAGTTAAGGAGTTCCTATATATGATGATTTAAGAAAAAACAAATGGAGGAGGTGAAGTGCAATAAAATCTGCAAGAATCCAAAATTGTAAGAGCCAGGTTTGGACCCCAAGTAAAATTATCAAGACTTATGGCCCAGCCACCTGGGCTCAAGATAGGTCCTGGGGTTATCGGACCCCGATATCTATGTTAAACAGAATCATCAGGCTTCAGGCAGTATTAGAGATGAAGAGAGCAATCATTAGAAACATCTCAAATGAAATAAAAAAACCAGCATATGTAAGTAACCAAGAACAGACTCCTGCACTTGATTCCAGTTGGGGGGATAAACTATGGGCTTTCAAAGGAAATTGGTGGGAAAAAGTAGCTTTCTTCACTGTGTGTACACTTGCTGGTTTGCTCTTTTTACAATGCTTACTTCCCTGCTTAATTAAATTGGTAACATCTGCCGTGCAGGCCAACCTAGAGATCTCTGAAGAAATTAACCTGAAGGAACCAGAAAAAGTAATGAAGTTAAGTAACCATGATTACCAGAGTGCTCAAGACATTTAGAATCAATACAAAAATTTAAAGAAATTAATGAGTCAGAAATCGCAAGTTGATGAGAGCTTAAGTTTAAGCCTGATCAAAGAAAAAGAGGGGGGACTGTTATGAGTAGAAAAGTTGCCCATTTTTTAAAAGGTTGCAGAGTTCACAGTTTGGGCCAGTTGCTGCAAAGGTGGAGTTCTAACTGCTTGTTGGAACCTTGTTAATAGTTACCCTGTTGTTAATAGGTTTTCATTAACTACCTGTTGTTGATGGCTGAGAGTTCCCCTTTTTGTCAAGTAACAGCTGCTGCTTCCTGGAGGATGGCACCCGAGACGGTGAAGAGGAGAGGACATCAGGGTTGGCATGCAAATGAAGAAATCCCTCACCAAACCTAGCAAAAACCCCTAAAAACAACGAGCCAACATGGAATTAAGGGATCAAAGTGATGTCAAAATGTGAGGAACAGAATCCAGTGTCCACTAAGACCCTTTTTACCCTTCACCCTAACCTAAAAAGATGTCGGCTAGAAAGAGGACCCCAAATGTCAAACCAAAAAAGCAGGAATCTCTCGATGTTCTCATGAGGACAGAAGCCCCAGCTCTGCCTGCAGACCAACGGACAAAGCTGCACTTTTTCCTCCTCCTCTGTGGCACTCCTGGAACCAGCAGCGGTGTGAGCACGACCCGATGGTTTTTCCCACCCGAGCTGATTTTTGATAAAGGCATTAAAAGGAGAAAGATCTCCTGCCTTATTTATTTCAGGTGATGCTTGTGGGGCAGGGGGTGCTGCAGAATCACCGTGCAGGTGGTGTGAGCAGTGGGATTCTGCTGCTCCTGCTCCTCTTCCTCTTCCTTGTCCTTCTCCTCTTTGTCGTCCTCCTCCTCCTTGTCCTTCTACACCTTGTCCTCCTCCTCCTCCTCCTCCTCATACTCCTCCTCCTCATACTCCTCCTCGTCTTCCTCCTTGTCCAGGGCCTCCTCCAACTCCACATCCTCCACGTCCTCGTTCTTGTCCTCGTCCTCCTCCTCATCCTATTCCTCCCCCTTGGCCTCCTTCTCATCCTCCTCCTCTTTGTCATCATCCTCCTCCTCCTCGCCCTTCTACACCCCGTCCTCCTCCTCCTCCTCGTACTCCTCCTCGTCTTCCTCCTTGTCCAGGGCCTCCTCCAACTCCACATCCTCCACGTCCTTGTTCTTGTCCTCGTCTTCCTCCTCATCCTATTCCTCCTCCTTGGCCTCCTTCTCATCATCCTCCTCCTCCTCACCCTTCTACACCCCGTCCTCCTCCTCCTCCTCCTCCTCCTCCTCCTCCTCCTCCTCCTCCTCCTCCTCCTCCTCCTCCTCCTCCTCCTCCTCATGATCCTCCTTATCCAGGGCCTTCTCCTACTCCACTTCCTCCACATCCTTGTTCTTGTCCTCATCCATCTCCTGGTTCTCCTCCTTGTTCTTGTTCTATTCCTCCCCCTTGGCCTCCTCCTCCTCCTCCTCTACATTTGTCCTCGCCCTCCTCCTCCTCCAAATCCTTGCCCTCCTCCTCCTCCACATCCGTGTCCTCATCCTCCTCCTCTTCATCCTCCACCTCCTCATCTACCTCCATGTCCTCCTCATCCTCCTCCTCCTCATCTTCCTCCTCCTCCTCCTCGTCCTCGTCCTCCACCCCCATGTCCTGGTCCTCCTCATCCTCCTTGTCCTCTCCCTCGTTGTCCTCCTCCTCTGCATCCTCCTCTTCCTCATCCTTTTCCTCATCCTCCTCCTCTTCCTCCTCCTTGCCCTTGTCCATCTTGTCCTCACCCTCCTCCTCCTTGACCTTGTCCTCCACCTCCATGTCCTCATCCTCCTCCTCTTCCTCCTCATTCTCATTGTCCTCCTCATCGTCCTTGTCGTCCTCCTCCTCGTCCTTGTCCTCCTCCTCCTCTCCTCCTCCTTGTTGTCCTCCTTCTCTTTGTCCTCCTCCTTCTCCTCCTCCTCGTTGTCCTCCTCCTCCTGTCCTCCTCCTTTTCCTCGTCCTCCGCATCCTCATCCTCTCCCTCATCCTCCTTCTCCTCCCACTCAGTGTCACCCTCATCCTCCTCATTTTCATCCTCTCCATCCTTGTCTGCTCCTCTTCCTCATCCTTGTCCTCCTCCTCCTCCACATCCTCCTTGTCCTCATCGTCATCCTCCTCCTCATCGTCCTCCCCTCCTCCTTGTTGTCCTCCTTCTCTTCATCCTCCTCCTCATCCTCCTCGTCCTCCTTCTCCTGTCCTCCTCCTTTTCCTCATCCTCCACATCCTCATCCTCTCCCTCCTCCTCCTTCTCCTCCTACTCAGCATCATCCTCATCCTCCTCCTTGTTTTCATCTTCTTCCTCCTTGTCCTCCTCCTTGTCCTCCTCCTTGTCCTCCTTGTCTCCTCCTCCTCCTCCTCCTCAGCCTCTTCCAGGTCCTTGTCCTAATCCTTCTCCTTATTCTCCTCGTTCTCCTCCTCCTCTTCCTTTTCCTTTTCCTCATCCTCCTCCTCATCCTCGTACTTGTCCTTCTCGTCCTCGCCCTTCTCGTCCTTTTCTGCCTCCTCCTCCTCCTCCACATCCTCCTCCTCCTCCTCCTCCTTCTCCCTTATCCACGTCTTCATCCTCCTCCTCCGCTTCCTTGTTCTCCTCATCCTCCTTGTCCTCCTTGTCCTCGTCCTCATCCTCGTCCTTACTTCCTCCTCCCTCTCCACCTCCTCTACTTCCTCTTCTCCTCTTCATCCTCTTCCTCCCCCTCCTCCTCTTCCTCGTCCTCTTCATCTTCCTCCTCCTCCTCATCCATGGCTTCCTCTTCCTACTCCACCTCGTCCTCCTCTTCCTCCTCCTTATCCTCCTTGTGCTCCTTGTGCTCATCCTCCTAGTTGACAGGATGTGAGTTTTTCCCCTCCCTGTTTTCTGTGGGACGATGAAGCCCAGCTGCCCTTTTCTTCTGGTGCCTCCTTCTCTCCTCAGCTGATAATGTCAAACTCCCCAGGAGCCCAGGAGCAGGAAAATCCCCATTCCCTGTTTCCTTGTGGCTGCAACCTGTAACATCAAGAAATTTCTGACAGCCCTGCTGAATGACCCTGGGAGCAGGTTTGTGAGAAAGGGCAGAAAATGTGTTGTGATAGGAAATCAAGTTACAAAATTATTTCTTTCTGTTTAATTCATTTTCAGCCAGTTCTAGTTCTGTTTTCTGGAGTGCCACCTTCTCAGCTGATTGTGTTTGTGTCCTCCCTTCTCTCCTGCCTTTCTCTGCCTGTCCTGTTTCTCTCTCAGGGTCTCTCTTGGCCCAGGGCAGCTCCCACCAAAGACCCTGCCCTGATTTAATTCCCAATCCACGAGCTACAACAACCTTGGGTGAAGTTATGAAGGCTGGCAGTGAAATGTCACTCTAAGAGCTTGCTCCACTTGGCTTTTGGCTCCTTCTTAAAAGTTTTGCCCTCCAGGGCGGGAGCATCTTTTTCTGGCTGAGAACTGGAATTCCAGCCCCTGAGAGCATGTGCCATGGATCCCAGGGGGGCATTCCTGAGGCCTCCAGGGTGCTGCTTCTGCCCTGCCTCCCAAGGAGCTGTGGAGGGCCAGGGGACGAGGTCCAGCAGCTCTGTTGGTTCTGCAGTACAACAACAGCCCCTGGTTCCATGAGTTTCCCTACTGCCAACAGCGGTTCCTTGGTTCCCATGAGGCCCTGCTGTGTCACAGTGGATATTTGGTGCCATGAAGTTCTAAAGTGTCACAATGGCCTCCCTTGCTCCATGAGCTTCCTCAGTGTCACAATGGACTCCTTGGATGGGCAGTGTCACCATGGACCATTGGCTCCATGCAGCCCCGCTGGGTCACCATGGACTCCTTGGTTCTATGAGGTTCTGGAGGTATCTCCATGGTCTCCTTGGATCCACAGTGTCAAAATGGACCACTGGGCCCTGCTGTGTCACCATGGCCCCTTTGGTTCCATGGGACCCCAGGATCACAACTGACTCCTTGCTTCCACGTCACCCCAAAATGGTCCCTTCATTCCATGAAAAATACAAATTTTTGTAGAAACATTGAGAAAATTCTGCTTAACACACCTGGGAACATATGTTTGCATTCAAGAGAGGTTAAAGGTGAGGATGGCACCAGCAGCTTCCATCTGCAACAGAGATCCAGGGAAAGGACAGGGACAGAGAATTCAGCTGGGAGACTCAGAGAATTCTGCTCCCAGAGATCATTTCTGCTCACACTGTCCCTTGTAGAAAGGTGACGCCATTCAAGGCAGCCTGGACTGAGCAGGTGGTTCCTGAGTGGGGTTTGTTGTTTAGGAAACCAGCTCAGGCTTTGCCTTTCCTTCCCAACAGGAAAACTTCTCCTGGGCCTGTGTGCAGGCAGAGCCCTGAGGAGAGCAGGTGGGACATGGTGCAATGGGCTGGACATGGAGCTGCAGAGCTCAGGGGACAAGGTTCTGCTGCAGGGCACAGGGATGTCAGTGCCAGATGGGCCATGTCAGACATGGTGAGGCTGAGGGTGAGGAGCAGCTTGTCCAAACTGGGTCAGCCCTCAAGGGGCTCATTCTTCTCTGTGCCCAGACCTAGGGAGACATTCAGCATCAAGATCACCTGGGGAATGCTTCTATAAGCTCTTCTCTGAACTGGAAAATAAAAAAAACATATTCACTTGATTAAAGAAACAAAGTCATGAGGTGCACTTTGAAATCTTTTTCCTTAAAGGCGCTCTAAACTGACTTCAGTGCACTGAAGGCCTGGAGACTTGTACATGATTGAAGGAAGAGAAGGAGCTTGTGAGGGTTTTCTGCATTTTAATCAGCCCTGTCATGGGTTTGAGGCTGAGTCCAGGACCCTCAGGCACTGGGAGAAGGCTGAAGAAGCTGTTCAACAAGTCAGAATCAAAACTCCAAGTCCCTTGGAGCATCACTGGGCCCCACCGAGGGCAGGGAATGCCAAAGGCTCCCCAGGGACTGCTGAGAGCAGATCCTTGAGGCCAGGATTGCAGGGAGCCAAAGGCTTTGGGCAGGGAACTGCAATGCTGAGCAAGGCCTGGGCTCGTTGGGGGAAGCAGAAAGGCCCAGCCCTGAGCCCAGCCTGGGCCAGCAGGGCCTGTCCCTCATGGGTGGCTCAGGGCTCTTTGTGGGGCACTGGGATGTGAGGGGCAGCAAGGACAAATGTCATAAACCTTTGTGACACTCTAGATCCTCATGGAACCAAGCAGCCAGTGGACACTGTGGGAAGTTGTGGAACCAAGGGGATCACTGTGGCAATGTTGGGGCCCATGGAACCAAGGGGCCAGTGTGACACTGTGGGGCCTCATGGAAACAAGAGGCCATTGTCAGCCTGCAGGGCTGGAACACCCCAGAACACTGAAATGCTGGGGGCAACCAAAGTTTCCTTGAGTTTGGTGCACAGGAGAATCACCAACCAGATATTCTCAACATGGCCAGATGCAAAGAATATTCTTGGTAGGAAGGGACCCTGAAGGATCATCAAGTCCAGCTCTTAAGTGAATGGCCCACACAGGGATAGAACCCACAGCCTCAGTGATACCAGCACCATGCTCTAACCAACTGAGCTAAGAGGTCAAATGACACAAAATTTTACTGACAAAATATAGACAAGCAAGAAACTTTTGCAAAGTGTTTAATATAACATCTACTTAACAGAAAATGCTTATCATAGCATTAACTTCATAAACTTTGCCCATTTAACCTAAAAACTGTTAACCCTTAAGAGGTTAAGTTAGCAAAAAAATTTCCAGGTAAGTAGGATTAGAAGGAGAAGAAATAGAGAACAACAGAAAGAAGAATATCTATAGAAAGACACACACATAGGTACCAACTGCTCAGGTTCCAGCCTTGCTAACAAAGGATATCCAGGAAAAGGCAGGATCCAAACCAGGGGCTGGCCTTGTACTCTGACTTTTAACCTCCTGGGCCTTCATGGGGCCCCCCCTGGGGTGGGACTGCCAATTGCTTGTCCAATCAGAGCCAGGGTAGCACCAGTTGCGGGTGTGTGATTGATTGATTAACAGCTAGGGTAACCAGAGCTGGGTTAACATCACCCCCTGCTCTGTGATTGACAGCTCTGCCAGGGCAGAGCTGGGGGTGGGGCTCTGTCCCACCACAAACCAAGGCCTGACCCGGCCCTGGCCCCACACAGGCATTCGAGTATCCCTCCGTGTCTCGGGACATCAATCTCATCCAGCCTGTGACAGCAACCACGGTGACACTACAGAACCTCATGGAACCATGGGTCACTTGTGACAATGGAGGTCCAAGGACACCATGGTGACACTATGGAACCCCATGGAATCAAGGAGACCATTGTTCAGCTCAGAGGCCCTGTGGATGCAAGGGTCAATAATCAAACAGTGGGCCCAGCGGGGATGCATGGAGCCAAGGGACCCTTGTGACTCTGTTGGGGCTCATGAAACCAAGAAGCCAATGTGACATTGCAAGACCTCATGGAATCAAGGAGAATACTGTGACAGTGTGGGGACCCGTGAAATAAAGGGAACACGGAACAGGTCTGCCTGGTTTGGACTCCTGGGGGCTGTCCCACTGAATTTGACATGCCAAGGGCCACTTCCCATCTGACTGTGAAGCACTGGGGCTCTGTACTTTTATTCCTATGGAAACGAACTGTCTTTCTTGTCAAGGCACCCATGGCTGAAATTAGGATTCCACCTCTAAAATTCCCTATATTCAACGGTTTCTCCCAAACAAAATCTGCCAATACAGTCAAGTCTGGCTAGTCTTGGCCTCTGGTGACTGCTCTCATCTGCCCTGGGGCTCACTTGTTTCCTTCCAATGGAGACCACTTTGACACTGCGGGGTGTTGTGGAGCCAAAGGGCATTGTTACATTATAGGAACTTGTGGAACCAAAGGGGTCATTGTGACACTGTGGGCTGTGGGTACCATGGATCCAAGGCGCCATTGTGACATTGTGGGGTCTTGAGGAACCATGGAGACCAATGTGACACTTTGGGGTCTTCTGAAGTGCAAGGGACATTGTGACACTGCAGAAGACCATGGATCCAAGAGGCCATTCTGATACTGTGGGGCCTCATGGCACCAAGGACATCTTTGTGGCTCTGTTGGGCCGCATGGTCCCAAGGGGCCAGTGTGAAGCAGCAGGGCTTTGTGGAACCAAGAGGCCATTGCTGCATTTCAGGGCCTCATGGAGCCAAAGGCCGTTGTGATCCTGCGAGGCACTGTGGATCCATGGACAGCATTGTGGTATTGCAAGGCCCTGTGGAATCATGGAGATCATTGTGACACTGCGGGGACCCATGGAACCAAAGGGCCACTGTGACCCTGCAGGGCCTCATAGAGGGAAGGGGTCATTTTGACACTATGGGAAGTTGTGGAAACAAGGGAATCATTATTGCACTACTGGGCCCCAATGGAACCAAGGAGCCATGGTGAAACAGCAAGGCTTCATGCAACCCAAAAAACTTTAGGACACTGTGGGGACTTGTGGAACCATGGAGACCATTAGGATCCTTAAGGAATTGTGTAACCAAGGGGCCAGCCTTAGGGGGCATCATGGCAGCAAGGAGCCATTGTGACTCTGCAGGGCCCTGTGGAACCAAGGGAACATGAAATAGGTGTGGCTGCCTTGGTCTCCAGGGGTCACTTGACAAGTCTGACTGACCTTGGAATGTGGAAGGCCACTCTCATCTGCCCCTGAAACACTGGGGCTCAGCGCTTTCCTTTGTATGGAAAAGAACTGTCTATTTTTTCCAGGCATCCATGGCCAAAATTAGGATTCCACCGCCAAATTTATGTGTATCCAAGGATTGCTGCCGGACAAAAGCTGCCAGGACAGACAGGTCTGGCTGGTCTTTGATTCCTGAGTGCCAGAACTCACTGGTTTTCCAAACACTTGAAAGGGGTCTGTGCTTTTCTTTGTATGGAAGAAAAACATCCCTCCTCTCCAGGCACAAATGTCTGAAGGTAGGACTCCACATTCATAATTTCAAATATCCAAGGGTTGCTGCAAGCAAACTTGCCAAGACAGGAAGGTCAGGCTTGCCTTGGCCTCTGGTGGCTGCCATTCATCAGCTCCTGAAACATGGAGGTTTCCTCCGTGGTTTCCTTCCTATGGAGACCAATGTGACTTTTGGGAGCCTTGTGAAATGAAGGGGCCATTGTGGCACCAAAGAGCACTATGGATACAAGCGACCAATGTGACACTGTGGAGCCTCATGGAACCAAGGACATCATGGTGGCTCTGCTGGGCTGCATGGTCACAAGGAGCCAGTGCAAACAAGCGGTACGGTAGTTAGGCCAGCTGTAACTCAGAGTCAGCCAGATTTTACCCCAAAAGAATTGGGCATGAGTTTCAAGCCCTAGGAATCATTTGTTTAACTTAGGGTGAGCTTGAGAGTTCCCCCATAAGCCTTTAGTGTTGTTATGCTAAGTTGTCCAAATTCTACTCCCCTATTGGTTTATTGGTTACTTATTTCTTCTGTATGGTTATTGTTCTAGTTTTCTAGCCCCAAGTGTCTATGTTGTTGCTTCCACTTTGTCTCAGGTCTTAGGATCCTGCCCCTCAATCTGTGCTCGACTTCTCCATGTTTATTGTTTTTCACCCTGTATCATAAAAGTTCCTTTTAAACAACTCCATTGATCCTGCTCCTTTTCATTTTCACCACCCTCGCCCTGAAGTCAGGGAACCAGAGAGGTTTGTCGCAGCCACCCTCATTGGGACATTTGTTGCCTGAACAGGGACCATGACATTCAGGGATCCCTGTGTCAGTCATGTCAGCTGGGGTTAGCTGATAGATAGGCCAGTGCTTCCCGGGATTTTGGATTGTGCTGGGCCTGACGGATTCATCGTTGCTTCAAGGGACCATGCCCAGGATCGGCAGGGACAACAACGGTTTCACTTGCATAGGATTGCAGGTGGGTTTGGGGAAATGCAAGATATTTATTGCCCATTTTACCACTGTGATTTTACAATATGCAGCCATGTCCCATAATTGATTTGGGGTGTTCCGATGGCTCTTCCCCTTATGGCAGAGAAAGAGAAAAATGGGCAGCCAGATGTTCAAGGTAGAAAGGAGCATATATGGATGCTTTTTTTCTCACTGATCATGACAAAATATTTTCAAAGAACAAATTAAAATCAATCATGAGGTGGATCATTAAAAGTTTTCCAGATGCCTCTGCGGTTGAAACCCACTGAATTTTGGGACTCAGTGGGAGTTAAATTTTACATTCTCTGGACCCCATTGCAACCAGAGCCACCTTAAAACTGCATGTTCCCCATCTTCCAAACCATCCCTGAGACCCTTCACCAGCAAGCAGTGTGTTGAAAACTCAATCCATTGGTCACTCCTAACTTGAAATCTCCCCTCAAACCTCCTTTCTCAGACCTTCCACGATGGTCCAAGATCGCAATGGAAAGGCTGTCTTGGAGCATCATGCCGTGGAGAGTCAACATGGGAGGAGCCTGAATGTGGCTTGGGAGCCGGATCATCCTCCCTCCATCTTGACTCCTCCACTTCCTGCTACCACAACCTTCTCTCCTGCCATGAACAAGCCTCCAAACTCCACCCCCACAACTGCAGGTCACACACCCACTGTCAATCATTCCACCACCACCCAGGGCCATGCCTCCAGAACTCCACCCCAGAAGTCCGCCATCCTAAATCAAGGCCCTTCCTCCCCAACATCTGACAAAATGGCAGTGCCCTTTGCATCACCCTCCGGCAAAAATGTAACCCCCATGGTCAAAGATACTAAGGGCAACAGTCACACTATTTCTAATCCAAATGTTCCTGCTCCAAGTTATTCTTCCTCCCTAGAAGGCAGTTTGGATTCCCCAGAGCCACCTCACCACCCTACCCTAGAAGATCCCTGGGAAAGGATCTGGAAAGAAGCAGTTAAGGAAGGAGACTGGCAAATATTCTCAAAACTTCTCATTGACCTGGTATGTAAAGAAAGAAGGGGACAGAATCCCTGCTATCAGCCATTGGTTTACGGGGATATCAGGGATCTATGTAGGGCAGGTAAAGACCATAGGAAGGACTTACCTTGTTTTAATGGCCTTATGAGGGCCATGTTTACAGCACATGTCTTACCCCCTATGATTTAATATACATTATGACCATGTTGTTGTCACCTAGAGAATACACCCTGTGGGAAGGGGGATGGAAGTATTTACTAAATCAAATAATAGCAGACTGTGTAATAATGAGGCAAGGGAGGAACTGACAATCAACCATCTAGCTGGAGAAGGACAACACAGCCTACCAGATGATCAAGCAGCAGGTATCCCCAGAAAAGTATTGGATGATATCAAAGAGATGGCTTTGTAAGCTTTAATCCAGGTATCGGTTGGTAGCACCCCCAATTTGGACTGCCTTGGGTGGCTGCAGCTAAAGCTTTAGGACAATCAGACCACCTTGAGTGCCTGTTAAGTAAGCAAACCAATGCTACCTCCCTCACATTGAGTGGCCTGCTCTCAGACACAGAGACCATCAAACATGCCACCTTGTAGAACAGCGATAGAGTTTTTACTCTGGGCACATGGGCATGGCTGCGTAGACTCTGAGGGCATGTGTTGCATGAACCTCTCCATCCACAGCGAGTCAATCCACAAGAGCATTCAGGTACTGAAGGAAGGGTTGAAGAAGCTTCAAGTGGAAAACAAAGACTGGGTCAAAAAACTTTTCCAATCCAAGGGACTAAAGGGCTGGATGATGTTTAGCTAAAACAGGACTACTCATTCTCTTAGTGGTTGTTGTTGGTTTATTGTTAATTGGTCCATGTTTGTTTTGATGCTTTTAGAAAGTTGTACAAAATTCTTTCAGTTCCATCTTTGTTGTAAAACAGAAAGAGGAAAGATACCCAACACAGGCTCCTCATGGACTCCTTGGATGAGAGAACTGGAGGCCAAGATGGTACAAAAACCTCTCAGAGACTCAGTCTGGGAAGGAAACAACTTAAAAGTACCTAAAAGTATTCCCAAATCCATAAAGTACCTTAAAAAATTGAGTATCTCACAGCATTAATGAGCCCCACTGAGTGTCAGTACAAAACTCTCCAGGGACACATTAAAGCAGATAATTGGGGCCCCGATTGAACAAACCTCTCATAGATTCTGTATCAAAAGGGAAACACCAAGTACCTTCAAATAACTGAAGTACCCTCAAGCATTAATGAGCCCCACTGAGTGTTGTTACTCACAAAGCCTCTCCAGGGACTAATTACAGCAGATAATTGGAGGCCATGATTGCACAAACCTCTCAGAGACTCCAAGGCAAAAGCCAAACCCAAAGTCATTTGAAAAACCTGCAGTTCCTGCAGGGAGCATTCAGGAGCCCCCAGGACCATTCCTGAGCAAGGCTCCCCAGGGACTCCTTCCAGCAGATCCTTGAGGCCATTGGGATGTGGGATAGGGGGGGATGCTGATGGCAGGACAAGGGGATGACAGTGCCCAGCCTGGCTGGGGCTGTGCCAAGAGGCCCCAGTGCCTCAGGACAAGGTGTCTCCTCACAGCCCTTGGTGGCACAGACCCTGCTGTGCCCCGGGGCACCAAGACTTGGCTTGTCTTAGTTCCCACCTGTCAGCACTGCCTGCAGATCTCTGCTCTGCCTGGGGCCTGGGGACACTTTCTCAGTTGTGTCCCTCAGTGGGACCCATTAAAAGTCCAAGAAACATTGGAGTTGGATTCTGGCTTGGAGTTCTGGAGAGGTTTCTTCAGCTCCCTCTCAGGGACTGATGTTCAGGGCCTGAGCACAAAGCCCCAGAGGCTCATTAAAATCCTTGTGCTGTGTCTGTGCTGCTGGGCTGGGCTGGGCTCCTGGCACAGAGGCAGCTCCTGGTAACCAAGAAGAGCTTCAAAAGCACATTTCTCTCGATGAGCAGCTTTTCTCCAGCCCAGCAGGGCTGGGGCACTGCCTGCAGCCACCCCAGGCACAGCACAGAGGCACAGAGAGCTTCAATTAGTCAGGGCTAGGAACGTGCTGAGAAGTGCTTGGGGCAGAATCACTGCCAGCCCTTGGCACAGGAACCTCTGGCTGCAGGACAATGCAGCTGCAGCTTCTGGAGCCATCTCCTAAAGCTGGAATATCCCAATGCCTACAGACTCTGTGAGTACATTCTCTGATTGTCTCTTGTGCAGAGCAGCCAGGGGTGCCCAGGGCTGTCCTGCAGAACAGGGTCCTGCAGCCCAGGGCGCTCTGCTGGGGCAGGGACTCTGCTGCCTGCCAGGGACAGCTCTCAGCCAGCCCTGGCAGCTGCTCCCAGCATGGGGGGACAAGGTCTGGGGGGGAGGAGACAGCTGGTCAGGCTTGGAAGTGTTCTCCTTATGTGGGGAGGATGCTGCATTGTTCAGGACTGCTTCCAGGATGGCATTTAATGTCAGAACAAATAGATTATACAGGGAGCACAGCAAGGCAGGGGCTGCATGAAAGGGAATTTCCTGCTTTTTGAATATACTGTTCTGTGTTGCCTGGATAGGAAAGTGCACACAGATATTCATCTCAAGGTTCAGGTTGAGAAAAAAAAAACCCAAAAAACCCCCAAAATTCTCTCAGAGGTTAATAAACCAGGCAGTGAGAGAAATCCTTGCAGGGCCCCTTAGAGGCAGCATTAGTGTTGCATTCCCAGTCTCCTCAGGGTTCCTGAGATGTTGCCATCAGAGCCTGGAGAGCCAGAGCTGCCCCGGGCAGTGCCAGAGCTGGGAGGGGTCTGCAGGGCAGAGCTGAGCCCCCAGGGCTGGGCTGGGCTCTGGCAGCACTGGCAGGGCCCAGCCCTGGGCACAGGGAAGCAGCTGCTGGCAGGGACAGCTCCACACAGCAGAGCCCTGGGCAGGCAGTGGGGGGAAAGTGCCCTAAGGCTGTGCTGGGATATTTAAAGTCCTCTCCTAAACCCAACTATTCCATGGTTACTTTTCTTAGAAATCCCCATGACAAGGCACAGAAAATATCCAACAGCAGCTCCATCAGGCACTTCCTCCTGTTGGCATTGGCAGACACGCGGCAGCTGCAGCTCCTGCACTTCTGCCTCTTGCTGGGCATCTCCCTGGCTGCCCTCCTGGGCAACAGCCTCATCATCAGCGCCGTAGCCTGCAGCCACCACCTGTACACGCCCATGTTCTTCTTCCTGCTCAACCTGGCCCTCAGCGACCTGGGCTCCATCTGCACCACTGTCCCCAAAGCCATGCACAATTCCCTCTGGGACACCAGGGACATCTCCTACTCAGGATGTGCTGTACAGCTGTTTTTCTGTCTCTTCTTCATCTCAGCAGAGCTTTCCCTCTTGACCATCATGTGCTACGACCGCTATGTGTCCATCTGCAAACCCCTGCACTACGGGACCCTCCTGGGCAGCAGAGCTTGTGCCCACATGGCAGCAGCTGCCTGGGCCAGTGCCTTTCTCTATTCACTACTGCACACAGCCAATACATTTTCCCTGTCCCTGTGCCATGGCAATGCCCTGGGCCAGTTCTTCTGTGAAATCCCACAGATCCTCAAGCTCTCCTGCTCCAAATCCTACCTCAGGGAATTTGGGCTTCTTGCTGTTAGCGGTTGTTTGGTGTTTGGTTGTTTTGTGTTCATTGTTTTCTCCTATGTGCAGATCTTCAGGGCTGTGCTGAGGATCCCCTCGAAGCAGGGACAGTATAAAGCTTTTTCCACCTGCCTCCCTCACTTGGCTGTTGTTTCCCTCTTTGTCAGCACTTCAGCATTTGCTTACCTGAAGCCCCCCTCCATCTCCTCCCCATCCCTGGATCTGGCCCTGTCAGTTCTGTACTCAGTGATGCCTCCTGCCCTGAACCCGCTCATCTACAGCCTGAGGAACCAGGAGCGGAAGGCTGCAGTGTGGACACTGATGACTGGATGGTTTCAGGAACATTTAACTGTTGGTCAATTTCTGCAAATCACTTTTAATAAAACTCATTTTTGATACTTCTTGTTGGTTTCATTTTGGAGATTTGTTTCCTTTGTTTTAATATTTTCATTTAATATTGTCAACAAAGTAAAGACATTCCTTGTGCCATTTCTCATTTTGTTTCTCTCCACTTTCCCTGTGGCCACAGACTGTGTCAATGAGGGGCTGCACTGTTGGTGGCTTTAAATGAACTAAATGATCTCCCAGCAGAGTTTTCTGCAGAGATGCCAGTTTGTTGCCTTTGCAGAAGCTGCAGCAGCAATGTCTGTGTGCAGAGCTGGGGGCAGATCAGGGCTGGCCCAGCAGCTGTGCCCAGCAGCAGCAGCACTTGTTGTTGCCAGTGCTGCTGCCTTGGCCCTGCCCCACTGCCCTGGTGGCCCTGGTGTTGCTGCAGGGCCTGAGTGCTCTCGGGGCCGGGCACAGCCCTGGGGGTGGCAGTGCCGGGGCTGCAGCAGGGACAGGCCATGGGCACTGCTGGGGCAGCGCTGACGCCTCAGCCCAGGGCCTGGGGGCTCCAGGCTACTTGCCCAGGCTCTCTCAAGAACACGCCCAGGCCAATGCTCAGCACAGAAAAGCCCCGTGAGCAGCCCCAGGCTGGCCGTGGGCAGGCTGGGGGCAAACAGCATGGCTGGGGATCTGCATGGGCCCTGGGGCAGATGGGAAGGAGCAGCAGAGCAGAGGCTGATCCATCCCCAGTGCGCTGGACAGCCCAGGGCAGTGTCCCAGAGCGTCCTCATGGAGCTGCCAACAACATCCCTCCTCTGCAGCCCTGGCCTCTCTCCCAGCTCACACAGGTGCCCCATCCTTGCAGGCACACACACGACAGCACTGGCTCAGGAGCCCCTTTTTGCATTGCACACATCAGGGGGAGCACCCCCATGCTGTTGGTGTGGGGACATAAACCTGAGGGAGCACAAATGCCATCAGCCCCTGGAGCCAGCAAGGGCTGGGGGACACCAGGGAAACCACTCAGCTTTGTCCTGGCCTCTGTAGACAGCCAGAAAGTTTGCTCCCATCAGCTGGGAGTTTCCTGTCCCACTGCAGACGCTGTTGCTCAGAGCCAGGGCTTCCTGGCAGCCACCCCCAAGCAGCCCAGAGCATTTCCTTGGCTTCACCTTTGTCTTTTGTCCTGGTGTGACTTCAGGAATTGTCTGCAGGCTCCTGCAGTGCCTGGTGCAGCTCCCTTGCCTGTCGTAGGAAGGGGACCAGGACACCAGATGGTTCATCACTGGTCCAGTTTATTAAAGAAAGCATCAAACACTTATACAGCAAATTATAAGCTTATTATTATTCTGTAAGCCAAGCAATCTATTGGTTAAACTATACCATGAACTCTTCCTCATTCCTTAGGGGTTACATCTCTCTTTTCTCATGCCTCTTTCACTATTTGTTATCATAGTACAGCTAGGCCCAAGGACACACTGTCTAGCAGGTGCAAAACTTGGAATTAGCCACGGCTTTGTATTTTTGCAGTCTCTAGTCACCTAAATTTCCCAACACTTTCCGGAGGCACCCCAGGCCAGGGGGACACATCTGGGCTGCTGTGTCTGGCTCTGGGGGTCCCTGTTCTGGGCAGTGAGGAGGAGCTGCAGAGGCTCTGCAGGACTGACAGGATGGGCTTTGGGGCTGGCAGGAGAAGCTGAGGGACCTGGGCTGCTGGAGCTTCTGAAGAGGAGGCCCAGGGCTCCTCCTGCAACTGCTCCAAGGGTGGTTTCAGAGCATCCCAGAATCAGCAAGGGTGGAACAGGCCATGGAGATCATCAAGTCCACCCTGTGCCCTGGCACTGCCTTGTCTCTCCCGAGCCTCCTTTTCTCCAGGATAAACAACCTCAGCTCCCTCAGCTACTCCTCACAGGACTTGTGTTCCAGACCGCTCCCCAACCTTGTTGCCCTTCTCTGGACACACTCCAGCCCCTCCATGTCCTTCCTAATTAGGGGGGCACAGAACTGGACACAGCACTCAAGGTGCTGCCGAAGCAGTGCTGAGCACAGGCGAAGAATCCCTGCCCTGCTCCTGCTGGCCACACCATTCCTGATCCAGGCCAGGAGCCATTGGCCTTCTTGGCCACCTGGGCACACTGTTGGCTCATGTCCAGCCTGCTGTCCATCAGTCCCTGCAGGTCCCTTTCTGCCTGGCTGCTGTCCAGCCACTCTGTCCCCAACCTGTAGCGCTGCAGGGGTTGTTGTGGCCAAAGTGCAGGATCCGGCATTGGTCTTGTTCAACCTCAGCTTGTTGGATTTGGGCCCTGGATCCAGCCTGTCCAGGGCCCTCTGCAGATCCCTCCAGCAGATCCACACTCACACCAAGCTTTGTGCCATCTGTAAATTTGCTGCAGGTGGACTCAGTCCCCTCATGCAGATCATCAGTGCAGACATTGAAATCCACGCTGGCTGGCTCTGACCCCTCGGCCATCCTGTGGGTGCCCTATTATGGCACTCATGGTGATCTGTTCCATAACCTTGCAGGGCACCCAGGTCAGGCTGACAGGCCTGGAGTTTCCCAGCTCCTCCTTCCAGCCCTTCTTGGGGATGGGCTCACATTGGCACCTCCAGTCCTCTGGGCCCTCCCTGCTGAGCCAGCACTGATGGTAAATGATGGAGAGCAGCTTGGGGAGCTCATCCACAGCTCCCTCATCCCCCTCCTGTGGGATCCCATCCAATCCCACACCTGTGAGCATCTGAGTGGCTCAGCAGGTCACCAACTGCTTCCTCCTGGATTACAGGGGGTTTTCTGCTCCCTGTGTCCATTTACCAGCTGAGGAGAACACTTGTCCTGAGGACAGCTGTCCTAATATTGAAAATTGAGACAAACAAGATGTTAAGTAGCTCTGCCTTCTCCTTATCTTTAGTTACTATATTCCCCACTGCATCCAAGAAAGAGTAGAGGTTCTCCTTATCCCATGTTTTGCTATTAATTTAATTGTGGAAACATTGTCTGTTTTTTTTTTTTTTTTTTAACAGAAGTGGTCAGGTTAAACTCTAATTGAGCTTTCACCTCTTAACTTTTTTCTGCACGACTTTACAACATCCTTAAACATTTCCTAAGCTGCTTGACCTTCTGTCCAAAGTTGATGCACCTCTTGTTACCCTTGAGTTCCCACAAAATCACCATGCCCAGCAGGCCAGTCATTTTTCTCACTAGCTCATCTTTTGCCACACTGGGAAAGGCTGGCAATCATAATCTCCTTACGATTACTTTCTTGAAATGTGTCCATCCTTCCTGGATCGCTTTGTTTTTAAGGGATGTTTTCCTTAAAAAAAATTCAGTGTCTGATTCATTACTCCCCAAATCTGCATCCTAAATAGGCCAAAGTCTGCCCTTCCTAATTCCAGTGTAGAAGTTTTGTTGCTGCCCCTCCTTCTCTCACAGAACATGGAAAACTTGATTATTTCATGGTCACTGTGCCCCAGGCAGCCTCCAAGCCCCACATCTGCCACCAGCCCTTCTCTGTTTGTGAACAGCAGCAGACAGAGCTTTCCTTGCCAGTGGGAGTGTTACCCAAAATTTGGTAAAAAAGAAAAATCCTTAACCCCAATGCAGCATTAAGAAGCTGCATTCTTTATTCAGCAGGATGCACGGGGGATGGCTCCTTCCAAAGCCATGCAGGCTGAGTACAGGAAAGTTTCTGTTTATTTTCTGTATATTGCACACATATTCATTGATTGTCCTGGACTAAACACACATATGATATTAATTTCCCCAAAATCTTTAACGCATTTCCTCTCCCCATTGCCCAAGTGTTCTTCTGTCCTGGGGCTCTCTCTGGTGGTCCCTGGTGGTCGTGGACCCCAATGTTCCAGAGGGCCTGGCTGAGCTGGCAGGACACTGAGGCTGGTGAACTTCCAGTTCCCCTTCTCACACAATGGGCACTGCGTGGTTTCCATACTCCTGGGGTTTTGGAGAACAAGCTCCAGGTGTCAGCTCACCTAGTGGAGACAACTGAACATCTGGTAACATGTGGTCACAGAGTGGGCTATGACATCACAGAGTGGGTTATGTGAGGTCATGGAAAAGGTATGGCATCATAGAGTGCTTCTGTGACTTCACACAGCCAACTGTGACATCACAGGGCAGAGGTCTGACATCACAGCTTCAATTATGACATCACAGAGTTGTCTGTAACATCAGAGACCAGCTGTGTGACATTAGAAAATGGGCTGTGACATCACAGAGCAGAGGTCTGACATCATAGGGCAGACAATGACATCACAGGGTTGGCTGTGACATCACAGGGCAGAGGTCTGACACCACAGAGCTGGCTGCGACATCCCAGAGGGGCTGTGTGACATCCCAGCAGGGCTGTGTCAGGTCACTGGGTTGGTCACTCCGCCCCAGCTCCCCCTCACACTTTCTCCCAACAAGTCCAAAGCTGTTCATGCCCAGCAGGGTCCCTGTCCCCCGGGATCCCCCCGGCCCACCTGGAGCCACAGCCTCCACCAAAGGATGTTCCACAGGATCCACCCCAGAGCCTGACAGGGGACAAGGGGCGAGGGCTGTGTGACCAGGACATCAAGGACTGGGATTATCCAGGTCACTGCGGCCTGGGTTGGGTTGGCCAGGGCAGGAAAGATGTCTGGCAGCTGGAGCAGGGTCTGGGAAGGGCCTCCAAGGTGGGGCTGGAGCCCCTGGGCTGTGAGCAGAGGCTGAGGGAGCTGGGCTGGTCCAGCCCGGAGCAGGGAAGGCTGAGGGGCTCCTCATGCCAGCCTGGCAGTGCCAGCGAGGAGGGGATGGAGAACACAGAGCCAGGCTCTTCACCAGGGAGGCCTGGTGGGAGACAAGAGCCAATGGGTGGAAGAGGAAGGAGGGGAGATCAGCCAGGACAGGAGGAGATGAAATGAGTCAGGCTGGTTTCAGCATTTCCTCAACACCAAGAGCAGCCTGACCTCCCTTCTCCATCCACCACTGACAGCTTTGCAAATCAGGAATTGTTTGACCTGCTTTGCACCCAATCTAGGTGAGCATCCTGATAAAAGAACTTAATTCTGTTTACATCAATCATAGAACCATGTTTGTCTAAATAATTCTGGTACGGAAATCACTTGTGGATGGTGGACTCATCAGATACTGCTGGGGTGTTGCACATAGCTCAGGGAAGAGTGTGATTGATATTAAATTGTGTCCTGTTCAACTGTGGTCTGTTGGCCATGAAGAGAAACTTTCTGTGCCTCTGAGTCTCACCAGTTCCTGACCCCCAAAAGGACACAGACATGATGAGTTGTGATTCCCACTCCAGTGGTGGAACTTGGACCTCCCTCCATAGCCAGAGCAGAGCTCCCTTGTACCACAAAGTCCCTGACAAAGGTGGGATGAAGGAAACAGGACAGGCTATGGGGATCGGGGGCAGGGCAGAGCCAGGGAGAAGAATGACTTTTTCATTTGATGGAGCTGTGCCTTCCCTTGGCTTTGATGGCGGACAAGAAATGAACATCCCTCTGTGTCTTGGGCAGCTCCTTCTCCTAGGAAAGCAGGTGGGAGCTGGAGCCAAGGAGCTGAAAGCTGCAGGTGCAGCCTGGGCTGGAGGGAGCTCAGATTTGCACAAGGCTGCTCTGAGTGCCAGGGCTGGGATGGGGGAAATGGTGGGGTGGGTGTAGGTACAGAGTCTGATTGATTGTCAGCCATGAATGGTGTTGATTTTTATATCTTCAAACTGCATGAGGAGGTACTTGGTTTCAATGTCAATTGGAGATTGGTATTAACAGGGAAAAAAAAAAAAAACTAAACAGGTCCAAAAAAATGTTTTCTCACAGTATTTTTAAATAGAACATATTCAGTTGAATGCACTTCTGAAATCTCTCTTTTTAACCACACAAGATTTGGAAACTGAAATTAAATTATTCCCAGAGGCTTTGGTTGTTAACGTGTTCTGAATGTTAATGAGCCCTGGGACACTGAATTCCTGCACTGAAGAGCTGAAGGCTGAACAAGCCTCTGGAGCAGGAAAATTCAGCAGCAGCCTCCAAGGTGCTGAGGATGTCAGCAGCCCCCACTGAGGCCATCCCTGCCCAGAGACCGTGGGGGAATGGGCAGACAAGGAGAGCGTCCCTGGGGCTGGGGCAGCACAACTCAGAGGCAGCAGCGGCTCCAGCTGGGAAATGGAGTGTGGAATGTGGCTGGGAAAGCCCTGCCTGGGCTGGGCCAAGCAGGACACACAAGCCCTGACCCCTAAATGCCAAACAATTCTCTCAAGGAGACATTTGAAAAGAATTACAATTGCTTGTGTACTGTGAGTTGGACTCCCTAGAGATATACGAACTGGGGATTCTCAGGAACTCAAAACAACAAAACAGCCTTTACTGGCAACTTTGGAAAATCAGAGGAACTTTGGCAAAATGTTTTTTATGACACTGTAGTGCTTTTTGTTTGTTAATTATAGATCTTTCTAATCTTGAGATTTCCTAATTAATGTACTGATGAGTATGTTGGGTTTTAGTGCTGGTTAATTATTTATGTATTTATCTTATTTTGAGATAGGATTACAAGAAAGGTATAATAGGCTTAAAATTTTAAAAGGGTATGAATAAAAATTTATTAAAAGTAAAATTAAATAAAAGGTAGTAAGAATTAAAATAAATTTTTTAGAATACTTTTTTTTCTTTACATATTTTTCATTTTACTGAAAATGTAAAGAAAGTAAACTAGAAATTTCTAGTCAGTTCACTATTTCTAGAATCGACTTTTTTAGTTTACTGTGGGGAGAAGCTTTTCTTATAAGGTTAAGGAGATTTTTTTAACAAGAGAAAATAATAGGTTGTTTTTTGTTCTTAATTTTGTCATGGATAACAGTTGTCTGGGGATCTTTGTTATTGTGATGTTTTTATTACTACAAGCTTTTTTACAGCTTGTTGATGATTCATGTCAAATTAAGGGGTATTGTTTTAAAGATGAGTTGTTTAAAGGTAATTTTTTTTATTATTTTCTTTTAAAATTATTTTTATCTCTGACAATGGAGATCTTCTCTTGGGGAAAATGGATTACTTTTTTTTCCCCCTGTTTAAACTTTTTGTAAAATTGCAGTTATTTTAACATTTATTTATTTAACATGCAGGTTTTTCTTTGATTAATTTGAAATATTTTGAATAATTTGAATTTTTTATAGTTTTATGTGTTATTAGGAAAAAGAGTTTTTTCTTTATAGTTTATAAGAAGATTTTAGTTTTAAGATAAAAGTATTTTTTCTTCTTTTTGGGGGGAGGGATTTAACTTTTTACTGACTTTTATGGTTTTATGGGTGTTTTTTTTGTTGGTTTTTTTTTTATTTTTTTTTTTCAGTTGAGGGAGGATTGAAGTATTGAAAGGATTTACACCTGACCCGCTGATAACTTGTGGGGGAAGTTGTGGTTGAGTTGTATTAGGATTGCTTTTATGACTGGTTTGGGGCTTTTTATATTGTTTATATTAGTTGTAGGGTTATTTTGTGTGGGTTGTAGGTTCTGGGGGTTTTAGTTTTAATTGTCTTGGGGGAGGGGACTTGATGGTAAGATTTTAATTGCTGTGGCCAGCTTTGTTCTGGTTGGGGTTTTGTAGCCTCTTTTGTTTTCCTGTTTGGGAGTTGTTGGGGTTTGGTTTGGTTAGAATGGGGCCGATGGAGGGGGGCGGTCTGGGGAGGGGGGAAGAGGCTCAGCCCACGGCAGGGTTGCTTGGCTTGGTTTGGTTTGGTTTGGTTTGGTTTGGTTTGGTTTGGTTTGGTTTGGTTTGGTTTGGTTTGGTTTGGTTTGGTTTGGTTTGGTTGAGATGGGGGCTGGGGCCAGGGCCTGCTGCTTCTTTGTTGACTGGAAAAGAAAGAGGAGGTTCCTGGGTTTTTTCATCTTTAACATATGTGTTTAACAGAGGCGTGTTCGGTGTCTTTGTGGTTTAACAGATTGTCAGTTACACAAAATTTTTGTATTACTTTTTAAAATTCTTCTCATGTCAAACTACAACAGACATTCAATCAACAAAAAACACATCTCAAAGCATTGAGCTTTGGCCATTTGACTTCACAAACTCTAAGCCCGTCCAAATTAATGTTAATCAAAATTTGCAGGTGTACAGAAACAGAAGAAGAAGACACAGAAGGAGAGAAAGAAAGAAAGATCCAGAGAAGCACAAACACAGATACCAACTCCTGGATTCCAGCACTGAACAGATGGAAATTCCAAGAGGAGGTAGGGTCAAGATGTGTGCTTGCCTTGTGGTCAGTCTTCAATACCCCTTGGTCTTCCTGGGCCCTTCCCCCAGGTGGGCCTTGGGCTCATCTGGTCCCTCAGGAGCTGGGCTGGGGCTGCAGAGGTGGCTGTGGAGCATTGCCTGTGCTGTGCCAGGGACTGGCAGCCACTGCTGGGCTGGGATAGAGGCTCTGGGGGGATTGGGGTTCCAGGGCAGGTCAAGGCTGGACCTGCCCCTTCCTCCCTCACACATGAAATGTTTTGAGCCAAAAATCTCCTCCAGTCTGTCACAACAGGCAATGTTGGAAGTGGAACCCCAGTTGTGGCCATGGGCACCTGGCTGAGAAGGACAGTTCCATAGGAAGGAAAGCACAGAGACCCAGTGTTTGGAAAGCAGCTGAAAGGCTCACTAGGCCAAGGCCAGCCAGGCTTGTCAGGAATGGCAGATTTTGTCAGGAAGCAGTCTTTGGATCTGGGGAGTTGTGGAGGTGAAGCCCCAATCTCTGCCACGGACACCTGGAGAAGCAGCACAATTCTTTCCTGTAGAAAGGAAAACACGGGGCCTTCCCCAGTGTTTTGGGGAAAGATGGGAGGTGACCCTTGCAAAACCACTGCCAGAAAAACTTCTCCTGGCAATATTCCTATGGGAACAATCCCTGGATAAAAGGAAGTTTGGAGGTGAAATCTCAATTCAGGCCATGGGTGCCTGGAGAAGAAGGACAGTTCTTTTCCATCAGAAGGAAAGCACAGAGCCCCAGTATTTCAGCAGCAGATGAGAAGCAACCTTCCACATGCCAAGATCAGTTGGACCAGTCAGGCAGTCCATGGGAGGCAAAACCAGCCAGACCTGTTCTGTGTTCCCTTGGCTTTATGGTGCTCCATAGTGTCACAATGGCGCCTTGGTTCCATAAGGCCCCACAGTGTCACAATGGTCCCAATGATTCCATGAGTCCCTGCAGTGTCACAATGGTCTCTGTGGTTCCCTGTCAGGACCCAGGACATCCCTCTGGCTGTCCTGAGCAGCCAAGACCCCTGTCAGGGGTCTCAGAGACCCTGGCACAGGGCCCAAAATGCCCCTGTGGTTTTGATTATGACCCGTGGAGCAAATTACTAACCTTGTAAGAAAATCAGCAAGCCACAACAGTTTCAACAGAATATTAGTGAAGTTTTCACAGGGTGGAAAAGTAGATTTTTGCATTTTTGGTATGGGGGCAAGATGGAGGGAACTAAGTGTGTCCAGCCTTTCTCCTTCTTCTTGGCCTCCATCTTCTGCTGGGGTGTTGGCACTGACAGATTGGTTTAGAGTAGAAGCTCAAGGTCTAACATAGGTGATAGGTTTTGGAAAGTAATTGTAAACATTGTATACATAGTTTTTGTATAAAGACATAACACCGCCCTGTGGGCAGGCAGAATGCCTCGGACTGTCTTTGTGAGCTGACCTTGGCAGGGCACTAGAAAATTTTTATTAGATAAGATAAAATCAACAAGCTTGAGACCGAGAAATGAAGAGCCCTGACTCCTTCTTCAAGCACCGGGCTGGGAAAAGAGACTTTCAAACTTTTCTCAGGGTCACTCTGAAAAGCTGATGATCCCGATAGTTCCCCAGGCCCCACAATGACATGTGACTCCTCTGTTCCAAGCAGCCTGCAATGTTACAATGGGCCTTTGGATCCTGGGGGTTTGTGGTGTCACAATGGTCTCCCTTTGGCTGCACAGTGTCACAATGGACAATTGATAACAGGAGGCCACTCTGTGTCACCCTAGAGCTTTGGTTCCATGAAGCCTGCAGTGTCACAATGAACCTTTGGTTCAATGGAGTTCCACAATGTCACCATGGCCTCGAGGTTCCGTGAAGCCCTGCAGTGTCACAATGGTCTCCTTTGGTGGCCCAGTGTCACAATGGACCACTGATGACACGAGGCCCTGCAATGTCACAACGGACTTTTGGTTCCATGCAGCCCTGCAGTGTCACAAAGGACGTTTGGTTTCACAAGGCCCCACAGTATTACAATGGTGCTCTTGGTTTATGGGGACCCCCAGGGTCACAATGGTCTCACTGGTTCCATGAGGCCCTGCAGTGTCACAATGCTTTCCTTATTCCATAGAGCCTCACAGTGTCCCAATGATTCTATGAATTCAAAATGGACCTTGGTTCCATGAGGCTCTGCTGTCCCCAAATGGTCTCTCCATTAGGTTCTATGAGGTCTTGCAATGTCACAAGGGACCTTTGGCTCCATGGGGTCTTGCAGTGTCACAATGGCCCCTTGGTTTGATGGGGCCATTGTGTCAGTGTCACAATGATCCCTACATTCCATGGAGCCATACAGAGGCAGTACTGTCCCTTTGGTTCCATGAGGCTCAGCAATGTCGCAGTGCTCTCCATGATTCCATGAGGCCCCACAGTGTCACAATGGTCCCTTGGTCTCACAGGGCCCCACGGTGTCACAATGATCCCTTGGTTCCATGGGCCCTGTGCTGCTGCATTCCCCCCTCCCCTTCTCAGGCCGCCCTGCCAGCTGAGAAATGCTCCCTGGGGCTCGGCCTTGGCCAACAGCCCCTGGGCTCAGCCCCTCCGCAGCTCATCACAAACACTGTCTGCTCCAGGCACTGCTGCTGCCCAACCAGCTCCTGGTTCCTTTAGCAGCAGCCCTGGGAACTGTTTTTGTTCCCTCTGTGGCACAACATCCCTGTTCTCACCCTGCCAAAGAAAGCTGTTGGTGCCATGTGCGGCCAGGATGAACCATTGCTGGGACTGAAGCCCCTCTCTTGGGGCCCTGCAAACAGCGCTCCAAAAGGAGCCCTTGGAGCTCTCCTGGGTCAGCGACTCTCTCTGAGTGGGGCCTCTCCCAGCCGGGAACTCTCCCGTTTGCTGCACTCGGGGATCCTGAACAACGATGGAGCCTGGGCCGATCCCCCCACTCCTCCAGGCTCAGCCCTTTGCCCGCTGGGGAGATGCCAAAGGATCCACAGGGAACATTTCCTGCCCTCAGGGGAATTTCTCACAGGTGCCTTGCACTGACTCTTTGCGTCTGCGTGCACACAGGAGTGCCTGTGCTGGGGAAATGTGGCAGAAATGCTGCTCTCTGAGGGGTTGGAGTGCCTTGGATAGCTGAGTCAGTCAGATATCCAGTTATCAGTAAGCAAGTATAAGTCACGAGGTCTAAACAAAGTTAAATGCTGCTAAGAGTTGTTCTTTTTTTACGTTGTTAAATTTAATTTATTAGCTAAGTTAAGGATTGTGAAGTGTAATTCCTCTGTTAAATTTCTAACTCATAGGTTTTAAGTTAGGTTAAATAGTGTTAAGTGCTGTTGTTTTGCTACATTGGGGAGTTGAAGGTATCAGTTAAAGTTAAGGTATAGGTTAAGTCCTGTTACCTTTGAGCTCTGTTAAGCTTTTGGGCCATATTCCTTTTATCTTTGCCCTCACTGTCCTTGTGTCTCACACATACCCAGGAAGAGTTCTTGGCTGATTTCTGGTTTGATTGCCTGGATTTTGTTTGGTTTTGTGGTGAC
This sequence comes from Passerculus sandwichensis, assembly GCA_031885435.1. Classification (NCBI taxonomy): domain Eukaryota; kingdom Metazoa; phylum Chordata; class Aves; order Passeriformes; family Passerellidae; genus Passerculus; species Passerculus sandwichensis. Next base: position 3,486,315 of record CM063150.1, read on the forward strand.
ATCGGTGTGCTGGGTTGTGGTCAAACCAATGGGTGCTGAGATTTTGATTTTGGCGCCTGATATGGCCAGGGGGTTTGGACACACCTCCGAGAACACACAGGGGTTAAAAAACAGAGCTTCGGCCCTGGAAGGCTCTCTTGGGACTTCGAGGGAAAGAGGTCCGATCTCCCTCCCCTGTCCAGCTGCTGCTGCTGGGGGCTGGACAGAGAGGGGGGGTGAGGAGGCCCTTGAGGATGGAAGGGTGGAAGAGCTCCAAGAGACATTGGGTAGCCACCCCCCTCCCCCAGAGGAGAGAGAGAGGGAGAGGGGAGAGCCAGCAACAGAATGTGATAGCAGCCGGCCGAGGAGGAGAAGGGGGGAGTGCGGCGAGAAGGTGCCTGGCAGCAGCATGGGAGTGCCAGAGCTCTGGGACAGGCAGAGACTGAAATTTTTAACCCTTTTCTTGCATGACTGGGACCTTGCAAAAATGCTGATCCTCCTCAGAGCTAAATAAGAAGAGAGATAAGAGATGAGATAACAAGGACCAGGCCCGAGGGAAGTGGAGAAGACTGGCTGAGTGGGGAGAGAGATGATTGGAGTGGCCTTTTGGCTGGACTTTTTTTGTGTGGCCATAGACTGAACCAGTTTTATTCCTGTGACACAGAGACTGCATTTAGGGGCAGGCAGTGCCTCAGAACCAGGATGGTTCATTGTGGGTACCCCTCGGCCCCAGGGGGTGGGAAAAAATATGGGGGGGACAGATGTCCCAAAGGAGAGAGTGTGCCTTTTTTGGAGTGAGACAAGGCATCCTTAAAAGACAACCCTAAAAGCAGCTCTTGTCCATGCACAGTGGTGAGAGCACTGGGCATGGAAGGAAGATGTCGCAATGGCAAAGGACTTTCCGGACGGTGCTGAGTGACATGGAAGCACACGAGGTTTCAGCGTGTTTCCAGGGGAAGCCTATGGTGCAAGAAGGACTCCTCTCCTCTTCATGGACTGAAGTTTGAGTATTCTAAAGGATGGTGCCAGATTGGGCAGCTGGTGATTTGGGGGAATGTATCGGATTGGGAAATTTTGGTGGTGGGGAGGAGGAAAGTGCTTTTTGTAAGGTTTTCAATTTTCCCCTTACAGTTTTTCCCTTCTTTTCTTGTAGTTTAGGTAATAATGTTTTCTTTATTTTTAAGCTGGAGACTGCTTTGCTTATTCCTGGTCACATCTCACAGCAGACACCAGGGAGAGGGTATTCTCATGGGGGCACTGGCTCTGTGCCAGGCCCAAACCATGACAATCGGTCTGCAAAGCTCCAAGGCCCTAAGGCCTCTGGGGTTTACCCCTGCCGGCAAAGGCGGAGCAAGTGCATGGCAGTCAATACATGACTCAACAATGTCACGAGCCTTAGTGGGCGTCAGCTGAAACTGCTTCTGCAAGGTATGTGCGTTTTGGTGGAAAAACCCATGTGATGCCTTGGCCTGCATGAGTGTATCAGGCTGAGGCACTACCCACGCTGGGTTAGCCAACTTGTCAGCCCTCGTGTTACCTTCCACTATAAAGCCTGGCAAATTGGTGTGACTCCTCACATGTAGACCATAGAATGGATGAACCTGGGCCTGAATGGCACACCACAAGGTCTTCAGTAAATGAAACAAGGCAGGATTACTGACCTCCTTCAAAACCGAATAACCCAAGCTCTGTGCCGTATTGGCCACATAGGCGGAATCCGTGACCAAGTTGAAAGGTTCCTGGGAAAATTTCCCAAATGCCATGACAGCAGCCCTCAGTTACAACCAATTGGGCTGACCCATCCTCATGAGCTTCCAGAACCTGCCACTCAGATCCATCCCTCCAGGTAACAATAGCCTTTCTTGTTTTCCCTGAACCCTCAGTGAAGACGGTGGGTCCTTGCACAGGTTCCTGGGTATTTTTTTGGCTGCAAAGGGATTTGTGTGAATTTTGCCATATGCAGTAACCTAAGTCTGGGCAGATGATAAATGATCTGCCCTGAAAAATTTTCCAGAGCACTCTGCAAGGACACACTGTTTGCAAAGCTCCAGTCAAAATCCCCCGTTGCACTGGGAGTGTGATCTTTGCGGGATCCACACCCATCAATTGCAAACACCATTGCTGGCATTTGATTATCAAGTGAGCAATCAGCTCAAACAATGCAGTTGCCGTCTTCTGCGGCAGATGGGGCAGGAAAACCCATTCCAACACATGCAAGGAATTGGACCATTTGTCACTCCATTGGCCAATGATGCCCGTGGGATACAAATCTGGAGTGCTGATGAACAAAGTGACATCAACAGAGAGATCAATGCGATAAACTTGGCAAGCCGAAACAGCTTGCTGAACCACCTCCAATGCCTTAAGCACCTCAGGGGTCAGTGTGTGAGGTGACTTTAGATCAGAGTCTGTTTTCAACAGATCATACAGAGGAGACAGCTGTGAGTCGGTTAGCCCCAAGTACGGATGTAACCAAGTGATGACACCTACCAATTTCTGAGCATCATTCAGTGTCTTCACAGAATGCACAAATTGCACCTATTGGTGACAGATCATCCCTTCCAGAATTTTGACCCCCAAGTACTTCCAAGGTGGTTGTTGTTGAACCTTTTCTGGAGCCACCTGCAGTCCATGAGCATGGAAAGCATCAAGCAACCAAGGCTGAATCCTGAGCAGCTCATCCTGGGTGGGCATACCCACCAGAATGTTGTCCATATAATGATACAGACGTGCATCAGGAAACTGCTTGTGAACAACAGACAAGGCAGTAGAATTCTGCATGCCTCGGGCAACGTCCTCCATTGATATCTCTGTGTGGGCTCAGCCTCGATAATCGCTGGCACTGAGAAGGCAAACTTCAGTCTGTCATCGGGATGCAAAGGAATCGTAAAGAAACAATCCTTCAGATCCACAATGAGGACCGACCAGTCTGGGGGAAGGATGGTAGGCGATGGCATGACCACCTGCAATGTCCCCATGTTTTCCATCACGGCATTAACCTTTCGGAGGTCTTGCAACAACCTCCACTTCCCAGATTTCTTTTTGATGCAGCAGACAGGAGTGTTCCAGAGACTGGTAGAAGGCTCCAGATGACCCTGTATGGGAATCCACAAAATTAGAGGATTTTGGGAAAGCTTCAAGATGCAGGCCTCAGACACAGCAGAACTGTGAGCAGAGCTATGCAGCAGCCATGAGATAGGTCACCAGATTCTGAAGGGCGACCAATTTATCTTGAGGGAGCGGCCACTGCTTCTCCCAGACAGATTTGTCCACAAGACACCGAATAGCAGGCGTAAGACACTCTGCGCCCTTCACTGCAGTGGCCCCCATCAAAAATCCATCCCGATGTGCACCCCCAGACAGAAGAACATCCCTCCCCCAGAGGTTGGGAGGAGTTGAAGTAACATGAGGCCTAACCCAGGCTGTCTGTCCCTCTGGGTTCGCAACCAGCATGGGCCGCAGGCTCACGTAGCATTGCGCTGTCCTTCCCAGACCTGCGTCAGACATCCCCACCGGATCCAGGGGCCACTCTGGGGGCCAGGCAGGAAGGGAGAGAACCATGATGTCAGCACCGCTGTCGAGAAGCCCACGGAGGTGGATTTCCGATGGCGTCGCACCAGGAACAGACAGGGTACACAGCATCTCGGGACGGTCCTTGGTCAGGACAGCAGTCCAGCGAACTTGAGGCGGCCCAGTGGATCCAAAGCCACCAGCTACACGCAACCGGTCAGCTGTCCTGCCCACAGAAGACTTAAAAGGAACAAGTTGATCAAGTCGCGTCCCTTTCGGGATCGTGACGGGAGGGGGTGGGTGTGGAGACCATGGCACAAATCTGCCCTGTGAAATCTGCATCAATGAGCCCCAGGGGCACAATGATGCCCTGAAGGGTGGCACCAGATCTCCCCATCAGGAGAGCACTCATGCCCCCACCCAAGGGATCAAAGGAATCCTGGGGAACCTTGTGTATTTTACAAGATTCTAAGACAACTGTTGCTGTGGTGCAGACATCCACACCTGCTGATCCGCAGGTGCTGGCTACAAGCTGGTAAAGGAGAACTCCATCGGCTCCAGGGTCTGGAGAGAAGCTTGTGTCTGGGCACGTCCCTGCTGCACGCTCCGCTTCACATTTGCCGAGCACGGTAAAGCCTGGCCATTAACATGAACAGTCCCCTTGCAGATATTGGACATGTGATTCGACCTTCCACACCGACCACATAAGAACATGGGAAATCTGAACTGCTGTGCTTTCTTCCCCTGCTTCTTGCCAGCCTGCGCAGTCCCCTGCTGTGGCCACTTGCCCTGCGGTGCTGCCCAGACTGGCTGCACAGCAGCAGCCACGGCAGCCAACTTCTGACCCAAGGGGATGATGTTCGCACAGGCCTCCGCCATCTGAGAGACAATAGGAAAACCAGGCAGAGCCACTATGACCCTCCTACAAGCATCATTCCAATTACACCTCACATGGTTTGCAATCACAATCCTCTTTGCCACAGGATCAGGCACCTGCCTCTCCACAGACGTAGTCAGCCTTGCCGCAAATGCCATGAAAGGTTCATCATCCCCCTGGACAATGGTTGCAAACGGCTGTCTGGGAGCAGCCATTTTCAGGGTCTGAACAATCGCTGCCATGCCCAGTGTGGGGCACTGGTCAAGCACAAGGGAATCTAAGCCAACCTGCCCCTGAGAATTTTCATAAAGCCCTGTGCCCAGCAGCATGTCAGTGACATCCACATGCCTGGGGTCCTGCGGCGTCAGTGCAGCATTCAGCACCACCGTTTGGGCTGCCAAACGAGCCTACTTGGTCTCAAAAACATCAAACTGCACAAAGTCAAAAAGCGAATGTGCTACATGACAGAGGTCATGAGGTGTCAGCACATCCATAACAACCCTCCAGAGAGTCTGCATAACCTCAGCAGTCCCCAAACCATGCTGAGCAACCACATCATGGACTTCCGTCTCCAGCCTATACAAAAGCGGTTCATGGGTGTTATGAGCAACACCCCTGAGCATAGGAAAAGACTGGGGACCTTCCGAAAAAGCCACAGCACCTGCTGTGTCCCGGCCCTTGGGCCCCCCAGGGACAAGAGAAGATGATTGACAGGAAGCCAACTCAACACCACTCGCCCCTTCACCCCTTGCAGCCAAAGGACCCCCCTCCATGACCCAGAAGATGCCGTGAGGAGGCTGGATCAGACATCTCATTGGACTTAGTTTTGGCTTCTTGCCAGAAACACTCGAGGTTCCTCGGATGCACAGTCAGCTGGCACGAGGAAAGTGTCCACAAATTCGGTGAGGAAGCGCCACGGCCCCAGGCACCCACCGGCCTCCCGCCGGCCGTGTCGGCATTCACACTAAAGGTAAATACCTCAGCGCCCTGTTGTGCCACAGCCCTGGCAAGGGGCGCCTTGGCGGGCACAGGTGCCAGCACGGCCTGCAAACCCAGTGTGGACTGGGACGATGTGATGGTGGTCACAAGGGTTTTCAGGATGAGAGAGAGACAAGAATGTTGACTCCATGATCAGAAGGTTTGATTTATTATTTTATTATATATATACTACATTATAACTGTATTAAAAAGTAATAGAAAGGAAAAGGTTTCTCAGAAGGCTAAGCTAAGAATAGAATTGAAAGGAATGAATAACAAAGATCTGTGTCTTGTCAGAGAGCAAGAGCAGCTCTGCTGTGAGTGGTCAGTAAATCCAAACATCCACAGGAGACCAATCATGGATTCACCTGTTGCATGGCACAGCAGCAGATAACCATTGTTTACACTTTGTTGCTGAAAGGTCTCAGCTTCGGGAGGAAAAATCCTAATGAAAGGATTTTAATGAAAAGATGCCTGCGACAGGACGAGACCGGCGTGGGGCCCTGTCCCCGACATGGAGGAGGGGAGGGGTGCCGAGAGAGGTGCAGCCTGTGGAGCCGCATCACTGCAGATCAGTACTAGGGAGCCTTGGACAGCCAAATCCACCCCGGGGGAACCATTGCCATCCCCCGGGTTGGACCCGTCCCCCAGCACACCGTCCCAGGGTGGGGAGAGAGCTCCACATTGCACAGAAACTCAAACTTCCCCTCGTCCATGTCCGAGACAGAAGGGCTCCACTGGGAACTCCGAGGGGTACAAGAACCAGACCCCTGCCAAAGATCCTCAAACTTTTTCCACTGCACCCGCAGTGATCCCATGTCTACGGTGCAACCATCAAAGAGGGCCTCCATGAGGTGCACCCCCACAAGAGACCACTCCTCCTTGGAGAACGGCTTTGCAGAGTCCAAAAAGAGCCCTCACAGAAACAATCGCTCAAAATCATTCCAGGAAATAGAAACCTTTTTCCACTGCAGGGCCCCCCCTGCAGAGATCCAAAATTAGGGAATCCTCCTTGAAACCCACAGAGGTTGCCATTACCCCAAGAACAGCAGGCAAAGCACCAAAGAGGGGTGACAATGAAACCTCACTGGCAATCCGGACTCTGTCTCAGCCTAGGCTGCAGTACACTTTGGCAGTCACCTGATGTCACTAGAGGACAGGAAAGAACAGAAGCACACATGGCTGTTCTCAAGGTGAAGGAAAAAAGTGAAGTTTATATTCTGACTCCAACATTTATAGTTTTCCAAAAGTGACAGCGGATTGGAGGGTGACAGTGCCACCTCTCCAATGACACTGATTAAACCAATAGCCCTTCAACTCTCTCCATCTCCATAAAAGGAATGTGAAACAATGAGTTACTTACAGAAAATGTGTGAGAAAGTTCACTACAAGAATGTCAACATCAGAAGGCTTAGAAAATCTTAAAAAACCAAGATGACACAAGTTGGGCTTAACTTGACCTCTGCTGACTGCTTCTCTGGTGACTGCCCCTGCACCACTGGGGCTCACTTGTGTCCTTCCTATGGAGACCATTGTGAAACTGTGGAGCATTGTGGAACCAATGGGCCATGGTGACACTTAGGGACTTGTGGAACCAAGAGGAACATTGTGACCCCGCAGGGTACCATGGATCCCAGGGCAACTGTGACACTCTGGGGCCTCGTGGAACCAAGAACATCTTTCTGTTCTCTTCAAACCAAGAACATGTGGCCCAGTTGGGCCTCACGGTCCCAAGGGGCCAGTGTGAAGCAGCAGGACTTTGTGGAACCAAGAGGCTATTGCTGCATTTCAGGGCCTTGTGGAGCCAAAGGGCCATTGTAATCCTGCAGGGCACTGTGGATCCATGGAGAGCATTGTGGCATTGCAAGGCCCTATGGAATCAGGGAGACAATTGTGATCCTGCAGGGGCTCATGGAAGGAAGGGGCCCTTGTGACACTGTGGGAAGTTGTGGAACCAAGGGAATCATTGTTGCACTACTGGGCCCCAATGGAACCAAGGGGCCATTGGATACAGCGGGACTTCATGGAACCAATAGACCATTATGGCACTGTGGGGCCTTGTGGAACCATGGAGACCATTAAGATCCTTAAGGACTTGTGTAATCAAGTGACCGTTATGACACCTGAGGGCCTCATGGAAGCAAGGAGCCATTGTGAACACTGCAGGGCATTGTGGAACCAAGGGAACAAGAAATAGGCCTGGCTGCCTTGGCTTCCCAGGGGTCACCTGACAGGTCTGCCTGACCTTGGAATGCAGAAGGCCATTCCCATCTGCCCCTGAAACATTTGGGCTCTGGGCTTTTCTTTTTACGGAAAAGAACTGTCCATTTTTCCAGGCATCTATGGCCAAAATTCCAATTCCACCTCCAAATATCTGTGTATTCAAGGATTGCTGCCAGAATAAAGTTGCCAGGAAAGACAAGTGTGGCTGGTCATTGACTCCTGAGTGGCAGCACTCATCTGTTTTCTAAACACTGGAAAGGGCTCTCTGCTTTTCTTTGTATGGAAAAAAAAATCCCTCTTTTCCAGGCACAAATGTTCTAAATTAGGACTCTGCATTTGTAATTTCAAATATCCTAGGGTTGCTCCAAGAAAACCTGACAGGACACACAGGTCAGGCTTACCTTGGCCTCTGATGGCTTCCGTTCATCAGCTCCTGAAACACGGGGGCTCTGTGGTTTCCTTCCTATGGAGGCAAATGTGACATTTGAGAGCCTTGTGAAATGAAGGGGCCATTGTGACACTGCAGAGCCTTGTGGAACCAAGGACAGCATTGTGGCTCTGTTTGGCCGCATGGTCCCAAGGGGCCAGTGCAAAGCAGCGGTGTGGGAGTTAGCCCAGCTGTAACTCAGAGTCAGACAGATTTTACCCTGGAAGAACTGGGTGTGAGTTTCAAGTTCTAGGAATCATTCGATTTACTTAGGGTGAGCTTGAGACTTTTCCAATAAGCCTTTATTGTTGTTATGCTAAGTTGTCCAAGTTCTACTCCTGTATTGGTTTATTGGTTACTTGTTTCTTCTATATGGGTATTGTTCTAGTTTTCTAGCCCCAAGCGTCTATGTTGTGTCTTCCTCTTTGTCTCAGGTTTTAGGATACTGCCCCTCGTACCGTGCTCGTCTTCTCCATGTTTATTGTTTTTCACCCTGTAATTAAAGTTCTTTTTGGGAAACTCCATCGAACCCACTCCTTTTCATTTTTGCCACGCTCGCCCTGCTGAAGTCAGGGACTCAGAGAGGTTTGTCACAGCCACACTCATTGTGACATTTGGCACCCGAACAGGCACCATGACATTCAGGGCTCCTTGTGTCAGTCACGTCAGCTGGGGTTAGCTGATGGCTAGGTCAGTGCTCCCCAGGATTTTGGATTGTGCCAGGCCTGGCGGATTCATTGTTGCTTCGAGGGACCTCGGCCCGGGATCGGCAGGGGCAAAAACAGTTTCACCTGCATAGGATTGCAGGTGGGTTTGGGGAAATGAAAGACAATTATTGCCCATTTTGCCACTGTGTTTTTACAATATGCACCCAAGTCCCATTATTGATTTGGTGTGCTCTGGTGGCTGTTGCCCCTAAGGTGGAGAAGGAGAAAAATGGGCAGCCAGATGTCCAAAGTAGAAAGGAGCATATATGGATGCTTTAAGTTAATTCTAACAGATCGTGACAAAATATTTCCAAAGAACAAATTAAAATAAATCATGAGGTGGATCATTAAAAATTTTCCAGATGCCTTTGCTGATGAAATCCATACCACTGAATTTTAGGACTCAGTGGGACTTAAACTGTACAACCTTTCGATCAAAAGGGAGCCCATTGCAGCCCACATGCTCCCCATCTTCCATACCATCCCTGAGACCCTTCACCAGAAAGCAATGTCTCAAAAACTCAATCCGTTGGTCACTCCTAACTCAGGACCTCCCCTCAAACATGCCTTTCTCAGACCTTCCACAATGGTCCAAGATGGCAATGGCCACGTGGTCTTGGAATATCATGCCCTGGAGACTCAAATGGAAGGAGCCTGAATGTGGCTTGGGAGCCGGATCATCCTCCCTCCATCTTGTGTCCTCCACTTCCTGCTACCACAACCTTCTCTTCCGCCCTGAACAAACCTCCAGACTCCATCCCCACAACTGTGGGTCATGTCTCTACTGTCAATCATTCCACTTTCACCCTGGGCAGTGCCTCCAGAACTCTACCCTGGAAGTCTGCCATCGTAAATCAAGGCCCTTCCTCCCCAACACCTGACAAAATGGCAGTGCCCTTTGCCTCACCCTCCAGCAATAATATAACCCCCATGGTCACAGATACTAAGCCCAACTGTCACACTATTTCTAATCCAAATGTTTCTCCTCCAAGTTATTCTTCCTCCCCGGAAGACAGTTTGGATTCCCCAGAGCCACCTTTCCCCTAAACCCCAGAAGGTCCCTAGGAAAGGATTCTGAAGGAAGCAGTTAAGGAAGGACACTGGCAAAGAGTCTTAAAACCCCTCATTGCCCCTGTATGTTATGAAAGAAGGGGGCAGAATCCCAGGTATCAGCCATTGGTTTACAGGGAAATCAAGGATCTGTGTAGGGCAGCTAAAGACCATAGGAAGGACTTACTTTGTTTTAATGGCCTAATGAGGGCCATGTTTACAGCACATCATAACTCCCTATGATTTAAAATATATTATGACCATGTTGTTGTCGCCTACAGAATACAACCTGTGGGAAAGGGGATGGAAGTGTTTACTAAATCAATTAATAGCAGACTATGCTAATAATGAGGCAAGGGCGGAATTGACAATCAACCATCTAGCTGGAGAAGGAATGCAAAGCCGACCAGATGATCAAGCAGCAGGTGTCCCCAGAGAAGTATTGGATGATATCAAAGAGATGGCTTTGAAAGCTTTAATCCATGTATCGCATCGTAGTACCCCCAATTTGGACTACCTTGGGTGGCTGCAGCTAAATCTTTAGGACAAGCAGACCATCTTGGGTGCCTGTTAAGTAAGCAAACCAATGCTACTCCCTCACATTGAGTGGCCTGCTCTCAGACATAGAGACCTCAGACATGCCACCTTGCAGAACAGTGATAGAGTTTTTACGCTGGGCACATGGGCATGGCTGTGTAGACTCTGAGGGCATGTGTTACATGAACCTCTCCATCCACAGCGAGTCAATCCACAAGAGCATTCAAGTACTGAATGAAGAGTTCAAGAAGCTTCAAGTGGAAAACAAAGACTGGGTCAATGAACTCTTCCAATCCAAGGGACTAAAGGGTTGGATGATGTCTATCTAAAAGAGGACATTTAATTTCCTTAGCTGTTGTTGTATTGTTAATTGTCTCATGTTTGTTTGGATGCTTTCAGAAAGCCTTACAAAATTCTTTCAGTTCCATCTTGGTTGTAAAACAGAAAGAGGGAAGATACCCAACACAGGCTCCTCATGGACTCCTTGGATGAGAGAACTGCAGGTCAGGATGGCACAAAAACCTCTCAGACTCAGTGTGGGCAAGGAACTCCTTAAAATTACCTAAACGTATTCTTAAATCCATAAAGTACATTAAAAACCTCAAGTATCTAAAGCCATTAATGAGCCCCACAGAGTGTCAGTACAAAGCTCTCCAGGGACTCGTTAAAGCAGAGAATTGGGGCCATGATTGCACAAACCTCTCACAGATTCAGTATCAAAAGGGAAACACCAAGTACCTTAAAATAACTGAAGTAAGCTGAAGTACTAATGAACCCCAACGGGTGTTGTTACTGACAAAGCCTCTCCAGGGACTAATTACAGCAGATAATTGGAGGCCATGATTGCACAAACCTGTCAGAGACTCCAAGGCAAAAGCCAAACCCAAAGTCCTTTGAAAAACCTGCAGTCCCTACAGGGAGCATTAAGGATTCCCCAGGGGCATTGCTGAGCAAGGCTCCCCAGGGACTCCTTCCAGCAGATCCTTGAGGCCAACTGGGATGTGGGCTAGGGGAGGATGCTGAGGGCAGGACAAGGGGCTGACAGTGCCCAGTCTGGCTGGGCCTGTGCCAGGAGGCCCCAGGGCCTCAGGACAAGGTGTCTCCTCACAGCCCTTGGTGGCACAGACCCTGCTGTGCCCCAGGGCACCAAGACTTGGCTTCTCTTTGTCCCCACCCGTCATCACTGCCTGAAGTTCTCTGCTCTGCCTGGGGCCTGGGGACAGTTTCTCAGTTGTGTCCCTCAGTGGGACCCATTAAAAGTCCAAGAAAGTTTGGAGTTGGATTCTGACTTGGAGTTCTGGAGAGGTTTCTTCAGCTCCATCTCAGGGAATGATGTTCAGGGCCTTAGCACAAAGCCCCAGAGGCTCATTAAAGTCCTGGTGATGTGTCTGTGCTGCTGAGCTGGGCTGGGCTCCTGGCACAGAGGCAGCTCCTGGTAACCAAGAGGAGCTTCAAAACACATTGCTCTTGATGAGCAGCTCTTCTGCCAGCCCAGCAGGGCTGGGGCACTGCCTGCAGCCACCCTGGGCACAGCACAGAGGCACAGAGAGCTTCAATCAGTCAGGGCTTGGAAGGTGCTGAGAAGTGTCTGGGGCAGAATCACTGCCAGCCCTTGGCACAGGAACCTCTGGCTGCAGGACAATGCAGCTGCAGCTCCTGAAGCCATCTCCTAAAGCTGGAACATCCCAATGCCTACAGACCCTGTGAGTACATTCTCTGATTGTCTCTTGTGCAGAGCAGCCAGGGGTGCCCAGGGCTGTCCTGCAGAGCAGGGTCCTGCAGCCCAGGGCGCTGTGCTGGGGCAGGGACTCTGCTGCCTGCCAGGGACAGCTCTCAGCCAGCCCTGGCAGCTTCTCCCAGCACGGGGGGCAAGGTCTGGGTGGGAGGAGACAGCTGGTCAGGCTTGGAAGTGTTTTCTTGGTTTGGTGAGGATGCTGCATTGTTCAGGACTGCTCCCAGCATGACCTTTAACTGTAGAATATTTCCAAGTAGGTTATACAGGGATCACAGCAAGGATGGGGCTGCATAAATTGGAAAATCTTGCTTTTTTAATCTACTGCTTTCTGTCGCCAGGATGAAAAATTGCACATTGATATTGATCTCTCAGTTAAGGTCCAGAAAAAGAAAATAGCTTTTTCTCAGATCTTATTAAGCCAGGCAGTGACAGAAACCTGCACAGGGCCCCTTGGAAGCTGCATGAGTTTTGCTTTTTCAGCCTCCTCAGGGTTGCTCTGACAGAGCCATCAGAGCCTGGAGAGCCAGAGCTGCCTCTGGGCAGTGCCAGAGCTGGGAGGGGTCTGCAGGGCAGAGCTGAGCCCCCAGGGCTGGGCTGGGCTCTGGCAGCACTGGCAGGGCCCAGCCCTGGGCACAGGGAAGCAGCTGCTGGCAGGGACAGCTCCACACAGCAGCGCCCAGGGCAGGCAGTGGGAGGAAAGTGCCCCCAAGCTGTGCTGGGATATTGAAAGTCCTCTCCAATCCCAACTATGCCATGATTATTTTTTACAGATCCCCATGCCAAGGCACAGTAAATGTCCAACAGCAGCTCCATCAGTCACTTCCTCCTGCTGGCATTGGCAGATACGCGGCAGCTGCAGCTCCTGCACTTCTGCCTCTTGCTGGGCATCTCCCTGGCTGCCCTCCTGGGCAACGGCCTCATCATCAGCACCGTAGCCTGCAGCCACCACCTGCACACGCCCATGTTCTTCTTCCTGCTCAACCTGGCCCTCACTGACCTGGGCTCCATCTGCACCACTGTTCCCAAAGCCATGCACAATTCCCTCTGGGACACCAGGGACATCTCCTACACTGGATGTGCTGCCCAAGTCTTTCTGATTTTCTTCTTTCTGTCAGCAGAGTATTTCCTCCTGACCATCATGTGCTATGACCGCTACGTGTCCATCTGCAAACCCCTGCACTACGGGACCCTCCTGGGCAGCAGAGCTTGTGCCCACATGGCAGCAGCTGCCTGGGCCAGTGCCTTTCTCCATGCTCTGCTGCACACAGCCAATACATTTGCCCTGCCCCTGTGCCATGGCAATGCCCTGGGCCAGTTCTTCTGTGAGATCCCACAGATCCTCAAGCTCTCCTGCTCCAAATCCTACCTCAGGGAACTTGGGCTCATTGCACTTAGTGTCTGTTTTTTATTTGGTTGTTTTGTGTTCATTGTTTTCTCCTATGTGCAGATCTTCAGGGCTGTGCTGAGGATCCCCTCTGAGCAGGGACGGTACAAAGCTTTTTCTACCTGCCTCCCTCACTTGGCTGTTGTTTCCTTCTTTGTCAGCACTTCCACATTTGCTTACCTGAAGCCCCCCTCCATCTCCTCCCCACCCCTCAATCTGGCCCTGTCAGTTCTATACTCAGTGATGCCTCCAGCCCTGAACCCGCTCATCTATAGCCTGAGGAACCAGGAACTCAAGGCTGAAGTGTGGAGACTGATGACTGGATGCTTTCAGGAACATTAAATTGATGGCCAATTGCTGCAAACCACTTGTAACAGAAGTCATCTTATTGATGGTTTGATTGTATGTATTTTTTTCCTTTATATTAGTTTTCTCATACAGTCCACAAATAAATGTCTTTGTTTGTGCCATTTCTCATTTTGTTTCTCTCCAACTTCCCTGTGGCCACAGACTTTGTCAATGAGGGGTTGCGCTCTGGGTGACTTTAAAGGAAATAAAGGATGTCCCAGCCAAGTTTTCTGCAGAGATGCCCCCTTTTGTTGCCTTCTCTGGAGCTGCAGCAGCAATGTCTGTGTGCAGAGCTGGGGGCAGATCAGTGCTGGCACAGCAGCTGTGCCCAGCAGCAGCAGCAGCACTTGGTGTTGCCAGTGCTGCCGTGGCCCTGCCCCGCTGCCCTGGTGGCCCTGGTGTTGCTGCAGGGCCTGAGTGCTCTCGGGGCCGGGCACAGCCCTGGGGGTGGCAGTGCCGGGGCTGCAGCAGGGACAGGCCATGGGCACTGCTGGGGCAGCGCTGACGCCTCAGCCCAGGGCCTGGGGGCTCCAGGCTCCTTGCCCAGGCTCTCTCAAGAACACGGCAGGACAATGCTCAGCACAGAAAAGCCCCGTGAGCAGCCCCAGGCTGGCCGTGGGCAGGCTGGGGGCAAACAGCATGGCTGGGGCTCTGCAAGGGCCCTGGGGCAGATGGGAAGGAGCAGCAGAGCAGAGGCTGATCCATCCCCAGTGCGCTGGACAGCCCAGGGCAGTGTCCCAGAGCGTCCTGATTGAGCTGCCAACAGCAGCCCTGGCCTCTCCCCCAGCTCACACAGGTGCCCCATCCTTGCAGGCACAGACACGGCAGCACTGGCTCAGCAGCCCCTGTTTGCATTGCACAGAGCAGGGGGAGCACCCCCATGCTGTTGGTGTGGGGACATGAACCTGAGGGAGCACAAATGCCATCAGCCCCTGCGGCCAGCAAGGCCTGGGGGACACCAGGGAAACCACTCAGCCTTGTCGTGGCCTCTGCAGTCAGCCAGAAAGTTTGTTCCCATCAGCTGGGAGTTTCCTGTGCCACTGCAGCTGCTGTTGCTCAGAGCCAGGGCTGCCTGGCAGCCACCCCCAAACTGCCCTGAGCATTTCCTTTGCTTCGTATTTGCTTTCTTTATACCCCCTGCTTCACATTTTTTCTAATTGCCCACTCCAGGGGGCCCAGAACTGGACACAGCACTCGAGATGCTGCCCAACCAGTGCTGAGCACAGGGGAAGAATCACTGCCCTGCTCCTGCTGGCCACACCATTCCTGATCCAGGCCAGGAGCCATTGGCCTTCTTGCCCACCTGGGCACACTGCTGCCTCATGCCCAGCCTGCTGTCCATCAGTCCCTGCAGGTCCCTTTCTGCCTGGCTGCTCTCCAGCTACTCTGTCCCCAGCCTGTAGCACTGCAGGGGTTGTTGTGGCCAAAGTGCAGAACCCAGCACTCAGTCTTCCTAAACCTCACCTTTTTGGATTTGGGCCCTGGATCCAGTCTATCCCAGGCACTGTGCAGAGCCCTCCTACCCTCCAGCAGATCAACACTCACACCCAGTTTGGTGACATCTGCAAAGATGTCCTTGGTTGCATGGGGCGCCTCAGAGTCACAAAGGCCTCTTGGTCACACCAGGCCCTGCACTGTCACAGTGGTCTCCTTGGATCCACGTGACCATGCAGAGCAAATGTTGTCCATGTTTACATTGGGCCCCAAATATGACAATGGTGTCCTCGGTTCCATGGGGCTAAACAGTGTCACAATGTTCTCGTTGGTGCTGCAGTTTCACAGGAGCCCCTTGGTTCCATGGGCCCCCGCAGTGTCAGAAAGGCCCATTGGTTCCACTGGGCCGTGGAGTCTCTCAATGGTCTTATTGATTTTGCAGTGTCAAAATGTTGAAACCCCTTGGTTACACAAGGCCCTGCAGTGTCACAATGGTCTCTGTGGTTCCAGGAGGACCCAGAGTGTCACGGCACACTCCCTGGCTCCATTTGGCCCCAGAGCACCACAGTGGACCCCTGGTTCTGTGGGCCTGCACGGTGTCACCATGGTCCTCTTAGTTCCATGACACCCTGCAGTGTAACAATGGCCCCAGAGCGTCCCAATTATCACAAAATGACAGAATCAAATAGGCTGGAAAAGACCTTTGGGATCATCAAGCCCAACCAATACCCTAATACTCCCTTGTCACCCAGATCATGGCACTAAGTGCCACTGGAGAGGGACAGTGACTCTGCTACCTCTCCCCTGGCCAGCCCATTCCAATGCCCATTCACTCTTTCTGTGAAGAACTTCTTCTTATTGTCCAGCCTGAACCTCGCCTGGTGCATCTTAAGGCTGTGTCTTCTTTACCTGCCCTCCAGCAGATCCACACTCACACCCAGCTTGGTGCCATCTGCAATTTGTGAATGGTGGACTCGATCCCCTCACCCAGATCATCAGTGAAGATATTAAACAGGACTGGGCCCAACACAGATCCCTGGGGGACACCACCAGTGACTGGACACCAGCTGGGTGCAGCACCATCGCCACCACTCTCTGGGCCCAGCCTCCAACCAGCCCTTAAATCTCCCAAGCCGTGGGCTGCAGCTTTTCCAGGCAATGCTGTCAGAGAGTGTCAAAGGCTTTGCTGAAGTCCAGGCACACAACACCCACAGCATTTCCTGCATCCACAGGTGGGTCACCTGGTCATAAAAGGAGATCAGGTTGGCCAGGCATGACCTGCCACCCCTAAATCCACGCTGGCTGGCTCTGATCCCTCAGCCATCCCATGGGTGCCCTGTGATGGCACTCAGGGTGATCTGTTCCATAACCTTGCCAGGCATCCAGGTCAGGCTGACAGGCCTGGAGTTCCCCAGCTCCTCCTTCCAGCCCTTCTTGGGGATGGGCTCACACTGGCACCTCCAGTCCTCTGGGCCCTCCCTGCTGAGCCAGCACTGATGGTAAATGATGGAGAGCAGCCTGGGGAGCTCATCCACAGCTCCCTCATCCCCCTGGGATGGATCCCATCTGATCCCACACACCTGTGAGCATCTGAGTGGCTCAGCAGGTCACCAACTGCTCCCTCCTAGATTAGAGGGGCTGTTCTGCTCCCTGTGCCCATCCACCAGCTCTGGAGAACACTTGTCCTGAGGGCAACCTGTCCAAATACTGAAAATTGACAAACAAGATATTAAGTAGCTTTGTCTTTTACTTATTTTCAGTTACTTTATTCTCCCTCCTCCTCCCTCCTGTTGCTATAAAATTTTTTATAAAAACATTTTTCATTCTTTTTAGACAAGCCTCCAGGTTAAATTCTAATTGAGTTTTCACCTCTCAACTTCACTTTCTTAATAACCTAATGACATCCTTATACACTTCCTGCAATATTGGTCCTTTCTTCTCCTGAGTTCCCAGAAAAGCTGCATGGGAAGCCAGGACAGTCCTTTTCCTCACTAGATCATATTTTGGCACACTGGGACAGGCTGCTCCTTCCCCCTTAAGATTACTTTTTTAAAATGTGTCCATTCTTCCTGACCCCTTTGTTATTAAGGGCTGTTTCCCTTCAAAAAATCAGTACCTGATTCAGTACTCCACAAATCAGCGTCCTAAACAGGCCAAAGTCTGCCCTTCCTAATTCCAGTGCAGAAGTTTGTTTGCTGCCCCTCCTTCTTTCCCAGAACATTGAACACTTGATTATTTCATGGTCACTGTGCCCCAGGCAGCCTCTGAGCCCCACATCTGCCACCAGCCCTTCTCTGTTTGTGAACAGCAGCCGACAGAGCTTTCCTTGGCAGTGGGAGTGTTACCAAAAATTTGGTAAAACAGAAAACTCCTTAACACCAATGTAGCATTAAGAAGTAGTATTCTTTATTCAGCTGGATGCACGGGGGATAGCTCCTCCCAAAGCCGTGCATGCTGAGTACAGGAAAGTTTCTGTTTATATTCATTATATTGCACACTTATTCATTGATTTTCCCAGACTAAACATAAATATGATAATCATTTCCCCAAAATCATTCACATATTTCCCCTCCCCTTAACCCATGCATTCTTCTGTCCTGGAGGTCTCTCTGGTGGTCCCTGGTGGTCGTGGACCCCAATGTTCCCGTGGCACTGGCTGTGACATTGGTCACAAGGGTTGCAGGCGAAGAGAGAGGCGAGAACGTTGATCCATGATCAGAAGACTTGATTTATTATTTTATTATATATATACTACATTATAACTATACTAAAAGAAATAGAAGAGAAAGGTTCTCAGAAGGCTAGCTAAGCTAAGAATAGAAACAAAAGAATGAATAACAAAGATCTGTGTCTCAGAGAGTGAGCGGGAGCCAGCTCTGCCGTGACTGGTCAGTAAATCCAAACATCCACAGGAGACCAATCACGGATCCACCTGTTGCACTGCACAGCAGCAGATAACGAATGTTTACATTTGTTGCTGAAACTTCTCAGCTTCAGCAGGAAAAATCCTAATTAAAGGATTTTAATGAAAAGATGTCTGTGACACCTGGCTGAGCTGGAAGGACACTGAGGCTGCTGAACTTCCAGTTCCCCTTCTCACACAATGGGATTGTGTGGTTTCCATAGGCCTGGGGTTTTGGAGAACAAGCTCCAGGTGTCAGCTCACCTGGTGGAGACAATTTATCATCTGGTAACATGAGGTGACAGAGTGGGCTTTGACATCACAGAGCAGGTTATGTGATTTGTTTGGGCAATATGACATCATATACTACCTCTGTGACATCACAGAGCCGGCTGTGACATCAGAGGGCAGATGTCTGACATCACAGAGCAGACTGCGACATCACAGAGTTGGCTGTGACCAGCTGTGACCAGCCATCAGAGATCAGCTGTGGGGCATTGGAGAATGGGCTGTGACATCACAGAGCTGGCTGTGACATCAGAGACCAGCTGTGTGACATCCCAGCAGGGCTGTGTCAGGTCACTGGTTTGGTCACTCTGCCCCAGCTCCCCCTCACAGTTTCTCCCAACAAGTCCAATGCTGTCCATGCCCAGCAGGGTCCCTGTCCCCCGGGATCCCCCTGGCCCACCTGGAGCCACAGCCTCCGCCAAAGGATGTTCCACAGGATCCACCCCAGAGCCTGACATGGGGACAAGGGGCCAGGGCTGTGTGACCAGGACATCAAGGACGGGGATTATCCAGGTCACTGTGGCCTGGGTTGGGTTCCCCAGGCTAGGAAAGATGTCTGGCAGCTGGAGCAGAGTCTGGGAAGGGCCTCCAAAGTGGGGCTGGAGCCCTTGGGCTGTGAGCAGAGGCTGAGGGAGCTGGGCTGGTGCAGCCTGGAGCAGGGAAGGCTGAGGGGCTCCTCATGCCAGCCTGGCAGTGCCAGCGAGGAGGGGATGGAGAACACAGAGCCAGGCTCTTCACAGTGGGCGTGTGGGAGACAAAAGCCAATGGGTGGAAGAGGAAAGGAGAGATCAGCCAGGACAAGAGGAGCTGAAATGAGTCAGGCGGCTTTCAGCTTTTCCTCAACACCAAAAGCAGCCTGACCTCCCTTCTCCATCCACCACTGACAATGAGGAATTGTTGGAGCTGTTGTGCACCACACCAGGATGAGCATCCTGATGCAAGAACTGCATTGTGTTTTTATCAATCATAAAACCATGTTTGTCTGAAAGTAATTTTAGTATGGAAACCACCTCTGGATGGCAGAATCATCAGACACTGCTGGGATGTTGCCCCTAGCTCAGGGAAGAGCGTGATTGTTATTAAACTGTCCTGTTCCACTATGGTCTGTTGGCCATGAATTGAAACTTTCCGTGCCTCTGAGTCTCATCAGTTCCTGACCCCCAAAGGACACAAACCTGATGAGTTGTGGCTCCCATCCCAGCGGTGGCACTTGCATCTCCCTCCATCCCCAGAGCAGAGCTCCCTTGTCCCAGAAAGTCCCTGGCAAAGGAGGGATGAAGGAAACAGGACAGGCTGTGGGGGTCAGGTGCAAGGCAGAGCCAGGGAGAAGAATGGCTTTTGCATCTGATGGAGCTGTGCCTTCCCTTGGCTTTGTTGGCTGACAACAAATGAACATCGCTCTGTCGAGAGAAGGAGACCCAGACACCAGATGGTTCATCACAGGTCCCGTTTATTGAAGAAAGCATCAAACACTTATACAGCAAATAATAAGCTTATGAATATTCTGTAAGCCAAGCAATCTATTGGTTAAACTATACCATTAACTCATCCACATTCCTTTGGGCCTACGTTCTCTACTTCTCACGTCTCGCTGTCCATTTCTTTATCATCCTCCGCTAGGCCCAAGGACACGTTATCTTTGCAGGTGCAAGATTTGGAATTAACCATGGTCTTGTACTTTTCCATTCTCTAGTCAGCTACATTCCCAACAGACACCCTGCCTTCAAAAAGGCCTCTGCCCTAGTTAGGACATCTCTACCAAATTAATTTGGCTGTGTCCTCTCTCCTCAAGCCACCCATTGACAAAACTCTCCACATCTCTCTGTGTCTCGGGCAGCTCCTTCTCCAAGGAAAGCAGGTGGGAGTTGGAGCCAAGGAGCTGAAAGCTGCAGGTGCAGCCTGGGCTGGAGGGAGCTCAGATTTGCACAAGGCTGCTCTGAGTGCCAGGGCTTGGATGGGTGAAATGGTGGGGTGGGAGTAGGGACAGAGTCTGATTGATGGTCTGATAGAAAGGGTCTTGATTTTCATATCTATTCAAACTGCATGAGGAGGTACTTGGATTCGGTGTCAATTGGAGATTGCACATGTCAATGAATTAACAGGAAAACAAAACTAAACTGGACCTAAAAAATCTTTTCTCACTGTCTTTTTAAATATCATGCCTTTGAATACACTTCTGAGATCTGCTTAACTACAAATTATTAGGAAACTGAAATCAAATGATTCCCAGAGGCTTGGCTTGTTCAGGTGTTCTGAATGTCAATGAGCCCTAGGACACTGAATTCCTGCACTGAAGAGCTGAAGGCTGAACAAGCCTCTGGAGCAGGAAAATTCAGCAGCAGCCTCCAAGGTGCTGAGGATGTCAGCAGCCCCCACTGAGGCCATCCCTGCCCAGAGACCGTGGGGGAATGGGCAGACAAGGAGAGCGTCCCTGGGGCTGGGGCAGCACAACTCAGAGGCACCAGCGGCTCCAGCTGGGAAATGGAGTGTGGAATGTGGCTGGGAAAGCCCTGCCTGGGCTGGGCCAAGCAGGACACACAAGCCCTGACTCCCATCCCCTAGATTACTCTCTCGAGAAAACATTTAAAAGGAATTACAATTGTTTGTTTCCTCTGAGTTGGACTCCTTGGAAAATACCAACAAGAGGTTCTCAGGCACTCAAAACAACCAAACAGCCTTTACTGGGAACTTTAGAAAATCAGAGAAACTTTGGCAGAAGGTTTATTATGACATTGTAGTGGTTTTTGTTTGTTAATTTAAGATTTTATTAATTGTGAGATTTCCTAATTATTGTATTGATGAGTGTGGTGGGTTTTAGTGTCATTTAATTATTTATGTATTTATTTTGTTGTGAGATTGCATTACGAGAAAGGTAAAGTATGCTGAAAAATTTAAAAATGTTTAAAGGAAAATTTTATTAAAAATAAATTTAACAGCAAAAGGTAGTAAGAATTAAAATATACTCTTTAGAGCACTTTTTTTTCTCTACAACTTTTTATTTTTACTGACAATGTTAAGAATGTAAACTGAAAATTTCTACTTAATTTACTGTTTGTAGAATACTTTTTGTGTTTAATTTTAGTTGTAGGGGTATTTTGTATGGGTTTCAGGTTGTAGAGGTTTATGATTTGAAAGGTGTTGGGGGGAAGGGGACTTGATGGTAAGATTTTAATAGCTGTGGCTACCTTTGTTGTGGTTAGGGTTTTGTAGAACCTTTCTTTTTCCTGTTTGGTAGTTGTTGGGGTTTAGTTTGGTTAGAATGGGGCCAATGGGGGGGCAGCCTGGGGGGTTGGGGGGAAGGGGCTCAGGCCACGGCAGGGTTAGTTTGGTTTGGTTGAGATGGGAGCCAGGGCCAGGCCCCGCTGCTTTTTTATTTACTGGAAAAGAAAGAGGAGGTTCCTGGGTTTTTTCATCTTTAACAAATGTGTTTCCCAGAGCATGTTCAGTATCTCAGTAGTTTAACAGATTGTCAGTTGCACAAAAAGTTTTGAATTGCTTTGTAAAATTCTTGTAATGTCAAACTATGACAGACTTTCAATCAAAAGAAACCACTTCTGAAAGCATTGACTTGGCCCATTCAACTTCACAAACTCTAAGCCTGTTAAATTTAATGTTAATCAAAATTTGCAGGAGCATAGAAACAGAAGACTCAGAAAGAGAGAAAGACAAAAAAGATACAGAGAGGCCCCCACAGAGCTACCAACTCCTGGATTTCAGTGGTGTTCAGATGGAAATTCCAAGAGGAGGTAGGGTCAAGATGTGTGCTTGCCTTGTGGTCAGCCTTCAATACCCCTGGGTCTCCCTGGGCCCTTCCCCCAGGTGGGCCTTGGGCTCATTTGGTCCCTCAGGAGCTGGGCTGGGGGCTGCAGAGGTGGCCATGGAGCATTACCTGTGCTGTGCCAGGGACAACAGACTGCAGGGACAGAGGCACAGGGCAGGGACACCGTGGGACAGCCTGGGCTGCACAGGACACAGGGATGTGCAGCAGCTGCAAGACAGCCCTGCCAGAGCCAACTTGGGCAGCACTTTGGCCATGGCTGCTGGGCCTGGGCCTGAGGCAGGAGCAGGGGACAAGTGACCCTTGCAGGGCTGGGGCCTCATTGCCTCCTTGTCCCTGCTCAGCAGCCTGGCAGGGGCCGCCCCATGCTCCTGCCCTTGGCATTGCACATCCCCACATGCCAGTGCCCATCCCGGGAAGAGCCCTGAGCAAGGAGGGAGGGACAGGATATGCCTGGCCAGGGGCTGGGGCTCAGGCCTTGGCCCTTTGCATTCCTGAAACACATCCAGCTTTGCTCAGCACCAGAGACAACTTTGCCGTTTGTCCCCAGCTGCCATCACTGCCTCCAGCGTTCTGGTCTGCCTGGAACCTGGGGACACTTTCTCAGTTGTGTCCCTGACAGGAATCTCTTAAAAGTGCAAGAAACTTCAGCATTTCAATGTAACTGAATTCTTGAGTGTTTTGTGACATCACTGTTTTGTGACATCATTCTGTGACTCTGTGATGTCACAGAGCTGGCTGTGACATCACAGAGTAGGATGTGAGGCAATAGAGCCAACTCTGCCATCATAAAGTGTTAATCTGTGGCATCAAATATTGGTTTGTGACATCACCAGATGGGTGTGCAACATCAGAGATCAGGCTGTGACCTCACAAAACAGACTGTGACATCGCAGTAAAGACAGTGACAGGACATGGTGACTTTATGACATCACAGTGTCATCTGTGACATCACAGAGATGGCTGTATCACATCACAGGGTGACGTCTCAGATGACTGTGTGACATCACAGGAAGGCTGTGTGACATCACAGGCTGTTGTATGACATCACAGGGGGTGTGTTCCATCAGAGATGGCTGTGTGACAGCACATGGGACCGTGTGACATCACAGGGTCTGTGTGAGGTCCCTGGGGAGGTCACTCTGCTGTGGCCCCCCTCACAGCTCCCCCCAGAGCAGTCCAACCCTGCTCATGCACAGCGGGGTCCCCTGTCACCCCAGGTCCCCCCGCCCCCGGCCCCGCAGCCTCCCCCAGAGGATGTTCCACGAGATCGACCCCAGAGCCTGACATGGGGACAGTGGGCCGGGGCCCCGGGGGTGGCACAGGGGGACAGGGAGCCCCTGGCAGTGTGCCCATGTCCCCCAGGGCCAGAGCCTGGGACAGGGCTCCTTCACCCTGTTATGAACGAGGCCTTGAGAGTGCTGAAAAAATCCCCAGCAAGGGAGCAGCAAATCCAGATTTAATATTAAGGGACAGCAGCACAAAGTTCCTTGGCAAGAGTCACTCTGCTCCTGACTTGACACTTCATGCACTCCAAGGAAAAAAAACAACAACAAAACCAAACCAAATCCAGGCAATCAAACCAGAAATGAACTGAGAACTGTCCCTGTGTGTGTGTGTGTGTGTGTGTGTGACAAAAGGACAGTGTGAGCAAGGATAAAAGGAATATGGCTTAAAAGCTTAACAGAGCTCAAAATTAACAGGAGTTAAATTACACCTTAAATTAACTGGTACCTTCAACTTCACGATTTAGCAAAAGCACAGTGCTTAAAGTATTTAACCGAACCTATAACGTATGACTTAGCAATTTAACAGAGAATAACAGCAATATTTAACTTAGCTTATAATTTATATTAAACACATCATCTTAGAAAAAGAGCAACTCTTAGGAACATTTAACTTAGCTTAGACCTCATGTTTTACCTTTCCTAAAGGCCTGACTGACTCAGCAGTCCAAGGCACTCCAACACCTCAGAGAGCAGCATTTCTGCCACATTTCCCCAGCACAGGCACTCCTGTGTGCACACAGACACCAAGAGTCAGTGCAAGGCACCTGTGAGAAATTCCCCCGAGGGCAGGGAATGCTCCCTGTGGATCCTTTGGCATCTCCCCAGGAGGTAAAGGGTTGAGCCTGGAGGAGTGAGGGAATCGGACCAGGCTCTGTCGTTGTTCAGGATCCCCGAGTGCAGCAAACGGGAGAGTTCCCGGCTGGGAGAGGCCCCACTCAGAGGGAGTCGCTGGCCCAGGAGAGCTCCAAGGGCTCCTTTTGGAGCGCTGTTTGCAGGGCCGCAAGAGAGGGGCTTCAGTCCCAGCAATGGTTTATCCTGGCCGCACTTGGCATCAACAGCTTTCTTTGGCAGTGTGAAAACAGGGATGTTGTGCCACTGAGGGAACAAAAACAGTTCCCAGGGCTGCTCCTACAGAAACCAGGAGCTGGTTGGGCAGCAGCAGTGGCTGGAGCAGACAGTGTTTGTGATGAGCTGCAGAGGAGCTGAGCCCAGGGGCTGTTGGCCAAGGCTGAGGCCCAAGGAGCATTTCTCAGCTGGCAGGGTGGCCTGAGAAGGGGAGGGGGGAATGCAGCAGCGCAGGGCTCATGGAACCAAGGGATCATTGTGACACTGTGGGGCCTCATGGAATCATGGAGAGCACTGTGACATTGCTGGACCTCACAGAACCAAGGGGACTGTACTGACGTTGTGTGACTCCATGGAATGTAGGGGTCATTGTGATACTGAAAGACCCCATCAAACCAAGGGTCCATTGTGACACCGTGGGCCTTCATGGAATTGTGGAGACCATTATGGCACTTTGGGGTGTCATGGAACCAAGGGGCCATTGTGACACTGTGAGACACCATGGATCTAAAGCTCCATTGTGATGTTGCAAGGCCTCATGGAACCATGGAGACACCATTAAGAGACTTCATGGCCTCATGGAACCAAAGGGGCCATTGTGACACTGTGAGGCCTCATGGAACCAGTGAGAACATTGTGACCCTAGAGGTCCCCACAGAACCAGGAGGAACATTGTGATCCTGTGGGGCCTTTTGAAACCAAGAGGCCTTTGTGACACTGCAGGGCTTCAAGGAACCAAAGGTCCATTGTGACGTTGCAGGGCCTCATGTCATCAGTGGTCCATTGTGACACTGGGGAACTAAAGGAGACCATTGTGACACTGCAAGGCCTCATGGAACCAAGGCACCCTTGTGATACTTCGAGGCTCCATAAAACCAAGGGAACACAGAACATGTCTGGCTGGCTTGGCCTCCTGGGGGCCACCTGACTGGTCCAGCTGACCTTGGCATGTTGAGGGTTTTTTCTCATCTGCTGTTGAAAGTCTGGGGCCCCATGCTTTCCTATGGAACTCTCCTTCTCCTCCAGGCACCTATGGCCAGAATTGGGATTTCACTGCCCACATTCCTTCTATCCATGGATTGTTCCCATAGGAATATTGCCAGGACAAGTTTTTCTGGCAGTGGTTTTGCAAGGGTCACCTCCCATCTTTCCCCAAAACACTGGGGAAGGCCCCATGTTTTCCTTTCTACAGGAAAGAATTGTGCTGCTTCTCCAGGTGTCCGTGGCAGAGATTGGGGCTTCACCTCCACAACTCCCTAGATCCAAAGACTGCTTCCTGACAAAATCTGCCATTCCTGACAAGCCTGGCTGGCCTTGGCCTAGTGAGCCTTTCAGCTGCTTTCCAAACACTGGGTCTCTGTGCTTTCCTTCCTATGGAACTGTCCTTGTCAGCCAGGTGCCCACGGCCAAAGTGGGGTTCCACTTCCAACATTGCCTGTTGTGACAGACTGGAGGAGATTTTTGGCTCAAAACATTTCATGTGTGAGGGAGGAAGGGGCAGGTCCAGCCTTGACCTGCCCTGGAACCCCAATCCCCCCAGAGCCTCTATCCCAGCCCAGCAGTGGCTGCCAGTCCCTGGCACAGCACAGGCAATGCTCCACAGCCACCTCTGCAGCCCCAGCCCAGCTCCTGAGGGACCAAATGAGCCCAAGGCCCACCTGGGGAAAGGGCCCAGCAAGATCAAGGGGTATTGAAGACTGACCACAAGGCAAGCACACATCTTGACCCTACCTCCTCTTGGAATTTCTATCTGTTCAGTGCTGGAATCCAGGAGTTGGGATCTGTGTTTGTGCTTCTCTGGATCTTTTTTTCTTTCTCTCCTTCTGGGTCTTCTTCTGTTTCTGTACACCTGCAAATTTTGATTAACATTAATTTGGACGGGCTTAGAGTTTGTGAAGTCAAATGGCCAAAGCTCAATGCTTTGAGATGTGTGTTTTTTGATTGAATGTCTGTTGCAGTTTGACATGAGAAGAATTTAAAAAAGTAATACAAAAATTTTGTGTAACTGACAATCTGTTAAACCACAAAGACACTGAACACGCCTCTGTGAAACACAAATGTTAAAGATGAAAAAACCCAGGAACCTCCTCTTTCTTTTCCAGTCAACAAAGAAGCAGCAGGCCCTGGCCCCAGCCCCCATCTCAACCAAACCAACCCAACCCAAACCAAACCAAACCAAACCAAGCAGCCCTGCCATGCGCTGAGCCCCTTCCCCCCTCCCCAGACCACCCCCCTCCATTGGCCCCATTCTAACCAAACCAAACCCCAACAACTCCCAAACAGGAAAACAAAAGAGGCTACAAAACCCCAACTAGAACAAAGCTGGCCACAGCTATTAAAATCTTACCATCAAGTTGTTGTCCCCCCCCACCCAACACAACTCAAACCAAAAACCCCTACAACCTATAACTCATAAAAAATAACCCTATAACTAAAATTAAACACAAAAAAACCCCAAAAACCAACCATAAAACCAATCCTAACACAACCCAAAACAAACTCCCACCACAAGTTACTGGCAGGTCAGGTGTTAATCCTTTCAATACATCAATCCTCCATTGAGTAAAAGAACAAACAAAATGCAAACATATTAAAAAACACTCATCAAAGTCAGTACAAAAGAAATGCAATCCCAAATTAAAAAAAGAAGAAAAAATACCTTATTCTTAAATCTTAAATCCTCCTATAAACTATGAAAAAAACCCTCTTTTTTATAGCACATAATATTATAAAAAATATTCAAATTAGTATCAAACAAAAACCTACATACTAAAATAAACAACTGTTAAAATTACTGTAATTTCATTAAAAGTTTAAAAAGTAAAAGAAAAAAACCATAATCCAATACCCTCAAGAGAAGAACTCTATTCTGGAAGATAAAAATAATTTTAAAAGTAAATAATAAAACCTTTTACCTTTAAACAACTCATCTTTAAAACAATACCTCATAAGTCAGCATGGCCCATCAACAAGCAGTAAAATGGCTTGTAGCAATAAAAGGAACTTCACAATACCTATGTTCCCCAGACAACTGTATTCATGACAAAATTAAGAACCACAAAAACCTATTTTTTCCTCCTGTAAAAAAAACTCCTTTAGTTTAACACAAAAAACTTCTCTCTCAAAGTAATCTAAAAAAAAGACTATTCTGGAAATAGTAAACTAACTAGAAATTTTAAATTTAGTTACTTCACATTGTCAGAAAAAGTTGAAAGAAAAAAGAGTGTACTAAAGAGTTTATTTTAATTCTTACTACTTTCTTCTTTTTAATTTATTTTTAATAAAATTTTCTTTATACCCTTTTAAAATTTTAAGCCTGCCTTGCCTTCCTTGTAATCCTATCTCACAATAAAATAAATACAGAAATAATTAATCGACACTAAAACCCACAACACTCATCAATACATTAATTAAGAAATTTCAAGATTAGAAAAATCTTAAATTATCAAACCAAAATCACTACAATACTATAATAAACATTTTGACAAAATTTCTCTGATTTTCTAAAGTTGCCAGTAAAGGCTGTTTTTCCAGGGAGTCCAACTCAGAGGACACATGCAATTGTAATTCCTTTTAAATCTCTCTTCAAGAGAGTTGTTTGGGGGATGGGGGTCAGGGCTCGTGTGTCCTGCTTGGCCCAGCCCAGGCAGGGCTTTCCCAGCCCCATTCCACACTCCATTTCCCAGCTGGAGCCGCTGCTGCCTCTGAGTTGTGCTGCCCCAGCCCCAGGGACGCTCTCCTTGTCTGCCCATTCCCCCACGGTCTCTGGGCAGGGATGGCCTCAGTGGGGGCTGCTGACATCCTCAGCACCTTGGAGGCTGCTGCTGAATTTTCCTGCTCCAGGGGCTTGTTCAGCCTGCAGCCCCTCAGTGCAGGAATTCAGTGTCCCAGGGCTCATTGACATTCAGAACAGCTAAACAAGCCAAGCCTCTGGGGGGAATTTGATTTAATTTTCAAATCTTTTGCAGTTAATTAGATGAATTTCAGTATTGTATTCAAGTTGAATAGATTCTATTAAAAGAGACAGTGAGAAAAGATTTCCTAAGTCCAATTTAAGTTTCTTCTCCCTGTTAATTTATTGATACGTGCAATCTCCAGCTGACACTGAATCCAAGTACCTCCTCATGTAGTTTGAATAGTCATGAAAGTCAAGACCCTTCACGGCTGACAATCAATCAGACTCTGTCCCTACCCCCACCCCACCATTTCCCCCATCCCAGCCCTGGCACTCAGAGCAGCCTTGTGCCAATCTGAGCTCCCTCCAGCCCAGGCTGCACCTGCAGCTTTCAGCTCCTTGGCTCCCACTCCCACCTGCTTTCCTTGGAGAAGGAGCTGTCCGAGACACAGAGGGATGTTCATTTCTTGTCAGCCAACAAAGCCAAGGCAAGGCACAGCTCCATCAAATGCAAAAGTCAGTCTTGTCCCTGGATCTACCCTGCACCTGATCCCCACAGCCTGTCCTGTTTCCTTCATTCCTCCTTTCCCAGGGACTTTCTGGTACAAGGGAGCTCTGCTCTGGCTATGGAGGAAGGTGGAAGTGCCACCACTGGAGTGGGAAGCACAGCTCATCAGGGTTTCTGTCCTTTGGGGGTCAGGAACTGATGAGACTCAGAGGCACAGAAAGATTCTCTTCATGGCCAACGGACCACAGTTGAACAGGACACAATTTAATAACAATCACGCTCTTCCCTGAGCTATGTGCAACACCCCAGCAGCACCTGATGAGTCCACCATCCACAAGTGATTTCCATACTAAAAGTAATTTCAGACAAATGTGGTTCTGTGATAGATATAAACACAATTAAATTCTTGTATCAGGATGCTCATTCTGTAGTGGGGACAAAACAGCTCAAACAATTCCTGATTTGCAAAGCTGTCAGTGGTGGATGGAGAAGGGAAGTCAGGCTGCTTTTGGTCGTGAGGAAATGCTGAAACCAGCCTGACTCATTTCATCTCCTCCTGTCCTGGCTGATCTTCTCCTTTCCCCTTCCACCCATTGGCTTTTGTCTCCCCCCAGCCCCCTGTGAAGAGCCTGGCTCTGTGTTCTCCATCCCCTCCTCGCTGGCACTGCCAGGCTGGGATGAGGAGCCCCTCAGCCTTCCCTGCTCCGGGCTGGACCAGCCCAGCTCCCTCAGCCTCTGCTCACAGCCCAAGGGCTCCAGCCCCACCTTGGAGGCCCTTCCCAGACCCTGCTCCAGCTGCCAGACATCTTTCCTAGCCTGGGGAACCCAACCCAGGCCACAGTGACCTGGATAATCCCTGTCCTTGATGTCCTGGTCACACAGCCCTGGCCCCTTGTCCCCATGTCAGGCTCTGGGGTGGATCCTGTGGAACATCCTTTGGTGGAGGCTGTGGCTCCAGGTGGGCTGGGGGGATCCTGGGGGACAGGGACCCTCCTGGGCATGGACAGCATTGGAGTTGTTGGGAGAAACTGTGAGGGAGAGCTGGGGCAGAGTGACCAACCCAGTGACCTGACACAGCCCTGCTGGGATGTCACACAGCCCCTCTGGGATGTCACAGCCTGCTCTGGGATGTCACAGCCCATTCTCTAATGTCACACAACTGGTTTCTGATATCACAGCCAACTCTGTGATGTCATAGTCTGCTCTGTGATGTCAGATCTCTACCCTGTGGTGTCACAGTCTGCACTGTGATGATGTCTATGATGTCATACCTGTTCAATAACCTTACATACTGCACTCTGTGATGTCATAGCCCACTCTGTGACCTCATGCTACCAGATGATAAATTATCTACACCAGGTGAACTGACACCTGGAGCTTGTTCTCCAAAATTCCAGGCCTATGGAAGCCACACAATGCCCATTGTGTGAGAAGGGGAACTGGAAGTTCAGCAGCCTCAGTGTCCTGCCAGGTCTGCCAGGCCCACGGGAACATTGGGGTTCATGACCACCAGGGACCACCAGAGAGACCCCCCAGGACAAAAGAATGCATGCAAAATGGGAGGGGAAATATGTTAATGATTTCAGGGAAATTGTATCATATGTATATTAATGAATATGTGGGCAAAATACAGAAAATAAACAGAAACTTTCCTGTACTCAGCATGCACTGCTTTGGGAGGAGCTCTCTCCCATGCATCCAGCTGAATAAAGAATGCTGCTTCTTAATGCTACATTGGTGTTAAGGAGTTTTCTGTTTTACCAAATTTTTGGTAACACTCCCACTGCCAAGGAAAGCTCTGTCTGCTGCTGTTCACAAACAGAGAAGGGCTGGTGGCAGATGTGGGGCTCGGAGGCTGCCTGGGGCAGTGACGATGAAATAATCAAGTTTTCAATGTTCTGTGAAAGAAGGAGGGGCAGCAACAAAACTTCTGCACTGGAATTAGGAAGGGCAGACTTTGGCCTGTTTAGGTTGCAGATTTGGGGAGTACCAAATCAGGTACTGGTTCTTTTAAAGAGAAAGAGCCCTTAAAATCAAAAAGGTTCAGGAAGGACCGACACAGTTCAAGAAAACAATTTTAAAGGGGAAGGAGCAGCCTGTAGCAGGGAGCCAAAAAGTGATCCTAGTGAGGATAATGACTGGCCTTGCTGCCCATGGAGCTTTTGTGGGAACTCAGGGGTAAAAAGAACTGGCAATGCAGGAAGTGTTTAAGGATGTCCAAAGATTATCCGAAAGAAAATGAGAGAGGTGAAAGTTCAATGAGAACTTAACCTGGCCCATCCTTTAAAAAAAAAAGTTTGTGAAAAAACACATAAAGCAAAAGGAGGGAGAAGGAGAACCTCTACTCTTTACTGATTGCAGTGGGGAATATAGTAACTAAAGATAAGGGGAAAGCAGAGCTACTTAACAGCGTGTTTGTCTCAGTTTACAATATTAGGACAGGTTGTCCTGAGGAGAAGTGTTCTCCTGAGCTGGTAGATGGGTACAGGGCAGAGAACAGACCCCTAGAATCCAGGAGGAAGCAGCTGGTGACCTGCTGAGCCACTCAGATGCTCACAGGTGTCTCTGGGAGCAGATGGGATTCATCTGCGGGGGATGAGGGAGCTGTGGATGACCTCCCCAAGCTGCTCTCCATCATTTACCATCAGTGCTGGCTCAGCAGGGAGGTCCCAGAGCACTGGAGGTGCCAGTGTGAGCCCATTGCCAAGAAGGGCTGGAAGGAGGAGCTGGGGAACTCCAGGCCTGTCAGCCTGACCTGGGTGCCCAGCAAGGTTATGGAACAGATCACCCTGAGTGCCATCACAGGGCACCCACAGGATGGCCGAGGGGTCAGAGCCTGCCAGAGTGGATTCCAATGTCTGCATGGAATGGTCTGGATGAGGGGACTGTGTCCAACATCAGCAAATCTGCAGATGACCCCAAACTGGGTGTGAGTGTGGATCTGCTGGAGGGTAGGAGGGCTCTGCAGAGGGCGCTGGACAGGCTGGATCCAGGGCCCAAATCCAACAAGGTGAGGTTGAACAAGACCAAGTGCTGGGTCCTGCACTTTGGCCACAACAACCCCTGCAGCTCTACAGGCTGGGGACAGAGGGCCTGGAGAGCAGCCAGGCAGAAAGGGACCTGCAGGGAGTGATGGACAGCAGGCTGGACATGAGCCAGCAGTGTGCCCAGGTGGGCAAGAAGGCCAATGGCTCCTGGCCTGGATCAGGAATGGTGTGGCCAGCAGGAGCAGGGCAGGGATTCTTCCCCTGTGCTCAGAACTGGTGAGGCCACACCTCGAGTGCTGTGTCCAGTTCTGGGCCCCCAATTTAGAAAAGCCATGGAGGGGCTGGAGCATGTCCAGAGAAGGGCAACAAGGCTGGGGAGGGGTCTGGAACACAAGTCCTGTGAGGAGCAGCTGAGGGAGCTGGGGTTGTTTATCCTGGAGAAGAGGAGGCTCAGGGGAAACGAGGTGCTGTCATGACACAGGTTGGATCTCATGATCTCCAATGAGATGATCCTGGAGATGATCTCCAGGATGACCTGGAGATCAGCCAGCCTTGCCTGGCTGATTCTGTGATTCTCTGAAAGCACCCTTGGAGCTGTTGCAGGAGGAGCCCTGGGCCTCTTCTTCAGGAGCTCCAGCAGCCCAGGTCCCTCAGCTTCTTCTGCCAGCCCCAAAGCCCATCCTGTCAGTCCTGCAGAGCCTCTGCAGCTCCTCCTCATTGCCCAGAACAGGGAGCCCCAGAGCCAGACACAGCAGCCCAGATGTGCCCCCCTGGCCTGGGGTGCTTCTGGCAAGTGTTGGGAAATTTAGGTGACTAGAGAATGGAAAAGTACAAAGCCGTGGCTAATTCCAAGTTTTGCACCTGCTAGACAGTGTGTCCTTGGGCCTAGCTGTAGTAGGATAACAAATAGTGAAAGAGACATGAGAAAAGAGAGATGTAACCCCTAAGATATGAGGAAGAGTTCATGGTATAGTTTAACCAATAGATTGCTTGGCTTACAGAATATTCATAAGCTTATTATTTGCTCTATAAGTGTTTGATGCTTTCTTTAATAAACTGGACCTGTGATGAACAATCTGATGTCCTGGTCCCCTTCCTACGACAGGCAAGGGAGCAGCACCAGGCACTGCAGGAGCCTGCAGACAATTCCTGAAGTCACACCAGGACAAAAGACAAAGGTGGAGCCAAGGAAATGCTCTGGGCTGCTTGGGGGTGGCTGCCAGGAAGCCCTGGCTCTGAGCAACAGCGTCTGCAGTGGGACAGGAAACTCCCAGCTGATGGGAACAAACTTTCTGGCTGACTGCAGAGGCCAGGACAAAGCTGAGTGGTTTCCCTGGTGTCCCCCAGCCCTTGCTGGCCCCAGGGGCTGATGGCATTTGTGCTCCCTCAGGTTCATGTCCCCACAGCAAAAGCATGGGGGTGCTCCCCCTGCTGTGTGCAATGCAAACAGGGGCTGCTGAGCCAGTGCTGCCGTGTCTGTGCCTACAAGGATGGGGCACCTGTGTGAGCTGGGGGAGAGGCCAGGCCTGCAGAGGGGGGATGTTGTTGTCAGCTCCATGAGGACGCTCTGGGACGCTGCCCTGGGCTGTGCAGTGCACTGGGGATGGATCAGCCCCTGCTCTGCTGCTCCCTCCCATCTGCCCCAGGGCCCTTGCAGATCCCCAGCCATGCTGTTTGCCCCCAGCCTGCCCACGGCCAGCCTGGGGCTGCTCACGGGGGTTTTCTGTGCTGAGCATTGGCTGGGCGTGTTCTTGAGAGAGCCTGGGCAAGGAGCCTGGAGCCCCCAGGGCCTGGGCTGAGGTGTCAGCGCTGCCCCAGCAGTGCCCATGGCCTGTCCCTGCTGCAGCCCCGGCACTGCCACCCCCAGGGCTGTGCCCAGCCCCGAGAGCACTCAGGCCCTGCAGCAACACCAGGGCCACCAGGGCAGCGGGGCAGGGCCACGGCAGCAGCACTGGCAACACCAAGTGCTGGTGCTGCTGGGCACAGCTGCTGGGCCAGCACTGATCTGCCCCCAGCTCTGCACAGAGACATTGCTGCTGCAGCTCCAGAGAAGGCAACACAAGGGCATCTCTGCAGAAAACTCTGCTGGGTGATCCTTTAGTTCCTTTAAAGCCACCAAGTGCGCAGCCCCTCATTGACACAGTCTGTGGTCACATGGAAGGTAGAGAGAATCAAAATGAGAAATGGCACAAACAATGACATTTCTTTGTGGAAAATATGAACAACGTAAAACAAAGGCATAAAACCTCATTAATGAAACCAGGTATAAGTAACAAAGATTACTTTTATTACAATAAATTTTCAGAAACTGGCCATCAGTTTAATGTTCCTGAAAGCATCCAGTTGTCAGTCTCCAAACTGCAGCCTTGAGCTCCTGGTTCCTCAGGCTGTAGATGAGGGGGTTCAGGGCTGGAGGCACCACCGAGTAGAGAAGTGACAGGGCCAGATCCAGGGATGGGAAAGACATGGAGGGGGGCTTCAGGTAGGTAAAAAATGAGGTGCTGAGGAATAGAGAGACCACAGCCAGGTGAGGGAGGCAGGTGGAAAAGGCTTTGTGCCGTCCCTGCTCAGAGGGGATCCTCAGCACAGCCCTGAAGATCTGCACATAGGAGAAAACAATGAACACAAAACAACCAAAAGCTAAACAGACACTAACTGCAATGAGCCCAAGCTCCCTGAGATAGGATTTGGAGCAGGAGAGCTTGAGGATCTGGGGGATTTCACAGAAGAACTGGCCCACAGCATTGCCCTGGCACAGGGGCAGGGAAAATGTATTGGCTGTGTGCAGCAGTGAATAGAGGAAGGCACTGGCCCAGGCAGCTGCTGCCATGTGGGCACAAGCTCTGCTGCCCAGGAGGGTCCCGTAGTGCAGGGGTTTGCAGATGGACACGTAGCGGTCGTAGCACATGATGGTCAGAAGATAAATCTCTGTTGTAAGAAAGAAGAAAATCAGAAAGACTTGTGCAGCACATCCTGAGTAGGAGATTGTTCTGGTGTGCCAGAGGGAATTGTGCATGGCTTTGGGGACAGTGGTGCAGATGGAGCCC
Source organism: Passerculus sandwichensis (assembly GCA_031885435.1). Taxonomy (NCBI): domain Eukaryota; kingdom Metazoa; phylum Chordata; class Aves; order Passeriformes; family Passerellidae; genus Passerculus; species Passerculus sandwichensis. The sequence continues at coordinate 3,521,263 of CM063150.1, forward strand.
AGGTCGCTGAGGGCCAGGTTGAGCAGGAAGAAGAACATGGGCGTGTGCAGGTGGTGGCCGCAGGCTACGGCGCTGATGATGAGGCCATTGCCCAGGAGGGCAGCCAGGGAGATGCCCAGCAAGAGGCAGAAGTGCAGGAGCTGCAGCTGCTGCGTGTCTGCCAATGCCAGCAGGAGGAAGTGGCTGATGGAGCTGCTGTTGGACATTTGCTGCGTCTGGGCACGGGGACCTGTTCATGCAGAAAGGGACAGTGAAGTGTTAGACCTGTAACCAAAAACATTTCCCATACACCCTCCTCTGTAACACACAGACATGGTACAGGGTCTTCAGTGTCTTTGGGTTTTGAGGTTTTCTTTATAAAGTCCCCCCGAATCTCGACTGTTGCTGCTGGATATCAGAAACCCACAGAGTTTTTCTTGCCCTCTGGTAGAATTTAGTGAGTTCCCTGAGGCAAGATGATGAGTGGTGACTGAGGGGAGATGGTTTGTCCCTTCATTTGGTTTGGAGTTTCTCTGGGCTTTCTCTTTTCTCAGATGTAGGATGTTCAAACTCCCATGTTTTCCTTAGAAAGCCCCAGGTACTGAGAGCAGATGGATCCACCACAGCCCAGCTCTACATCTTTAGCCAAAAACTCACTTTGCTCATTTCACCAACCCAGCAACATTTTCACTGTCAGAGCACCTCTGCCTTTCCCCATCATTCTCATAACTCAGAGATGCTCTAGGACAGGTTTGCACCCAGGATTGAATCTCCCAGCTTGGACTGAAATCCCAGGGAGACTCGCAAGTGTCCTTATGCTGGCATTGGATGAAGGGAGATGCAGCTCCTTCCCTGGCTGCACTGACAGCATTTCCCAGAGCTGGGCTCTGGGGACAGCATCACCCTGAGCCAGCTGTGCCCCCTGCCAGAGCCCCCAGGGCCGGGCAGCTGCTCCCAGCCCTGTGCTCTGCAGAGGGAACTGGGCCCGGGGCTGCAGAGCTGCCCCACGGCTCTGCTGCAGATCTGCCTGCACAGGAGGGGCTGCACGCCTTGGAGCCCCGGCCCTGAGGGCAGAGGCTTGGCTGGGGCACAGGAGGGAGGGGGCTTGTTCAGAGGGAGGGGCTGCACTGGAGGGGGTCCTGTGGGCATCTCTAAACTCTCCCTGCCACAGCATCTCTGGGCTTTCTTTTGCCTCCCTCATTGCCTGATCTTCTCTCTGCCTCCTGCAGATTTTTCTCCTGCAGGTGTTTCCCGGTGCCTGACCTCTCCCTGCCAGCACTCACAGACTCCAGATCTCTGTGCACTCTCCTTGGTCTGACAGAAGCCTGCCTGTTAGCAGGGCACTGGCTGGGGCAGGTTCTGTTTGCAGCTTGGAGAAAGGACAGCTCAGACTGAGCCTGATGGCTCCATCAAAGGTGATGCTGATGCTGTCCATGGACAGAAAGACTGAAAGCACATTAGGGATCTCCTGTGACCCTACAATCACCAAAAGTAACAGTTTCAGAGGCCTCAGACACTTGTCAAAAATTCATAATTAATAATTCATAACCTACCTTTAATATTTATCCCCCCTCCCTGCAATTCTCCAAAAGCAGGAAACTTATTTCAAAGTCTTAGGAAATTTTCTCATTTTTGTTAAAATCCTTGATTTGGAAATATTCTATGACTGATTAGAACCCCTCAGCATATCAGAGTTTGATGAGCATTTCACCTCCCCTGCACCAGAAATACTCAGAATTGTACTCACAGGGTCTGTAGGCATTGGGATGTTCCAGCTGCAGGAGATGGCTCCAGGAGCTGCAGCTGCATTGTCCTGCAGCCAGAGGTTCCTGTGCCAAGGGCTGGCAGTGATTCTGCCCCAGGCACATCTCAGCACCTTCCCAGCCCTGACTGATTGAAGCTCTCTGTGCCTCTGTGCTGTGCCCGGGGTGGCTGCAGGCAGTGCCCCAGCCCTGCTGGGCTGGCAGAAGAGCTGCTCATTAAGAGAAATGTGCTTTTGAAGCTCCTCTTGGTTACCAGGAGCTGCCTCTGTGCCAGGAGCCCAGCCCAGCTCAGCAGCACAGACACAGCACCAGGACTTTAATGAGCCTCTGGGGCTTTGTGCTCTGGCCCTGAACATCAGTCCCTGAGAGGGAGCTGAAGAAACCTCTCCAGAACTCCAAGTCAGAATTCAACTCCAAAGTTTCTTGGACTTCTAATGGGTCCCACTGAGGGACATGTCTCAGAAAGTGTCCCCAGGCCCCAGGCAGAGCAGAGAACTGGAGACAGTGATGACAGGTGGGGACAAAGAGAAGCCAAGTCTTGGTGCCCTGGGGCACAGCAGGCTCTGTGCCACCAAGGGCTGTGAGGAGACACCTTGTCCTGAGGCACTGGGGCCTCCTGGCACAGCCCCAGCCAGGCTGGGAACTGTCAGCCCCTTGTTCTGCCGTCAGCATCCCCCCCTAACCCACATCCCAGTGGCCTCAAGGATCTGCTGGAAGGAGTCCCTGGGGAGCCTTGCTCAGCAATGGCCCTGGGGGCTCCTTCATGTTCACAGAGTTTTTCAAAGGACTTTGTGTTTGGCTTTTGCCTTGGAGTCTCTGAGAGGTTTGTGCAATCATGGCCTCCAATTATCTGCTGTAATGAGTCCCTGGAGAAGCTTTGTCAGTAACAGCATTCAGTGGGCCCATTAATGATTCAATGTACTTCAGTTATTTTAAGGTACTTGGTGTTTCCCTTTTGATACAGACTCTGTGAGAGGGTTCTGCAATCATGGCCCCAATTATCTGCTTTAATGTTTCCCTTGAGAGCTTTGTATTGACATGTAGTGGGGCTCAATAATACTTTGAGATACTCAAGATTTTTAAGGTACTCTGGATTTTCCTTTCCACACTGAATCTCTGAGAAGTTTTTGTGCCATCCTGGCCTCCAGATCTCTCCTCCAAGGAGTCCATGAGGAGCCTGTGTAGCAGATGGACCTCAGTCGGTTGCATCCATGATTTGAGACACTTTGAGGTTTTCTTCTGACTTGGACTCCTGGAAAGGTTTGTGTAATCTCCTCTCAGGCCCTGAGATTGCACGGCTATGCTCCAAATGCACCATAGAGGTTATTAGGATCAAGCAAGTCCTGACAAACCATGGCTCTGCCTTGATTTCCCTCTGCTATAGTGCAGTTCCTCAGAAATATTTCTGTAGTGATTTTGGTTCAACAATTTGAGATTTCTTGGAGAATGCAGCAATTATTGTGGTGGCTGCAGTTTTGGCTAATTAGCAGTGCAATCACTAGAATATCCTTACTCATTTCCTTCTGTATGATAAGATTAGGAGAACGGCAAAGCAGGCTCAAAACTTTAAGAGGGTATAAGGAAAAGTTCATTAAGAGCAACTAAAAGAAAGAATAATAAGAACAAAACTTTCAGAAAACTTCTCCTCTCCCTACAACCTTTTCTTTCTTACTGACAATATAAAGAGACAAACCTAGAATTATCAGTCAGTTTACCCCAACTAGAATAGTCTTTCTTCAGTTCACTTAAGGAGAGGAGTCTCTCTTTCATGCTATGGAGACTTCTCCAGAAGAGACACTTCTCTTGTGGCTCTTAATTTCCATGAATAGCAACTGCCCAGAAAAATCTGCAATTGTGACATCCCTCCCAGTTTTTCAAAGCTCTTTTACAGTTGTGTTTATGGGCCATGTCAACTTATGGGGTATTTGTGGAGAGATTTATTAATAATTGGTTAGCTGAGAAAGGCCATACTGACATAATGCCACTGGTTAAGCTGAAGGAGGAAAGTCAGCAGTCAGCAAGCTGAAAGGAAAGGTCAGCAGTGACCTTGCTGCAACATGAGGATAGGGAGTAGAGATTATTCCTGAATATATCCTGAGAATATGTAGAAGTATCAAAAGTAGAACCATAGGAATGCAGAAGTAGGCGTAGGTGCTGATATGTAACTGACCAATCCTGAGCTCAACTTTTGCAATATGTATGAAGCTCTTTATGAACTGTATTTAACCCGCCGTACTGATCAATAAAATTGAGCCTGTGATGATCAAATTGATGTCCTGGTTCCCTTCCGTCAACAGGTATTAGTTAAAAGATGAGCTGTGTAAGAGCAAAGGTTCTCCTCATCTATTTCTGAAATCATCTTCATCTCTGAGGACATCTTTGTCTTCTCCCTGTGAAGGCACAGGATCTCATCACGCTTCCCTTTTTCCATGTTCAAACTTCTCATGGGATCACAGCTACTTGGAAATTTGCTACTTTAGCATAGAGGCCTTTGCTGAACAAGTCATGTCCCCCTACTTTTCAACGCGATACAGGGAAAAGGAGAGTCTGATGTATCAGTTAAATCATTCTCCATGGATTTACAAGAGGATTTCAGCCCCAAGATCAAGACATCTCCTCATCCCTCCCATCTGGGACTCAACTTCCTCTTCACTGACCTCAGTGTCTTCATGTTGCTCCTCTGTGTGCCTGCACTTTGTCCTTTTCTCTCACTGGAGGGAGGATGGAAGCACTGAAAAAGTTAATATCTCACATGAAACCTGCAGATGGTTCTGCGACCCCAGCTGGGCTCAGTACTTGCAGCCAGATCTGCTCCCTGTTCCCTCGGTTCCATGGGTCCCCACAGTGTCCCAATGGTCCCTTGCTTCCACGAGGACCTGAAGTGTCATAATGCCCCCTTGGTGACATGAGGCCCTGAAGGGTCACAATGGTCTCCATGGTTCCATCAGGCCCCACAGAGTCATAATGGTCTCTGGGTTCCATGAAGCCCTGCTGTGTTACAATGGCCCCTTGGTTCCATGGGCTCCAGTGGTGCCACAATGATCCCCTTGGTTCCATGAGGTCCCCACAGTGTCCCAGGGATCTCCATGGGAAGGAAGGAACCCAACCCCAGTGTTGCAGGGGCATTCACCAGAGGCCAAGGCCAGCCAGACTGACAGATTTACCTGGGAGCAACCCTTGGACATACAGAATTTTGGAGGTGGAATCCTGTGGAGAGTTTTGTCAAAGAGTGGCTCAAGGGGAGGGGACACAGCCGAATCAATTTGGTAAAGATGTCCTAACTAGGGCAGAGGCCCTTTCGCGGGCAGGGTGTCCTTGTTCACAAAGAAGATGCTGAAGTTATACAAGAACGGGGTGTGAAATGCAGAAGTTGCTATTCTTGCTAACCACAGGAATGTAGCTAAAGGCTAAATTAGGCGGGGTTGACATGTAGCTGAATAGCCAACCCTGAGCTCAACTTTTGCAATATATATGAGGCTCATTATGTACTGTATTTAGGTTGCCAAATCAATCAATAAATTAGACCTGTTGATGACCATCTGGTGTCCTGGTCTCCTTCTTTCGAAAAATGGTGACCCCGATGTCTGCCTCCGTGTCTTGCTGAAAAAGAAAACGGGGGAGAACATGCCATGGTCGAGGGAAGTTGGAGTTGGGTCCTGATCGCAGCTGGAACGGTGCCGGAATTTTGAAGCACCCTCGAGGTTCACATCGGTGACTCGGGCCATACGTGTCTGCCGGAGCCGTGAAAGCCGCAACAGCGCTGACGTATACGAATAGGTATGGATAGGCAAGCAGCATATGATCTTTTCTCCACGTATTTAGAAAGGCGAGGAGTAAAGGGGATAGATCTAAAAAAGGAGCTACCAGGGTTGTTAGCCTACAGCTATGCTAAAGGGGTTTTCCTTAACCCACATACGGTCCATGAGCTTGCGGAATGGAGAAAATTTGGGGATATACTGTGGGAAGCGGTGTTAGAAGATGATAAGACAGCAAAGAAATTGGGCAAGCCATGGTGGGTGGTGGACAATACACTGCTTCAACATGTCTCTGAGCGCAAGGCAGCAGAAAGGGTGACAGAAGCTCATAAGAGGAATATAGGGTATGGTTGTGAGGACGATCCTCTTGCGCCTTCAGTAAACAAGGTGTTAATTCCAAAGGGTTCACAACAGTGTGGTATGGAGGATCTCGTTACAGGTGCGGGGGGGCCATCTGCACGGAGGAGAAGGACGAGTTGGAGGACGGCAGAGAGAGCGAGCTAAGCCTGCCACCTCCCCACAGAGAGGGCGAGCTGAGCCTGCCGCCTCCCCCACCCGAATGGCCTCTGCAGAAGCGCCAACAGTGCAGAACTCTTGGAGAGTCAGATCCTATCCCAGGGGCACTCATTGACCTGTGGGAGGAGATGGCTAAACAGAGGAGAGAGGCTTGGGCTACTCTGGCAAAAGAGGCAATGCAAGTGGGGGATGGTGAGGCAATGGAGGCCGCTTCTGCTCTTGCCTGTCCGGTTACATACACACCTCAGTAGGATGCTCAGGGGAACCACACACAGGATCTGGCGGAGTATACCCCTTTAGACTGGAAGTTGTTATCCCAGTTGCAGTCCACAGTTAGCCAGTTCGGTGTAAAAAGCGAACCTGTTAGGCAGATGCTGGATTATCTCTTTAATATGCAGATTTTGTGCCCAAATGATTTGAGGGGAATAGTACCATTAATATTTACTCAGCATCAGCAATTGTTGTTTAATGCGCATTGGCAAGCCTTGGTTAATGAGTCGGTTGTGACACAGCGAGCTCAGGGGGATCCGCTGCGTGGAGTGACGATAGATGAGCTCATGGGCTTAGGGGCATATTTGCGCACAGAGGCACAAATGATAGCAGGAGCAGATAAGCGTAGAGAAGCCATGCGGTTGGTACGTGCTGCCATAGAGAGGGTTAAAGAGCCAGGAGGGCTGCCGGCGTACATGGGCATAAAACACGGTAGAGAGGAATCGTTTGGGAGTTTTATTGACAAAGCAGCTGCAGCCATAGACCGGGCGGGAGTCAAAGAATATATGAAGGGGGCACTATTAAAGAAGTGCACCTTACAAAATAGCAATCCGGCAATGCAAAGGGTGCTAGCCACTCTGGGAGCAAATTGGACCATTGAGGAAGCACTAGAGCGAATGGTATTACAGCCAACAGCCTCACAGGCATTTTTAGTAGATGCCTTAAAGGAATTAGGATTAGGGCTGCAAAAGCAAGCAGAATCCACTCAAAATCAGGTGTTAGCTGCTCTTGCTCCTCTCTGAAACGGCTCAATGGCAGTCACGCAGGGAGGCTCGAGATCACACCTCAAGTGCTACTGATGCGGCAATGGGGAAAACATGCACTGAGAATGCAGAGCGACTGGCGTGTGGTGCCAAAGCTGCCAATCCAGCTCCCAAAACACCACAGCTTGCCGGCGCTGATCAGGAAACGGTCAGCAGAGCGCGATTGCCGGTGCGCCCAGACACAAATTGCCGCTGCGACATCAGTGCCACCTCCTTTCTGCAGCCAGCAACAGCAGGGAGCCTTGGCTTGGACATATCAGCAGCAGTAGATGTCACATTAATGACGAACTGGCCTGAAAGGATACCAACTGGAGTAAACGGTCCTCTCACGCTACAAGGACAAAGATGTGGAGCCTTATTGCTGGGACGCTCCTCGACATCCATGCTGGGACTATTTGTATTGCCAGGGGTCATAGATGCAGACTATACAGGAGAAATACAAATCATGGCTTACACCCCTTATCCCCCGCTAAAGATAACATAAGGTCAACGCGTTGCGCAATTGGTACCGTTACTGCAGATGCCATCGGGTATTCCATCGCTTACTGGACAGAAGCGTGATGGAAAGGGTTTTGGCTCCACCGGCATTACAGTCCTGACTGTAGATCTACAGGAGAGGCCAAAACAGAGAGTTGAGATCACCCATGGACATCAGAGTATAACCCTTTATGGACTATTGGATACAGGAGCAGACACCAGCATTATATCTCCAGAAGCATGGCCACAGCATTGGCCCTTGCTCCCATCAACAAATATGCTCACAGGAGTAGGAGGACTTACCTTGGCAAGCAGAACACCGCCTGTGTCAGTGCGCATTGATGGGCAACAGGTATCTGTTGTGTTTTCAGTTGTTCAGTTGCCTCCTACAGTCTCTTGCCTGATAGGCAGGGACATTTTAACACAGCTGAGTGTGGCGTTGACCAATCACCAGCGAGTCCGTGGAACACGCCCATTTTTGTGATTAAGAAGAAATCAGGAAAATACTGCCTGGTACACGATCTACGAGCTGTGAATGACCAGATGGAACCGATGGGGGCCTTGCAGCCTGGTCTTCCGAATCCAGCCCTGATCCCTCAAGATTGACCACTTCTAATCATTGACTTAAAGGGTTGTTTTTTCACTATTGGCCTGCATCCCGATGACATGAAGAGGTTTGCCTTTACCCTACCAGCAATAAATCGTGGGGAACCAGACAAAAGATTTGAGCGGACGTCATTGCCGCAGGGGATGCGCAATTCCCCCATGTTGTGCCAGCTTTATGTTGACGCTGCATTACAGCCATTGCGTCAGCAGTGGCCAGTCACCATAATATATCATTACACGGATGATATTTTGTTTGCGCAGCAACAGCCATTTTCCCCCTTGCATGTTGACAGCATCAGAGACACTCTTGCAGCATCTTCACTTGTTAGTGCCACAGAGAAAATTCAGACCATGAAACCATGGAAGTATTTGGGATGGACTCTAATGGACCAAACAGTGGTACCCCAAAAATTAGAATTGCACTTGGACATTAAAACTTTACATGATGCTCAAAAGTTGCTAGGAGACTTGCAGTGGCTAAAACCCATTGTGGGAGTACCAAATCATTCGTTAGAAACCCTACGACCCTTGTTAAAGGGCACTGACCCCACTACCCCTGTGTGCTTCACGAAGGAACACCATATCGCCCTACAGCAAATCAGTAATTGTGTACAACAAGGATATGTGTCCTGTCAACAGCTAGATTGCCCTACTGACCTCACCGTTTGGAATATTCCTTGTCACCTGCTTGGCGCTCTCTCCCAATGCGAGAACAAAACGGGGGAGATACGGGTATTGCAATGGCTGTCGCCACCGCTACAACATAAAAGAACAATATTCTCAAAAATCGAACAATTGGCTGTGTTGATTAAAAAAGGCCGTCTCAGAATTACTGAAGTGGACGGTCGAGAGCCTGCCACCATTGGGCTGCCCACGGAAAAAGAGACGCTGGACTGGTACCTGGGTAATTCAGTGGACTTACAGGAAGCATTATTGACATCATCTGCAAAGGTGGAGACAAGCAAGTCAGTGCCCAGGGTCCTGCAATGGATGACAGAATGGGACTGGATCACTCGGCCGCTGAGAAGAGAGCGCCCCATAGAAGGAGCCAAAAATATTCAAAATTATCCTAAAGTCCCCAAAATCCACCCTAAAATATCCTTAATCCTTCCTAAAATATTTTCAAGATATCCTTAAAATGTCCCAAATGATCCTAAAATGTCTCAAATCCATCTTAAATTATCTGAAATCCATCCTAAAATATCCCTAAAATATCCCAAAATAACCTAAAATGTCCCAAATCCATCCTAAAATATCCCCAAATCCCCAAGTTTGTTCCCAAATTCAGCCCCAAAATTGGCCCCAAATTTGGCCCCAAAATCCCCAAGTTTGGCTCCAAATTTGACCCCAAAATTGGCTCTCAAATCCCCAAATTTGGCCCCCAAATCCCCAAAATTTGGCCACAAATTCTCCACGTTTAGCCCTAAAATCAGGCCCAAAATCGGCTCTAAAATCCCCAAAATCAGCCCCCAAATTGGTTCTAAATCCCCAAAATAACCCCCAAAATTGGCTCTAAAATCCCCCAAATCAGACCAATATTTGACTCCAAAATCCCCAAATTTGGCTCTGAAATCCCCAAAATTTGGCCCCAAAATCCCCAAGAGTCTGTCCCAAAACCCCAAAATTTGACTCTAAAATCCTCAAATTCCACCCCAAAAGCCGGCCCCAAATTCTGCTCGAAAATCCCCAAAATTGGGTCCCAAAATCCCCAAATTTGGCCCCAAAATCCCCAAGTTTGTCTCCAAATTCAGCCCCAAAATTGGCCCCAAATTAGCCCCCCAAAATACCAAAATTTGGCCCCAAAATCGGCTCCAAAGTCTCTGAATTCAGCCCCAAAATCGCCAAGTTTGGCCCCAAATTTGACCCCAAAATTGGCTCTCAAATCCCCAAAATCAGCCCCAAAATAAGCCTCAAAATCACCAAAATTTGGTCACAAATCCTCCAGGTTTAGCCCTAAGATCAGCCCCAAAATCGGCTCTAAAATCCCAAAATCTGCCCCAAAATCAGCTCTAAAATCCCCAAATCAGCCCCAAAATCTGCTCCAGAGTCCTTGAATTCAGCCCCAAATCCCCTTTTTTAAGTTTTTTTTTTTTTCTATTTGTTTTTAGGGGTTTTTTTTTTTTTTTTTGAGGTTTTTGGGGGTTTTTAGGGGTTTTTAAGGACTTTTTAGGGTTTTTTTAGTTTTTTTTTTTTCCGTTTCTTTTTTTTTTTTAGGATTTTTTTTTGAGGGTTTTGGCGTTTTTTTAGGGTTTTTTAAGGTTTTTTTGAGGTGTTTTTGGGGTTGTTTTTAGGCCTTTTTTGGCGTTTTTAGGCTTCTTTTTTGATTGCTTTTAGGATTTTTTAGGGGTTTTTTTGCGGTTTTTTTTGGACTTTTATTGAGGTTTTCTAGGGTATTTTTTCTGTTTGTTTTTTAGGATTTTTTTGGGGGTTTTCAGGGATTTTTGTGGGTTTTTAAAGGCATTTTTAGGGTTTTTTTCCGTTTATTTTTTAGGGTTTTTTTTGAGGTTTTAGTTGAGTTTTTTGGGCATTTTTTGTTTGGTTGTATTTAGGATTTTTTGGGTATTTTGTGGGTTTTGTGAGAATTTTTTGACTTTAAATTCTCAATTTTCTGGGCATTTTGGGGAACTTTTCAGGGTTATTTTTTAAATAATTAAATTCCCCAAATTTGGGACCCCAAAATCCCCTAAATTTGGGCATTTTAGGGTTAAAAATTGGGGATTTTAGGGTTAATAATGGAGATTTAAGGGTTAAAAATGGGGATTTTATAGGGGGGAAATGGGACTGGTTTGTACTGGGAGGGACTGGGAGGTGAAGATTTGGTGGTTTTAGGTAAAAATTTGGGGATTTTCGGGTTAAAAAACGGGAAAATAGGACTGGGTTATACTGGTTTGGACTGGGAGGGACTGGGGGGAAAAATCTGGGGATTTAAGGGTTAAAAATGGGGATTTTAGAGGGGAAAATGGGACTGGGAGGGGCTGGGAGTGTCCCCAAATTTTCTGATTTTTCCCCCATTTTGTGTCCCCAGGGCTGCGGCCGTTCCAGTCTCCCAAAAATCCCAAATTTTTCTCAAATTTCCCCAAATTTCCCCATTTTAAACAAAATTTTGGTGTGAAAAACTCCAAATTTTCCCATTTTTCACCAAATTTCCCAATTTTTGTCCCCATTTTGTGTCACCAGAGCTGCGGCAGTTCCAGACTCTCAAAAATTCCAAATTTTCCCAAATTTTCCCAAATTTCCCCAAATTTTCCCATTTTTAACCAAATTTTGATGTGAAAAACTCCAAATTTTCTGGGTTTTTTTCCCCATTTTGTGCCCCCAGAGCTGCGGCCATTCCAGGCTCTCAAAAATCCCAAATTTTCCCAAATTTCCCCAAATTTCCCCATTTTTAACCAAATTTTCCCATTTTTAACCAAATTTCCCGCTTTTCCCCCCATTTTTAACCAAATTTTCCAATGTTAGTCCCCATTTTGTGTCCCCGGAGCTGTGGGGAAATTGGGAAAAATGGGGAAAGAATTAAAAAAAATGGAAAAAAGGGGGGAAATCGGCAAAAAAATGGAAAAAATTGGGGGAAAATGGGGAAATAATGGGAAAAACAAAGAAAAATGAGGGGGAGGTTCCGGGCTCAGAGCGTGGTCAACGGGGAGAGAAATTGGGGGGGGGGGAAATGGGGAAATTGGGAAAAATGGGGAAAATTTAAAATTGGGGGAAAACGGGGAAAAAATGGGAAAAAAATTGGGAAAAAATGGGGAAAAATGGGAAAAACAAAGGGAAAATGAGTGGGAGGTTCTGGGCTCAAAGAGTGGTCAATGGGGAGAGAAATTGGGGGGAAAATGAGGAAATTGGGAAAAATGGGAAAAATTTAAAAATTGGGGGAAAAAATGAGAAAAAATGGTAAATAAATGGGGGGAAAGAAAGGAAAATGGGAGGAAAAAACAGGAAAAAATGTGGGAAAAATGGGGGGGAAAAGGAGAAAAAAATAGGGAAAAATGTGGGAAAAATGAGGAAAAAGTAGGAAAAAACCAGGGAAAAATGGGGAAAAATTAGGAAATAAACAGGAAAAATTGTGGAAAAAATGGGGAAAAAATAGGAAAAAACAGGGGAAAATGGGAGGAAAATGGGGAAAAAATGGGAAAAAATGTGGGGAAAATGGGGGGAAAATGGGGACAAAATAGGAAATAACAGGGAAAAAAAGAAGAAAAAACAGGAAACAATGTGGGAAAAAATAGGAAAAAATGTGGGAGAAATGGAGGGAAAATGGGAGGAAAAAACAGAAAAAAATGGGGGGGAAATGGGGGGGAAATGGGCAAAAAATAGGTAAAAATGTGGGAAAATGGGGAAAAATAGGAAAAAAAACAGGGAAAAATGGGGATAAAATGGGGGGAAAATAGGAAAAAATGTGGGGAAAATGGGAGGAAAAAACAGGAAAAAATGTGGGAAAAAATAGGGAGGAAATGGGGAAAAAATCTGAAAAACACCAGGGAAAAATCGGGGGGAAATTGGAGGAAAAAACAGGAAAAAATGGGGGAAAAATGGGGGAAAAAAAGGAAAAAAAAAGGTGTTATGGTTTGACACTGGCACAATGCCAGTGCCCCCATGAAAATTCCCTCTCCCTGGCATCTGCTGTGAGGTGGTACCCGGAAATAAGCAAAGCAGGCTCCTGCTTAGGGAAAAAGGAAAAAAAACTTTATTAACGAAACTACAAAAAACTAAACCACAAAGGAAAAAAAAAAAACACAAGGAAAATGAAAACTCCACAGAAACACTTCCCCCTCCTCCTCCTACCAGATCCCCAGTACATTTACATTTCCCAAAATTATCCACACTCGGTCTGGCACCACCCTTTAGAAAATCAAATCTTCATCTTATGAAGAGTAGACGGAGTCCTTCCTTGTACCACGGACTTCTTATCACAATTAGCACCGCCCGGAGTCCTGCTATCTCGTGACATCTCCTTTCCATGCCAAGGTGCTCTCGCCACCAGGCATGGGATGAGGCAGAGGCCTGCTTTCAGGGTGGGCCTTTTAAGGATGCCTCGTCTCGTTCCAAGCAGAGCACACTCTCATCTCTGGGACCTTTGTCCCCCCCACTTCTTCTATACCCCCTGGGGCCGAGGGGTCTCAACATCAAACTCTCCTGGCTCCGAGCTTCCGCTTCCCCCTGCAATGCAGCCTCTGTATCACCAGGAAACAGTCCATGGATCTACAACAAAAGAGTCCAGCAAAGTTGCGACTCCATCTTCCCCCATTTCTTCAACATCTCTCTTTCTCTTTGCCAGACCCCCTTACTGGCCTGTTTCTTCCTTCATCTTCCACCCTTATCCCTTTCCTAGGAAAGGTAATGTTCCGTGAAGTTCTCACTATCCACAAGAGTTAAAGGCTCATCCAGGTGGCTGGGCTGCTCACTGCCCCTCCCCCTTCTCCTCCCAGCTGTGCTGCCGGCACATGATATCAAGTTTCAAGGTAAAAGTTCCAGCACAGGCTGCATTCTCTCTCTGTCTCCAAAAAAAGGTGGGGGGGGGGGGGGTAAGCAGGTCGCTCGATGCTCCCCCACCCTTCCACCGAATCTGGGCCTACTGTAGATGGGCCACGTGGCTTTCCCCTCCCCCAGCCCAGCCAGCAACTGGGCCGGGGGAGGGAGGCCCAACTCCTTCACGCCGGAAATCCCAAGAGGGCTCTGAAGGACAAGAGCCCTGCTTTTAACTCCTTGGGTTTGTGGTCTCAAGAGGCGGATCCAATGCCCCACTGGTCAAACCAGGTGCCCATCTTAAAATCCGAACACCCATTGGTGACCACAGCAAAAACAACATATCCCAGATGTCCCATTTCTGGTCAAACCACGACAAGAGGGAAAAATGGGGCGAAAATGGGAGGAATAATAGGAAAAAATGTGGGGAAAATGGGTGGGAAATGGGAGGAAAAAATAGGAAAAAAACAGGGAAAAATGGGGAAAAAATGGGGAAAAAATAGGAAAAAAAACAGGGAAAAATGGGGGAAATGGAAGGAAAAAATGTGGGAAAAAAGGGGAAAAAATAGGAAAGAAACAGGGGAAAATAGGTGGAAAAATGTGGGGAAAATGGGGAAAAATAGGAATAAAAACATGGATAAATGGGGGTAAAATGGGGAAAAAACAGGAAAAAATGTGGGAAAAATAGGGGGGAAATGAGGAAAAAATAGGAAAAAAGACAGGGAAAAATGGGGGGGAAATGGGGAAAAAATAGGAAAAATGGGGGAAAAATGGGGGGAAAATGGGACGAAAAACCAGAAAAAAAATGTGGGAAAAAATGGCGGGGAAAAATTGGGAAAAATGGAGGGAAATTGGAAAAATGGTGAAGAAATGGAAAGAACTGCAGAAAAATGGGGAAAATGGGGGAGAACAGGGAAAAATGGGGGAAACCAGGGAAAATTGGGAGGAAATGGGAAAAACTAGGGGGAAATGAGAAAAAAAATAGGGGGAAAAGGGGGAAAAGGGAGGGGAAAAGAGAGAAAAATAGGAAAAAATGGTGAAAATGGAAAAATAGTGAAAAAATGGGGAAAATTGGGTGGAAAGTGGTGAAAATATTGAGGGGAAATGGTGAAAAATGGGTTAAAAATGGTGAAAATTTGGTTAAAAATGGTGAAAATGGGTGAGGGACATCAAGATGGAGTCTGAGGACACCGAGGGTGACAATGCCAGCCCAGGAACGGCCCTGGGGACACCGAGGGTGACAATGCCAGCCCAGGAACGGCCCTGGGGACACCGAGGGTGACAATGCCAGTCTTGGAATGGCCTTGGGAACACCAGGATGGGCTGAGGGACACCAAAGTGGCCTCGGGGAGAACGATGGCCCAGAGGTCTCCTCAGATGTCCCCAAGGTCCCCAAGGTCTCCAATGTCCCCAGATGTCCCCAAGGTCCCCAAGGTCCTCAGATGTCCCCAAGGTCCCATCACCCCAACGTCTCCAATGTCCAAACATCTCCAAGGTCCCCAAGGTTTCCAATGTCCCCAAGGTCCCCATCACCCCAACATCTCCAAGGTCCCCAATGTCCCCAACGGCCCCAACACCCTCCATGTTCGCAAGGTCCCCAAGGTCTCCAAGGTCCCAAACATCTCCAGTGTGCCCAAGGTCCCCATCATCCCAATGTCCCCAGGGTCCTCCATACTCCCGAGGTCCTCAAGGTCCCCAATATCTCCAATGTCCCCAAGGTCCCATCACCCCAATGTCCCCAAGGTCCCCAATGTCCCCATTGCCCCCAAAGGTCCCTAACATCTCCGAGGTCCCCGAGGCCCCATCACCCCAACATCTCCAATGTCCCCAATGCCCTCCATATTCCCAAGGTCCCAAAGGTCCCCAGCTGTCTCCGATGTCCCAAGGTCTCCAATGTCCCCAGTATCCCCAAGGTTCCATCACCCCAACATCTCCAATGTCCCCAAGCTCCCCAAGGTCCCCAAGATCCCCATCACCCAACATCTCCAATGTCCCCAAGCTCCCCAACATCTCCAATGTCCCAAGGTCTCCATCACCCCAACATCTCCAAGGTTTCCAATGTCCCCAAAATCCCAAAGGTCCCCAACATCTCCAATGTCCCCAAGCTCCCCAACATCTTCAATGTCCCAAAGGTCCCCAACATCTCCAATGTCCCCAAGCTCCCCAACATGCCCAATGTCCCCAGTCTTCCAATGTCCCCACCACCCCAACATCTCCAATGTCCCATCACCCCAACATCTCCAGTGTGCCCAAGGTCCCCATCATCCCAATGTCCCCAAGGTCTCCAGTGTCCCCATCACCCCAACATCTCCAATGTCCCCAAGGTCCCAAAGGTCCTCAACATCTCCAATGTGCCCAACAACATCCATATTCCCAAAGTCCCCAACGTCCTCAAGATTCCCAAGGTCTCCAACATCTCCAACATCTCCAAGGTCCCCAGTGTCCCCAAGCTCCCCAAGGTCCCCAAGATCCCCATCACCCCAACATCTCCAACATCTCCAAGGTCCCCAAGGTCTCCTCACTCGTGTCCCCTCTCCCCTAGGCTCGTCCCCGGTGTGCTGCCACCCCGTCCTGGCGGGTGACACGCTGCTCCTGGTGGTGGCCCAGCTGCCCCGGGTGTTCCTGTGGGGGGCTGGTGGCTTCGTGCCGCACGCGGACATCCTGCACATGGACATCCCGCACAGGGACATCCCGCACGTGGACATCCCGCACAGGGACATCCTGCACAGGGACATCCCGCACGGGGACATCCCTCACATGGACATCCCGCACGTGGACATCCCGCACAGGGACATGTGGTTATGGGGGTCCATCAGGGTTATGGGGTCATGTGGCTATGGGGGTCCATCAAGATCATGGGAGTAACCAGGGTCATGATGTTATGGGGTTCAATCAGGGCCATGTGGTTATGGCAGTCCATCAGGGTCATGGGGTTATGGAGGTCCATCAAGGCTATGGGGTTATGGAGGTCCATTATGGTTATGGGTTATGGGGTTCCTTCAGGGTTATGGGATCATGGGCTTATGGGGGTCCATCATGGTTATGGAGTTAAGGGGTTCCATCAAGGCCATGTGGTTATGGAGGTCCATCATGGTTACGGGATCATGTGGCTATGGAGGTCCATCAAGGTAATGGGGATTTATTGCGGTTATAGGGGTCCATCATGATTATGGGGTTATGGAGTTCCATCACGGTCATGTGGTTCTGAAGGTCTATCAGGGTCATGGGGTTCCATCATGGTTATGGGATAGATCATGGGGTTATGGGGGTCCATCATTTTTATGGGGTTATGGAGGTCCATCAAGGCCATGTGGTTATGGGGGTCCATCAGGGTGATGTGGTTATGGAGGTCCATCAAGGCCATGTGGTTATGGGGGTCCATCAGGGTGATGTGGTTATGGAGGTCCATCAAGGTTATGGGGTTATGGAGGTCCATCAAGGTTATGTGGTTATGGGGTTCTGTCATAGGAAGGAGACCAGGACACCAGGTGGTTCATCACAGGTCCAGTTTATCGAAGAAAGCATCAAACACTTATACAGCAAATAATAAGCTCATGAATGTTCTGCAAGCCAAGCAATCTATTGGTTAAACTATACCATGAACTCTTCCTCATTCCTTAGGGGTTACATCTCTCTTTTCTCATGTCTCTTTCACTATTTGTTATCCTACTACAGCTAGGCCCAAGGACACGCTATCTCACAGGTGCAGGACTTGGAATTAGCCACGGCTTTGTACTTTTCCAGTCTCTAGTCTCCTAAATTTCCCAACAGTATCCGTCAAGTGGAGTTGGAACTCTGGCCAAGTTCTGACTCTACTTAGATGGAATACCAGTCAACCCAGAACTTTTCCTGTGCCAAGGGGTCCAAAGGGTGTTTTGGGGAGAACATGAGTCCAGACATGGGCTCTCCAAAACACCCTGGTTTTAAAGTCAAACAGATTGCAGATTCTGGGAGGACAATTTGGTGCTATGATGACAACACATAAGCTGAGGAAGTCCTGCAAGAATACCCGAAGTCACAGTTCAATCAGCCCCCTGACAGATCGCCCTGTGTTTTAAATAAGTTCATTTTTTTTTTCTTATAAAACCAGTTAGAGATAGTTAGTTTTTTGTGTGCGTTACATTGTTTAACTTTTCATTTGTTAAATATTTACACTCACAAGTTTGTTAAAAGTTGCTACAGTTGTTAGTTTTGTTGCAGTTACAAGTTTGTTACTGTCCCACTAGGCAGTTTTAACGTTACCGTTTCCTATGTTTTTAATAGGTCATGAAGGGGGGGGGGGGAATGTGGGTTTAAGATATCGTGTGATCTGGGAGTTCTCGCGATATTACGCTAACCCCTCTCCCTTTACCGTTGCCCTGCCATTACACCCTGTTATAAATTACCCCTGTTGGCAGTTAATAAAGGCCATTTCACTGTCCACCACATTGGTGTCAGCGAGTCTTGGTCCATGTGGCAGGGGTGCTGCCAGAGAGCTGTGCTCGACCCGGGACACCACACCAAAGCCCCTGTAGTGGCAGCAACGCTCTGTGATGTCACAGCCTGTTCTGTCATGTCACAGCCTTCTCTGTCATGTCACAGCCCATTCTCTAATGTCACACAACTGGTCTCTGATGTTACAGCCAAATCTGTGATGTCATCATCTGCTCTGTGATGTCAGACTGCTGCCCTGTGTCACAGCTTGCTCTGTGATGTCATAAATGCAATTTATGATGCTGTAGCTTCTCCATGAAATCCTATCCTCCACTCTCTGATGTCAGAGCCCACTCTGTCACCTCATGTTACCAGATTATCAATTATCTACACCAGGTGAGCTCACACCTGGAGCTTGTTCTCCAAAACCCCAGGCCTATGGAAGCCACACAATGCCCATTGTGTGAGAAGAGGAACTAAAAGTCTACCAGCCTCCTGCCAGCTCAGCCTGCCCCACTGGAACATTGGGGTACATGACCACCAGGGACCACCAGAGAGACCCCCAGGACAGAAGAACACATGGGAAAAGGAGAGAGGAAATATGTTAATGATTTTGGGGAAATTATTATCATATTTATGTTTAGTCTGGGAAAATCAATGAATATGTGTGCAATATACAGAATATAAACAGAAAATTTCCTGCACTCAGCCTGCAGGGCTTTGGGAGGAGCTATCCCCCGTGCATCCAGCTGAATAAAGAATGCGGCTTCTTAATGCTATACTGGGGTTAAGGAGTTTTCTGTTTTGCTGAATTTTTGGTAACCCTCCCACTGCCAAGGAAAGCTCTGTCTGCTACTGCTGTTCACAAACAGAGAAGGGCTGGCGGCAGATGTGGGGCTCGGAGGTTGCCTGGAGCACAGTGACCATGAAATAATCAAGTTTCCAATGTTCTGTGAAAGAAGGAGGGGCAGCAAGAAAACTTCTATACTGGAATTAGGAAGGGCAGACTTTGGACTATTAAGGATGCTGATTTGGGGAGTACTGAATCAGACACTGATTTTTGTTAAGGAAAACATCCCTTAAAAACAAAGGGGTCCAGGAAGGATGGACACATTTCAAGGAAGTAATCTTAAGGGGGAAGGAGCAGCCTGTCCCAGTGTGGCAGAAGATGAGCTGGTGAGGAAAATGACTGGCCTGGCTGGCTGTGGAGCTTTTATGGCAACTCAGGGGGAAAAAAAGGATGCAACTTTTGATAGAAGGTCATGAAACTTAGGAAGTGTTAAGAATGTTATTTGATGATGCAGAAAGAAAAGTTGCGAAGCCAAAGCTCAATTAGAGCATTACCTGACCACTTCTGTAAAAAATAACAAAAAATGTAATTACAAATAAATTAATAGCAAAACATGGGATGAGGAGAACATCTACTCTTTTTTTGGATGCAGTGGAGAATACAGTAATTAAAGATAAAAGGCTAAGCTACTTAACACCTTGTTTCTCTCAATTTTCGATATTAGCACAGGTTTTCCTCAGGACAAGTGTTCTCCTGAGCTGATGGATGGGCAGAGGGAGCAGAACACTCCCTGTAATCCAAGATGAAGAAGTTGGTGACCTGCTGAGCCACTCAGATGCTCCCAGGTGTCTCTGGGACTAGATGGGATCCATCCCAGGGGGATGAGGGAGCTGGTGGATGAGCTCCCCAAGCTGCTCTCCATCATTTCCCATCAGTCCTGGCTCAGCAGGGAGGGCCCAGAGCACTGGAGGTGCCAGTGTGAGCCCATCCCCAAGAAGGGCTGGAAGGAGGAGCTGGGGAACTCCAGGCCTGTCAGCCTGACCTGGGTGCCTGGCAAGGTTATGGAACAGATCACCCTGAGTGCCATCACAGGGCACCCACAGGATGGCCGAGGGGTCAGAGCCAGCCAGCGTGGATTTCAATATCTGCACTGATGATCTGCATGAGGAGACTGAGTCCAGCATCAGCAAATTTGCAAACGGCACTAAGCTGGGTGTGAATCTTGATCTGCTGGAGGGTAGGAGGGCTCTGCACAGGGACCTGTAAAGGCTGGATCCAGGGCCCAAATCCAACAAGGTGAGGTTTAACAAGTCCAAGTGCTGGGCCCTCCACTTTGGCCACAACAACCCCTGCAGCACTACAGGCTGGGGACAGAGTGGCTGCACAGCAGCCAGGCAGAAAGGGACCTGCAGGGACTGATGGACAGTAGGCTGGACATGAGCCAGCAGAGTGCCCAGGTGGCCAAAAAGGCCAATGGCACCTGGCCTGGGTCAGGAATTGTGTGGCCAGCAGGAGCAGGGCAGGGATTCTTCCCCTGTGCTGGGCCCTGGTTGGGCAGCACCTCGAGTGCTATGTCTAGTTCTGCGTCCCCTGGGGTGGGGAATTAGAAGAAATTTGTATCAGGAAGAGTAAAGAAAGCAAAGGTGAAGCAAAGCAAATGCTCAGGGCAGTTTGGGAGTGGCTGCCAGGCAGCCCTGGCTCTGAGCAACAGCGTCTGCAGTGGCACAGGAAACTCCCGGATGATGGGAACAAACTTTCTGGCTGACTGCAGAGGCCAGGACAAAGCTGAGTGGTTTCCCTGGTGTCCCCCAGCCCTTGCTGGCCCCAGGGGCTGATGGCATTTGTGCTCCCTCAGGTTCATGTCCCCACACCAACAGCATGGGGGTGCTCCCCCTGCTCTGTGCAATGCAAACAGGGGCTGCTGAGCCAGTGCTGCTGTGTCTGTGCCTGCAAGGATGGGGCACCTGTGTGAGCTGGGGGAGAGGCCAGGCCTGCAGAGGGGGGATGTTGTTGGCATGAGGATGCTCTGGGACGCTGCCCTGGGCTGTGCAGCACACTGGGGATGGATCAGCTCCTGCTCTGCTGCTCCTTCCCGTCTGCCCCAGGGCCCTTGCAGAGCCCCATCCATGCTGTTTGCCCCCAGCCTGCCCACGGCCAGCCTGGGGCTGCTCACGGGGGTTTTCTGTGCTGAGCATTGGCCTGGGTGTGTTCTTGAGAGAGCCTGGGCAAGGAGCCTGGAGCCCCCAGGCCCTGGGCTGAGGCGTCAGCGCTGCCCCAGCAGTGCCCATGGCCTGTCCCTGCTGCAGCCCCGGCACTGCCACCCCCAGGGCTGTGCCCAGCCCCGAGAGCACTCAGGCCCTGCAGCAACACCAGGGCCACCAGGGCAGCGGGGCAGGGCCACAGCAGCAGCACTGGCAACACCAAGTGCTGCTGCTGCTGGGCACAGCTGCTGGGCCAGCACTGATCTGCCCCCAGCTCTGCACACAGATATTGCTGCTGCAGCTCCAGAGAAGGCAACAAAAGGGCATCTCTGCATAAAAGTTGGCTGGGATTTCCTTTAGTTCCCTAAAAACCCACCAAGAGAATAGCTCCTCATTAGCACAGTCTGTGACCACAGGGAAGGTGGAGAGAAATAAAATGAGAAATAGCAGAAAAAGTGACATTTCTCTGTGTAAATATGAAAAAAATAAAAACAATAGTAAAGAACCTCCAAAATGAAAACAAAAAGGAGTATCAAATATGGCTTTTTTTACAAGTGAGTTGCACAAATTGGCGAGAAGTTTAATGTTTGTGACACAATCCCGTCATCAGTCTCCACACTGCAGCTTTGAGCTCCTGGTTCCTCAGGCTGTAGATGAGGGGGTTCAGGGCTGGAGGCACCACCGAGTACAGAACTGACAGGGCCAGATCCAGGGATGGAGAGGACATGGAGGGGGGCTTCAGGTATGTAAAAAATGAAGTGCTGATGAACAGGGTGACCACAGCCAGGTGAGGGAGGCAGGTGGAAAAGGCTTTGTGCCGTCCCTGCTCAGAGGGGATCCTCAGCACAGCCCTGAAGATCTGCACATAGGAGAAAACAATGAACACAAAACAGCCAAATGCTAAACACACACTAACAGCAATTAGCCCAAGTTCTCTGAAGTTGGACTGTGAGCAAGAGAGCTTGAGGATCTGTGGGATTTCACAGAAGAACTGGCCCAGGGCATTGCCATGGCACAGGGGCAGGGAAAATGTATTGGCCGTGTGCAACAGAGCATTGAGGAGGGCACTGGCCCAGGCAGCTGCTGCCATGTGGGCACAAGCTCTGCTGCCCAGGAGGGTCCCGTAGTGCAGGGGTTTGCAGATGGACACATAGCGGTCATAGCACATGACGGTCAGGAGGCAAAGCTCTGCTGCAATGAAGAAGAAAATCAGGAAGACCTGAGCAGCACATCCTGAGTAGGAGATGTTCCTGGTGTCCCAGAGGGAATTGTGCATGGCTTTGGGGACCGTGGTGCAGATGGAGCCCAGGTCGCTGAGGGCCAGGTTGAGCAGGAAGAAGAACATGGGCATGTGCAGGTGGTGGCCGCAGGCTACGGCGCTGATGATGAGGCCGTTGCCCAGGAGGGCAGCCAGGGAGATGCCCAGCAAGAGGCAGAAGTGCAGGAGCTGCAGCTGTCGCGTGTCTGCCAATGCCAGCAGGAGGAAGTGCCTGATTGAGCTGCTGTTGGACATTTGATTTCTCTGGCCATTGGGAGCTGTTCATGGAGAAAAGTCAGTGACCGGTTGGGAGAAACTTCTTCCAGCAAAATCAAAGCCTATTTCCATAGGCCCTTCTCCTGTAACACTCTCACACCCTTTTCAATTTCCAGCAGATTTTCCTTCAGCTCCAAGTGTGGAGCCCTGGCTGGTGCTGCCTGATTGGGACTTCAGGTTCAGGGCAGGTACACACAGAGGTTTTTATAGTTCAGCCTTGATGTGCAGACATAGGAGGGGCACAGGGATCTGTCCTCGTGTTCCACTTTGAATCTCTGTTAACACAGACAGCCCTGTCAGCATCTGCCCTCCCACTGCCAGAGAACAGGAATAGTAAAGTCTGTTTAAATGTACTAGTGTTATTTACAGCTTTTCTTCATCTCCCCTGCTGATTATTTTTGGATGTCAGAAACTCTCTGCATTTCTGCTGCGCTCCAGGAGAACAGTGAGTTCTCTGAGGCAAGGTGGTGAGTGGAGAAGAAGGGGAGGACGTCTGTCACCCTGTCCTGTTCCAGGATTCTCTAGGCTTTCACCTTTCCCAGACAGAGGATGATCACCCTCCCATGTTTCCCTTAAAAGCCATCCTGACATTGCTGACAGCAGATGGATCCCCACAGTCCACCAAATGTCCATCCCCTTCTCAAGGTCTCAGCCCCACATTTTTACCCAGGACACGGCTCATTTCACCAACCCAACAGCATTTTCTCATCATAGACATTCTGTGTCGCGCTGTGGGGCTTTTAGATAACACAGAGATGCTACAGGACAGGTTTGTATCCTGCAAGGAAGCTCAAAGCTTGGACTGAAATCTCAGGGAGATTCCAGGTGTCCTTATGATGGCATTGGATTGAGAGAGGTGCAGCTCCTTCCCTGGCTGCACTGACAGCATTGCCCAGAGCCGGGCACTGGGGACAGCGTCACCCTGAGCCAGCTGTGCCCCCTGCCAGAGCCCCCAGGGCCGGGCAGCTGCTCCCAGCCCTGTGCTCTGCAGAGGGAACTGGGCCCGGGGCTGCAGAGCTGCCCCACGGCTCTGCTGCAGCTCTGCCTGCACAGGAGGGGCTGCGCGCCTTGGAGCCCCGGCCCTGAGGGCAGAGGCTTGGCTGGGGCACAGGAGGGAGGGGGCTTGTTCAGAGGGAGGGGCTGCACTGGAGGGGATCCTGTGGGCATCTCTAAACTCTCCCTGCCACGGCATCTCTGGGTATTGTTTTCTCTCATTGCCCAATCTTCTCTCTGCTTCCTTCAGATTTTCTTCCTGCAGGTGTTTCCCTGTGCCTGATCTCTTCCCTGCCAGCACTCACAGACCCCAAATCTCTGTGCCCTCTCCTTGGCCGTACAGAACCCTGCCTGTTTGCAGGGCACTGCCTGGGGGCATGTTCTGTTTGCACGTGGGACAAAGGACAGCTCAGACTGAGCCTGATGGGTCCAGCAGAGGGGATTCTGGTGCTGTCCATGGGCAGAATGGCTGAAAGTACATTAGGGATCTCCTGTGAATCTACAGAACACAAAAATAACAGTTCCAATGTCTTGTGAACTTTTAAAATTTCATAATAATTCATAATCAATCTTTATTATTAATCCCCCCGGTCCCTGCCATTCTCCAATATTAGGAAACTGAATACAAAGTCTTTGGAAATGTCCTAATTTTTAATGAAATCCTTGTATTGGAAATATTTTATGACTGACCAGCATTCCTCAGCATGTCAAAACTTCATGGGCATTTCACCTCCCCTGCACCAGGAATATTCAGAGTTTTACTCACAGAGTCTGTAGGCATTGGGATGTTCCAGCTTTAGGAGATCACTGGAGGAGCTGCAGCTGCATTGTCCTGCAGCCAGAGGTTCCTGTGCCAATGGCTGGCAGTGATTCAGCCCCAGACACTTCTCAGCACTTCCCAGTCCTGACTGATTGAAGCTCTCTGTGCCTCTGTGCTGTGCCCAGGATGGCTGCAGGCAGTGCCCCAGCCCTGCGGGGCTGGGAGAGGAGCTGCTCCTCAGCAGAAATGTCTTTTTGAAGCTCTTCTTCATTTTCAAGGAGCTGCCACTGGGCCAGGAGCCCAGCCCAGCTCAGCAGCACAGACACAGCACAAGGATTTTAATGACCCTCTCGGGGCTTTGGTGTTGTTTACATCAGACTCAGTCCCTGAGAGAGTGTTCAGTAAACTTCTCAATACATAAAAGTTTAAATTAAACTCCAAAGTTTCTTGAAGTTGTTATGGGTCCCACTGAGGAACACAACTCACAAAGTGTCCCCAGGTTCCAGTTAGAGCAGAACACTGGAGGCAGTGATGGCACCTGGGGACAAACAAGGCAAAGGTGTCTCTGGTGCTGAGCACACCTGGATGTGTTTCAGGAATGCAAAGGGCCCAGGCCTGAGCCCCAGCCCCTGGCCAGGCAGATTCTGTCCCTCCCTCCTTGCTCAGGGCTCTTGCCGGGATGGGCACTGGCATGTGGGGATGTGCAATGCCAAGGGCAGGAGCATGGGGCGGCCCCTGCCAGGCTGCTGAGCAGGGACAAGGAGGCATTGAGGCCCCAGGCCTGCAAGGGTCACTTGTCCCCTCATGGCCTCAGGCCCAGGCCCAGCAGCCATGGCCAAAGTGCTGCTCAAGTTGGCTCTGGCAGGGCTGTCTTGCAGCTGCTGCCCATCCCTGTGCCCTGTGCAGCCCAGGCTGTCCCACGGTGTCCCTGCCCTGCGCCTCTGTCCCTGCAGGCTGTCGGCATCCCCCGGCTGCCCCACCTGGCTGGGCCCTTCCTTTGCTGACAGCTCTGCCTCCTGCCTGCCTCTGCCTGCCCACACAGAGCCTGGGGCTGACCCAGGCTCCTTCTGGGGGATGTGCTGTGCCACAGTCCTGCCCTGGGAGGGAAGTTCCTTTCTCTTTGGGTCCTGTCTGGCCCTCCCCATCTGCCCTTTGCATTAATTCTTTCTTTGTCTGTTCTCTACTATGTCAAAAGGAGCCACCATCTCTGAAACCACCGTCCAGTCCCTCCCAGGGCTCTCCTCTGCTGTCCTCAGTCTCCACCCCACTGAGCACAGAGATGATTTGTTCCTATATTGTGCTCATGTGCTTGAGGCCTCCAAACCCCACCTTGGGAGATCTCTCAGCCCTCTCCAAGGTATTGGCAAATGAAAACATTCTGCTCATAGTCTAAGAAAATCACCTCAGGACAAGACCAGCCAGACCTTTGTGTCCTGGCTACTTTTTCCTTGGAGCAATCCTTGTATAGATGGAATTTTTTAGGCCGAATTTCAGTTTTGCCCATGGGCACTTTGATGTGAACAACGATTCTTTTCCATTGGAAGGAAAGCAGAGGCCCAGTGTTTCAGAGGCAGATGAGCAGCAGCCACCAAGGGCCAAGGTGAGACAGACCTTGCTGGAATTGCAGCTTGTGCCTGAGAGAAATCCTTGGATACACAGAATTTGGGAGGTAGAATACAAGTTTTGGCCACTGGTCCCTTAATGAAAAGGCCCTTTCTTTTCCATCTGAAGGAAAGCAGAGAGCCCCAGGGTTTGATGGTAGATGAGAAGCAGCCCCTGGGAGGCCAAGCCAGCCGGACTCGTCTCTCCTTTTGATTGGGACAGCTTTTGATTGGGAGCTATCCTTGGATATATGAAATGTAGGGGCCAGATCTCAAATTTGGCCACGGCCCCTGGACGAGGAGACTGTTCTATTTCCATGGGAAGGAAGGCAGAGAGCCCCAGTGTTTCAGGGGTAGATGACAGGTGGCCATCAGAGCCCACAACACCAGGGAGAGCTGGCAGGTTTTGTCTGGGAGAAACCTTTCATGTAGTTAATATTTTAGGAGGAGTAGCAATTTTGGCCATTGAGGAATAAGAAGATTCTTTTCCATAGGAAGGAAAGCACAGAACCCCAGTGCTTCAGGGGCTGATGAACTGCAGGCACCAGAGACCAAGGCCAGCCAGACCTGTCTGTAATGTCAGCTTTTGTGTAGGAGCAATAATTGGATATCGGACTTTTGAAGGTGGCATCCCAGTTTCAGCCATGGGCACCTGGAGAAGAAGGATGGTTCTTTTCCCTTAGGATGGAAAGGGCAGAGCCCCAGTGTTTCAGGGCAGAATTCAGGCAACCACCAGAGGCCAAGGCCAGCCAGAGCTGTCTGTCCTGGGAGCTTTTGTCTGGGAGGAAAACCCCTTGAACATAGGAATTTTGGAGGAAAAATACCAAATTCAGATATGGCCACCTGGGCAGGAGAGACGGTTCTTTTCCATAGGAAGGAAAGCACTGAGCCCCAGTGTTTGAAGGCAGGTGAGAGTCAGCTCTAAAGAAGACAAGGGCAGCCAGACCTGTCTGTAATGGCATCTTTTGTCTGGAAGCAATCCCTGGATGTTGGGAATTTGGGAGGGGGAATCCCAATTTGGCCATGGATGCTTGAATGAGAAGGGCAGTTCTTTTCCATTTGAAGAAAAGCCCAGAGCCCCAGGGTTTCAGGGGTACATGAGAAGAGACCCTCGACATGCCAAGGGCAGTTGGATCAGTCAGGCCAAGCACACCAGACCTGTTCCCTGTTCTTTTGTTTCCATAGGGCCCTGCGTGTCACAGTGGTGGTGTCATATTGGATCCTTGGTTCCATCAGGCCCAGATGTGACCCACTGGCCTCTTGTTTACATGGGTCTTCACAGTGTCACAATGGTCCCTTGCTTCCATGAGGCCTGGCAGTGTCACAGGGGTCTCCTTGGTGCTGCAGTGTCACAATGGACCCTTGGTTCCATGGGGACTCACAATGTCAGAAGGGTCTCCTTGGTTCCATGAGGCCCTGCAGAGCCCCTTGATTCAACGAGGCCTCCAAGTGTCATCATGACCTCCAGGATTCCATGAGGCCCCGCAATGTCCCAATGGACTTTGGTTCCATGGGGTCCTGCACTGTTCCATGGATCCTTAGTTCCATGGGGCCCTGGAGTGTCACAATGGCCTCCTTGGTTCCATGGTGCCACACAGTGTGACAACTGCCCCTTGGCCTGCCAAGCCCACACAATGTCACAAAGGTTCCTAGCTTCCATGAGGCCTTCTAGTGTCACAGTGGTCTGCATGATCCCATAAGGCCTTGCAGTGTCACAACAGACCATTGGTTACATGGAGCTCCACAATGTCACTGTGGTCCCCTTGGCTCCACAAGGTTCTGAAGTGCTACAATGGCCTTTTGGTTTCTCAAGGCCTCCAAGCATAAAAATGGCCTCCATGGTTCCATGAGGCCCTGCTGGGTCACAATGGCTCATGGTTCCATGAGGCCACAAAGTTTAACAAGGGATCCTTGGTTCCATCAGGCCTTGCTGTGTCACAATGGACATCTGGTTCCATGAGCTCTCACGCTGCCAGCAGCAGTCTCCTTGGTTCTGCAGTGTCACCATGGACACTTGGTTCCATGAGGTTCCGCAGTAGAACACGGTCACCTTGGTTCCGTGATGTTCTGCAGTGTCACAATGGACCCATGGTTCCACCAGGCCTTGCTATGGAAAGGAACTTCCCTCCCAGGGCAGGGCTGTGGCACAGCACATCCCCCAGAAGGAGCCTGGGTCAGCCCCAGGCTCTGTGTGGGCAGGCAGAGGCAGGCAGGAGGCAGAGCTGTCAGCAAAGGAAGGGTCCAGCCAGGTGGGGCAGCCGGGGGATGCCGACAGCCTGCAGGGACAGAGGCGCAGGGCAGGGACACCGTGGGACAGCCTGGGCTGCACAGGGCACAGGGATGGGCAGCAGCTGCAAGACAGCCCTGCCAGAGCCAACTTGGGCAGCACTTTGGCCATGGCTGCTGGCCCTGGGCCTGAGGCAGGAGCAGGAGACAAGTGACCCTTGCAGGCCTGGGGCCTCATTGCCTCCTTGTCCCTGCTCAGCAGCCTGGCAGGGGCCGCCCCATGCTCCTGCCCTTGCCATTGCACATCCCCACATGCCAGTGCCCATCCCGGGAAGAGCCCTGAGCAAGGAGGGAGGGACAGGATCTGCCTGGCCAGGGGCTGGGGCTCAGGCCTTGGCCCTTTGCATTCCTGAAACACATCCAGGTTTTGCTCAGCACCAGAGACACCTTGGCCTTGTTTGTCCCCAGCTGTCATCACTGCCTCCAGTGTTCTGCTCTAACTGGAACCTGGAGACACTTTCTCAGTTGTATTCCTCAGTGGTACCCATTAAAACTTGGAAAACTTCGGAGTTTCAATTTACTTTTGAGTTCTTGAGAAGTTGTTTTAATGCTCTCTGAGGGACTGAGTTTTATGAAACAACAGCAAAGCCCCAAGAGGCTCATTAAGGTCCTTCTGCTGTGTCTGTGCTGCTGAGCTTTAAAGGAACAGCTCTTCCCAGCACCAGCTCCTCTCCCAGCCCAGCAGGGCTGAGGGCTCTGCCTGCAGGCACTGAGGGGACAGGAGCCAGGCAGAGACAGGCTGAAGGCAATCAGGATTGGGAAGACATTGAGCTGAGACTTCACTTGGGGAAACATCTTCCCAGCCCTCTGCATGGTGAGTGTGTGGGTGCAGGGCAATGTCCCCCATGCTCCTGGAGGGATCTCCTGAAGGCAGCACACCCCACAGCCTGGGGGATGCGTCAGGAGGACTCTCCCAGTTTCTCTGTGGCACAGGAGTAGGAGGAGGAGGATATGCTGCAGAGTGGGGCTGCCCTGGGCACTGTCAGAGGGACAGGGCAGGACGGTGCTGCCAGGGACGGCTGCAGGGGGTGAAGCTGGGGCTGCAGCCAGGGCTGCTCAGAGCTCCAGCTCATGCCCAGCTCATTTCTGAGGGGAATTTTCATGAACTCATTCAGGGCTGGGGTTTCCTGCTTGGGTATCTGCTTTCCTGAATCCGTGCTCCCACTTTTCCCGGGCTCAGCTTGGTGGCAATGGAAACTCAGCTGTGCAGGGCACAGCAGGGCCTGAGGCTCCTAAACCATCACAGTGAGGATTCCTGGAGCCCTCAGCAATTGCCTGCACCTGCCCAGCCTCCAGATCCATGCAGCATCAGCTTTCCATGGTGCCCAGGCTGGGGGAGCTGTTCTTTAATCCCTGCAGGGCCCAGCAGCTGCAGGGCAGGGCTGGCCCAGGGGCTGGGCTGGGCTCTGGCAGCTCTGGCAGGGAAGGAGCCCGGGGCCACAGGAGCAGCTGGGGCTGGGACAGCTCCAGCAGCAGAGCCGTGGGCAGGCGGGGAGGGAGGCAGTGCTGAGGGAAGCCCTGCTGCAGGGCAGATGTAGCACCTGCCAGGCCTGCCCTGCAGGGCAGACACTGCCCTGAGCAGCACAGCCCTTGTGTCCCCTCACAGCCAGCACAGCCCTCGGCCCGGGGGCTCAGGGCCCTCAGTCCCTCCTGGGGTGGCAGAGCAGCCCAGAGATGAAGGGCATCTCTGCGGCCATGTGCCCATTCCCTGCTGACCAGGGCCTGAGGGTCACTGTCCTGCCCTGCTGCTGCCTGGCAGGGGCTGGGCAGGGCTGGCCAGGGAAATGCTTTTCCTCCGGCCTGGCTCTCTCTCTCTCCTTGCCTTGCCCAGGTGCTGCTGGCATTGCTGAGGGGCTCTCTGCAATGGCAGTTCCAGCTGCAGGGCCAGGCCCAGCGCTTTGGCTCCTCCTGAGCAGGCTGAGCACAGCAATGGGGTGTCCCAGCTCCCTGTGCCCGGGCAGCTCTGGGCAGGGCAGCCTGGGAGGCTGGCAATGAGCCCACTCTCCTGACTCTGGGAAAGGCAGGAGCCCCTTTGTGTGCCAGGGATCCCTCTGCTCTCAGCTGTGTCTCCTGGCTGTCGAGGGTAACGCAGGAGTGGATCTCAGAAAGGTGCAAGTGCAGGGCAGTTCGAACAGGAGAGAGGGACAGAGCAGCTCCCCTCAGTCTACACTAAACCTCAGACAATCCTCCTGCCTCTCTGGACTCTCTGTTCTCCCCACGTGCTGCAGAATCTTTCATTCTGCCTTCTGTTACCCCCATCCCTTCATGCAGACAGGTCCTCTTCCATAGCGGATCATTCTTTATCCAAGTCCCAACACCAGGACTGGTCCCTGCCCTCACTGTTCCCCTGCACTGACTGAGGGTCAGGTCTGACTCCCAGGTGTCCTGCAGGCCAAGGTCCAGCTCCTCACACAACATTGGCCAGCAGCAATCAGGGCTCCAGCAACAAAGGTGAAGGAAGGTCTCCTAGACGTAGATGGGGGGAGGTGTTTAGTGGCAAGAAAGGGTTTATGAGAAAAGGCTTTGACTCTTCTGGAGAAACCTCCTCTCAATTATCACTGTGATTCCTTCTTCAAAAGGTTCCAATGTCTGGAGACAGCAAATGTCCAACAGCAGCTCCATCAGGCACTTCCTCCTGCTGGCATTGGCAGACACGCGGCAGCTGCAGCTCCTGCACTTCTGCCTCTTGCTGGGCATCTCCCTGGCTGCACTCCTGGCCAACAGCCTCATCATCAGTGCCATAGCCTGCGGCCACCACCTGCACACACCCATGTTCTTCTTCCTGCTAAACCTGGCCCTCAGCGACCTTGGCATTATCTGCACCACTGTCCCCAAAGCCATGCACAATTCCCTCTGGGACACCAGGAACATCTCCTACACTGGATGTGCTGCTCAGCTCTTTTTTTTTGTGTTTTTCATGTCATTAGAGGTTTCCCTCCTGACCATCATGTGCTACGACCGCTACGTGTCCATCTGCAAACCCCTGCACTACGGGACCCTCCTGGGCAGCAGAGCTTGTGCCCACATGGCAGCAGCTGCCTGGGCCAGTGCCTTTCTCAATGCTCTGCTGCACACAGCCAATATATTTTCCCTGCCCCTGTGCCATGGCAATGCCCTGGGCCAGTTCTTCTGTGAAATCCCACAGATCCTCACACTCTCCTGCTGCAAATCCTACCTCAGGGAACTTGGGCTTCTTGTGCTAAGTGCTCTTCTTTTCTTTGCTTGTTTTGTGTTCATTGTTTTCTCCTATGTGCAGATCTTCAGGGCTGTGCTGAGGATCCCCTCTGATGAGGGACGGCACAAAGCCTTTTCCACCTGTCTCCCTCACCTGGCAGTGGTCTCCCTGTTTCTCAGCACTGGGTTTTCTGCCTACCTGAAGCCCCCCTCCATGTCCTCTCCATCTCTGGATCTGGCCCTGTCACTTCTGTACTCAGTGGTGCCTCCGGCCCTGAACCCACTCATCTACAGCCTGAGGAACCAGGAGCTCAAGGAGGCCCTGAGAAAATTGATTGTACTGTATTTTCAGAAGCATTTCAGAACCATTTTCTGATGCAGAGCCTTCAGAATTTAACTCTTTAGAATCTCATCTTTTTTTCTCCTATGTGTCTATTTTTATTTGGTAACTTTTTTCGACTGTTGTTATGTTTTTTACAAAATACTGCAGTATTTTGCACTTAGCATTTCTACAGTAATATTTACCTTCTTTTGAAATATGAAGACTTGCAAGAGGCTTTTTCCCTTGAGATTTAAATAAAAACAAGTGCTTGCCCTGACCTGTGTGCCCAGAATTCTTCATGAGCCCTTCCCTGTCCCTGCAGGGGCAGTGCCTGTGAGCAGAGGTGGAGGGTAGAGACTCCCAGCACAGCAGCACAGCCAGGGACAATGGCCCTGGCTCTTCCCCCATCTGCTGTGCCCAACTCCAGCCTGTCCTTGCCAGCCCTGCTGTGGCTGTAAGGCCGGAGTGCTCTGGCAGCTTGGTCACTGTCCTGCTGCGTGTCCCTGCTGTGGCCACAGGCTGGGCCAGGCCGTGGGCACTGCTGGGACACAGCTGGGCTCCAGCACAGCAGCTCCATCAGCAAAGGGCATCTCCTGAGGGCAGGGCAGGGAGGCTTTCCTCCCCTCCAGAGCTGCTGTCAGCAATGTGCCCCAGGAATGCCCTGGCACAGCTGAGCCCAGTGCCTGGGGCAGGGGCAGAGTGTGCAGGGGAGGCTCACAGCAGTGTCCTGGCACAGCCAGAGCTCCTGGCATGGACCTGAGGCAGCAGCAGAGCAGGGCCTGGGCTGTGTCTTTGTTCTGGGGCAGCCTGGGAAGGTGGTCCAGGGCAATTGTCCCACACCAGCCCCTGCAACCACCATTGCTAGCACTGGCCTCTCCCCACCTGCAGGAGGTTGTTTGTCCCTGCACAGAGGGACACCAAGTGACCAGGCCAGCAGGCCATGTTTGCTCTGTGCTGAGGAGATCTCAGCAGTGCATCGTGTGTGTGTGTGGGGAGATGAACCCCAGTGAGCACAAACACCATCAGCAGCACCTGGGGCTGGCACAATTCCAGTGGCACAAACAGGGCCTTGAGGCCACTTCACTCTGAGAGTAATGTCCTCTGGGCAAACACCTGCATCGTTTGCTGGGTTGTGGTGAGGACTGCACAGAGAGAAATATCCCAGGCAGGGAGGCTCCCGGGAAAAAATGCTCAGGGCAGCCATGGAGTGCACAAAGGGATGTTGGATAAAGTGAGGGTCTGAGGGGAGAAATCAGAGCTGCCTCCCTTCTGAACCAGCCCAAGGACCTGACAGGGCTGTGCTGTGTTATGGGCACTGAGCCGGCACTGAGGGATGTGGAAAAGGCCTTTGGTGTCAGGGCTGTTGAGAAGGCTGGGCAGTGTCACTGTGGGACCTCTCTCAAACCCCTTGGAAAGGCCAGAGCCATCCCAGAGGGTCCTGGGCACTTGGGAAGGGCAGACATGGAACCAGTCTGCACACAGGGCAGGGAGGGGCACTGGGAGAGTCACAGCCTGGGCAGACTCAGCAGGGAAGGGGATGTGGCAAATCCTCCTGCAGCCATTCCAGGCACTGGCAGGACAGGGCAGGGACTGCAGAACCCACGTGGGAGGGAAAAGGAGGGGATGTTGTGTGCCCAGACTTCAGCCAGGCCTGGGACAGGGTCTGCTGTGGTCTCCTCAGAGCCAGACTGGAGAGAGCTGGGCTGAAGGAGTGGAACATGGGCTGGGTGGGAATTTGGCTGAACAATGAGGGTCAAATGTCATCCATGGTACAGAGTCCTCTTGGCAGCCATGCCCTGGTGACATCCCTCAGTGACCAGCCCCTGGCCACCACTGTGGAACATTTCTATTGTCTCTAAAATGGCATGAAATGTACTTTCAATTCCTTTGTGGATGCTGTGAAATTGCAGGGAGTCTGTGACTGAAGTCATCTAGTAGATGGTGACTGCAAAATGTAATTGGGCAAGCTGACTGAGTTGGGTAAATTTATCTTGCCATCAGGTGCCAAGAAAGCCACAAGAAAGGGCAGAAAAAACTCATGCATCAGAAGAAAGGCAATTCAATAGGGTAAAACCCAAACCCAACCAAGAAAACAAATCCCCAAACCCAGTCAAAAAAACAATAGCAAGATCCACCCACAGCAACGCAAAACCCCCACAAACAAACCAATAACAAAAAGGTCACAAACAGAAGAAAAGCAAATCCACAGGGAATGTCCTATCAGCAGAAAATGTTTGACCACCATGTGGCAGGAGAGGATTCTGTATGTGTAGATACTGTTTTGAAAGAAAAATATCTGAAAACAGAAATTAATCTCCTACCCTCCTTACCCTTCACTTGTCTCAGTTAATTGCAGATCATGGTGTGACATGGAATGGAACATTCCTTGGGTCAGTCCAGCCCAGCTGTCCCATCCCTGTTCCCCAGGAACACTTGCCCACCCCAGGCCCATAGGTTGGGGGGGTTGCAGATGCCTCATGCGGGGTGAGCACTGAGACAAGGACAGGAGAACAGAACATTTACTCTTGTCAAGAACAGTAGAACAGAACAGCCTTGGAGAAACTGATTGAAGATGCACCTCTAGCAAACAGAAGTCACACATAATGCAAGCAGGATGCCAGCTCAGCTCTGAAAGGCTGACAAAGCAGAAGCTATGCAGGGCAATAATATTGCCCTTACTCAAAACAGGGAGGTCAAGGAACAGCCTCCTAAAAAGGATACTGGATGTTGAAGACAAAACCCAAAGAACCACATAAGGACTCTAAATGAGGAGTGCAACAATGTCAAATAAACTCAAAAGTAGTGGGGATAGTTAATGGATGCATAATCAGTTTGTGTGATAAAAAATAAATTTCATTTGATGCTCAGTGCACTCAAATGGAGGAAGGATGGCCCAAGTGACCCCCATGCTGCAATACTAAATACCTGCTTTCAAATACTCCAAACTCTGTTCAGAAGTTTCTATCCAGTGGATTTCAGTATCAGTGGTGTCCTTGACTCCATTATGCCCCAAGTTTCACAATGGCCCCTTGGTTCCTTGAGGCCCTGCTGTAGAAGAATAGACCCTTGGTTCCCTTGGGTTCCGTACTGTCAAAATGGCCTCCTTGGTTCTGCACTGCCACAATGCTCTCCTTGGTTCCACAAGGCCTTGGTGTGTCACAACAGACCCTTGGTTCCATCAACTGCCAGAGTGTTACCCTGGTCTCTTGGATCTGCAGTGTCACAATGGACAATTGTTCACAAGCAGCCCGGCTGTGTCATCATGAATATTTGGATCCATGGGGTCCCACAGTGTCACAACAGTCCCTTGGTTCCACAAGGCCTCGCTGTAAGACTATGGCCCTTCAGTTCCACGAGGTTCTGTATTGTCACCATGGTTTCTTGGTTCTGGACTGTAGCAATGGACCTTGGTTCCACGAGATTCCATGATGCCACAATGATCTCCTTGGTTCCACGAGTTTCCATAATGTCACAATGGTCTCCCTGGTTCCACAAGGCCTTGCTGTGTCACAATGGACCCATGGTTCCATAAGCCTCCATGGTGTCACCATGGTCTCCTCAGATCCTCATTGTCACAATGGACAATTGGCTTCATGGGTCCCTGCTGTGTCACAATAAACCCTCAGTGCCATGAGGTTCTATGGTGTCACCATGGTCTGCCTGGTTCAACAAGGCCCTGGAGTGTCACGATGGCTGCTTAGTTCCAAGACCTTCCACAGCAACAACAATGGTCTCCTTGTTTCTGCAGTGTCACAATGGACCCTGGTTCCATGAGGTCCCTAAATGTCACTGGTCCCCTGAGTTCCATGTGGCCCTGCTGTGTCACCACGGCCCCTTGGTTCCATGAGTTTCTGTACTGTCAGCAATGGTTCCTTTGTTCCAATGAAGCCCTCCTGGGCCAAGATGGACATTTGTTTCCATGATGCACCACAGTGTCACGGTGGTCTGTGGAGAGTTTTGTTAACAGTTGGTTAGCTGAGAAGGCCATGCTGACATAATGCCGCTGGTTAAGCTTGAAAGGGAAGTCAGCAGTCAGTGACCAGTGACAGGCAAGGACATCATGCCCTTGCTGCAACATGAGGATAGGGAAGAGAGATTCTTGCTGAGAATATGCAGAAAGTATCAAAAGAATAACCACAGAAATGCAGAAGTAGGTGTAGTTGCTGATATGTAACTAACCAATCTTGAGCTCAGCTTTTGCAATATGTATGAAGCTTATTATGAACTGTATTTAACCCACTGTATCGATCAATAAATTGGACCTGCGATGAACCAATTGGTGTCTGGGTCTCCTTCCATCGACAAATGGTGACCCCGAACATCTGCCCTCTTGTCTCGGATTAAAAGAAAAAGGGGGGAACACGCCATGGTCAAGGAAGTTGGGTTTGGGTCCTTGCAGCTGGGACGGTGCCGGAATTTGAAGCACCCTCGAGGTTCACAATGGTGAATCGAGCCAATACGTGCTGCCGGAAGCCTGGAGAGCTGCAAGAGCGTGCGCTGACGAATAGGTATGGATAGGCAAGCAGCATATGATCTTTTCGCCACGTATTTAGAATGGCGAGGAGTAAAGGGGATAGATTTAAAAAAGGAATTACCAGGGTTACTGGCTTACGGCCATGCTAAAGGCATTTTCGCTAACCCGCATACAGTTCATGAGCTAGTAGAGTGGAAGAAGTTTGGGGATATCCTGTGGGATACAGTGTTAGACGATGATAAGTCAGCAAAGAAATTAGGCAAGCTATGGCGGGTGGTGTATAACACGTTGCTTCAGCATGTCTCTGAGGGAAAGGCAGCAAAAAGGGCAACAGAAGCTCATAAGAGGAATATAGGGTACGGTCGTGAGGATGATCCCCTGGCACCTTCTGTAACTAATATACTTATGCCTAAGAGTCCCCAGCAAAGTGGTGTGGAGGATTTCCCTATAGACACAGTGGAACCATCTGCACCCTTCCTGTTAGGGAGGGAGGGCGAGTTGGATGGTGGAGGTAAGAGCAAGCCAGCTTTGCCTCCGCTGCTAGCTTCAGGCGGGTCGGATGGTGGGGGTGGGAGCAAGCCAGCTTCGCCTCTGCTGCCAGCTTTGCCTCTGCCGCTTCCCCCGAGCGAGCCGGCTCCAGCGGGGGGTCCGCTTCCCCTGCACGAGCCAGCTCCGGTTTCACTGTCAGCTCCAGCGGGGGGGCCGCTTCCCTCGCGTGAGCCAGCCTCTGCTCCACCGCCTCCCCCGTGCGAAAACTCGGTGTCTGCACCGAAGCCCCAGCAGCACAGCACCCTTAAAGAGTCAGATCCCATCCCACCTTGATCTATGGGGGGAGATGGCTAAACAGAGGAGGGAAGCTTGGGCTGCTTTGGCAAAAGAAGTAATGCAAATGGGGGATGGCGAGGCGGTGGAAGTAACTTCTAGTCTTGCATGTCCGGTCACATACACACCGCAGTATGATGCACAGGGGAACCTTACGCATAATACAGCGGCATATACTCCCCTAGATTGGAAGTTGTTAGCCCAGCTATGTTCTACGGTTAGTCAGTTTGGAGTAAAAAGTAAACATGTTAGGCAAATGCTAGATTACCTTTTTAATACTCAGGTTTTATGCTCAAATTATTTAAGAGGAATAGTTGGTTGATATTCATTCAGCATCAGCAGTTATTGTTTAATGCACATTGGCAGGTGTTGGTGAATGAGTCGGTTGCTGTACAATGAGCCCAGGGAGACCCATTACATGGGGTGACAGTAGATGAGCTGATGGGCTTAGGGGCATATTTGCGTACAGAGGCACAGATGATATCGGGAGCAGATAAACTTAGAGAGACTATGAGGTTAGTGCATGCTGCAATAGATATGGTTAAAGAGCCAGGAGGGTTACTGGCTTATATGGGTATTAAACAAGGTAGAGAAGAATCATTTGGAAATTTTATCGATAGAGCAGCTACTGCCATAGATCGGGCTGGTGTTGTAGAATACATGAAGGGGGCGCTATTGAAACAGTGTGCCTTGCAAAATAGCAATCCAGAAACACAAAGAGTGTTAGCTACTTCAGGAGCAAATTGGACTATTGAGGAAGCATTAGAGCGAATGGCATTAATGCCAACAGCTTCGCAGGCTTTTATAGCAGAAGCTTTAAAGGAATTAGGATTAGGGTTACAAAAGCAAGCAGAGTCTACTCAAAATCAGGTGTTAGCTGCTCTTGCTCCTCTCCGAAGTGGCTCACTGGCATTCATGCAAGGAGGTTCGAAACCATTCATCAAGTGTTACCGATGCGGCAATGAAGGACACACACGCCAAACATGCCGAGCGACTGGCATATGGTGTCAACAGTGCCAATCTAGTTCCCACAATTCTACGGCTTGTAGGCGCCAGTCGGGAAACAATCGGCGGAGCGCGAATCATGGGGGCCGCGCCCAGACACAAGTTGCCGCCGTGACATCAGAGACACCAGCTGCTGCCGTAACATTGCTGCCACCTCCTGTCTGCAACCCGCAACAGAAGGGAGCCTCAGTTAGGACTTAGCAGCAGCAGTAGACGTCACACTAATGACGAACAGGCCTGAGAGGATACCCACTGGAGTAAAGGGTCCTCTTATATTAAATGGACAAAGATGTGGAGCATTATTGCTGGGACATTCCTCTACAACTATGTTGGGGTTATTTGTTTTGCCTGGTGTTATCGATGCGGACTTTACAGGGGAAATACAAATCATGGTTTACACCCTTTATCCTCTGATTAAAATTACAAAAGGACAACACATCACACAATTGGTACCACTATCACAAATGACATCAAGAATACAATCATTTACTGGGCAAACACGGAATGAGAAGGGTTTTGGCTCTACTGGTGTTACACTTTTGACTGTGGATTTACAAAATAGACACAAACAAAAAGTTGAAATTACCCATGGGCATCAAAGCATAACCCTTTATGGATTATTGGATACAGGAGCAGATACCAGCATCATTTCTCCAGAAGCGTGGCCACAACATTGGCCTCTATTTCCATCATCAAACAAGTTCACAGGAGTAGGAGGATTTACATTGGCAAGCAGATCACCGCCTTTGTCTGTGTGCATTGATAATCAACAAGTATCTGCTGTGTTTTCAATTGTTCAGCTGACTCCTACAGTTTCCTGCTTAATTGGAAGGGACATTTTAACACAATTGGGAGTGATGTTAACTAATAATCACTCTTTGGGGTAATTGCCATTGCTTGGACTTTCCCCATCCCACTCACCTGGAAGACAGACACAACGGTGATGGTTAAGCAATGGCCATTAAAAGGGGAAAGCCTTATGCATGCTCATGAATTGGTAAAGGAACAATATACAAAGGGACATCTACGACTTTCCACGAGCCCTTGGAATAAACCTATTTTTGTAATTAAGAAGAAATCAGGGAAGTATCGTTTGATACATGATTTACGAGCTGTAAATGACAAGATGGAACCAATGGGGGCATTACAGCCTGGTCTTCCAAATCCAGCTATGATCCCAGAACACTGGGCACTTTTAATTATTGACCTAAAGGATTGTTTTTTCACTATTGGCCTGCATCCTGATATATGAAGAGATTTGCTTTTACTTTACCGGCAATATATCGTGGAGAACCAGATAAAAGATGTGAATGGACGTCTCTTCCGCAAGGCATGCGCAATTCTCCGACTTTATGTCAGCTTTATGTTGATGCTGCATTACAGCCACTACGTCGCAAGTGGCCAGCAACTATAATATATCATTACATGGATGATATTTTGTTTGCACAGCAACAACCATTTTCCTCTTCACAGATTAACACCATTATAAATACTCTTGCAGAATATTCGCTTGTTATTGCTACAGAGAAAATTCAGATCATAAAGCCCTGGAAATATTTGGGATGAACTTTGATGGATCAAATAGTAATACCTCGAAAATTGGAATTACAATTAGACATTAAAACTCTACATGATGCACAGAAGTTGCTGGGAGACTTACAGTGGCTGAAGCCCATTGTGGGAATAACAAGTAATTTATTAGAAACCCTACGGCCTTTGTTAAAAGGTGTGGACCCTACTACTCCTGTACACCTGACAAAGGAGCATCGTCTTGCCTTGCAGCAAATTAGTAACTGTGTACAGCAAGGGTATGTGTCTCGTTGACAACTCGACCACCCCATTGACCTTACTATCTGGAATAGCCCTTGCCACTTGCTTGGTGTTCTCTCTCAAGAACAGAAGAAAATGGGGGAGATACGGGTTTTGGAATGGTTGTCACCACCACTACAGCATAAGAAAACAATTTTTTCAAAAATCGAACAATTGGCTACATTAATCAAAAAGGGGCATCTCAGAATTCTTGAAGTGGATTGTAGAGAACCTGCTACTATTAGATTGCCTATAGAAAAAGAAACCTTGGACTGTTACTTGATAAATTCGAAGGATTTACAGAAAGCATTATTGACATCGTCTGCTAAAGTAGAGACCAGCAAGTTAGTGCCTAGAGTTTTGCAATGGATGACAGAATGGAACTGGATTACTCGACCTTTGAGAGAAGAACACCCTATAGAAGGAGCTATTACAGCTTTTACAGATGCAGGAAAGAAATCAAGGCGTGCTGCTGTTACCTGGCAAGAAAAAGGACAATGGAAGCATCAGCTCCTCACAGAAGACCCTGCAGATAGCTTACAAACTTTGGAATTGTTAGCAGTAGTATGGGCGGTGTCCAACTTACAGGAACCTTTAAATGTGGTCACAGCCTCTATGTATGTTGCAGGAGTAGTTTGACGAATAGAGGAAGCAGCAATTAAGGAAGTGAATAATAAACGATTGTATGAGTTACTGGTACAATTAAGGAAAGCTTTACGAGAAAGAAATGCAGCGTATTCTGTGATTCATATTAGGAGCCATAAATGGTCTGAAGGTTTAGGAGAAGGGAATGAACGTGCAGATAAATTGGTTACCCTACCCATTGATAATTCTTGTCCTATTGACAAACACACATTGGCCAGAGAAGCACATAGTAGATATCATCAAAATGCAAGAGGTT
Organism: Passerculus sandwichensis; assembly: GCA_031885435.1. Classification (NCBI taxonomy): domain Eukaryota; kingdom Metazoa; phylum Chordata; class Aves; order Passeriformes; family Passerellidae; genus Passerculus; species Passerculus sandwichensis. Next base: position 3,561,941 of record CM063150.1, read on the forward strand.
TAGCAAAACACTTTGAGCTGAGTTTGTCACAAGCCAAGGCCATTGTCAGAGCATGTCCAACATGTAGTTATCATAATGGTGGAATAGGTCTAGGCATCGGGGTTAATCCTCGAGGGTTAGAAATAAATGAGATATGGCAAATGGATGTTACACACATAGCCAGATTTGGTAAAGTCAAGCATGTGCACGTCACCATAGATACATATAGTCATTACATATGGGCTACGGCTCAGGCAGGAGAAAAAGCTATACAGGTTATCAGACACCTGTTAAGTTGTTTCGCTGTTATGGGAGTTCCAAAGAGTATCAAAGCCGATAATGGTCCAGCTTATGTAAGTGCTAGGGTTCAGAAATTTTTGAATCAGTGGTCTGTTAAGCACGTGACAGGTATTCCAGACTCTCCTACGGGACAGGCAATAGTGGAAAGAGCAAATGGTACCCTTAAGCAGTATATTGAAAAACATCAAGATTTGGCAGATCCACAAGCATGTTTGGCTAAGGTTTTGTATGTGATTAACCATTTATGCATTTTTGGGGAAGATGATACCCCTCCTGCAATGAAACATCATCCGAGGTCAGGTCAGGAAAATACTAAGGAAACAGAGGTCTGGGTTAAGTATAAGAATCCAAGTACAGGATTATGGGAAAAACCTGCAAAAGTATTATATTGGGGTCGGGGGTATCTTTGTGTTTCCTCACCTACAGGACCTTTGTGGGTGCCTGCTAAGTGGACTAAACCTGTTTTTGATGTGGCCTCTGGTGGATTGCCTTACGGAGGAGGACAGGGAGCGACTGGGGAAGAAACTGTTTCTAGTCCTACAACCACTACTGTTTCAAGTGAAGGGGTACTCGGAAGCGGTGGACAGAGCACTGACACGTCACTATCAGACAGCCCCGGAGTTGATTCGTTTTATTGACTCATTATCAACTTTTCACTTAACAGATCCAGCGAAACTACATTGCCTTGACTGTCACAATCCACATTGTGCTGCCTGGATAGCCCTACGTTGTGGGGGTTGTGAAAGAACTTTTTGGGTAGAACAATCATTATTGTGGGATTTGTGGTGTCATACTTGTGAACACGAGCGTACGTGCGGAAAAAGCTGGCAAGATGAATTAAGGAGACAAACAGGGCAAAATGCATATATATCTTTAAATCTTTATGAGTCTCCTGAACAGAAAGTTCTTGTTTATTATCGATGGGAAATACAATGTATTGTGAATAGAATTAAGGTTCAAAGTAAATCACGTATAGTTTCTATAAGGTGTAGGAAATTAGTGCCTTTAACACAGCATTCAATTGTAGGACCCTTCAAAGGAGATCCTGATAGAGCATTAGATTGCTGCATTGATAAGTTGCAAAAATTGAGTTTGCAAGTGGCAGGACCAGTAAAATCAGGAGCAGCAAGATTGAAGACAGATAAGATAAAGAAGGCAAAAAGGGAACGGTCTCATTTGAATAAGGATATCAGTGATTGCTAATTAATTTTCTATGATTAGAACAATTTTACAGTTGTGGGACCCTCAGGAGGATATAGTTGTTGAGGAGGATAACGAACAAGAACTTCGATTACGAAATAAGATACACCTTGTGTTAAAGAAAGACCTTGAGCTGTTAGCCACATATAGTAAAAAGGCTGAAGAGGCTTTGCGATCACCACCATTGAATTGGTTGCTTTGGGTTGAAGAAACAGACTTTTATACTGGTCCTTACTTACATTCGCTTCCTTGTTATGTTTGCAAAAGGGATAATGATAAGTGCTATGCATGGGTAGCTTTGCGTTGTGCAGATTGAAATCAGGTTTATTGGTATTCACAGAGGTCAGTAGATTATTTATGGTGTGCCCCTTGTTCTGGAAGGTGGATTCGAAATTATTTCTGGGTTAGAGCTCTTGAACAAAGTACTGGCCTGCCGGGACAGACAGGATTACAGCTCTTTGAGAGTGCAGAACAAGTGGTTATAGCATATCTTAGGTGGAAGTTGCAGGAAGAACTTAGAATATTTGAAATTAATAAAGCCTCAGGCATCATAGCAGCTCGCTGTAAAGCTGATTTGCCTTCAAACTTACCTCATACTATACCTGTGAGCAAGGATGTTGATTTAGAATTGGATCAGTATATTCAAAAATTGACTCAGCCTTACAATAGACAATCTAGCAAACCAGGGAAAAGACAGCGAAGAAAGGAAAAACAACGCAAGCAGAAGGAAGAAAAGGAGAAGCAAAGCAAGCAGAAAGAAAAATGAGGTTTGTTTTTGTTATACTGCTCAATGCTGTAGCAAGTGAAGCAGTAGGAGTAACACACTTTAGTCAACCAAGGGAAAATTTATGGGTGACACTTGCTAATCAAACTAACCAATCATCACTTCGTCTTAGTCTTGGAGGAGTCACTAAACCATTTCGAACATGCCTGGTGGGACTTCCGGTGTGGTCTCCTGGAGAATTTTGTAGTTTGATGAACAATCAAACCTTATGTATGTCTAACATGTCAAACATCACATTGCCGGTGCAACAAGGGTATACTGCAGGTCAGAGTGATGGCTATCGTCAATGCTTACTAATCCAATCACTTAACACCTCTTTGCATTCTCCTCCTGAAGAACTGGATCTTTTTGGAAGTACAAATGCCAGCATATCTAACACTACAGCTGGTGGATGGTTTAGCTTCAAACTTTCGGGTGCTCAGAATTTAAACCAACCTAAAGAAACATGGGCCACCCTAGATTCATCCCTGAATGTGAGTGAATTCTCTCCACAGCATTACAGTCAATGTAACGGCACAAATATCACAGCACCAATGAAATTACCCACGGGAATATTTTTGATTTGTGGAGACAGGGCGTGGAATGGTATACCAGCTAAACCACAGGGTGGACCCTGTTTTTTGGGAAAATTGTCATTGTTTCACCCTAATGTGTCCTTGCTAATGCAGCTGAGTCAAAATTCAAACAGGAAGAAACGTAGCATACATGACTTAGACTGCAGCCAGATAGGAGATCCACGGTTTTGGGGCACATTCAAACAGGTGGTGGTTTCAACTGTCTTGCCAGGAGGATCTGCCAAGAAAGCCATGAATTTAGCAAAACAATTAGGATGCTGGGCAAGGAGTGAGCTGAACAAGACATCACAAATTCTAGATATGCTAACCCCAGATGTGCAAAGTGTTAACCATGCTGTTTTGCAAAATAGAGCTGCTGTAGATTTTTTGCTCTTAGCACAAGGGCATGGATGTGAAGAGTTTGAGGGAATGTGTTGTATGAATCTGTCTGATCATTCGGTGTCCATTCACACTAAGATAAAAGAACTGCAACAGGGACTTCACAGTCTCAAGGAAGAAGACGGTTTAGGAATTACGAATGGCTTAAAGGCTTAGGACTTGGACCGTGGCTGAGGAACCTTGTGATCTATGCTATAGGACTGCTGGGTGTAATTTTACTGTTTTTGCTTATTTTGCCTTGTATCTTTAACTGTATTCAAAACATGGTCAGCCGTACAATAGCAAAAACATGGCAAACTAATCTCCTTGCACAAGAAGAAAACGGGGGAAATGTGGAGAGTATTATTAATAATTGGTTAGCTGAGAAAGGCCATACTGACATAATGCCGCTGGTTAAGCTGAAGGAGGAAAGTCAGCAGTCAGCAAACTGAAAGGAAAGGTCAGCAGCGACCTTGCTGCAACATGAGGATAGGGAGTTGAGATTATTCCTGAATATATCCTGAGAATATGTAGAAAGTATCAAAAGTAGAACCATAGGAATGCAGAAGTAGGCGTAGATGCTGATATGTAAGCTGACCAATCCTGAGCTCAACTTTTGCAATATGTATGAAGCTCATTATTAAGTGTATTTAACCCGCCGTACTGATCAATAAAATTGGGCCTGTGATGATCAAATTGATGTCCTGGTCTCCTTCCGTTGACGGCAGCCCACTCTGGGATATCACATCACACCCTTGTGATGTCTCAGAGCCAGCTCTGCGGTATCACTCTGTGATGTCATACAGCTGTGCTGTGATGTCAGAGAAGACTCTGTGATGTCAAAAAGTCACCAAGTGATGTCATTGTCTGTTCTGTGGTGTCACAGCCAGATCTCTGTTGTCACAAAATCCTGTCTGTAATGTCATACTGGCATTCTGTACTATCACAGCACACACTTTGGCCTTACAGACTTCTCTAGGATGTCATCCAGCCATGCCATGATGTCAAAGCCTTCTCTGTGGTGTCACAGAATCCCCTCTATGATGCTGTAGCTGCTCAATGACCTCACACAAAGAAGTCTGTGATGTCATAGCCCAATCTGTGACCTCACACAGCCCACTCAGTGCTGTCACACAGCCCCTGGCTGACATCCCAGCTGCTCTGTGCCTCTATGACACAGCCACAGAGGTGCTGCTGTGACACAGCCCCCTCTGGGCCATCCCACAGCCCCTGCCAGTGCTGAGCCCCTGTGAGCTCTGTCTGTGCCCTGCTGGTGTCCCTGAGGGGCCCTGGCAGTGCCCCAGCCCTGCTGGGCTGTGCACAGGAGCTGCTCCTGGCCAGAGCTGTCTCTCTGCAGCGCTGCCCTTGCCAGGAGCTGCCTCTGGGCCAGGACCCCGGGCCAGCTCAGCAACACAGACACAGCACAGGGACTTTAATGACCCTCTGGGGCTTTGGTGCTCTTTGCATCAGACTCAGTCCCTCAGAGTGTGCTCAAAAATTTCTGAGGAATTCCAAAAGTGATTGAAACACTGAAATTTCTCATAATATAAATAGATTCATCTGAGGGACAGGACTGAGAAAGTGTCCCCAGGTTCCAGGTAGAGGAGAACACAGGTGGCAGTGATGACAGATGGCGACAAGGAAGGGAAGGTGTCTCTGATGCTGAGCAAACCTGCACCTCTGTCCCTGCAGGCTGTCGGCATCGCCCGGCTGCCCCACCTGGCTGGGCCCTTCCTTTACTGACAGCTCTGCCTCCTGCCTGCCTCTGCCTGCCCACACAAAGCCTTGGTCTGCTCCATGCTCCTTCTGGGGACGTGCTGCACCACAGCCCTGCCCTGGGAGAGAAATTTTGCTCTCGTCATGCTTCATCTGGGCCTCTCCAGCTGCCCTTGGTGCCATTATTCCTTTCTCTGGCTGTTTTACACAATGAAGAAAAGCTCCAGTCTCTCTGAAACCACCCTTCAATCCTTCCCAGGCTACTTCTGTTCTGTCCTCAGTCTCCACACCACTGACCACAGAGCACTCACCCTCTCCCTGCTGCTTATGTGATGAGACCTCCAAACCCCATCCTGGGAGATTTTTGGTTCCTCTCCAAGGTCTGTGAAAATGGAAAAATAGAGATCTAAGTTATTTCCTCCCACATCTTGCAGTGATAAAAGGGTCAATATCTTTAAAATGAATGAGGGCAAATTAGCATTTGTTAGCAGAGGAAATATTTTTCAAGCATGAGGGTGACAAAAAACTGCAGCTGTATTTCCATATAAGTGGATTCACCATCCCAGAAATTGTCCAAGGTCAGGAGCTTTCTGAAACCTGACCCAGTGAAACCCTCTCATCCCCAAGGATGGAGTTTCTGTAGTGTGGGTTCTCTGATGTGCTGGGTGCCCTCACAACGCTTCTGGCCAGAATGTCTGCTGCGGGCAGCCAGGCTGCTGCAGGGGCAGCGGCCTCACAGCCATCACCATAGCAGCCCTGTCCCCTGGGCCTGGCTCTCCCCTTTCCTCTGCCCCTGCCTTGGCTCTGCTGCCATGAAGGGTTTTGTCATTAATATCTTGTCCCCATGGTGCTGGGGCCAATGGCTTCCCAGTCAGGCTCCAGGAGCAGAAGTGGCTTTTCAGAACCCAGCCAGGAATGAGCCCTGGGGCAGCAGCTCTGCAGTGGTGGCCACCAGGCCCGGCTGCCAAGGGAGGCTTCTGGCCATGGCCTGCAAGCAGCTGCTGCTGCCAAGGTGCCTTCGGTGCCTCAGGCTCTCCCTGGCACAGCTCCCAGCACGGCACTCTGCCCTTGTGCCCGAGCCCTTCCCTGTGCTGGGGCTGGCCTGGGGCTTTTCCTGCAGCGGGGCCTGCCCTGCTCATGGCCCAGGAAAGGCAGTTTCTGCTGGAGTAGGAGGCTCTGCCTGCAATGGCCTCCAACAACTCCAGCAAGGCCCTGTTTGCAAAGCCTTCAGTGGGAAATGAAGGAGGGGTGTCACACTGCTTTTGGGGTGAATAAAGCTGAAACCAGCCTGACTCCTCCATCCCAAAGCTCAACATCCTCAGAGGGAGCTGAAGCTGTGGCAGAGCTGGAAAAATCCCCAGAGAAAGGAGCAACCAAGTGACACCACTGAGAGCTTCTGCAGAGCGTCTGAGCTGGCCCAGCCTGGGCACATCTGACTGACACGGCAGCACCTCAGACTAGAAAATCCCCGTCCCAAATATTAATGGCAGCACCTCCTGACATTTCCCTTCTTGAGGGGTGTGGGGATTCCTCCCAGCAGTGGGGACACCCTCAAGGTCACAGCTCCAGGCTGAGCCAAAGAGATTTGCCCATGGTCATTGGTCTGCAGGAGTGACACCAATCTCTGCTTAATTACAGGTTGTGCTTAATAGAGTTGCTTTGAAATAATTTCCTAGTGCCATGTATAATATATTTTACATCTCTTACATCCTGGCATAAATATTTCTGATTAAGGCAATTTTGTCTAATCATTACCATAATAGAGAATACGTATTTATATAAATATATGTGACCATGACAGGAACCCCTGAAAATGTCTGGGACATCCCGGCTCTTTGGCAGCCTGGGGACTCCTGGGATGTCACTGTGGAGCCCCCATGTGTGCCTGCAACAGATTGGTGCCTTTGCAGCCCAAGGTCCCCTGGGATGTCACCATGGAATGGCTGTGACTGCCTCTGACCACAGGGCTCTTTACCATCCCCAGAAAGCCCTGGGAGGTCTCCATGGAGCCCCTGTCTCTGCCTGTGACATTCCAGCTGTGGAACAGCCTGGAGACTCTTGGAAAGTCCCCATGGAACCCCTCTGAGGGCCTGTGGCAAATCTGATCCTTAGCAGGCAACCATCAGGGGTCCCTTGTTGCTATGGTTAGTTTCCATGGCAACCATCACCAGCCTCCTCTTGCTATGCTCAGTTTCCATGGCAACCATCACCAGCCTCCTCTTGCTATGCTCAGTTTCCATGGCAGCTCCATGGAGACCCCATGCCAGGGGTGGTTGCCATGGACACCAGCTCAGGCCTGCAGCCAGAGCCTGTTGCCATGGCAACCATTGGCAGCCCCATCCCCAGGCTCATGGGATCCCAGAACCACAGAATTGGCTGAGCTGGGAGGGACCCATCAGGATCCTCCAGTCCAACTGCTGGCCCTGCACAGGACACCCCAACAATGCCAGCCTGGGCCTGGCAGCGCTGTCCAAACGCTGCTGCAGCTCAGAGAGCCCTGGAGCTGGGACCCTTCCCTGGGGAGCCTGGGCAGGGCCCCAGCAGCCTCTGGGCAAAAACCCTTTCCTGACATCCAACCTGAGCCTGCCCCGACTCAGCTGCAGCCGTTCCCTCCACTCCTGTCCCTGGGCACCAGAGGGAAGAGGTTCCCACAGCCCCAGCCAGGGACCCGCTCCCAAGGCTGTTGCCATGGCCACCAGGGCTGGGACCAGCTGGGATGCTCGGTTTCCACGGGCCGGGGTTCAGGAATGGGATTCCCCAATTTCCTGCTCCTGCTAAAACCTTGCTGCCCTCCTTGCCCTCCCGCCTCCCTTGGAAAGCACAAAAGGCAAAGATCCCGGGCTGGGATAAGAACAATTTATTGAGAACAGCAACAAGATAAGGAAAAAATGGAACAGAAAAAATATTGATAACAGAAGAGATAAGAAAAGCTATTTACAGGGAAAACTACAACATCAACAGCAGGCTCTTCCTGGCCATGTATTTCCCCCTGCCTGGAAAGGGCGCTCCTCTCCTTAGGGAAAGAGACATAGAGAGTTCCTTTCCTGCCCCTGGCAATAACCTGAGGTGGGAGTGAATGTAATGACAGGGCCATGGCCAGACTCTCATGTTCTTCAATCCCACATCATGTCAAGGGCAGGGGCAGGACGACGGGCAGGTGTCTTCCCATCATGGATCAAAGGGAAAATGGATCACAAGGGCTCTTCTCAATGTGGGTTCTCCCATGGGTAATGAAGTGCATGAAGCTGTTCCTGCAGCTGGGGCATTTGCAGGGCCTCCCTTACTGGTGGCTCTGTTGGTGTCTTGTCAAGTGAGAGCTCTGGGTGAAGCTCTTCCCACACTGGGGACACTCGAAGGGCCTCTCACCAGTGTGGATGCGCTGGTGCCTGATGAGGGTGAAGTTGTGCTTGAAGCCCTTCCCACAGTCTGGACAGCAAAATGGCCTCTCATCTGTGTGAATCTGCTCATGCAGGAGGAGATGGCAGCTGGTGTGAAACCTCTTCCCACATGTGGCGCACGGGTAGGGCCTCTCCCCTGTGTGGATGCGCTGGTGCCTGATGAGGTGGGAGCTGTGGTTGAAGCCCTTCCCACAGTCAGGACAGCAGAAGGGCCTCTCCTCCGAGTGAATCTGTGGGTGCTGGAGGAGCCTGGAGCTGGTGTGAAACCTCTTCTGACACTGGGGACACTCATAGGGCCTCTCCCCAGTGTGGATGCCTTGGTGGGTCACAAGGGTGGATCTGTAGCTGAAGCCCTTCCCAAATTCCCCACACTCGTAGGCCCATTCCCCGGTGTGGATCATCTGGTGGCTGACCAGGTGCTTGCTCTGTTTGAAGCTCTTCCGACATTGCAAGCACCTGTGGGGCTTCTCCCTATCACGAAGCTGCTCATGAACCACCATCTCTGAGCTCTGCCTAAAGCTCTGTCCCCCTTCCTGGCTCTGGGTGGTTCTTTCTTCCTCAGAGAATCCTGGGCTGGTTTTGGAGCCCCTCCTCCTGTGGGATCTCTGTGGCATTTCCTCCATGTTGGATTCCTCTGCACTAGAGTTGCTCAAAACGGCCTCTTTCACAAGGTTCTGATGTGGAGATTTTTCCTCCCTGATCTCCATCCTCCGCTCCTTACCTGGGGAAGGAAGGAGAAAGAGAGGATGGGATTTGCCTCCGTGCCAGAGGGAAGGGGAAGGAGATCCCCCCAGTGCATCACTGGCAGGATGGCATTGGCACCAGGGTTGTCCTGCAGCTGGGGGCTGTGCTGGGCTGGGAGATGGAGCAGGAGAGAGGGGGAAAGGAGCACTGACTTCCTCCTCACCTGCCTGGGTGTCCCAGGGCATCTTCCTCTTCCTCGCAGCTTTCTCCTCCATCTGGTGAAGGTTTGGGAAGGGGAAATTTTGTTTTGGGAGGAAAACAAGGAATGAGCACATTGAGTTTTGTACTGGTTTGAAGGCAAACATGAGGGAAAGTCTCATTTAGAATTACAATTTAATAAGAAAATTAGGACCAAGGCAATGATACAGAAACACTGCCTTAAACTGACAGAGTCACGATATAACCTGACACCCTGTTGGTCAGGGTGGTGGCAGCAGTCCCATTAAATGGTGGGTGCAGTCCTGTTGGAGTGATGAACGTGATTCTGTCAAAGCAGTGATCCTGTAGAAGGGTCTGGTCTTCTTCTGAAGGTCCAGTGGTGGTAATGGAGCTCTTGTGCTCTGGGAATCCAGTAGGCAAGGTGCTCCTGGTCTTTCATACCTCAGCTTATATCCAGGTAGGAATGCTTGGTTCCTCCCCCTGGGCGGAGCATCCCACAATGGGATGATGGAATTTTATCAGTCCTGCAGGGACACTCATTGGCCCATTCACAGAAGATATCTCCCCTGGAGGGTGTTATCAGGGCTGAATCATGGAAGAGATAAAGAACACTGCCCCACCTGTTTATAACAGTTGATGAAGATGGGGATTGAAAACATGCATTTGGTTACATCTTACATTGCACCCTGAAACAGTGGGGTAATCCCTGCTTGTGTGGCTGAACACCACCCCCCTTACCCAAACTGGCTCAGGTGTTCTGTTCCTATTTGTCCAATAGCTGGTACTTTTTGTCCTGTTTGTGTCCATTTTAAGATTTCTATTGATCTTAAGCTGATCCCTTCCCAAGGCCAGACTTTGGCCATTTGTGTATTTCCACAGATCCAGCAATTGGTAACATTTAACTCTTTACTGATCTTTTCCACTAAATCTATGAACAAGTTTTTCCCACGAGATGTTTCTAGGTCTTCTTTCTCATTTACTGATGTTGTTACTTCTTTCTCTAAGTCTGCTGTGCCTTTTTGATTGGACTTATGTTCAAAGCAAACCAAGCATCTCCTATAGGACGCTTCCCAAGCAGTCATTGCAGTCATTCTATATTTTGTGAAATCCAAGAAGTCTTTCTGTGCCCTTGACAGGTTGCTAACAGAGAGAGGTTGACACAGTTTAGGTTTAAATTTGTATGTACTCATATTAAAGATCCGGTTTCTTCCCCTCTGTAAAGGAGGTAGTAACATTTAGCACATGGGCTCTTCTGACTTCCCAGCGTGATGTTAACCAGTAAGATCAGTAAGAGCATTCCCAGGAGTCTGGTATGAGGCATTCCCCTAAACTCTACAACTACTGAGCTGCACCCAGTGATTGGAGTGGCTGTTTTTAGGCAGATGGTAGACTCACCCAGCCTTGCCTCCTGGTAATGCTTTTCTCCTACAGAAGAGCTCGTTGGTTTTAGCAGAGAGTTTTTTATTCTCTCGGTGTCAACACATTTGATTTTTCTTTACTAATTTATTTTTGCCCTGAGGGATGTTTTATAGGAGATTACTTTATACACTAAGATTGGAGTTAACTGGGGTATTTTAACTTTTTAACACAAAAACGTGACCTAAAAACCTTGAACTCAATGTTCAGATGACTTTAAGAATTTTCGGTATCCAAAATGATAGATAAAATACTCACACCAAACAAATAACAAGGTATTTACTCTTATGCCTAACCCTACAAAATAATAGTATGATTTTATGCTAATCCTACAGAATCATAACACACCTTATGCCTAATCCTACAAAATCATAATATACGCCGAAACAAACAAAGGCTCCAACGCAAACTAAAAATTCTTCATTATTTAATAAACATTAACTAATAATACATGCAACAGGAAAGTATCTACTTTTCAAACTCAAAAGTAAAATATAAATAACATTAACTGCAGTTTTTAACAGTTCTTAACAAGTTTTGATTATTTAAACAGTTCTTAACAAGTTTTTGACTATAGACAGTCTCCAATAGACTTTAGGTCTCCTCTGGAGGGTTAGCTTTAGATTGTCTGAGTGATTAGTCACAATCCATTCATTAGAAGACTTAGTAGGGGATGTGGTTGGTTTTGACTCTTCAGTGGGAGGTGGTGCAGGTCCTTTAGTCTGGGTTATATGTGTCCACCCCTTCTCCTGGGTCTGTATGGCTGTATTGGTGGTGAGTAGGACCTGAAAAGGGCCTTCAAACTTAGAGGTTAAAGGTGCAGAGTTCCATGATTTAACTAACACCCAGTCTCCTGGATTGATGTTATGTCCCTTAGTGTCTAAAGGAGAGGTTTGAAGGACATAGCCCTTTTTTCTCAGATCTTTGAACTCCTTCCTATGGCCTTTACCTATTTTTGGGTGGCTGTCTCTCCTTCTGGATAAATTGCCTTGCTATATGGGGTTGTCAAGAAGGGGAGTCCAAACATCATTTCATAAGGTGAGACTCTTATACCTGTTCCAGGCCTTGTTCTAATTTGTAACAGTGCTAAGGGTAGACATTTAAGCCAATTCATCTGGGTTTCTGTAACTAATGTAGTTAACGTGTTTTTGATGGTTTTATTCGTTCTTTCTACTCTTCTGGAGCTCTGGGGATGCCAATGGGCTGTGCAACCTCCATTTCATTCCCAGGGCTTCAACAACTTGTTGTAAGACTTTGGCAGCAAAATGTGGAGATTGATCAGAACCAATATTAATTATCGACCCATATTGGGGAATGATGTTTTCTAGAATTGCTTTTGTGGCTGCTTGGGCTGTCTCTGTTTTGGTCGGGAACGCCTCTACCCAATGGGTGAGGTGATCCACGGTCACTAATAAGTGTCTATGTCCCTGGACAGGGGACATTTCTGTGAAGTCTACCTGTACGCTTTGGAACGGCCGCAAGGACAACTCTCTTCCCCCAGATCAGACAGTACTCTTATCATTAATTTCTGATTAATTTGTTGGCAAGTTAAACATTCCTTGGTAACTGCCTTTGCTATGTTAGGTACTCCTATGCACATTTGATCCCTTGGAAAGTGGTCACATAATCCTTGTATTCCTCAATGGGTCAACTCGTGTAACTCCATCATCACTTTTCGGTCTAGAGCTTTATTTAAAATTTGCCATCCATTAGAGGTCCACCATTCTTCATTTTCTTTTTGCTGTCCTCTCATCTTTTCTAACTCTCTTAATTCTTTCTCATCAAAGGTGGGTCTTTCCTCTGTTCTTTCCCCACTAGGTGTTCCGTCTATCTTAAGAATTTTAATTGGACTACCTTGTTCCAAGGCTACTTCTTTCACTACTTGAACAGCTAATCAATTTCCTTTCATTTTAAGGGTGTCCCCTTTTTGATGTCCTTTTATGTGAACTTTGGCTATCTCTGTTGGTTTCCTCAGGGACTCTATTACTAATTTTCTTAGCTCTTCATGTATTAAATTTTTGCCTTTAGAATTAAGGTACCCCTGTTCTTCCCATGTTTTTCCAAATGTATGGGCAATCCCAAATGCGTACTGGGAGTCAGTATAGATTGTTCTTTTGTCTTTTTCTAGAAAAGGGCACAGAGTTCACAGCACCGGGCACACCAGTTTGAGGGTAGCTTTCCCATTTCCTCAACTTACATATTCTGCCCATCTATGATTGCATACCCTGAGACCCGTTTACTGGCTACCATTTGTGATGATCCATCTGTAAATAAAATTCTCCCATATGGGAGCGGCCCTTTTTCTAAATCTTCTCTCACTTTAGTCTGCATTTCAATAATTTCTAAACAATCATGCTCCAGGTCTGTTAACAGCTCTCCTATGAGGAACTGGGCTGGATTTAAACATTTTGAAGTGACACATTCAAGGCCCTTGCTGCTTATTAGGATGACTCCATACTTTAGTATTTGGGAGTCGGTTAGCCACTGAGTGGCCTTGTGACTTAAAACAGCTTTTACATTGTGTGGGGTATGAACCCGGATCTTCCCCTTTCTGGTTAATTTCTGTGTGTCTTCTATTGGGGTGGCTGTTGCTGCTATCACTTGCACACAGGCTGGCCACCCTCTGGCTACTGGATCTGGTAACTTGGAGAGAGATGCGACCGCTTCCTGCATCCTCCCCTATCCCGTGTAAGGACTCCGCAAGCTGTCCCCTCTTCCACGTTTACCAATAGGTCAAAGTTCTTTATAAGGTCTGATAGGCTCAGTACAGGGGCAGGGGACAATTTAATTTTCAGATTCCGAAGCTGTTCCTTGTCATTTGAGGTCCAGGTTACAGGCTCTGATTTGTTCAATTTGCCATATGGAAATTTAACACTCTTATTATACTGATCAAGCCATAATCTGCAATGCCCACACAAACCTAGTAATTTTCTAATGTCTCTTTTGGTTATTGGGGCAGGGATGGACAGAATTCCCAACATTCTCTTGGGGCTTCAACTTTTATACCTTTGGGTGATTATATGTCCTAGATATGTTACTTCTTGTTTCACAAATTGCAGTTTCTTTTGTGATACTTTTAGGCCTTTTTCCCCTAAGAAATTTAGGAACTCTATGCTAGAACTTCTAACTTTGTCTTGTTCTCCCTCTGATGCAAGTAAATTATCAACATATTGTAAAATATGTACCCCATTCTCAGGTTTAAACTGTTCTAGGAGTTCTTCTAGAGCTTGCCAAAGAGATTGGGGGATTCTGTAAACCCCTGGGGAAGATGTGTCCACCTTAGTTGCTGTTTTCTTTTCTTTTCAATGTCCTCCCATTCAAAGGCAAACCAGTTCCGGCACTCTTCAGCCAGGGGACACACCCAGAAGACATCCTTTAAATCCATGACAGAGACCCATGCATGCTCCTCAGGTACTTGGCTTAAAAGGGTGCATGGGTTTTGTACTACTGGGTGCCTCGCAACCATTCTTTTATTAACTTCTCTTGAATCTTGTGCTAATCGTTAACTTCCATCAGCTTTTATCAACGCTAGTATGGGAGTATTATGTGGAGACATCCATGGTGCTAAAATCCTTCCTTTAATAGCTGGTCAGTTACTGGGGCTGGTCCTTTCTTTCCCTCTGGGGAAATTGGATACTGCCTTACCCGAATGGGGGAGATGTCTTTCTGCATCTCCACTTCTATTGGTGGAATATTCAAACAACCAATTTTTCCCTCCCCCACCCACACACTTGGATTCATTTCATCTATGTCTCCCTTAGTTAAGACCATTATTTGCACTACCATTTTTCCTTCTTTTGGCATTACTCCAATTCCCAATTTGATTTGTAAATCATATCCTAATAAATCACAACCGAACTTGGGGATGTAAATGAACTTAGCTCTCTTGAATTTCTCTAATTTCTACATCTTCTATAATCTGGGCCTCCAATGGTTCTCCTTTGGCCCCTTGTACTTTGCAGACCTTTTTACCGACTGTGATTCCTATTGGTATTTTAGTCACACATGACTTGTCTGCTCCGGTATCAACTAAAAATTCAAATTCATCATTCTGGAGACCAATCTCAAAATTTTCCAAGGGCTCTTCTGGATGGTTCATTAAATTCCCCAGGGGCATACAACCCTTGACACCCCTATTCCGCATACTTCTTGTCTCTTCTTAAGATGTTCTCTAGAGTTTCTTGCTCCCAGGCTATGGCTTCATCTAATTGGAATTTCTTACAATTTCTCTTTAGGTGTCCTTTCTCTCCAGAGTAATAACAATATTTCTCACTAGGTAGAGCCCTAGCCCCTTTTGGTCCAATAAAACCTTTGTCTCTTCTAAGTGGTTCTACTGGCTCGTCTTTGCTGGCTCCCACACTTTCTCTGGTTATGGCTACCATAATTTTAGCTTTTATTTTTGTCTTTTTTTCTTCTCTTCTTTGATATACTCTTACGGCTTTCTCTCAGCAGTTCAATAATACTTTTTTCCTGCCAGTCCTCTATTCTTTTTAGCTTTCATGTGATATCCAGCCAGGATTTTATTACAATTTTTGCATGAAAAGGACTTGGCCTGTTGGAACCCAGGACACCCCTCTGGGTGCCCTGGATGACATGTGCCCCTGGCAGTGGGCTGGGGAGTCTTGGCAGAAAGCCAAAGATACCTGGGATTTCGATCTTAACCCATGGAGCAAATTACCACCCTTGTATGAAGAATTACAAACCACAAAAGTATATGCAGAATGATAATGAATCTGTCACAGGATGTAAAGTGAAAATTTGGGGATTTTTTTATAGAGGTCTAGGAGGCAAGATAGAGGGACGTGGATGTTGTCCTGTTCTTCTTCCTTCTTCTTCTTTGTCTCCACTTTCTTGGTGATGGTGGCATTTTAGGATTGGTTTGGAGTAGAGGTAGACTGTCTAACATAGGTGATAGGTATTGGGAAATAATGATAAATAAAGTACACGTAGTTCATAGTATAAAATGTAGACACCAGCCCGGGGACACGGAGTGTGCCTCTGTCTGACCTGCTGAAAAGATCTCGGCAGGCCAGAGAAAAAATGTCATAGAGAAGAAACAATAAAGAACCTTGCAAACCAGAGCCAAAGAATTCAGACTCCTTCTTTGGAACACCAGGCTGGGAAAAAAAGATTCTCGGGGTCATCCCCGACTGCAGGGAACCCAAGACTGGCCTTCTGGCCTGTCTGGGTCAAAACCAGAGTAAATCTGGAAGTTTCGCTTTAGCCTATTAAGCCATGTTGCTGGAGTCTCGTCTTTTTCCTGGGTGCCATCAAAGGCTAACCTGGTATTACTCCCTCTAGGGACTGATTCTTTTATCCCTCTGGTCATCAGGGACCTGTAATCTCTCATATTCCTTCTCCCCTCTTCTTGATTAGGGTCCCAGCTAGGCTCCACTGAAGGCATTTTTTGGTTACCTAGGGGCCTGGGTTGGTTTTCTTGCTCCCAGATTTTCATTCCTGCAGTTCTTATTAATCGAGTCTTTTCTGGGGAAAATAGGATGTTAAAGGTGGAGTTCAGTCCTCCCCATGTACAAATATTAGGGCCTAAAACTTGATCAGTTTGACTTGCTATTGCTACTGGGTCTTCCGCTAAATTTCACAATTCTTTCTTAAACTGTCTAACATCGGACGCAGTCAAAGGAGCGTTTAAAATCCAATCTCACTGGCCACCCCACCCATGGGAACTTCTCTGAGGGGGAACAATTTTTCCACTTTAGCCACTTTGGTCCAGGTGTTACAACATCAGCTGTGGAGGCTGACTGGGTAACTCCACTCTTGGGCATGAGATTCTGAGATGTTTTTTGGCTTCTCGTTTCTGGTGGGGGAGGCAGAGCAGGAACTTACTGGTGAATAAGGGGTGCATGAGATGGCAGAGGTAAGGGAACAGTAGTGAAGGGTAAAGAGAGTAAGGAGAGGGTTGAGGGGAAGGTGGTGGAAGTATAACTGGGTTAGGAGGTGGTAAAGGAGTGACAGCTGGGAGGGGAGGAGGAATTGGGTCCAGAGAAAGAGGAATTGGAGGAGGGGTTTGAGGTACTGCCAGGGTAGGAGGAGGTAAGTGGTCAAGGGGGTCCCAGTTTTTGTCAGCCTTCCCAGCCTCTCCTTCTTCTTTTACTTTCCTAGCTTGCTTTCCCTCTTTTAATTTATAGACTCTTGTATTTTCGTCCTCTGAGGCGTACTTCAGCACTTAGGTGACGTTCTGTATGTGATGGGCCTTTTGCAGGAACTTGGGGTAAAAAAGAAGGTCCATCACCTTTGGACAGAGAGGCAGGTAACTCAGGAAATGTTTACGGGATGTTGTTAGATCGTGCAGAAAAAAAATTGGAGAGTTGAAAGCTTAAGGCTTAACCACACCACTTCTGTGAAGGATAATAAAAATGTTTCTATAAATACATTAATGGCAAAAGGAGCTACAAGGACAATCTCCATCCATTATTAGGGAAGATATGGTTACCAAATATGAGGAAAATGCTGAGGTACTTAACCCCTTCTGAGCCTCAGTTTTCAAGAATAAGTCAAGTTGTCCTCAAGACAAGGGTTGTCCTGCACTGGTGGATGGGCACAGGGAGCAGAACAGCCTCCCAGTAATCCAGGAGGAAGCAGCTGGGAACCTGCTGAGCCACTCAGATGCTCACAGGTGTCTCTGGCAGCGGATGGGATCCATCCCAGGGGGATGAGGGAGCTGTGCATGAGCTCCCCAAGCTGCTCTCCATCATTTACCATCAGTGCTGGCTCAGCAGAGAGGTCCCAGAGGACTGGAGGTGCCAGTGTGAGCCCATCCCCAAGAAGGGCGGGAAGGATGAGCTGGGGAACTCCAGGCCTGTCAGCCTGACCTGGGTGCCCGGCAAGGTTATGGAACAGATCACCTTGAGTGCCATCCCAGGGCACCCACAGGATGGCCGAGGGATCAGAGCCAGCCAGTGTGGGTTTCAATACCTGCACTGATGATCTGCATGAGGAGACTGAGTCCAGCATCAGAAAATCTGCAGATGACACCAAGCTTGGTGTGAGTGTGGATCTGCTGGAGGGAAGGAGGGCTCTGCAGAGGGCCCTGGACAGGCTGGATCCAGGGCCCAAATCCAACAAGGTGAGGTTGAACAAGACCAAGGGCCGGGTCCAGCACTTTGGCCACAACAACCCCTGCAGTGCTACAGGCTGGAGACAGAGTGGCTGGAGAGCAGCCAGGCAGAAAGGGACCTGGGGGCCCTGATGGACAGCAGGCTGGGCAAGAGGCAGCAGTGTGCCCAGGTGGGCAAGAAGGCAAATGGCTCCTGGGCTGGATCAGGAATGGTGTGGCCAGCAGGAGCAGGGCAGTGATTCTAGCCCTACACTTGGCACTGGTGAGGCCACACCTCGAGTGCTTTGTCCAGTTCTGGGCACCCAACTTGGGAAGGCCATGGAGGGGCTGGAGCGTGTCCAGAAAAGGGCAAAAAGGCTGGTGAGGGGTCTGGAGCACAAGTCCCGTTCAGAGTGGCTGAGGGAGCTTGGGTTGTTTATCCTGGAGAAGAGGAGGCTCAGGGAGACAAGGCAGTTTCAGGGCAGAGGTTGGACTTTATGATCTCTTAGGTCTTTTCCAACCTTGCTGATTCTGTGATTCTCTGGAACCACCTTTGGAGCAGTTGCAACAGCGTCTGCAGGGGAAGGACAGGAAACTCCCAGCTCATGGGAACAAACTTTCTGGCTGACTGCAGAGCCCACGACAAACCTGAGTGGTTTCCCCGCTCTCCCCCAGCCCTTGCTGGCCCCAGGGGCTGATGGCATTTGTGCTCCCTCAGGTTCATGTCCCCACACCAACAGCGTGGGGGTGCTCCCCCTGCTGTGTGCAATGCAAACAGGGGCTGCTGAGCCAGTGCTGCCGTGTCTGTGCCTGCAAGGATGGGGCACCTGTGTGAGCTGGGGGAGAGGCCAGGGCTGCAGAGGGAGGATGTTGTTGGCAGCTCCATCAGGACACTCTGGGACGCTGCCCTGGGCTGTGCAGCGCACTGGGGATGGATCAGCCCCTGCTCTGCTGCTCCTTCCCGTCTGCCCCAGGGCCCTTGCAGAGCCCCAGCCATGCCGTTTGTCCCCAGCCTGCCCACGGCCAGCCTGGGCTGCTCACGGGGCGTTTCTGTGCAGAGCATTGGCCTGGCCATGTTCTTGAGAGAGCCTGGGCAAGGAGCCTGGAGCCCCCAGGCCCTGGGCTGAGGCGTCAGCGCTGCCTCAGTGTCACAGACATTTTTTTCATAGAAATCCATTCTTTGGGATTTGTTCATCTTCTGGGAAGCTGAGGCCCCAGAAAGAGAATGTAAACAATGATTATCAGCTGCTGTGTAATGCAATAGGATGCACCTGTGATTGGTTCATGTTCCATGTGTACAATTAAGGGCCAATCACAGGAGCAAGCTCAGGGAAAGATTCCCTGGACACAGAACTTTTGTATTTTTTATTTTTTCTATGCTATTCTTAGCTTAGCAGCCTCTGCAACTTCTCTCTTTATTTTTTTAGTATAGTAATAATGTATTATAGATCATATAGTAATAAATCCAGCCTTCTGATCATCAAACAAGATTCTTGTCCACTTCTCTCACCCATGAAGACCTCATCAGGCCGCTGTAATACCCCAGCAGTGCCCATGGCCTGTCCCTGCTGCAGCCCCGGCACTGCCACCCCCAGGGCTGTGCCCAGCCCCGAGAGCACTCAGGCCCTGCAGCAACACCAGGGCCACCAGGGCAGCGGGGCAGGGCCACGGCAGCAGCACTGGCAACGCCAAGTGCTGCTGCTGCTGGGCACAGCTGCTGTGCTAGAACTGATCTGCCCCCCGCTCTGCACACAGAAATTTTGGCTGCAGATCCAAAGAAGGCAGCAAAAGGGGCATCTCTGGTGAAAACTCTGTTGGCAGATCCTTTAGCGCCTTTCCAGTCACCAAGAGCTCAGCTCTGCATTGGTAGAGTCATTGAGCCACAGCAAATTTGGGGGAAACTAAATGAAATGAGGCACAACCAATGGCATTTCTTTATGGACAGTATTAAAAAACTGAAACAAAGGAAAGAAGAGAACAAAGCAACCACCAAACCAAGAAGAACTAAAAAGATAACTTTTATTACATGTGACTTGCAGAAACTGGCAAGCAGTTTAATGTTTCTGAAACCATGCAGTCCACAGTGTCCACACTCCAGCCTTGAGCTCCTGGTTCCTCAGGCTGTAGATGAGGGGATTCAGGGCTGGAGGCACCACTGAGTACAGAACTGACAGGGCCAGATCTAGGGATGGGGAGGACATGGAGGGGGGCTTCAGGTTGGCAAAAAAGCCAGTGCTGAGGAACAGGGAGAGCACGGCCAGGTGAGGGAGGCAGGTGGAAAAGGCTTTGTGCCGTCCCTGCTCTGAGGGGATCCTCAGCACGGCCCTGAAGATCTGCACATAGGAGAAAACAATGAACACAAAACAACCAAAACCTAAAGATGCACCAACCACAATGAGCCCATGTTCCCTGAGATAAGATTTGGAGCAGGAGAGCTTGAGGATCTGGGGGATATCACAGAAGAACTGGCCCAGGGCATTGCCATGGCACAGGGGCAGGGAAAATGTATTGGCTGTGTGCATGAGAGCATTGAGAAAGCCACTGGCCCAGGCAGCTGCTGCCATGAGGGCACAAGCTCTGCTGCCCAGGAGGGTCCCGTAGTGCAGGGGTTTGCAGATGGACACGTAGCGGTCATAGCACATGATGGTCAGGAGAGAAAACTCTGCTGAAATGAAAAAGACAAACAGAAAGAGCTGTGCAGCACATCCTGAATAGGAGATGTTCCTGGTGTCCCAGAGGGAATTGTGCAAGGCTTTGGGGACAGTGGTGCAGATGGAGCCCAGGTCGCTGAGGGCCAGGTTGAGCAGGAAGAAGAACATGGGCGTGTGCAGGTGGTGGCCGCAGGCTACAGCGCTGATGATGAGGCCGTTGCTCAGGAGGGCAGCCAGGGAGATGCCCAGCAAGAGGCAGAAGTGCAGGAGCTGCAGCTGCCGCGTGTCTGCCAATGCCAGCAGGAGGAAGTGGCTGATGGAGCTGCTGTTGGACATTTGCAGCCCTATGTATGGTAATTTATAAAGGATTAACACCTGTCAGAGAAGGAAATGGCAGTGCCAGATAGGACATTTCTTTACTCTGGGAATCATGGACTGTTAAATGAAGACTTGAATAACTGGACCAATTTTTTGAGTCAATCCTATGTGTTTTATTTGGAATTCCCTAAAAATTACTTCTCTTCCTGTGGGAGAATTTTCCTTAATTTTATTTGAGTTTGGGGTTGTGCTGCTTAGTTACTGCCTCCTCTTCAGCATTGCTCTCAGCCAGAACAATGCGGAGCTCAGAGGGAAAACAGGGCTTCCTGTGCCCCAGTGCAGTCAGACCTGCTGGAAACACACAGGTTCACTTTGTTCCTTTTACCACTCTCTATTTCAGCATAATCACAATTAAAACTTTCTTGAAAATAAAGTGGTCTAGGTTAATTCTGCGGTTTAAAACTAATTTTCTCCAAACCCTTTCCTTTTTCCCTGTGCAGCTGGACAGGATGGGATACGAAAGGCTGGCGTGGCTGTCTGCTACCTGGAGTTGTGCCTACTGGGAGCTGTTTCTCTCTATCCAAGCCTTGTCCTTGCCAGTGCTGCCAGAGCCCAGCCCAGCCCCGGGGGCTCAGCTCGGCCCTGCAGACCCCTCCCTGCACAGGGCACTGCCCAGGGGCATCTCCCTGGCACCAGGGCCTTAAGGGCAGGCCAGACAAACAGAGATGCTGCAAGCCAAGGAGCTGCTGCTGCTGTCTGTAGGGAGAGGAGGCTGAGGAGGCACTTTCTGAGGGAGATGTGAGGCCCATCTGCTGATGCCCAGGGTGACAGTGCAGGAGTCTCAGTGACACAGCCAAAGCTGACAGCCCCTTTCCCTTCCCTTTAGGAGAAAGCTGAGAGCAGCCCTGGCTGTGCAGCACCATCTCCAGAGCAGGAGGAATCTGCCCTGATGGGGGTGGCTCCTTCCACCTCCAACTTCTCCCCTGCAGCATCCATGGGGAGCTGCCAGGCAGGCTGAGAGCTGCCCCTGGCAGGTGGCACATGCCCTGGGCTGGCCAAGAGCCCTGAGGGCTGCAGGAGCTGCTCTGCAGGACAGCCCTGGGCAGCCCTGGCTGCAGCCCCAGCTTCCCCCCCTGCAGCTGTCCCTGACAGCAGGAGCCATCCTGCCCTGTCCCTCTGATGGTGCCCATGGCAGCCCCTCTCTGTAGCACATCCTCCTCCTCCTCCTCCTGTGCCCCAGCAGAAGTGGGAGAGTCCTCCTGACACATCCCCCAGGCTGTGGGGTGTGCTGGCTTCAGGAGATCCCTCCAGGAGCACAAGGGACATTTCCCTGCACCCACACACTCACCATGCACAGGGCTGTGAAGATCTTTCCCCAAGTGAAGTCTCAGCTCAATGTCTTCCCAATCCGATTGCCTTCAGCCTGTCTCTGCCTGGCTTCTGTCCCCTCAGTGCCTGCAGGCAGAGCCTTCAGCCCTGCTGGGCTGGGAGAGGAGCTGGTGCTGGGAAGAACTGTTCATTTAAAGCTCAGCAGCACAGACACAGCCCAAGGAATTTAATGAACCTCCTGGGACTTTGGTGTTGTTTACATCAGACTCAGTCCCTGAGAGAGTGCTCAAAAACTTCTCAAGAACTCAAAATTAAATTGAAACTCTGAAACTTCTTGAAGTTTTAATGGTTCCCACTGAGGAACACGACTGAGAAAGTGTCCCCAAGTTCCAGTTAGTGCGGAACACTGGAGGCAGTGATGACAGCTGGGGACAAAGAAGGCAAAGGTGTCTCTGGTGCTGAGCAAAGCTGGATGTATTTTAGGAATGCAAAGGGCCCAGGCCTGAGCCCCAGCCCCTGGCCAGGCAGATCCTGTCCCTCCCTCTTTGCTCAGGGCTCTTCCCGGGATGGGCACTGGCATGTGGGGCTGTGCAATGGCAAGGGCAGGAGCATGGGGCGGCCCCTGCCAGGCTGCTGAACAGGGACAGGGATGCAATGAGGCCCCAGCCCTGCAAGGGTCACTTGTCCCCTCGTGGCCTCAGGCCCAGGCCCAGCAGCCATGGCCAAAGTGCTGCCCAAGTTGGCTCTGGCAGGGCTGTCTTGCAGCTGCTGCCCATCCCTGTGCCCTGTGCAGCCCAGGCTGTCCCACGGTGTCCCTGCCCTGCGCCTCTGTCCCTGCAGGCTGTCGGCATCCCCCGGCTGCCCCACCTGGCTGGGCCCTTCCTTTGCTGACAGCTCTGCCTCCTGCCTGCCTCTGCCTGCCCACACAAAGCCTTGGGCTGCTTCAGGCTCCTGCTGCGGATGTGCTGCACCACAGCCCTGCCCAGGGAGGGAAATTCCTTTCTCCTTGTTCCCAATCTGGGCCTCCCCAGCCACCCTTGGTGTTGATTTTTCTGTTCAGGCTTTTCTCTACTTCGTCAGAATTATTCACCAACTCTGAAAGCACCCTTCAGTCCCTCCCAGGGCTCTCCTCTGCTGTCCTCAGTTTCCATCCCACTGAGCACAGAGCTCCTTTAGCCCTATACAATGCTCATATGCTTGAGGCCATGGGTGCCTGGACAAGAGGCACAGTTCTTTTCTACAGGAAGGAACCCACAGAGCCCCAGGGTTTTGAAGGTAGATCAGAGGCAGTCACCAGAGGCCAAGGCCAGCCAGACCTGTCTTTCCTTACAGCTTTTGTCTGAAAACAACCCTTGGATATTTGTGGAGTTTTGGAGGTGCAATTCCATTTAAGCCATGATTGCTTGGAACAGAATGGCAGCTCTCCACAGGAAGGAAAGGGCAGAGCCCCAGTGTTTCAAAGGCTGATTAGAGGCAGCCCCAAGGAGGCCAAGGCCAGCCAGACCTGTTTGTCTTGGCAACTTTTGTCTGGGAGCAGTCCTTGGGTAGATAGATCTTGGGAGGCCAAATTCCAGTTTTGTCCATGAGCACCTGGACAAGAATGACAGTTCTTTTCAATAGGAAGGAAAGTACAGAGCCCCAGAGTTTCAAAGGCAGATAAGAGCTGGCCCTCAGGAAGCCAAGGAAACCTAGACAGTCCTGGCAGCTTTTGTCTGGGAGCTGTCCTTAGATATAAGGAATTTTGGAGTCAGATTCCCAATTTCAGCTATGAACACCTGCACTTGAAAGATGATTTTTCCATGGAAAAAAAAGCACAGCCCCCCAATGTTTTGAAGGCAGATAAGAGGTGGCCGCCAAGATGCCAAAGCCATCCAGAGCTGTCTGTTCTGGCAGGCTTCATACAGGAATCATCCTTCGATGTAACTGAATTTGGATGTGGAATTCCAATTTCAGCCATGAACCCCTGGAAGAGTGGAAGAGTTCTTTCCCACAGGAAGGAAAGCACAGAAGTCCAGGGTTTTAGGGTCAGATGAGAACCAACCCTCAACATGCCAAGGTCAGCTGGACCATTCAGGCCAAGCCAACCAGAACTTTTCCATGTTCTTGGATCCTTGGGGCCCTGCAGCATCACAATTGCCCCTTGGTTCCATGAGGCCCCATAGTATCACAACAGATCTTTGTTTCCCCAAGTCCAGTGATGTCACAATGGTCTCTTTGGGTCCCCATTGGCACAATGGCCCCTTGCTTCCATGAGGCCTTGCAGTGTCAAAATAGTTTCCTTGGTTCCAGGGCACTGTGCAGAGTACCACAATGGCCCCTTAGTTCTGTTGGGCTCCCCAGGATCACAATGAACCCTTGGTTCCAAAAGGCATGGCTGTGGCACACTGGCCTCTTGCTTCCATGAAATCTTGCAGTGTCACAATTTCTTTGGTTCTATGAGACCCTGTGGTGTCACACTGGCCCCTTGGTGCGATGGGGACTCAGAGTGCCAGAACAGTCTCATTGCTTTTATGAGGCCCTGCAGTGTCACAAGGAGTTCCTTAGTCCCACAAGGCCCTGCAGAGCCCCTTGACTCAACAAGGCCTCAAAGTGTCATAATGACCTCCAGGATTCCGTGAGGCCCAGCAGTGTCACAAGGGCACCTTGGCTCCATGAACCCCTGAAGTATGGAATGGCCTCTTGATTCCATTGGGCTCCTCACTGTTACATGGGTTCCTGGCTCCACTGAGCTCTGCAGTGTCACAGTGGTCTCCTTGGTTCCAGAGAGTCAGAATGTCCCCGTGGTCTCATAGAGCCCCACTACGATCCCCTTGATTCCATGAGGCCCTGCTGTGCTACAATGACCCCTTAGTTAAATGAGGCCCTGCAGTATCACAACGGCCCCTTGGTTCCATTGGGACCTGAAGTGTCGTAATGGTCTCCATGGTTCCATGAGGCCCCGGAATGTCACGATGGCCTTTTGGTTCCATGAGCTTTTGTACAGCCAACAACATTCTCCTTGTCTCCAAATGTCATAATGGATCCTTTGTTCCATGACGTGCCTGGCCTCCCACAGCCTCTCAGAGACCTTCTCCCCCTCAAAGTCCCCAACAGCCCTTCATGGCCCCTCAAAACTCCTCCTGGCCCCTCATGACACCTCACAGTTCCATCATGGCCCATCACAGTCCCTGACAGTCTCCCACAGCTCCTCACAGCCCGTCATGGCCCATCCCAGAGCCCCTCCCAGCTGCTCACAGCCCCTCACGGCCCCTCACAACCCCTCATGGCCCCTCACAGCCCCAGGCCTGTGGCTCTCCTCCCAAAGGCGGAGGGGTCGGGCCCTGCTTGTTCTCCTTTCATTTCAGTCCCTTCACAGCCACGAGTGCAGAACGGCTGAATTGGAGCCTTTCCCCAGCGTTTCCCTCAGGGTTAACTGCGGGCTGAAGCTCTGTGCTGGCCCGGCCCCAGCGCCACCATCCCTGCAGCCGCCAGGCCTTTGCTGTCCCCCCGTGTCCGTTCCCTGTCCCCGAGTCCCGCCCGGCTCTGGCAGCAGCAGCAGCCGCAGCGCAGGGGGCGCCGGCCTGGCCCAGCTGGGGCTCCCAACCAGGAGCAGCAGCAGTGCCAGCCCCTTCCCACCTGCTCCTGCCTCGGCTCCCAAGGGCTTTTCCCAGCTCAATTGTGGAGCAGAGCAACCAGCACCCACACAGAGCCCTGACTGCTCAGGGCCCACCTGTGCTGCCCTAAGCCAGCCCTCAGAGGAAGACAGGATCGGGTTCCAGCGCTGTTTTCAGCTCTGTTTGACTCACCCTGAGGTGACAGCAGGAGGCTGCTGCTGCCTTTGCCTTGGCAATTGGAGATCATGGCTGCTCTTGGCTCTCTTGTGCTTTCCACTTGAATTTTATCCATAAAACTGCAAATGCCTCTTTCAGTTGGTGCTATCCATGGTGCTTTCAGGACAGTGAAGTCAGTATTATTGTAGCAGTTGTAAAGATCAGAACATACTGGAATGCCCACCAGCCCCTGAGCACAAAGGCGAGGGGAATTAAAGCCACACAGACCACATTTGCAGAGTTCAAACAAATCCCTGTTGCTGAAGCTGTTGAAATAGAAAAAACTGACAGAGGCCACCACAGAAATTGCCTCCGCAGTGTGGAATTAAATTAAAAAATCCACCAGGAGAAACAGAAACCAGAACTTCTTGACTCGTTTAATTGCTGTTTCCCAGCAGCAGGAAACACAGATGCTCAGAGGCGTTTTGCACTGCTGCTGCCCCCAGTTTGAGCCCAGGCTCTGCCCTGTCCCAGCGGGAACCTGAGCCCAGCCCAGGGAGCTCAGCGCACGCGGGGCCAGGCCCAGAGCCCCGGGCACGGCTGGAATGTCCTGCGGCCCAAATCTCCTTCTCCTGCCACACAGCACCAGCCTTCTCCCCCTCCTCCTCCTCTCCCAGCACGGCACAAATTCCAGCTCAGAGGAGGCTTCCGCAGACATGGCTTGGGCTCCTGTTCCAGCCTGAGTGTCGCTGCATAGGAACAGGGCATCTTTCAGGCACTTCCACAAGCTCAGGCTTCGCACTTCATGGAGAATCTGGGATGCAAATGGCCTTGTTAAGGAAGACAAAGACGAGGGAATGGATTAGTAGTTATTAGATAAAGATCACTTTTCTTCCAGGAAAGGTTCACCAAGTCATTCTCTGCATTTTTGCTTTTCAGATTCTTTCAGTTGGCTGCTCTGGGAGGTTTAGCTTGTTCTGGTGCTTCTCATGAACTGATTGTGCTCTTGATTTATGCACCAAGCACCAGATGTGGAATCATCTACACTGAACTCAGAAACAAACTCCCTCTGTTAGAGCATTTTCACATTCCAGATAATTTTCAAGATTTCTGCTGACAGGTTGGAATGATTATCACACAGCTCTCCACTTGTGGCTGCAGGCTCTGGAGATTCTTTCTCTGCATTCAGCCAGGTTTGTATTCCCTAACAATTCCTGGTACCACCTCCTGTTTTCTTAGCCTGGAACAGTAACAATGAAAACCTTACCCACAGCACAACTCCCCAGTCCACCAGGAAAAGAAAGGACAAGATGTCAAGTTCTCCAAACCTTTGTCCTGCTTTGCTGCAACAGTCCTGCTGCACGCACAGTGTGGAAAGTCAAGAGAAGCTGCAGGTGGTGGCACATCTTGTGACGGGAGCTTGACCTCATTCTCGAGGAAAGGTTTTTGAAAAGAACAGAACAGATGGGATTACTGTGAAGGTCTGCCCGAAATAAACGGGTGACAAATGATTTTTGGGTGCAAAAATAACCAACAAAAGGCACAGGGGTTTTGCAGTAACAAATCAACAAGGTGCAGTTTTATTGATTATAACCACAGCTAAATATGCATTTGGTTAAGGGATCCGGGGAAGAGAAAGGTAAGACAAGGAAAAAAGGGAGGAAAGAAGGTCAGGGAATGAGGTATAGCTACCAAAACGTGATGTCTTCGGGGTCCCGCCGCCGAAACTCGCTGGTACACGTCTTGGGGAGTACTCAAAAGGGCAGTCGAACCGCACTCCAATATATACGCTGTTCTTGGTTGGGGGAAGGGTGGCTGAAATTAGGTTTCCATGGAGGGGAGAAGAATAGGAGCAGGAGGAGGGGGTGAGACAGTTCCATTCTTTTCATGGCCGAATGCTCACGGGCACGTTAGGTTTTTCCCCCTCCCTGAGCTGGGAGGGAGTACAGTCCCAGTCTCTGGAAGGAGGTTGCCAGGGGGGTGCCATGGGGGTGCCATGGGGGTGCCAAAGGGGTGCCAGAGGGGTTCTTTGTTCCTTGATGAGGGGATTCGCATCTCTGTTGGTCCGTCACGGTGGTTGAAGACAGGCAAGAGGGGTCTTCTCATGGAGCGGAGGGGAACCACCCCAGAGCTCAGTCCAGCCAGGTCAGGAGTTTGGAAGAAAGTCCAGTTCAATTGTCCAGAAAAGGGCAGCATGCCCCCTTCAAGTACAGCTTTGCGTGTTCTACAAACATCACTTGTGAACACACTAGATAAGCAGGAGACTTTCTTTCCCAACCAGCTCAGCAGTTTTAACCCTTCGGTAGTCTTTTCTCATGACAATTGTGAGGCAAAAAATGAAGGATTTTCAGATGGACTTCTACAGCTCCAGGCACTGCTGCTGCCCAACCAGCTCCTGCTTTCTGGAGGAGCAGCACTGAGAACTGTTTGTGTTCCCTCAGTGGCACATCCCTCTTCTCACACTGCCAAAGAAAGCTGTTGGTGCCAAGTGTGGCCAGGATGAACCATTGCTGGGACTGGAGCCCCTCTTGTGGGGCCCTGCCAACAGCGCTCCAAAAGGAGCCCTTGGAGCTCTCCTGGGCCAGCGACTCCCTCTGAGTGGGGCCTCTCCCAGCCGGGAGCTCTCCTGTTTGCTGCACGCGGGGATCCTGAACAAGCACCGAGCCTGGGCTGATCCCCCCACTCCTCCAGGCTCAACCCTTTGCCCTTTGCTGGGGAGATGCCAAAGGATCGACAGTGAGCATTGCCTGCCCTCAGGGGAATTTCTCACAGGTGCCTTGCACTGACTCTTTGTGTCTGTGTGCACACAGGAGTGCCTGTGCTGGGGAAATGTGGCAGAAATGCTGCTCTCTGAGGGGCTTGAGTGCCTTGGATAGCTGAGTCAGTCAGGCCTGTAGAGAAGGTTAAATCAAAAGGCCTAAATGAAGTTAAATGCTGCTGAGAGGTTTTCTTTTGCTAAGCAGTTTCCTTTAGTATAAGCTATATGTTATGTTCAATATTGTTAAGTGTTATTCCTCTGTTAAATTATGAAGTCATAGGTTATAGTTAGGTTACATACTGGTATACTCTGCTCTTTTGCTAAACTGTGAGGTTGAAAGTATCAGTTAAGGTTAATGTATTAGTAAAGTCCTGTTAAGTTTGTGCTCTGTTAAGCTTTCAAGCCATGTTCCTTTTATCCTTGCCCTTGCTGTCCTTGTCACACACACACACACACAGGGACAGTTCTAGGTTAATTTCTGGTTTTATTGCCTGGATTCTGTTTGGTTTTTTTGTTGCTTTGTTTCCTTGGTGTGCCTGAAGTTCCCAGTCAGGAGCAAAGTGACTCTTGCCAAGGAACTTTGTGCTGCTGTCTCTTAAAATTAAATGTGGTTTTTGCTGCTCCCTTGCTGGGGATTTTTTCAGCGCTCTCAAGGCCTCGTTGGTAGCAGGGTGAAGGAGCCCTGGCCCAGGCTCTGGCCCTGGGGGACACGGGGACACTGCCGGGGGCTCCCTGTGCCCCTGTGCCACCCCCAGGGCCCCGGCCCCCTGTCCCCGTGTCAGGCTCTGGGGTCGATGTTGTGGAACATCCTCTGGGGGAGGCTGTGGGGCCGGGGGCGGGGGGACCCGGGGGGACAGGGGACCCCGCTGTGCATGAGCAGGGTTGGACTGCTCTGGGGGGAACTGTGAGGGGGGCCGGGGCAGAGTGACCTCCCCAGTGACCTCACACAGCCCCTGTGATGTCACAAAGCCCCTGTGATGTCACACAACCTTGGCTCTATGCTGGGCAGCCCCAGCCCCATCCCAGCAGTGGCCTCTCTCTCCTGCCCTGTCCCTCAGCCGGTGCCACCCTTGGGTCGCTGGGCCTTGGCTTTCTCTTCTCGCTGGTTATCCCCTGCTGCCCACCCACCCAGCGTGTCCCGGGGAGCTGCTGCCCCTGAGCCAGAGGTTCTGGTCTGCTGCGCTGGGAACCCCAGGGCTCCTGAAACACCCCAAGGCCAGGGCAGGCCCCGAGTGTCACCATGTCCCCTTGGTTCCATCAGGCCCTGCAGTGTCACAGTGCTCCCTGCGCTCCCTGAGGCCCCACATCACCCAGCCCAGGCCATTGCTGGGGTTCCAGTCAGTCCCAGTATGATCCCAGTGACTCCCAGTCTCTCCCAGTATATCCCAGATGTCCCCAGCATGCTCTCAGTCACTCCCACTTCCTCCCAGTTGATTCCAGCATGGTTCCAGTCAGTCTCAGTGCGGTTCCAGTTGCTCCCAGTGTATCCCAGGAGTTCCCAACATGGTGTAAACTGCCCTCAGCATGCTCCTACTCACTCCGAGTGGGATTCTAGTCCCCATCTCTATTGTCCCAGTTGCCTCCACCATGGTTCCAGTTGCTCCCATATTCCTCCCAGTATGATCCCAGTTGCACCCACTTGCCCCAGTATAGTCCCAGTCACTGCCAGTAAGATCTCAGTCACCCCCAGTATAGACACAGTCACTCCCAGTTGCTCCCAGTTTCCCCCTCAACATGGTCCCAGCTGTTCCCAGTGTTGTCCCGTCCAGTATCGTTCCAGACACTACCAGTATATCCCAGTTCTCCCCAGTTGCCCCCAGCATGCTCATTCCCATTCACGCCAGTTGCCCCAGCATGGTTCCAGTTGACCCCAGGATGACCTCATTCATTCCCAGTCACCCCAGTTGCCCCCAGCACGCACCCATCATTCTCAGTTGTTCCCAGTAGCCCTCAGTGTGCTCCCAGTCACTCCCAGTATTTCCGTGTCTGTGCTCCAAGTGCTGCTCGCAGCCCTGATCCATGGGGATGGGAATGTCCCGCTCCCTTGCCAGGGCAGGGTCACACCTGAGCCAGATGTGCAGGCCGGGACCTTGCCCTGACCCCAAGCACTGTCCCAGCTGTAGGATCTGCTTCCCATCGGCCTCTTCATCCTCCAGCCCTGAGCCCAGCCTGGTGCTGAATAAAGGGGCTGGGCCGGGGTCATCCCCTGGCAGGGGCTGCTCACCCCCTCTGCCCCCTTCCCAAATTCCCTGGAGCTGGGGGAGCAAGAACTGGGGCACGAGCCCTGTGGGGAGGGACAAGGGGGTGACACTGGGATGGGGGGATCACACACGCTCTGGGGGGGACACACACAGTCCCTGGGGACCCCCCCTCACCTTCTCCTGCAGCACCAGGAGGATGGACCCCAACATGGAGCCCGTGACCCTTGGCAGTATCTTGTGGGGTGGGGTCTGGTGGCAGCTTTGGGGTTCTGGGGGATCACGACCACCCAAAAACCCCCTCCCAACCCCACAGCCACTCCTGCACCCCTCCAACCACCCCACAGCTCCTGTTGGCTAGGACATCCCCAACCACTCCCTGCAACATAAATGTCCCCAAAAATCACAAAACCCCTTTCCATCTTCCCCAAGACCCACCTAAATTCTCTCCATAACATGCAGCTCTGCCAACACACAAAAACCCTCACAACCCTGGGTGGGGGGAACCCGGCCTGGGCAAAAGGAGAGGCAAACTGGGCAAACTGAGGCCTGCACATCCAAACTGGGCCTTGCTGGGGACCCTGCTTGGGACTGCCAGCCTTTGGGGCTCCTCTTGGGAGATCCAGGAGGGGGGAACACAGAGACGGGTGGGGAGTGGAATCACTGGGAGGAACTGGTTTGTACTGAGATCATACTGGGAGCAGCTGGGCCCATGCCTGGGGAGACTATAATCACACTGAGAGAGACTGGGATCATTCTGGGATATACTGGGAATGAGTGGGATTATGCTGAGGGTGACCAGGAGCAGCTGTGAGCAACTGGGATCATGCAAGGAGCAACTGGGAGGAACTGGGAGTCACTGGGTGCATGATGGGGGTGATGACCGGGATTGGACTCACTGGCAGGGAGTGAGACTACACTGAGGCTGACTGGGAGTGGTTGGGAGCAACTGGGATCATGCTGAAAAGAACTGGGAGTGACCTGGACTATGCTGGAAGGAACTGGGGTACACTGGGAGAGACTGGGAGTGACTGGAACAAAAGTGAGGGTGAAAGGGAGCAACTGGAACCATGTGGAGCACAACTGGTTCATACTGGCAGGGACTGGCAGCACACTGGGGTCATCTCTGGATCGTACTGGGAGGGACTGGACTAATACTGGGAGAGTCTGAGAGTGACTGGGAACACACCCTGCACATCATCCCCCATACTGGGGGGGACTGGGAGCAACTGGGAACACGCTGGGAACAAACGGCATCATACTGGGACTGACTGTGTTGATCTAGCTGGAGGCAACTGGGACCATACTGGGAGTGATTGGAAGTTACTGGGATTATACTGGGACCACACTGTGACTGCTGGCATGTGACAAGGATCCTACTGGAGCTTACTGGGCTCATATTGGTGTTGAAAGGGAGAAACCGAGATCACACTTTGGGTTACTGGGAGCAACTGAGAGAAACTGGGATCATGCTACAAGCAAACTGGAGGAACTAGGAATGACTGGATGCATGCTGGAGGCAACTGGGATATACTGGGTGTGACTGGGATCATACTGGAGTAACAAGCACCTTACTGGGATCACTGGGAGTGTCTGGGAATGACCACAGACATGCTGAGGGCAACTGGTGTATACTGGGAATGTCTGTAACCACACTGGGGATGACTGGGAACACACTGGGAACAATGGGGACCATGCTGGGGAGAACTGGGACCACAAACTGGGAGAAACTGGGAGTGACTGGGTCTACACTGGGGGCAACTGGACATGATTTGCACCATGCTGGGAGGAACTGGGACCATACTGGGGGCAAATAGGATCACACTGGGAGGAACAGGGAGCAACTGGAACCATGCTGGGGGCAACTGGTGTCCTAGTGGGATCACAGTGGAAGAGGTTGGGCCCATGCTGGGATTGACTGGGATCATACTGGATCTTACTTGGAGCAACTGGGACTGCACTGAGGGTGACTGGGAGTGGCTGTGAGCAACTGGGATCAGGCTGGAAGCAACTGAGGACAACTGGGACTGACTGGGAACATAGCAGGGACAACTGGGATACACTGGGAGAGACTGAAACCACACTGGGGTAAATGGGAGCAACTGGAACTATACTGGATGATAATGGGAGCAGCTGTGCCCATGCTGGGGTCATACTGGAACTGACTGCCATCATACTGGGATTGACAGGAATAGTACTGGGAGTATCTGAGAGTGGCTGAGTTCATAATGGAACCAGACTGGGAGTGACTGGAAAGGTGCTGGCTCTGACTGGAACCATGCTGGAGGTGACTGGGAGAAACTGGGCCCATACTGGGAGTGACAGGGAGTCACTCTGGGCATGATTGGAATCATACTGGGAGGATCTGGGAGTGACTGGGATCATATTGGGGGTGGTTGTAACCATACTGGGAGTGACTGGGTGCAACTGGGATCATCCTGGGAGCCACTGGGATTACTGCAGATGAGAATGGATCCTGATGGGGGTTACTGGGAGCTACTGGGCCCATGCTGGGAGGAAAATGTGGACACACTGGGAGCAACTGGCATCAACTGGAAGATACTGGAAGCATGCTGAGGGGACTGAGACTGTAACTGGGATCATATTGGGAGCAACTAGGACCTTACTTCAGGCAACTGCCAGAAACTGAAATCATGTTGGAGGCAACTGGGAGGAACTGGGAAAAACTGGGATCATTCTGAGCTAACCAGAACATTACTAGGCACCCTGGGATATACTGGGAGTGTCTGTGACCATAATGGGTGGACTGGAACCACACTGGGAACAGCTGAGACCATGCTGGGGGCAACTGGGAGTGAGTGGGACCATGCTGAGAGGGACTGGGACTATTCTAAGGAAAACTGGGATCATACTGGCAGGAACTGGGAACAACTGGGACTATTCTGGCAGCAGCTGGGGTCATACTGGGATCACAGTGGGAGCAGCTGGGTCCATGCTGGCTGAGACTGGGATCACACTGTGAGTGACTGGAATCATACTGGGATTGACTGGGAGGGGCTGTGGGCAACTGGAATCAGGCTGGAGGCAACTGGGAGGAAGTGGCAGTGACTGGGAGCATGCTGGGGGCAACTGGGATATACTGGGAGAGACTGGGAGTCATGAGGATCATACTGGACACTACTGGGGTCCTGCTGGCATTGACAGGGAGCAACTGGGATCACACTGGGGGCCACTGGCATCATACTGGGAGTGACTGGGATCCTACTGGGACTATAGTGGGTGTCAATAGACCCTGACTGGGGTTACTGGGAGCTACCAGGCCCATGTTGGGAGCTGACTGCGCACACACTGGGAGGAACTGGGAACAACTGGGAATGACAGGATGCATGCTGGTGACAACTGGGATTTCCTGGCAGTGACTGGGATAAAACTGGGGGCAGCTGAACCACACTCAGGTAACTGGGAGTGCCTGGCAATGAGTACGAGTATGTTCAGGGCAACTGGGATATGCTGGGAGTGCCTGAGACCATGCAGGTGGTGACTGGGACCAAACTGGGAGCCACTGGGAATGTGCTGGGGGAACTGGGACCGTGTTGGGGGAAAACTGGGGCAAGTGTGAGTGACTGGGGCCCTGCTGGGAGAGACTGGGATTATACTGGGAGTTACTGGGACTATACTATGGGCAACTGGTAGAACTGGGAACACACTGGATGAAAGTGGGAGCAACTGGGAGCAACTGGAACCATGTTGGGGACAAATTGCATCAAAATGGGGAATTACTGGGAAGGACTGGGCTCATACTGGGAAGAAAAGTGATCCTGTCAGGAGTGAGAGGAAGTGACCAGGATCATTCTAGGAGTGACAAGGAAACTGGAAGCATGCAGGGGCAGCAACTGGGCTCATGCTGGGAGCAGGGCTCCTGGACATGATAGAGGCAGGGGCCACACCCAACAAGGTGAGGTTTAACAAGTCCAAGTGCCAGGTCCTGCACTTTGGCCACAACAACCCCTGCAGCGCTACAGGCTGGGGACAGAGTGGCTGGACAGCAGCCAGGCAGAAAGGGACCTGCAGGGACTGATGGACAGCAGGCTGGACATGAGCCAGCAGTGTGCCCAGGTGGGCAAGAAGGCCAATGGCTCCTGGCCTGGATCAGGAATGGTGTGGCCAGCAGGAGCAGGGCAGGGATTCTTCCCCTGCACTCAGCACTGCTTGGGCAGCACCTCGAGTGCTCTTTGCAGTTCTGGGCCCTCAGTTTAGGAAGGGCATGGAGGGGCTGGAGTGTGTCCAGTGAAGGGCAACAAGGCTGGTGAGGGGTCTGGAACACAAGTCCTGTGAGGAGTGGCTGAGGGAGCTGGGGTTATTTATCCTGGAGAAGAGGAGGCTCAGAGGTACCACAAGGCAGTGCCAGGGGACAAGTTAAACTTGCTGATCTCCATGGCCTGTTCCAACCTCGCTGATTCTGGGATTCTCTGAAAGAACCCTTGGAGCAGTTGCAGGATGAGCCCTGGGCCTCCTCTTCAGCAGCTCCAGCAGCCCAGGTCCCTCAGCTTCTCCTGCCAGCCCCAAAGCCCATCCTGTCAGTCCTGCAGAGCCTCTGCAGCTCCTCCTCACTGCCCAGAACAGGGAGCCCCAGAGCCAGACACAGCAGCCCAGATGTGCCCCCCTGGCCTGGGGTGTCTCTGGCAAGGGAGCAGCAGGAGGCACTGCAGGAGCCTGCAGACAATTCCTGCAGCACTTGTAGGATGATCCTACTGCCCAAGGGACGTTCCAATGGGGACAAGTCAGGAACTGCAATGGGGAATGGGGCCAGAGAGGAAAGGGCATACAGGGATGGGCTGTTTGCAGGGGAGAGAACAGGGCTGGGCAAGAGGGAGAAATCTGGAACAAGAAAGAAGAGAGAAAGCAAAGGTGAAGCAGAATAGTTGCTCAGGGCAGTTTGGGGGTGGGTGCCATGCAGCCCTGGCTCTGAGCAACAGCATCTACAGTGGCACAGGAAACTCCCAGCTGATGGGAACAAACTTTCTGGCTGACTGCAGAGGCCAGGACAAAGCTGAGTGGTTTCCCTGGTGTCCCCCAGCCCTTGCTGGCCCCAGGCGCTGATGGCATTTGTGCTCCCTCAGGTTCATGTCCCCACAGCAACAGCATGGGGGTGCTCCCCCTGCTGTGTGCAATGCAAACAGGGGCTGCTGAGCCAGTGCTGCCGTGTCTGTGCCTGCAAGGATGGGGCACCTGTGTGAGCTGGGGGAGAGGCCAGGGCTGCAGAGGGGGATGTTGTTGGCAGCTGCAGGAGGACGCTCTGGGACGCTGCCCTGGGCTGTGCAGCGCACTGGGGATGGATCAGCCCCTGCTCTGCTGCTCCTTCCCGTCTGCCCCAGGGCCCTTGCAGAGCCCCAGCCATGCTGTTTGCCCCCAGCCTGCCCACGGCCAGCCTGGGGCTGCTCACGGGGGTTTTCTGTGCTGAGCATTGGCCTGGGTGTGTTCTTGAGAGAGCCTGGGCAAGGAGCCTGGAGCCCCCAGGGCCTGGCCTGAGGCGTCAGGTCTGCCCCAGCAGTGCCCATGGCCTGTCCCTGCTGCAGCCCCGGCACTGCCACCCCCAGGGCTGTGCCCGGCCCCGAGAGCACTCAGGCCCTGCAGCAACACCAGGGCCACCAGGGCAGCGGGGCAGGGCCATGGCAGCAGCACTGGCAACACCAAATGCTGCTGCTGCTGCTGGGCACAGCTGCTGGGCCAGCACTGATCTGCCCTCAGCTCTGCACACAGACATTGCTGCTGCAGCTCCAGAGAAGGTAACAAAAGGGCATCTCTGCAGAAAACTTTGCTGGGAGATCCTTTATTTACTTTAAAGTCACCCAGAGTGCAGCCCTTCATTCACACGGTCTGTGGCCACAGGCAAGTTGGAGAGAAAAAAAAAAAGGGAAATGGCAGAAACAATGACATTTTTTCTGGACTATATTTAAACATAAAACAAAGGAAAAGAATCTCCACACTTAAGCAAAAAAGAAGTAGCAAAGATGACTTTGATTACAAGTTATATGCAGATATTGCCCAGCAGTTTAATGTTTATGAAAGCATGCAGTCATCAGTGTCCACACTGCAGCCTTGAGCTCCTGGTTCCTCAGGCTGTAGATGAGGGGGTTCAGGGCTGGAGGCACCACCGAGTACAGAACTGAAACTGCCAGATCCAGGGATGGGGAGGAAATGTTGGGAGGCTTCAAATAGGCAAATGTGGCTGTGCTGATAAACACAGATAGCACACCCAGGTGAGGGAGGCAGGTGGAAAAGGCTTTGTGCCGTCCCTGCTCAGAGGGGATCCTCAGCACAGCTCTGAAGATCTGCACATAGGAGAAAACAATGAACACAAAACAATCAAATGCCAGATAGGCACTGACAGCAAGAAGTCCCACTTCCCTGAGGAAGGATTTGGAGCAGGAGAGCTTGAGAATCTGTGGGATTTCACAGAAGAACTGGCCCAGGGCATTGCCATGCCACAGGGGCAGGGAAAATGTACTGACTGTGTGCAGCAGAGCATAGAGAAAGGCACTGGCCCAAGCAGCTGCTGCCATGTGGGCACAAGCTCTGCTGCCCAGGAGGGTCCCGTAGTGCAGGGGTTTGCAGATGGACACGTAGCGGTCGTAGCACATGATGGTCAGGAGGGAAAGCTCTGCTGAGATGAAGAACATAAAGAAAAAGAGCTGAGCAGCACATCCTGTGTAGGAGATGTTCCTGGTGTCCCAGAGGCAATTGTGCATGGCTTTGGGGACAGTGGTGCAGATGGAGCCCAGGTCGCTGAGGGCCAGGTTGAGCAGGAAGAAGAACATGGGCGTGTGCAGGTGGTGGCCGCAGGCTGCGGCGCTGATGATGAGGCCGTTGCCCAGGAGGGCAGCCAGGGAGATGCCCAGCAAGAGGCAGAAGTGCAGGAGCTGCAGCTGCCGCGTGTCTGCCAATGCCAGCAGGAGGAAGTGCCTGATGGAGCTGCTGTTGGACATTTGCTGGGGCTGCACATGGGGACCTGTTCATGGAGAAAGGACAGTAAAGACTTAGGGGAGATACCTGGAAACAAAATCAAGGCCATTTCCCATACATCCTCCTCTGTAACACACAGACATTGTCTTTAATTTTTAAGAGTTCTGAGGTTTTCTTTATAAGCTCCCCCCGTGTCTCTGCTGGTAGTTTTGGATATCAAACCATAAACATGTCTGAGGCCCTCAGGGAGAACAGAGTGAGTTCCCTGGGTCAAGGTGATGAATGCAGACTGAGGAGAGATGGTCTGTCATTCTGACCTGTTCAGAGTTTCTTTGGGCTTTAAACTTTCTCAGGTGGAAGGTGACCACCTTCTTATGCTTCCCTTAAAATGCCACCACCTACTGCTGAGAGCAGATGCATCTACCACAGCCCAGCTCCACATTTGTAGCCA